>QLNU02014802.1:159135927-159163565 GCA_006491805.2 Dysdera silvatica | reverse complement strand
TAGAAAAAGGCAATGAAAATAATTAGTAAAGATGATAGAATTAACTGGAAAATATCTTTAAAAAATTTAACATCTTGCCAGTAGAACTGCTTCATAAATATTGTGTTTTAATTAAAATGTTTGAAAGGATAAAGAAAAATAAACATATAAAGTTGCTAAAAATTAAATTCAAGGAGAAAGACAGAGACATTTGTCGTAAATATAATGAACTGATTTTACCTAAAATAAGAACAGAAATGGGACGAAGCAACATCAATTTCAAAGGTCCAAATCGTTGGAACAAATTGCCCTTAAAGAAATTGAATAGTATCAATAAATTTAAAACCAATCTAAGAAAATACTTAAACTCACGATAAAACAGTGAGAGATTTAAAACAGTGGGATAAAGAGCTCTGGAATTGAATGTATTAGATTAACCTGGTGGATTTACTATTTCTAGTTTATGATTTTTAATATTTAATAATTGCATATGGTTAATTGATATGTTCAGTTATGATTTGCTATCGTCAGGTCCCAGGGGTTTTCATATCCTAGTTGATATTTTTCTGAAACCTTTCCATGTATAGTTAAATTCTGTTTGTATAATTGAAGATTTTATGTATTTTTTTTCATGTACATGTGAAGAATAAGTAAAGTGATTGATTGATATAGACAAAATAATTATGTAAGGCAACAACACTGTACTGAGACACTTAATGGATACGATAGAACAATATTACTTTTCTATTCATTATTTTATTACATTTTTGAAAATACATTTTCAATTACATTTACTATTTACTAATACTATATGTAGTGTAATATAGTACAAGCTCTGTTCCGCAGCACATTAGTGTTAATTTTTAAATAAATCAACCTGATCAAAACTCAAAAATTATTTTAAAGTATGCTTACTCGTCAAAGAGAAATTTCGACTCTTTTTTTCAGTATATTGTCAAATCTTATTTCTCGAAATTTCCAACGTATTTTTATCTTAAGAGATATCTAATCTTCTATACTTTTTACTTTCTATACTGAAATATTGATTTTTTTTATCGAACGGATAAAATGCAACATTTTACTTTCTGGTGTATCTGTTATAAAAGTATCTGTTATTTTCGCCAGAAGATACATTTTTCTTTCAGAAATGTCCAATCTACTTCACAAATCCAAGTCCCCACAGGCCAAAACGAAATATCAATATATTTTGAAATATTTTTAATCGCTTATTCTAGAGGAATATGAAGCGGACATAAAAAAGAAAATAGTTAAGCTATTTTTTGTGGAATAAACTCCATTCCAGTTGCTTAAGGCATGTTTGTAACAATAGGTTTGGTATACAATTTCACGTAGGTTTTCACAGCATATCATAATTAGCAAAACATTTCTCAGGCATTTCAGGCAAAAAAACGAATTTTATTGCTCAAAAATCGTGAATCGGTGAATCTCCGTTTTTATGTTTTATATTTCATTTCCCTTGCTTTGACTTTTAATTCCATCTCTGTGGTTTTTACAATAAGTTCTTTAAACGTAGGTAAATAATGTGCCCTCGAGCCAAGCATATTTAGTAGTTCTCATATTTCTACAGGTAATTTATTTCTTCTTATGATGATACACATAGTTCAGATCGAAACGTTAGGTTTGATATACTTTATAAAAATTAATATAAACTTTAAAACGATGCTTAAATTGTAAGGAAATATAGTGTCATCTGTTTTAATGATGTCCTGTAGAGGATATATAATAATATATCATTAGAAAAGTTAATCATGGTAAAGGATGTTCAACCCAAGTACCTATAATAATAGTTAAAAGATGCATCATTATTTTCAGTATATAATAATAATAATAATTTTAACATGATATGGTTAAAAATAAAGTTATATTAAAATTAAATAATGAAGGTTCCTTTTAATTTTGATGTTATCTTTCGTTTTTAATGATATCAAGCTAAACTAAATGTTAAATAATATTATAGAATAAATACGTACACAAGCATAAATAAAGAGAATTTCCTTTTAATTATATTTGTTCGAAAATATATAATACTCTATGTTGTATTTTAACTACTATTCTATTAACCTTAAAGGACAGGGATATATTATGATAAAATTAAAATTGGAAATTTTGTTTATAATTCAAAACTAAAAGTTTATAATTGATAGAAATAGAATACTTGATGTGTAATTCTGTTATATGGGCGTAAAAGAGAGCGTTTGATCATTAGATATTTAGAAAAGTAGTATTTGAAAGAAACACTAAAAATTTTAGGACTTAATTGAAAACAGAATATATTGGGTATTTGCCAACGTTTGTTTTTTATTGAGATAGCGTTATGCGTATGTTCTTAAATCAACTACTGAGTGAATTGAAATAAAATTAAACTTTATTCAGACGGATTCAAATTTATATTATTTATTTATTGCATATTATATTATATTATCTAATAATTATATTATTAATTATATTATTTATTGCATGACGTCATAATGATTTACAATTTATTAGTTGGGTTAATCCGTCTAGCAGAAAAGGGTATCGACTTTGGGGTCTGATAAACCTACTTCCCAGAATAGGATATAATTAGTGAAAATGGAAGTAATAAATAAGTAAATAAAATAAAAGAGCTAGTTTATTATTATAGGTATGGAAGGTATAAGTTAAGAAAAAAGTGGTGATATCATAATTCTCTCTCCAACAGATGTCTATGGAGAAGTTGCTTACTGAGCAAAGGAATAAATAGATAGAGTATTTAAGTGAGTTAGGAAGAAGTTTTCACACCCTAGGGATAAAACAACAGGTGCGGGGGAAGTCTAAGTTTCGTTCGTAATACTCTGGTATTAGATCGGTAAGATTTCTTGTAAAGTGAGTATAATCAGGAAAGTGTGATTAAATAAGATTAGAATAATTGCCATTTCGTATGGTGTTAAACAAGAAGATGAAAGTTTTGTACGTAAATAATTTTCCGATTAATATTATTTGATAATAGTAAGCAATTTCATTTATTCTGGAAGAATGAGTTTGATAATTTAGGAGGCCGAGGTATTTTTTTTAAGTCTGGTAAGTCTAATGAGATTAGACATGGAAGTGTTTCCCCTGGATTAGAAGGCTTAGTATAATATGTTAATAGTAAAGAAAAGAAAAAATCATAGAGTAGTAAAATTCAAGAAGAATTGAAACGGGTAATTTGTAACTAACGTTTCGAATCACTCCAATATTTTTACCAACTTTGTTATAGATATTGTTAATGTGAATATCCGATTTAAGGATAACTTGTAGAGTTATACTGAGAAAGTTTTTATTTTGTGAGAATAAATCATTGTACTATTCATACTGAGATTAAAATGTTTAGGGTTTATATTTTTTTGTTGGTAAAAAGAAGGCGTTTAGTCTTTGAGGTATTGAGTATTAGACAGTTACTTTTAAAGAATTTATCAAAGTATTTAATATTAGTATTAACCAAAAAGATTAGTGCGTTGATTTCAGTGCTTTTAAAGAAGATATTATTATCATCAGCTAAACAGGTTAACGAAGAGTTGGTAAATGGAAGGTTCAGATATACATTTTAAACACCTGATTGACAGTAGCATTTTTTACACCAACACTTTTTTACATCATAATTTTATACACGATTGAATTTAGTTGATGTATTAAATTCAAGTTATTTTTAATGTCCACAGATTCTTTAGTTTAAACTGATCCATTCAGCTTAATCGATCCTTTAAATTAATGTTTCCCAACCTGGGAGTCGCGACCCTCAAGGGGGGCCACAAACTTGTTTTAGGGGGCCGACGCAACTATTTTTTTTAGTTGCAATTTTCTTTATAAGGATTTGAAAATCAAATGTTTCCAACACTTTTATATTTCAACATAGCTGCATTGAAACATTCTACTAATGTAATTAAGAAACAATAAATAAATAAATTCTGCTAATGACTGTTAACTTTATATTTATAATATTTATAATATATAATATAATTTTATATTTAATATATTTTATTTACTCCGTAAAAAATGCTTTTATTATACAAATGTGTCGGCGGCGGACAGAGGGGTCGCAGATCTTTTGGTTACTATAAAAGGGGGTCGCGGATTACTTGGTTACTATAAAAGTGGGTCGCGGCTTGAAAAAGGTTGGTAGCCACTGCTTTAGATTATACAGAGTGATTCAAAACTAATGGAACAAACTGAAAGGGGTGGTAAAGGACGCCAAATAAGCCATATTTGGCGAAATCAGGTCCGCAAAGGATCCGATTTGGCTGTACAGTGAAAGTATTATTTACATTATCGACATCGTTTCTGTGTTGGAAATTACATGAATAACATTTTTTTTTCACGAAACAAAATTTGGAAAATTTGCTTTCCAGACCTAGAACCATATTGGAAAAGATTCCACCACTTACTACGGTTCAAAACCCATGACCAAATTTATGCAATTTGGGAATTCAAGGCTCAAACATAAGCCTCACGTTTTGGCCATAAATTCCCGAATTGCATAAATTTGGATAAGGGAAGTTATTTTAGCAAGTGGTGAAACCTTTTCCAATGTGGTTCTCAGCTAGAATGGCAAATTTTTCAAATTTTGTTACATGATTAACTAATGTGGATGCAAATAATAACATCCCTGTAGTTCCAGAACGGCTCATTTTCGGACATTGGTTCACTGGATTAAAGTTTTATCTTTTGACGTCTTTCACCTATTAAGTATGTTTGATAATTATCAATTACCTCCAGTATGGTAAAACAATCGTTTTCCATACCTTTGATGACTAAATCGTATAGAAAACTAAAAACTAACGGCCAAAGAAGGGAATTTCTGATTTTTTTTTCTCTGCTGCATTACTAGGTCAATCACTTAAATTATGTGTCAAAAAATCTTTTGTTCACGTTATTTCCAAGGTAGCAACGATGGAGATATAAATAATACTTTCACTCTACAGCCAAATCGGGTCCTTTGCGGACATGAGGATTTCACCAAATATGGCATATTTGATGTCCTTTACCACCCCTTTCAGTTTATTCCATTAGTTCTGAACCATCCTTTATTGATCCATTCAATTTAGTTGATTTAATGATATTAATTTGGCCATTAATTTAAAATGAGTCAATTTGATTGATCCATTCGATTATATTGGTTCATTGTATTGTTTCACTGCATTTTTAAAAGACCTTTCTAGTAAATAAAGTATGAGTCTAACCAATCCATATCAAGTATGGCTGTTCCTAAATAACCGATTGACTTTTCAAGTTGCTTGAGCTTCTCCGGTTTGTTATTTGCTGCAGCATGGTACCAATATTTTTTGTTGTTTATTCCAGGAAATTCCGAGCCGATATTCTGGGAATCGGATTGTCCCGTGGGAGTAAGAGTTCTTCTTTGTATCCTGTTTGATTGACAGTTTAGTGTACTATCATCCTAAAAACAAGAGAATGCTCAATAAAAACATTCTGACGAGAGGAAATCCGTCCGACTAATGGAACTGCACATTTACAGTTGGTTAGGTAGCCATTCTGTAATCAAATGGAATTAGTTAAGAATGTTTTCTTAATTTCCGAATGACTGTTAACTTTAATGTCTCTATAAGATATTATTACCCTTCACAGGGATAACACAATTACCAAATAATGGTCAACACACAAAACCACCGGGGCGAGTTTTTTGTGGGGGATTTTTTATTACTAATAAATTTGACACCCACATATTATTTGCTCAATCTAAAGCTTTTTGTTTAAGAGAAAAACGGACATCATCCTCCATCCCTTCACGTAAAGTCGAAGTTTCATCCAATTACAACCGACAGATCAATATGTATTTCATGGTACAATAGCTTTACAAACGGATCCAATATCTCTGCATTTCAATCCTGGCCCTCTTAATTTCAAAATTTGAGTTTTATATTTAATATTTATTTTGTAATTTAGATTAGAAGGAATAATACAACATCGACTTTTTAAATTTCCCTTTATGTCACATTGCTTTTGCAATAATTTTGAACTATTGCAATAACAGACACTCATGTGCAGTTGAATAAGGGACACCTACCGCGTTGGTGAAATGGCACTGTGGTCGCCCCAGCGAATGGGATAGTGCCATATCACGAGTGACAGAGATGTCATCGTACCGTATACTGATTGTCTAACTAAAAGTCGAGTACAAATTGTGGAAGAAACGAGATCTCAACACATTTGATCGCTGCCAGATCTTTGGGGACAGACCCATGGGGCACACCATTTCTGAAATCGTGGAAATACTGGGTTTTCCTCGGGCGACCGTGTCAAGAGAATAACGTGAGTACATGAATTCGGGTAAGACCACCACCGCTAGGGACAACTGCCGTGGCGTACAACTTTTTGATTACTGAGTATGCTGTCGGTTAGCCCTGGTAGGAAGGACAGATAGACAAGCCACAGTGCAAAAGGTCACTCACCTATTCAATGCTAAACCAAAACGACTTGTGAGCAACTATACTATCTCTTCGCTGTGTGTTATAGAAATCGCTATCCCACTAATGTGCCTCTGCTCAACACACGTCGCAAGGTACGATGAATAACGTGAGAGCGGGAACACCGTAACTGGATCCTTGACGAATGGAAAAGATTCAGCTAGATTGATGAGTCGAGGTATAGGCCAATAGCAGGGTTTGTGTACGTCGCCAAGTATATGAGGCGATGAATCCCTCGCGTCAAGCAGGATACAGTTCAGGTCGGTAGTTGCGGTATCCACGTATGGATACTGTTTAAATGCGATGAACTGGGCTCCCTGGAACTTGTGCCATCTTTCCTCACCCACGAACGGTACAAGTACCTGCTAGTAGATCATGTGTACCTATTTATGTGCCTACAACACTCTGCAGGAGACCTGTACCTACAGCAAGAAAATGTACTCGCCCACTGCTGAGTGGTTATATGAACTCTCCACGCATATGAGGATGCTTGCCTAGCTCCCGAAGTCACCCGACCTCAATATCAAAACATCTAAGATGCCCTCGAGAGAGATGTGCTTGCCGTGGATCTTCCTACAAGCATTTTGGGAGGCGGTGAAACAGTCATGGATGAGTATGGATTCTGGATGCTTCAACTGTCTCGTTAAATCCATGCCACACCGCATCACAGCCATCATTTTGTATCTCCTCTATTCATCTTTATTTATCTAATTTTTGTTCGCTCTGAAGAACTTTTCCCCTTCCTTCCGTTAACTTTTCTATTTTTATTTCCATTCTTCTGCTTTACTTGTTGTCCTCCATTTTTTTTAATTTTCTTATTGTTTCTTTTTCCTTTCTCATTCTGATAACTGTCAAATTTTTATCAACTATAGATTTTAGCACCTAAATATAAAATCACTAATTCGTTTCATTCGCCAACAGCAACAATTATATTGGAGCAAATAATTTAAAAGTTAATCATGTTTGCGCTGAAAAACAGCAAAATGGTCTGTAGTGAGTGCTTTTGGTCTCACGCTGTTTGATAAATATTTAAAGTGAAGACATCTAAAATAAATTTTAAAACATTTACATTCTCTTCCTTGGCAACAGATTGTAGGGTCATATGGCAAGTTAATTAATTTAGGACGAATTTGTTAAAAATAACCCAATCCATAAATGCATGCTTTCCTCACATCCGCATCCGCTAATTGCCATAGAGAAGCCACATCAGAAACAAGTTTCAAAGTCCCAATTTTCAATTTTCCTCTTTGTGGCTTAATTTTATGTTGTAATTAATGCACGTGCTTTGAAGCTTTTAAATGGCTTTAAATATTCAGCTCCTTAAAGTTTTACGATTTAATTACACTCATTAATCAATAAAATAACTTAAACACGTTTCCTTTTCATTATCGTCTATGGTATTTAACAAATTGCCTAATTGCTTAATGCGATTTCTCTTGTCGTTAAATCTAGCTAACATCTTTTAAAATGTATTGCTAGAATTTTTTCATACAGTCAACACGAAATCAGCACGCCAAGAGTTAGGATTTTAATATGTGATTTCAATGAATTGCGTGCTATATGAATTATGGTTGATGGGAAATGTACATGTGTGTGTACGATACCTGTGGGCATTCGAATGCGATTCTCTATTTTGTCACATATTTTTAATTACGTATTTCGTTAATGGTATGTATTGTAAAATAATCAACCAACTCAACTACTTTAAAACGCACTTCTGTTTCCAAGAAGGAGGAAAAGTGCGAAATGAAAATAATTATTCACATTAAGTCTGTGAGAACGTTCGATATGAAATCAAGCGCTAGTTTGATTGATAGTTTTCTGGCTAAAGTTAAGTCAAAGATCTTCATTAGAGTAACTGCATTTGCCATCCAGGTTTACCTGGCAATCTAAGTTATTACGTGCATTGCTCTATGATTTCGCAATATATCTGTTTGGAAGAACTCTCAGACACTCTTATATACATGTATCCCAATCTAGAGTAGTATTTCTCAAACCTTTTATCCCACGGAGCCCTTTCCTTACTACGTGATTAGAAACGGAACCCTTTTCTTACCATATGCCTAGCCACTGAACCTTTTCTTACTACGTGATTAGCCACTAAAGCCTTTTTTACCACGTGCCTAGCCAGGGAGCACCTTTCTTACCACGTGCCGATACCGGAACCCTTTCCTTTACCAGGTGCTTAGCCACTGAAATCCTCCATAAATATTTAAGGAAAGCTTAAAAAAACTAAACTTAAAATTTGAACTGAAAGAGCTTTAGCAAAACTTAAGGAAAACTTCAAGAGCTATCAGTTATCATTACTTGGAAAAAAGCATAAAACTAAGCAATCAATATATCAGTATAAAAGGTAAGAAATACTTTCTGTTGCTCCTGGATATTAGTTATACATTGATCAGAGGGTCCTACCGACTAGACATGAAGAACGCGGGAAATGTAAGCTTAGGTTCTGCTAAATAGACCACTACTTTATTCCCCTTTGAATGGGGGGCCTGAATTCCCGGCGAACGAAGCTTACTTGAAACGGCTATCTCTGTCGGCGAAGACAGGTGATCTAAAGGGAAATACTATAATGCGAAGTTCTACCTCATTTACTGACATAACTTAACTATCTTAACAAATGTCACGGGACTGCAAATAAGTACTAGGAGGTAGGTAACACACATAAAATATTTATTAATAGCTAAACATAACATGAGACTAGTAGAAAGCATGAAAAATGATAATTGTGATAACTTCGTCTGAGGCTTAACTATGGCGCGGCTAAACATGCTGACGTCTATTAAATAGCTCATCTGAAGTGTGCTTACATTAGTTTCCTCTCTAAATTGCTGACCTTTCGACACTTTTTTTTATTCTAAAAATTTGACTACGGTAGTAGCCTATCTTGGGTATTACACACATATCATAAAACGATCAATTATGACTGATTTATTGAAGTTCATTTTAGTTTTGGAACACATATTGCAATCCATAGCAATCATTACGAAATACATTATCAACAGCAATAATATCCAATAATTAAACTGTCATGTGACTATCATTAATTAGATTACGTATCTAACTCTATATGTCTAATCTGACTCTTAGGGGAAGATTGCCGGAATTGAGACATGATCAAAAATATTATTTTCTTACCCAGCTCCCTCGTAGAATTCGTCTTGACGTCTGGGAAGTTTGCTATGGCTATACGAGAAGCACATCAATTTGGTCGACATCACTGGCGGAGAACGTACGTAATCCAAGGGAGTGGTTATTCGGTTAGTTTTTTAAAAAAAATTACTTTACCAACGTTCATTCTTTAATAATGGTTATCTGTACGCAGGACTACATCTCTGACTTGACTTATTCTATCTCGTACTGATCTGATACTGATTAAACTTTTTAAAACTTCAAAGTAAGAATGGCGTTTGGACCTGTGATTGGTTATTGGCTTAACCTATCAGTGGGGGACGTGTTCGTGTCTTGCGATTTTGATGCAGGGACGTCCTGATTTCCCCTGCGGCGGACTCTTCAGTGGAAAGAAAATAACTTTCATTGACATTTACGAGGTTTCTTCAATTGATGTAAACGATTTTTATGGATAGAGATTCTATATACGGACTTTTGCAGATTCCAATTAGCAGGGTTTGTATTGTGCAGACGCAACCCTAAAGAGACGGCATGTCCAGGCGCGGTGATCAAAACCAGGGCAGTCTTTATGCGTCTGTTCTTTACTTACGCCATAAAATTCTGGTGTATTGTAGAAAGTTTTAGGTTGTACAAAAGGATGCTAGCTGTTGTAGGAAGGGTATTGTGCATGAGAACATCTTCTTGGTGACGTTGTTTCTAATGGAAAGTGAGTGCTTTTTCTTTTATGGCTTAAAGTACAAATTTAGGGGAAACTATACAAGTTAAAACGAAACTTTGTTACAGGACAATCTTCCTGTAACAGAAACGATGTATTTTTCTTCTTACGAAAGCTTTTTGAATAACACAATTACCAACATCACCAGTTTGACTCCCGCTCGAGATGATGCTCCTTTTCTGTTTTTTCTGTTCTTTTTGCATCTTACTAAATCTTGAGCTAGTGAATTGTACTTTCAGCACTACTTTGAGCTACACATATGGATGTCTGCACATTTTCCAAACAACTTATATCCCTACGAATATACGTATAGAAACACGGCCTTGGTGGATTTTCTGGCTTAAGGGAACATAGGGGTTTTAAAATTTCAAAAAATCATTCTTTTTTAAATTTTTAAAAAATTCTGCCATTTTCTGTGAACAATTTAAGATCAAAATTATGTTTTTACTTCAAGTATTTCAGAAGTTACATTTAAATTGGTGAAACCGATATGGCTTAACTTTATCTTAACTCGAATCTTTAATCGCGTTTTTCTCATTTCGCTGACTTTAGCATTTGTCCGTAAGGTTAAAAAAAACTATGTGATATTGAAACACGAAACTTCCCACACACTTTTAGGACCTTAACAGCTATAAATTTTATTAAGCATAACATATTTAATTAAAAACTTCTAGCATTTTGAGCGAAGTATATATGTATATTTATGGCATTTTTGGGTATTTCATATTTAGTAATTTAAAAAAGTAGTTAAACTTTAATTATGGCAATAATGTAAATTTATTTTACAGACATACTTATTGTTATCAATTTTATTTAATAAATTAATGTATACATCGTTTCCTTTTCAAGTTGCCTTACGGATGCTGGCAAGGTGTGTTTTTCGAAAAGAATTTCTTGGATATATATGTAAGTTAATATAAAAAATATCATAAATTATAAGCAATAGTAAATGTATTTTTATACTAAGCATAAGTATGTTTATCAGGACATAATTTTTTACGGTAATGTAAGTAGTTTTTCTATAATTCATGATGTAATGAAAAAAAATTTTACGTTAAATTGGAACCAATGTTCCCTTAACATGTTGGTGATGGTTTTATCAAAAAGAAAGTAGCATATCGTCAAAAAATTATGATAGTCATTGCTAAATTACAGTTTTGGAAATTTATCTTAGAACTTGTTTGGAAATCATAGGCATTAGGTTTGTTTTGTGGTTTTACGGCTCAAAGACTACAGTGGTCATGCTGCGCCGGGACCTACTGTTTTCCGAGGAATCCGAACCTCTTAAGGCCTGGGGAACCAAACCCCGGACTACAGTGAGCAGTGCGATCTTTATGAGATCTCTGAGTAAGCGTTCTTTTTGCACTGCTGGGAGTCGAACCCGGATTAGCCGCGCAATAGGAGAACGCGTTACCGCACGCCACCTCCGGGGCCCGCAGGCACTAGGATTTGCCATGTCACAGCTTACGAAAGATTGGTGGCGTCGATGAATTTTTTTTCGATTTTGTTGTATCTACGATTAAAGAAATTATAATTGTTTTAACTTAATTTAAACCACTAAATTTATCTCAAATGCCTACATTTGAGGCGTTGGATACAATAGTGGTCTAAGTCCATGGAAGTACCCTCTGGGGTTGCCTTGTTGCCTGCAACACTGGTATATGAACAGAGTGTAATTAAGTGCTGCAGGATAGCATCACGTTACTTTTGGCCAAAACGAAATTATATAGATCGATTGGACGCAAATCCTTTCGGAATTTTACATTGTTGTTTTCAAGGCCACAATTATTAAATTCATCGTTTGTAAAATTTTAACCATATCTATTTTATCTCTAACATTGTACACTGTAAAATATTATCAAAATCATACCTTATTCTGGATGATCTAACAGAAGATTTATTCCATGATTATAGAAATGTTGAGCCCTAAACATATGTAGCTGTCTTGAAGTCTTGAATGGATAGAATCCCGTCCCCCCACCACTAAGGATATAGCATTTAGTTGTAATTTTCGTTTTTCTATGTGAACTATACCATTCCCAGTTAGGTCAATGATCATAAATTAAGCATAGTAATTTACATGTACACAAGAAAAATTGCACTTTGGTATGTATTCGAACATTTTTACTTTCTTAGCTACTGCACTTCTAAATATTTTTAATAAATTTTCTATAAATTTGGTGTAAATCACAGTGAAATTTATCAGACATCTATATAATCTATCTGTATACACAAAAGTATTCCCCGATACATAAAATACTTGTATTACAAAACTTTAGCCCTATGGCTAATTTTCTTAATATTTTTTTCCATAGAGTGTTATTTTCCAAATGGAACATTACTAACTTTAGTCAGGCTTAGTTGCGTTCTTTCTAAACAATTTTTTTTTACCATTTTCTTTAATTCATACAAAAACAGCAAAGAAATCGATCTTTAGTATTTTCATAAACAGCCAAAGAATTTAATTATTTAACTGAAGAAGTTAATTGGTCTATTGTTTTACTTAAAACAATATCCTAGTCATTTGGATCGATTGTATCTTTTAGTGAGTGTGTAAAAATTTAGAAATCTAGATTAGATTTCCCAATACAGAAATAAGAAGTGGGAATTATCCAAACGCAATGACAATATTTATTCGGTCAACAGAAAGAAAAACTTTCACGACATCATATTATTATAACAACAAACTTAACAATTCCTAAAATACCACCAAATTTTAATTGTAAATAAAAACAATGAGTAAATATCCGAGTCATAACCTGAATACCTATAGTGTAGAGATGTAATCATAGAAATTTCTTTTTGATACCTGTGCACTTACGGAATTAAAAACTGGATACTAAAAACAAGAGTTGCATCATCTGAATGTCCTCTGGAAATCGCGAAATTGAAAAAAAGCCCCCGAAACCCATGGCGTCAAAAATGAAATTCTTGGACTCTTAGTAAATATTTACAAACTTAGAGCGAAAGAATGCAGTGCGCATATTAAAGGAAATTTTTAGTCCCTTAGGACAAAGAAGACAGGACATTCATAGAATAAAGAGGAACTAAATTTAAAGCCCGTAGGAAAAATTCAGTGTCTGCAACGATAGTAAGGAATGATGCTTGAAAAATTTATGAAGGGAATGCCAGGAATGATACTTCCGTTTATTTTCAATCAAAGCATTTTTTAAACTATAAATAACGAACTATTTCGAAATACACAATTTGAGTTCCATCGCGATCTTCAACAAATTACATAATTATAATTAATTACATATTATTATAATTATATAATTACACAATTATAATTATTTATAATTAATATAGGAATCTCTCACTGCTTTCTCGGAAAACCTGAGCAACTTGAGTATAGAAATCAGTTTACCTTTAATTCTGCTAGCATTAGGGCAAAATTATCGTAACGTATTTATTATAGCTATTAATTATACCCCGAAGGGGGTATAGACTAATTGCAGTTATTATTAATTGGCCTTACGGCAGTAAACAACTTCGCAGCTGATCTAGGAAATTTCTGCAAAAGTTTTTTTTATCATGCAAATATTAATATTTACGTAATTTTAGCTGCAGATTAAGGGAGGTGCGATAAAAATAAATTAATGTTTTCTGTGGATATTCCCAAATCTATAATATGTTTCTGAATCGAATGATAATAAAAAATATTCTCCATATGATTAATTAATGCTTGTACAATCTTCCTAAGGTGGACACCACTATGAAACAAAAGAACTAAAGGATATTTTTAAGAAATTAATCGTTATTGTTAATCATTTTTATTTTAAACTTTAATGTAAGACAATCATCCATATTGATTTCACTGTACATTAATTAACGTATGAAAAGTATATATATATATATATTATAATAAGTTGCCAATAATGTACGTCAATTAGCAAATTAGCATACTACTTGAAAGTGAAGTTAATTTTAACCCCATCAAAATGCTGTATAAAAGCCAAGCGTGTCCTGTATTATAGGAGTTTTTAATTTATTCCCTAAGTTGGCTTGATTTAATTAACTTCGGGTAACCGGAGTTCCACTACAGTATTTGGAAAGAAATATTGAAGAGTAGCATATATTATAGAGAATTTACATTTAGAAATCAGCATTGAATAGTATTTAATTAGATGATGGATTGCTCGCAAAGAAAATAAATGATTTACCAAGACCTAGATTTCACGAAACTACAATCTCTTGGTTTCCAGTCAAGTGTTCGACCATTTAATCGTTATTGCTTTTGTAAATGTCATTACAAACTATGTAAATTGCTATTTGTGGCTACACTCAGCACAGTATCTAATTTTAAAATCGCGCATTTTTGAGAAGAGATAAATTTGAAATACCGAGGCACTTCACTGGCATTTTGCCTAGGAGTGGACGCACTCTGTATTCTGGTATCAAATCTGGGAATGACGGCATACATTTTAATTATGATTAACTAAATTTATTTCGTCTGCCATTCTATCAAATTAATGAATGTGCATTTGGAATGGTATTCACCAAAATTCACATTAGAATCTGATTAACTGGATAGGCTAACAAATTAGAGGCTTATTATTTACTGGCGTTGCTGTAGGACCAAAATGCTCTAATTTTAATTTCGGCATTGTGACGCAACAATTAGGTCTAAAATGGTAGCTTCAAAAATATAATTAACATAATTTATAAGTTTAAATATTTTAACAAAGTTGTATAGTTTATAACAGTTACATAGTTCATAACAAAGTTATATTATTCATATATTCCTTGAATTTTCATTGGAATACATATATTACTAATTTTGGCAGTAGAATATAAAATACAGGCTTCGTAAAGTAAAAGTATAAATTTTAGCACATAATATTATTTTTTAAAAGAGATATTATTTGCAATTCAAATAACTGTATTTAGTCATTTACGGAAAAATATTAATCACATCTTCATATTACTTACTCCTACCGGAGAATTTCCTATATTAATATTCAAAGGGTACTACTCAAAAAAAAACCTTCTTAATCTAAATATATATATAAAGTTATTAATTTACAAAAGCGAAATTTTATAATTTAATACACGCAGTAATTAACAATGTGATTACATCAATATTGGTGGAAGGCGATAAAGATGAACAAATGGCAATAATATCCGATAAGAGCTCTCTTTACTAATTTGATTGTTAATTAATGCAATAATACGCTTTATCCTGTAAAAAATATTTTACCGAAGGTTATTTTATATTTGTTCGAAGCAAATTCTTAATGAATTTTTCATATTCACATGGCATTTGAAAGTTGAGTTATTTCTAATACATACCACGTTCAAAACTTTGTAAAGTCTAGCGCACCTGCGCACTTGTTAGAGGTTTTAAGACTTCTTCAGATACTATTTCTTTTTCTATAACCACATTATTTTTCGTCATAACTGCGCTGAAAAGTTTATCCTTGGTTAATTTCAATTTATTCATTTTATTTATGTTTTGGCAGGCGTCATATAACAAAGTAATGGAAGAGATTGCAATAAATTGCATTATACATGGTCTAATCCACATTTGTTAACATATTAAACACACAAATATACATGAAATCTAGAAATAAAAAATCTGCAGTATAAAAGTAGTTAAATATAATCAGTTATTGACGTTCTGCCAGGGCATCGAAGGTAGGAATTCATAGATCACACTACAACGCTGTCATCAGCACAAAAATCGCCTTTGTTCATAGCGGAGGGGATTTTTATTTGTTCATAGTGATGAAACTATGTTTCGCCTTCTCTTAGAAATTTTTTTTTCTAAATTTATTTTTGATCGTTTTTACGGCTATCTTCTTCCACGACGAAACTGATTGGTGCAAAACATCCAGAAGATTCATCTTCTTTACTAGTACACTTGTCATTAGCCTTTTCGTGTCTTCTTTTATTGCTTCAATGTTTATTGTTCTCATTACATAGTGGCAATGCACTTTCTTTGCTCGGAAAGTGCAAGGCTGAACTGCAGGGGGAAGTCCCTGCCTCTCAGGTACTACCAAAATTCCAGACTAATATAAAAAGAAAAATGATTGGATGGTTAAAAATAAACGAAGATGAAGTTGTACTTGATAAATCACCAGCAGAGAAAAAACGATTTTGTGCATCTAGTGTGGTACTATCTTACAACCCTTTTGATGGTTTTCCTTCTACGGTTCGCACTGGGCGCCATATATCGTAAATTCGTTTCTGCTGAAATCCTATAGTGCGGCCATTGTATATATACCCACAAACAAACTACTTCAGCACAAGGTGCCCAAAATTTTGTACGAAGTATTGCAGAACAAATTAATAAAACCAAAAGTGGATGAACTAGAAAATTTTATTACAATATATTCTCCGTTACTTTTCTCATCCATGCAATGTATAAACATACGTTTATATACTTCATTTTTTACATTATAAGTGTCAAAATATACTACTGTACATAGAATACTTGGAATTCTGAGTTGCTTTTGAAAAATTCATGTACGTTACAATATAATGGTATTCTTTAATTTGCTTCTACATTATGGGAAGAAAGTTAAAATGTTACTTTTTATGAACTAAAAAGGTGGATTTATAAATTTTAGTTCGTATTCAATGGTTAGACTTGATTTCTAATCAAAGAGAAATTTCATTTTTAAAGAGAATTTTCGCTATTCAACATCAGTAGTAAAGAAAGTGCATCTACGTTAAATGGTAATGCAAAATCTTCGCATGATTGCTATAATACAAAATATTATTTTTCTTTGGTCATAATGTTATTTCCAGGAAAATCAAACTTCTGCCACTTTAATATTTCAGTTACTCCATCTTCTGTTTATTTCCAAAATATTAAGTGAGTTTTGCTCAAAGCAAACGAAAAAAAGCGTCGTTTTCTGCCTAATATGTTACTCTCCACTCATCTCCAATTATGTGCTTTAATACATATACGATACTATGTACTTATTGTTTAGAAATACATTTAGTTTTTTGTAGAGGTGAATAACATTTTTTGAGTCCAAATCCGCAGTTTTCTTGAAAGGTTCATTAATCAGTTGATATTAATTTTGATGGTAATTTATCAGGCTGCGCTTTTTATTCTGAAAATATTCTAATTTCGATGAGAGGGCGGTTGAATAGAGAATTGATTAATTCTAAATAAACAGCGCAAATGATTTATTCGCCGGCAGTTTATTTCTCAGAAAAAGTGGACTTTATAATTAAAACAGTAGATGCATTGATGTATATTTATCGCTGAATGCAAATATTTGTAAATAATATAAATTTTATTTCGAATAACTAAACATTAGAGCCATATATTATTCAAGCAATAGTTTGTTATAGTTCTTGTCAGATGTACATTGTGTTAAAGAAATACATTTTTATAAAATATGCTTGTTGAAATTGTTCAATGCTCAGTATGACATCGGCTACTCCCAAATTGTCTTGTATCCTTCGCAAACAAATTGAATTTTAAATAAATAGGTGCATACAAAAACGGAAGTTTCTCTTTCAGGAAGAATATTTAATCCCTTCACACCAGTGACGTGGAATGATTGCAAGTGCAGGCCACCTCTAAGTGTTCAGCATTTCCCCCTCAAATGAAAAAAACACACAATATTTCATATATCTATTATCGTGACGATAATAATGATGATAATAAGTCAAACAACAATATCAATCAACGTTTATTGGCGTAGTGATACCAGCGCCGATGTCATGGCGTGATTAGATGGTGAAACGTTCGAAAGAAAATAAATATTTCTGCGTTCGGTGGGACCTGAACCCACGACCTTCCACTTGCCGGGCTAATGCTCTGCCTACTGAGCTACGAACGACAATATCTAATCTCTTTACGAACGTATATAAAGACTATTTACTGATGCTGGTTATTTCGCAGAATGGTGTAGTACATGGACTACTTCTTAAACCAAATTACGAAGAGATTCACCATCTAATTACGCCATGACATCGGCGCTATATCACTAAGCCAAAAGCTGTTGCTTAATATTGTTGTTTACTTTAATCTGCGTAGTGTTCGATTTATATAAATACATATGTTGCAACGGACGTTTCGATCAATTTAATACCGGTATCTTCTTAATTTGGTTTATAAAGTAGTCCATGTACTACACCATTCTGCGAAATAACCGGCTTCAGTAAATAGTCTTTATATACGTTCGTAAAGGATTATATATTGTCGTTCGTAGCTCAGTAGGTAGAGCCTCAGCCCGGAAAATGAAAGGTCGCGGGTTCAGGTCTCACCAAACGCAAAAACATTTATTTTCTTTCGAACGTTTCACCATCTAATCACGCCATAACATCGGCGCTGGTATCACTACGCCAATAAACGTTGATTAAAATTGTTATTTGCTTTAATCTGCGTAGTGTTCGATTTATATAAATAAATAAATGATAATAATATATGTATAAATTGTGGCTTTTTATTCGAAGAAGAGGTGGTGAACACTTGAAAATGGCTCATTTTTGAAGTTATATTATGCTTGACACATAAAAAGTACGCTATAAATATAATAAAATTTTCTTAACTAATTAACGTTTATACTTAACTTCTCATTTGCATAAAATAGACTTCATTTCCACGCCCATTTTTATATTTGGATATAAATAACAGCTGTAGTTCATTATAACACTTTCATTTATTTGAAGGTTTCGCTGCGGCCGAATCCTTGAATAAAAAATGTGTAAAAAATGTTGTATTTCTTTCTATTTATTGTTAGTAAAAAATATCAGTAACTGATTATAAAATATTCATACATCAAGAGTTTCGGTGTTTAAGGCGTCAGTTTCGTTCTGATTGATATCTCTTGGATAAACCACTGATCAACTTCAAAATATAAGGGAATCGGAATGGGAAGTAATAGACTCACCCAACACAATATTAAATACGTAAGTTTATGAGTTACAGGCTATGACATAGAATTATTTGAATTATAAAATCATAAACGGTTGCAGTAGTTCCAATTCATATCCTTATCAGAAATCCACAACTTCACATTTAATGTGGCGCAAGGTATCTTGGGAACAATAAGGTTTTATAGTACTCATTCAACCGAAAGTTAAGGAATTAATTACAGCTCATAATTCTGGCATTAAAATAAGCAAAACAACAGCATTTGGCTTTGCCCAACAGTTTTACTTTATCATGGGAATTTTTTATCGCCTTCCTAGTGTCTTTGTTTACCAGAACGAGCCATTTTATTTTGGAATTTAACTTTTATATACCCCATAATTTGACATATCCTTGTAAATTTTTCTTCCAGATGTTTTGGAAATTTATAATTAATATAATCGCGATACATTTGAAATAATTTCAAATATATTGCTTTAATTTTGAATTGATTTGCGTCGGTTATTATCATCTTAACGCTCACACTTTCAATTTTTCTTCCATGTCAATTTCTCACTTGAATGTAGAGTTCTTAAATTTAAACAACATTGCTTTTAATTTTGATCTTTCTATTATTTCCACGAACCCATGTTATATTAGGGAACTTGCGTACAATATTTTTCAATATATTTTTCTAAGAATTTAATAAATAATTTACATATTTTAAAATTTCAAAATTTAAAGATTTAGAGATTCACAACACACATGCTCTTTTCAAGTGTTCTATGCGCTTTAGACAGACATGACCAAAAGTATTAGATACCCGTAAATTTGTTCTTTAACCGCAATTAAATTCCTTGATATAATCGTTCTCTTTATTATTATATCGCTGGTATGTGTAAACGTAAACGTCAGCAAACGCCATTGCATTCAACAGCCAATAAAACTTTTTTACAGCATTAATGCAAAAATCAGGTTTCCTTCGTAAGGGTCTGAGTTTGTATCCAAAACTCTTAGCCAGCGGACGTATACTGGAGTTTTGTTTATTTCACCTAAGTCATTAAGTGCATATGTTTTCTTTGAAAAATGCAGAAAAGTAGTGAACTTGGTCAGCAACAACATTTAAAAATTCATATTTTAGTTCAATGGGGCCAGAGTTAAGTTAACAAACTGCAAAAAAAATCGATTGTCGAAACTGTTAAATGTTCAAGATGCGCAGTTCAGTATGTCATGAAACGTCTTATAAATTCTGGTTCACATGCAAATCGTAAAATAACTGGAAGGAAAGGGACCAGTATACCAAAGAAGACAGATTACTGATACAAGCTTCTTTGCAGTACTAAAAAAACATCATCTGAACTGGCCACTTCTTCCTCAACGGAGATAAGAGAACGAAAACCACACGTAGTACAAAAAGAAGAAGACTTGAAGCAGCTGGATTCAAAAGTTGTAAGGCAAGGAAAAAGCCATGGTTCTCCGATAAAAACGAAAAAGTGTAGCCTACATGGGCCTTTAAATATCAATACCTCACTGAAGAGGGTTATTTTTAAAGTCTTGTGGTCTGATAAATGTAAATTCCAGGTACCTTTTATTTAGCTTACATTTATTCAGAAACTAGCATTAGAGTATCAAAATATAAAGAAACTTCAATTTAAAATAACTTTGGAAGTTATTGCAATATTTCATTATTTTAAGTGTTTAGTACACGTGCTATATCGTATGTGAAAAATATCATCGGCAATGCCTGGTGCATACTGTGAAACACGGACGAGGCAGCATATGGATCTGGGCATGGCGACCGGTGGTATCGGCGAAATGTTCATCTGTGTGAAACTCATTGTCTAATAGCTAAGTACACGTACTAGAAACAGCCTCGCACTTACCGGTTTCACAGATTTTCGGCGATACTGCAATGGATGAGGTTAAATTTCAACAAGATAATGTACCTTGTCATACATCTGCTGCGACTATGAAGTGGTTTAGTGAAAATCGTGTAGACCTTCAGGACTGACTGCACACAATCTCTGAATCTCAACTTCATTGAACACTTTTGGGGTATTCTCAAACATAGGATCCTGGAGCATTTTCATTACGTCAAAAGAAACATTGTCAGGCACCAATATAAATTACGGAAAATTCGCCAATTTCTGGGCAACTCCACTGCAATTCTTCCAAGTACGGTAACTCCGCGACGATCATAGGCACACGCAGAAAGTTCGTAAGGATGGGATTATAGTCTCAATGGGGGGTTTTACAGAGCTATAACTCATACATTCCTATGTTAAATATACAAAATTTCATTGCGATGGGGGTTACAACCCCTATCAACACCCCCTGCGTACGCCAATGCTAAGGCTTCGATTCCGCCATTTTGAAAATAACATGTTATTGGTAATAGAAAAATATTTTGAAATTGTAATAACTGTAAAAAATTCGATTGTGATAGTTTGCAAACAATCCTCCATTAAGGGGAAAAGAAAAATTTCCTTATATAAAAGAAACTTTTCTTGTATAGATTTCATTTTTATTTTTGTCTTTGCTTTTTGACTGCCAAACTTAATTATGCGAATGATTAAAATTAGCTGAACCAGTAGCATCTTCTCTGTGTAAATTGTGTTTTCATTTTGTTACGTTTTTGTGACCCAGTGATTTTACTTAATTAGTGCATGCCCAGTTAGGGCTGACCCCGCATCCCAACCGCTTACAAAAAATGTCGATACATCACGGCACACAATCTTTTGAATTCATAAGGCTTGCAATAATAAGAATAAAAAACATTCACAACAACAAAGTTTCAAGACATTCCTCCGTTAATAAAAAATGGTATTTTTTTCAAAACTGCGGAATCGCATGCGCATACATGTCCTTAGTGGCGAATTTTGAAAAAAGTCGCCAACTGTTACCGTAAACTTTACTAGTGCCCCCAAAATTATTAATGCCGTCATTAAAGCTAAAGTAGTTTCAACCCCAAATATTGATCGTTTTTCATAAAAAATGCTTATTTTGTATTTATGCACTTCTATATTTTCCTAACTCATCAGTATTTTAAAATAAATCATTGTAGGATATCTAATATTTTTGACCAAGGATGTATTGGGAAAGGCGAATTTTTTTTTTTCGTATCGTGTACTTTCCAAAATTTTCTAGTTTTGGATTATGTTAAAAATATTCCTTTTAGCTTTTAGATCAAATTTCGTATTAGGTCCGTTGAATAGAAAGTACTTTCCAAGGGTGCAGAATTCTTCAAGTTATAGTATGGGCAGAATGCTCTCATTTTAAACACAGTCTAATTTTTGCTTTTGGCAATAATGCATATTTTACCAGAATAAGAATTTTCGAATATCTAACTGTGTTCACGGTTTCTACCTAAACGTTTCTTGAATTTCTGGCATATGTAATACGTATGGCTCTATTTAAAGTTATTTTATTAGCCATATTAGGATATCCATTCACACAAAGAGCAGGCACAAGACAAATAGTTTTATGTGGAAATATCTTCATTTGTAATTGAATTATTTTCATGAGGAATTTTGTATCGATTTTTATTCTACAGATATTTCTAAATATGTGACATATGGCGCCTTGAATATGGTTTTAAATTTTAGAAACTGACTGAAATGTCAGTTTGGATTATTTATATATATATACAAACATATGGCAATCGTATGCATAGCAGAAGTATAAATATAAATCCAAGCTAAATATGATGATTTTATATGATTTTATATTTACGCCAATTGTGAAAACGTTGTAGAAGTTTTAGTTTATGTTTGCTTCATTGCATCGCTTCTTTATTTATATTAAAGTAATTCTTTAAAAGTCAAAATATAACTTTTATAATTTTTTTACAATTAGTTGCGAAAATTTTTTATTATTAATGTTTTATTATTCCTAATTTTTCCTATAATTTATAGGCTCATGCAATTTGCCACTTATAAAGCTCCATGTCGTAAGTCATGCCGAATACAATATTATATAATTTTATATGTTATATAATTATATATGTATTATACAAATTTATATGCCATGTAATTATATATTGTATAATTCTATCTGGTGCTATCCTATTCCCAAAACAAGGCTATATGTTAAATTCACCTTTCGCGATTGCAAGTTTAATTAGCAAGGTTAAACTTTCGTAGTTTAAGGATTTATCTAACACGTCTCTTCCAAAACCATCCTTCCGCAGTATGAAACCCCTGAAATCATGTTTATACGGAGATTAGGTTTAAATTAGTGTGATGCGCGTAGATCATGCAAATTTACTGCGGCTCAACAGTCAAACAGCTTTGACGGATTAAACTCCCAAGGTTTGAGGTCCCAACGCGGATGAAACGAAACAAGTAACAAAAATTCCGTACTCAAGCATTTTATTACCGGATATATATTTTGTCTAAAAGCCAATATACACTCATTTTCTCGATAAATTTATACTTCCTAACACATTTTTCGCATCTACTAAATTCACGGCAATATATCTGAAATATATTAACATTTCCAGTGAGTTTAAGTCCATTCGAGTCCTTATAAATATCTTTCAAGTGACTTTTCATATGGATTAAGCGTCGTATATATGTAATAATCATTGCTCAACATACACATAACTAAAAAATATATTCACCTGTCAAGAATGGAATGTTTTATTGCCTTAAAAAAAAGAATAATTAAGAATGTGTTGGGGGGGGGAAAGGAATTTCTATTCAGGCCAACTGCAAACATCTAGTCACCAATGACCACCAGACTTGTCGCTCCCTCGTAATGTCGATGCCAGCATATTTAGATATTTCCCATTAAAGTGTTGGTGTTCCATAATTTTCCGGCTTTGGTTGAGGAGAAGGAGGTATCTCCATTTCGTTAAAACTATTATACGTTTATATTAGGTATAGGACGGGTTCGTCGTGAGCCCGAAATGGGCTGGGACTCAATATTTCATATCATTTTGGGGCTCGGGCTCATCAGACGGATAAAACAGAGGCCGAAAACTAACTTTTCAATATCGAAATTCCCCAAGGAATGCATTTATGTGATTCCTTTTCGAGCATTGTACAGATACGCGCATATGAAAATTGGAAGGAAATTACATGATGTATTTTAGTACACTTTTTTTAAATTTAAAAGGTACGCCAAGGGGTTAAAGTTCTATTTGAAATTTCAGACTCGGGCGCATTCGGACCTCGAAAAAGAAGCCTTAACTTATCTCTAGTTTACGTATACATTGTTTGAAATCATAAATGTTATAAATTGATAATAAGGAATATTGAAAATCCTTAGAGATAAAACTAATTCAACTTTTTGTTCACACAACAATTAACAGATCACTTAGATTTTCTTTGTAAACTGGATTAATCTAACACTTAAAACTAATAACTCAATTCATTTAGTTACGTGATTCAAATTATAATTCAAAATTCAGAAGAAATAGTGGCGTTGAAAAAGGAGGGACTCAGTGGCTCAAACCCCACTAGATATCAAAACACATTTTCTCATAAACCGCATTACAAAATCATTAAATCCGCTGAAGTCGACTCCCCCATAGCCACTTGATCCCCCACCCATAAATTTTGAATTACTACGCTACTGAACAAAAATTGGACATTTTCAAACATATTATTACGTATTATCGTAAACTTTGAAACTATCTGTCTATGGAATAAAAAAAAATTACTTAAAATTTTGTTAATCCCACAACAAAATTTAATTTGTTTGAAGATCATCCCTATTACCAAATCTACATTACTCCGTCGAATTATACCAAAAATCTTTTTAGTAAAATCCTATTATTTATAAGGTCTTCCGATGACTATATAGAATAAACCAAAACACATTAATCATTCACGTAACAGACTAACTTTTCACGTTGTGGATTTCTTATCCATTTCTTTGTCAAAACAAAGTATTGAAATCGTTATTGATCTGTTTCGTGGAAATCTCTATTGAATTCCTATGGGGAATCAGATTATCGCAAAAGAACGTCTTCCCCTTTGCCTGATTAACAGACAGGAATCGTGTCATCCGATAACACTAGAATAGCTAATAAAAATCTACGTAAAAAGTCTGTCCGCTAATAGAACTCACCAGATTAATAGCTTCTTAAGAATAGAGATACGTAGCTAAGATTGGATCTGTTAAAGGTTATCTTTTACTTCTAGTTAGCTGTTAACTTTTGCATAACCTCAAATATAACAAAGGAATCATTTCTTCCTGTTACTAACAGCTCAATGCAATATAGTGTGGTAGTTTATAATATGGTAATCGTTGACGACTTCTCGAAATTCTACATCATCGCGGGCAATGACGATTATGGCAACCCTCCGCTATGATAAAATGTTGTTTCCGAGATGCTTGTTTGAAGCACTACTTTTCCTGCATCAGTACGTACAGTTCGTTTGCGGAAAGTTGACCGACGGTACCGCTAAAATGCACGGGAGCTGAGATCATTACAACAGAGGGAAGGACGTCATTGCAGCAAGGGGGATGACGTTACTTCAGAACTGGTTTTTGGGGCAGAGAAATGTTCGCTGAAAACCAGTTCTGAAATGATGTCCTCCCCTCTGCTGTAATGAACTAGCCCGTTTGTGACGTCAGCTCCCGTGAATTCTAATGGTACCATCGGTCAACTTTCCGCGAACGAACTATACCTTACAGCAGAAATATTCCCTCCACCCACCCACGCTTACTGAAAACATCAGATAACCCTGGCTTTTCAATCTGTTGAATTTGAAAACATGCTTGAGCCGCTGGCCCCCGCTATCCGTGAAAATACTTTAAGTGACCCGCTTCCCAAATAGGTTGGATAACACTGATCTCAACACTGGCTTCAATACTCTCTCACATTACCTCATGTTGTACCCTATAAACTTATGACTAAGGCAACTGCTTCGTTTATGTGTTCAATAAACCTCCCTTAATATGTTGCTTGCAGTGTAATGTTTTTATACACAAACTTATTTAAATTTAGTATAAATAAGATACAAAGTATTAGACAGAAAATTTACATACGAAAGGTTATAGTAAAACAGCAAATAGCAAATTTCACCTAATCTTTCGGACATGTCAGCATCAATCTTCCATCCGGACTAATGATTATTATTCTTAATAATCATAAGAGATAATCATTACTCCTGATAAAGGACTGCTGCTGATGCATCCGAAAGCTTGAGTGATCTTTTTCATTTGATATTTTACTAGTGGGTAGGAATGGAATAGAATAAGAATGGATTTTATTCAACCTAATTATAATTTTGGTGATACATTATGTATGTGATATTCTTGATATTATGTTAATGTTCTTGGCCTTGAGGTTAACGATGTTAACTGGTGAACAGGTTAGAAACCATTTCTATGTAAATATTATGATTTAAATTCGAACTACTTAAATTTTAAAAACTGAATTTTCGATTCAATATTAATTTTGTTATTTAAATAATTTATAATAACTTCCATCTACAAAATTTTCCACTTTTCCTCTGTTTTATTTTTAAGCGAATAATTGTGTCATCGTCGTCTTCGGCGCTATAGTCTTTGTAGGACCTTGCCCTTCTTAGCAATCGCCGTCCACTTACCACCTCCGCCTCCTTTCCAATAATTCTGTTCAGCGTGTATAATTTTAATAAATGCAGATTGTAAAAATCTCTATTTTCAAAGGTTGACATTTATTTAATTTCACCAATGTATGGTTGATCAAAACGTCCTTCCTATTTGATTGTGTTCCCACTGAAATTCGTGGGTGACTTCCGTGTTTCAAGGCCCGGCTATTAGATCGCCTCAATAGGTAAATTTTCATTGTTGTGACTTAACAATAATTAACTCGTTAACCAAATAGCAAAGGATATTCCATGGAATAAACCGGTACGAATAAATATACATATTTAATTACAAGCATGAATATACTTTGGTCCTGCATTCACTAATCGTTCATCCACACAAGGACTGAGCGAGTAAGACAATCGGATTGAAGCGCGTAATACTAAATTATTTTAGTGGAGATAATTCGTAATCTGACATGACAAATTTTCATCAGCAGGAGGCAATTCGTGTCGCGCCTTGAAACAGAATTAACGAATCTAAATTAACAGAAATTAGTAGTCAAGGGATGAATGGAAAGGTGGCTACCACAACACATTTGACTATCAGCTCCTTACCGAATATATTATTCATTAGTATGCTTTGTGAGCTTGAAACTCTAATACATTCTAAAGGAAAGGCATTTCTCCTGAGACTTGTGGATAAGGCTGCTAAATGGTAATACATTATAGTATTTCCAGGGTAATAGATTAGGTAACCTTGGAAAATAATGACTGTACTAACATAAATTAGTTACTTCTTTGTTAGCGATACAATTCGCTATGCGGTGCGATGTTGAATCATACAAATATCATATAGAGGCTTGGGTTGCTCTTCGTTATAGCTTCTTAACTCTTAGAAGTAGAGTTTAGTTGTCCATACCGGTTGTGTTGATCCTATAGACGGCATTTTGTGATGTCCACAACATACTTTATTGGGGGTAAATCTTAAAAAGATAAGTTTGGAACTTTCAAAAGTAGAACAATCATTC
>QLNU02014802.1:159124594-159135827 GCA_006491805.2 Dysdera silvatica | reverse complement strand
AGCGGTTTTACTGTATATGACAATGTTACATTTATTACACAATGCCTGGAAAATATGCCGAACCTCAGGTTCAAGTACGTATAATACTTATAAAATTGGCTTGACTCAAATAACATGCTGAAAGCTGGAAATTGTCATTTAGAATCAGTGTATTCATGCGCATGTAAAGAAGAGTGTAAAATTTTTATGGTAGTTTAGAAAATTCACGTAAGATCCCTTTACTTAGCAGTTCATCTCCACTTAGCGTGGGAATGGGAGAGGATCTTCCTTTGAATACTAATGAAATCATTCTAACATTATATGCATGGATATACGTGCCTAATAACTAAAAGCATCCGGAATACACGTTTTAATTCTTTCACGCGTTCATTAACTCTTGCGAGTTACATTGAATCACAACTTAAAATCAAAAATAATAAAATTCCTAGTTGGATTAATAGCTGTATTAATCTGTATATTAGCCATATAATAATAGTGTAGAAGAAAGACGCTTGCCTTTAGTGTAGAAAAGGTGAATTGGTATCTTACTGATTCACAATATCTGAAGTTTGAATACCTGAAGTTTTGTTGGCCGACAAATTATTCCGGATTTCGATTTTCTGTGCGACGGAGATCACAAAAACGCGAAAAACTAAACCGTAGTAAAACATCACCTTAGCTTGCCTTGCGCCATAACATACAAATAAATTAAAATTAAATTTTACCTGTACGTCAGTAGAGCAACAACGCTATTTAAGAAGAGGGAAACCGATCAAAGTTATCGCTTTGTGTAGAGACCAGAGGTTGTGGATCCTAATCTGACTTCAGTTCTTTACGGACAAGCACAGTACATAGTAGCGGATACATAGTATAGGGGGGGAACTAGGGAAACTCTTTCTCCCAAATCCATAGAAATGCGGTGGAAATCGGTTATAACGAGCGCCGATTATAACGACCAACCGCATATAACGACGGAATTTTTACAAAAAATTTCCTATTTTTTTTTAACTTGGTCATTAAATCCTGGGTCCAGAAAAGACTTATTCGCTAAAACGATTGGTATGTATTTATATATACATATATATATATATATATTTTTCCCCTCGCTATATTCAAAAATTCACTGAATGCGAGCTCATTATAAGTGGCTACTACCCTTCTCTAGACAGACCTCTGAACAAGCAGATGCAGATTTACGATTTTGTCGCCTGATCTTACTAAACGTAACGAAAGGTATAAATGACGTTGGTGCTTTTATCAAATTTTCAGCTTGACGCTCATGGCCGTTATTTCAAATTATTTATTAAATTAATTAAATTAGCGAATATTTCGCCTTTTGAGCCTCTCTCGATGCGGCGCAAACTTCATTTACCAGTGCCTAGATATGCCTCTGTACATAACAATACAAAATTAATAATTCAATTGGCCACCACAAAAATTTTGCCCTGTCTTTCCACTACTTCTCAGCGGCACAACTTATCCTTGAAAATTTGCCGCCGTAGTTCTCAGCCGCCTTAGCCTATTGATTAATCCACCATTTGTTAAAAAATTTCACGTATTTTAAAACTTTTCGATAATTGATAAACATGGAAAATGCTTTGGAAATTATTCGTTGCTATAAGAATTTTACTTAAATTTTTACCTATTTTCTGATACCGAAAACTCAAGCTCAATTATTTGTAGGCTTTTTTATGAGCTACGTAAAGTGCTCTTATTGGTGAAGTTGATGATTACCGCAATGCTTTTAATTGCTGAGAAGGATTAAAGATTTTAAATAATTTGAAAACAGAGGTATGGAACGAATGATCATTATACGGTGAAATTGCAAGAATTGTGAATATTTAATTTCATAATATAACATATGTATATAATTCTATTGACTCGAAAATAAGATTTTATGCTTTTCATAGTACGATACAATCATTTACAAAATGTATTTAATTTCCTAAAAACCTATTCCATCGCTGCGATAGCCACAAAACGCATTTTTTCCTTTACTCAAGGCGTCATCCTCTCTCCGGAGATTTTACTTCAACATTCTTCGAAACATTTATCTTGTCTCCATTTCTTTTGCAGTTCTTCATTTCTTCTTATCCAAACTTCAGGAGAGTAAAAGGCATCACCTGAGACCCTAGAACCCTGGAGAAAGGAAGTCGGCCAAGTTTTGATTAATGTAATATTCGCAATCATCCCTTCTCATGAATGCCAAAAACATTAGTAATAATTACAAAAATACGTTCGAAGCATCTTTTTTGTTGAAAGAAGTACGAACAATTTTGAGATTCGTCCCAGACATTTCAAACTAATTTCATTAAGCCATAAGTCACAGAAGATCCTTTTTAAAACGTTGCATGAAAATACGTTAAAATAAAAATTTATGAGAAATTTCTCATGAAACTACTAAATCGTAGAAAATTGAAACAGAAACTAAAATGCATTTATATATGATTTTTAACATATATATTTGAGGAGTTTGGTATCAAAAACGAACAATTCCATTTTCATAAAATTGAGTTATCAATGCATTCTTACACGATTTTCACGCTGAGTTCGAATCCGGAACATTAAGAAAATATCATTAAAAAATGCACCTAGGCTATTGGTGCAGGAAACAGTAAGTTATAGTTTTTTGGCTCTCCTGTAAAAAATACAAAATTGGAGTTGTCCGTGTTTAATACCAAACTCCTTATTTGACGAGAAGTACAGAGTTATTCAGAAAGAATCATAGGATTTCAAAACTACATATTTTCAACTCTAAGAAACGTGGAATGATAAATAGTGCAGAAATGAAAAAAGAAGTTTGACTTTTATATCTTGAACAACTAATGGCACTAGTTGGTCGTCTATGAAACTCTGATGCAGAAAAATTAAAAATGGCGTCAGCAGAAAACTTTTTGTGTGCTCTCGTTTGCACTATGCCTTGTTAATGATCACATCTCAAGAATTTCGTGCAAAGTACCAAATGGCTCCGCCAATGGCTCACTAGAAAATATCATCGACTATTAGTTTTCGATGTCCTCAAGAGTAGTGTAATTCGAAAGCTCTTGCCATGAGGATCAAGAAAAATATAGGAACTATCCATCCGAATGCAATCAGTCATAAGATATGGGCCCATCTCTACCATGACATTATGCATAAAGAAGTCAACAAGCGAGAATATTTCTTCAGAAGTTAGAATCTCGTTTTATTGTTAATCGCGATAATGCTTCTCCAAGTAAAATTGGAGGATATATGTTTTCAACAACAGACTCAAACAATGAATAACAGTTTTCCACAATTGACACAGGTATTATTAATCAGATGGAAGCATATCTGTTTAACTGATCGAAAGATGGGATCCATGTTCCTAATCAACACCTTTTGAAATGCATACTGGCGCACTTCATTGAATATGGGAAAAGTGGTTGTAGATCAAGTGATGAGTTTGAATTAAACCTTCCCTGGTGACATCAGTATCGTTACAAATATGTGATCTGTCTTTGAATACTCAAAATTTTTCTTCCCCAAGTACCCGTAATCTTGGAAGAAGGGAACGTCTAGTACTGACGGTACCAGGTGGAAGAAAGGTAGGCTTCATATTGCGATTCCCAGTTTCTCAATGCATAAAACTTCAGCTGTTTAACCAATCCATGTGTCTAACACCAGAATAGTCTTCATTTTACCATTCACCCCTTTATCTTCCAAAAGTATTCCCTACTTATTTCTTTTGTGCTTTTGCCTAATTTGGAGCATCTAATGAGTAAATGTGGAGATTGTATATTTTGCAAGTTATGCATAACTTTCAGGCCAAACTGTCCTTTGGGTTCTTGCATTCTGATTAATAAAAGGCCAACAACAAATGGATGATGTCTCCAATAATGGAGGATGTGCATAAATTAACAGAATCTTCTCTCTTGTTTACTTCTTTAATCATGAGGTCAAGGAAAAATTAGGCTCATAACTTGTAGCCCGGTAGATTCAAATGGGTGATTTCTATACTTCCTTGATCCTCATAGGAAGAACTTTCCAACAATATTACTCTTGACGAAATCTAGAACAAACAGTTGGAGATAAGTTCTCCTAGAAAAGAGAGCTGGCGCATAACCGCCATATTTTTGCCATCGTATGACGTCATCCCATTCACTGCTGTGTTAAATTTGAGTGAGTTACAAGTGTGCTAGTTTTCACAAAATAAGGCGAAATGGGTTTGCGTTCTGCTGGGAATTGTTTTAATCATTCGAGGAATAAATATAGAATATTCAGATTTGCAATATATCTTATAAGAAGAAAATGGATTATTAATTTTCCAATGGCAAACGTTGTGTTATGAAACCGGAAGTAGACCAGAAAATGTTGGCCTATAATTCTATGAGCTCTAATTGCGGATGTTCCCTTGTCAGAATATCCGTAGGTGGGATCGTCAGTTCATAAAGACTAGATGTCTTTGTAAAAGACAAAACCCGGGCAAACCACGCAGTTACGAATAATACATTAGAATTTATTTGGCATAAATTTGCATATCGCACTAATATTATACATGGTAGTTGAGGAAGTCATATCGAATATTTGAAAAACTCAGATATTTTTCCTTCACCTTGATGTATTACTTACCATTCTTTGTTGTTTAGTTTTAAAAATATATATTTTGAAATCAGATGATTTTTTCTGGATAACTCAATAAACATATATTAACTGAGAACTTCAGTTCATTTTAAAATTACTTCAAAAACGTTTGTAGCTTCTGTGTTTATTTAGGAATAATTTCAAAATTAACTTTTCTGAAAATAACCAATTTTCAAACATACTAATATATCCGTGAAATGTCATTTTTCATTTTGTTGTAAAAGTACGCAACTTCGCTTGACTTTATTTTAATTAGTTTACCGTTAATTATACATCTTAATTTTGCAAACTGCAACGAAGTAGCATTGGAGTTAGTTATTTACGTTAACTACAATTAAAGTGTCCAACTCCTTACAAATTTAATAGTTAACTAAATACAGGTAAACAAGCAGTGGTTAACTTAAACAGTAAAACACAAGATTACGCACAGTAATTTACAGCACATTCAAAGTTACATGCGAATAGGTCACATTCCTTGGCGCACATTATATTTACGTCCATTATAGTAGCATCAGAAGTTCAGCCGGTGTCCTTGCGTCACAAACTGGATAAATGTAACTCCATTGAATTTAATGGACAACCTTCGACTTCTATCAGGCCACACCGGATCAGTTCTCTATAAATATTAATGCGAATTAACTAAACAATAGTGCAATATATATACTAGAATTCTAACAATTTGGAAAATACTAAATTAGCATTAACCTGGATTAATCATCCAATTGTCAACGTCTTAGGACTTTACTACAGCTAGTGACGTCAGGCCTCCAGACATCAACTCAGGTTAAGATTGACGAATAATTCTAATAACTGCTGTCCACACTCCTCGGTTTACTTCTAGTCTCAGGATGCCTTTAATTCACTATACTTCAAATCAGTCCTAACTTACCCTCGATACTAGTAGTGGTACAACTAGTGGATACTAGTAGTGATTTCCAGTTATGGCATTAACACAACACGTGAGATATCTAAGATAACTTCAGTGGCGGATTAAGCGGCTGGCGGACCTGGCGGCGGCCTGGGACATGGTCTCCAAGGGGCCCCGAACTCGAGAGATTCCCAGTTAAAAACTACCACAACACAAAAAGCGAAAGATGCAATACTTAATATTATTTATATAAATCGAACACTACGCAGATTAAATCAAACAATATAAATCAACGTTTATTGGCGTAGTGATATCGGAGCCGTTGTTATGGCGTGATTGATGGTAGAGCCTTCGCCTGTCAAGTGGAAGGTCATGGGTTCAGGTCCCACTGAACGCAGAAATATTTATTTTCTTTCGAACGTTTCACCATCTAATCACGCCATAACATCGGTGTTAGTATCACTACGCCAATAAACGTTGATTGATATTGTTTAACTTAATAGTGTTTATGTATTTTACGCATATAAGTACAAAACGTTCTTTTTTTTAAATTAAAGTTAATTAAAAATCATATCAGTTCAAACATGCCCTGGCGCACCTACCTTGGGGGCCCGCGCACCCCTTGGGCTAACAAAGTGGAAAATTATTACGCCAACAGACACTGAAATTCTTTGTTTGAAAGTAGTAATGATCCAGCGACATTTCCTCTGAACTCTTGTGACATTGATGAGACTGCTGTTGAGGTAAGCAACAGCAGTGAGTTGGGGCAGTCTTCAAATGCTTTCCAGGAGGTAAAGGTAGACCAAAACAGTTGAAATAGAAATTCCGACTGCAGATATTTTTAATTATGTCAAGAAATCTAACCTTACTGATGAAGATAGGATAACAGTGCTAAAAAATCTTTGGCAACCATATGCAAATTGCAATTTTCCCACGACCGTCACAAGTGCTGTATAAAATCAAAGAAAATCTCACCACAGTCGGAAGTTCTGCTCTTCTGAACTGAGTAAACATAACTTGCCTAAATGCAGAAAACAGTGCCTATAGCAAATTTTGTGTGTTCTCTTTTCACCCCATGAAATCGGTTTAAGATCGACACAAGCCACAAGTCAACTTGTTTCAAAAGAATTTAATAATTGGAAGAAGGCCTTGGAGAAGTTCAGCCAACATAGAACTTTTCTCTATCATAAGGATTCAGTTCACAAAGCCGATGAGTTTTTTGAAGGTCGCAAAAGGAAAAAAGGCTTCCGTAGATCAAGTAGTGGACAGAGGGCAAGCAAAAGCAAGTTTTGCACAATAGGCTTATTTTTAAACCTATTACTAAAACAGTGATCTTTTGTGGAAAACAAAAGCTGGCCATTGTAAAATTGTACAAAAAAATCCACCATTTTTAATCATTTAAGCATATTGCACTGTCAAATTAGTAGCAATTTAATAATAATAATAATAATAAATGAACATAAAAAACAACCGTAACTGATATGGTCTTTGGCCATTTTTTCCACCAAAAATTCCTTGCACTACTGGGTCCCCTCCTTAGAAATATTATGGGTGCGCGCCACTGCAAAAATAAGTGCAAAATGATTAAATGCTACTGTCATAAATAAAGCCCGGATTATATGAAATTGCAGATGTGCATACGAAATTACATATTTTAGCTGTTTTTAGTGTTTGTGCATATAAATGCATAAAAACGATGAATTTCCAGAATAAATGCATATTTTAAGGGTTTTAGTAATTTTAAGAATTTTATTATTCCCTCATCCGAAAAATTTCACCACAATACTAAAGTTGAACTTTCTTCTTACTTCTTATCTGAGTGGAAAGGCAATGGAATTCGTAAATGTACACGTTTAATTACGTCCTAGGACGCCAAAATGTTGTCGTAGCTGAATTATAGCCACCATCCATGTTAGGAAAACCAAAGGTGAGTTTTACTGTGCTTGGCTGGAAATTGATTGAAGGTCAAATTAAAACAAACACTTATTCTAAATTTCCACAAAGCATGTTGCCATCCTTTGGAACTGTTATTCCACAAGTTGCTGCGGTCACTGTTCTCTGGCTTTGTTCTTAGTGCAGTCTCCGGTAAAAGGACATTTTCTAATAATTTCTATCCGATATATATTTATATCGATTATAATAATTGAAATAATAATTTAAGAATATTATATGTTTTTATCGATTCTTTATTTAAAAAATTCCATTCAAGCCTTGACTATTCGTTTAAATATTTTTGCGCAATTAGATATTAATTCTTAAACAATGAACAGCCAGTAAGTGGTATTAGAAAAATCTGTGTTTTTCCTAATTAAGTAAATAGTTACGAAATGCGCTAGTGATTATATCATTAATAGCTTAATCTTTTTAATTATACTTCTATCGCCGTTGGGAATGGTGAGCCATCGAAATTAATATTTAAATTTTCTCTTCGTCTAAATATTTCAACAAATAAAAGTAGAAGTAGTTACTTTAAAAATTTAAAAGGCAACAAAGCAATTTCAAATTTTATTCATCAGTTTCAACAATACGGAAATGTATTAATCAATAATAAAAACCATAAATTTTTTCCACAATAATCAGTTTTATTAAAAAAAATCAGAGTCGTTAGATGAATAACAATTTCGCGCGAGATATCGACTTTAAATAAAGTGATTTATGATTTCTCTTTCGAAAATCAAAGTTCAATTTGACGTTTACCGCAAAATGCAAATTGATTTTAAGCTATAGATAATACGTTGTGGAGGTGAAGCGATTAATCGAAAAATTGAAACTTCCACGTCCTCGAAATATTCTTGATGGCCTTAAATTTGGCCTTTCTTCTGCGAAAGAAAAAATACTTTTCACGAGATTCAGAATGCGGTAAAAAGTTCTTCAAACGGTGAGAACATGTATAATACTACTTAACGTGTATATTTACAAGTAAACTTAACGTGTATATTTACAAGTAAACTTAACATGTATATTTTATCAGTAAACTTAACATGTATGATTTATTAGAAAAAACTTAACATGTATGATTTATTAGAAAAAACTTAACGTATATTTTATCAGTAAACTTAACGTATATTTTATCAGTAAACTTAACATGCATGATTTATTAGTAAACTTAATGTATGCTTTATCAGTAAACTTAACATGTATAATTACTAGTAAATTACTAGTAAACTTTGCATGTATAACACTTATGCTCAAAATTAAATGAGAATCTGTGGAAATAAACCTAATCCACAGCGCTGCTAAACAAATATAATCCTTGGTCTGATACCAAGAGGTTGTGCGTTTGGCTCCCACCAGCCACCGGGAAATCATTCTTTTCTTTGAGAGCAATTTATCGTCAAATATAATCCTGTTAGAGTAAAAGTGTTTATTATTATATCATTATAGAAATGCTAAGTAAAAAGCAAACGGTGTGAAACATGAATCGCATCTCATTAGTATAAAACTTGAAACAATATTTTGAAATATGATTGATTTGAGTGAACCTTGAATCATTAGTATAAAAGTTGCATCGATCATAAATAACAGGAGGAGAAGGAGGAGACAAAGCTAAGTGTTATATATGTAGAATTCTATTTTATATCTATCTTTCTATCTATCTATTATATCTATCGTATCTATCTTTATCTATCTTTATATCTATCTTTATCTATCGTTATCTATCGTTATCTATCTTTATATCTATCTTTATCTTTTATCTATTTTATATGTAGAATTCTTGAAATTTTTACCATGGTTTACAGTCGCTTCTGATAGTTGTACAATTAGCTATCTCAAGGATTTCTAATGATACGAAGCATGTACTGTATTCTATGTGCGATTATACAGTGTTCACTCAATAATATTAATATAAAACAGGATTGCATATAGAAGAGTATACTCTAAATTTATATATTCGTTGATTGGTTTAGTAAAAATCGATTAATAGAATTAGTGAATACATGGGACCTGCTACAGCATGTGAAGAGCTTCATGCTGTACTATGTATATGTAGAGAATAAATAAAAATTATTATTATTATTGTTATTATAAGTATGAATTGAGTAAATGGCTGATTATAGTAACATGATGGATTACATGATTGAGGTGAGAGATCGATTTGCTGAGTAAAATGTTATGTGGTTTTAATGTGTGCGTCATTGATTGATAAAATTACTAAATGGGGGTAATGTCAGTGTAATTGTTTAAAAGGAAAACATAAATATACATGTTATTAAATGAGTGACATGTTGTAGTTGATTGAAGTGAAAAAAAATGTGTGGGATGTGTGAATGATTAAAACGAATAATTTTGTGAATAACTGATTGAATGGAATCAGATTGTAAATGAGCGGCGAAGTGAACTCTCTGACTGGATAGATCGTGTGGATAGTTGAATATTTGGGTTACAGATTGTGAAATTGAAAAATTGAGTAGTGGATTAAGTGAGTGTGTATGTGTGTGAGTATGTTGAATGATAGAAATGTGTAAGGAAATGATTGATTAATTGAATGTACGAGTAGAATGTGCGATTCACAAACTGGGTGAACGAAGGAGCGAGTGATTGATTGATCCGAGTTAATGATTATCTGAATAATTGATTGATCAGGGTCAACGATGGTATAGGTGATTGAGTAGAGTAAATTAGTTTGTGTCAGTTGTTGATTGTTAGGAATGAATGGTATGTTTGATAATATATATATAAATGAATGAATGAATGAATGTATGGATGGTAGTGAATGTGTTGATGATAATAAAGCTAAGAAATAGACTGTGTTACATAAGCGAAAACCTTATCACCGGAGTTTATCTGAATCAAAGAATCTTAGCCAAACAACGTATAATTGGAAATGAACTAAAAATGAATAATATATGAAAGCGACGTTTACTTTACCATATACATCAGAGGTCTGCAACCTACAGCAAGCGTGCCATAATTGGAACGCAGAGTAATTTTAAAATAAAACTCATTGTAAAGAATCCCTTCCCTTACTTAGAGTTTTTTATACTCTAAATTGATTAATTGGTGTTTGTATCCTCCTAAATTATTGCCTTTTAGTCTCTTAAATAACTGATCTATTGATTTTCTTTAATAGTTATATCATGAACTAAACTTTAACAAGTCGAGTGAATTTAGGCCGACAAGCGGAAGGAGAGTGAAGTATTATTTTGACACAGAACCTTTGCAAGGGTGCCGACTCCTGGTACATATACACTACGTGACAGTGAAAATGCAACACCAAGAATGAGTGGACAGCAAGTAATGAAAATCGGTAAACAAAAAGAGGCGGCAACGAACGATGTGATGTTTATTGCAACATGACACACCTGCACACTGAGCGACAATACCGTCTGATTATTAGGTTGTAGGATTATCGCGGGTGGCGATACAGTCAGCAACAAGAATAGGTACAGACTCACTTAGCCTGCAGATGGTGTCCTGAGGGATGGTTGTCCATTAACTGTAAAACATTTGCCAGAGTTCATCTTCTGAACGCGGAGGTGACAGCGTACTCAAGAAACGCCCAATCACGTCCCAGACGTGTCCGATTTGTGAGAGATCAGAGAAAACTTGTGACCAGGAAAACACCTGGGTACCTCCAAGACACATTTGCTGATGCGTGCCGTGGCTATAGGGCGTTATCCTGCTGGTAAATGGCACTTGGCACCCCTGAAAGAATGGTACTGACACCGGCCGCAGAAAGTTATCCACGTATCGTTGGGCCGTCATAGCGCCCTCAATACGGACCAAAGGTAACCTGCTATTGTAGGCGGTGGCGCCCCAAACTTTGCCCAAACGTTATCGCGC
>QLNU02014802.1:159081950-159105798 GCA_006491805.2 Dysdera silvatica | reverse complement strand
TGACATTCCTTACAGTGTTGCTAATGGAAAGTGACAAGGCCCATAAATGTCTTTGAAAAATTAAGAGAAGGGAAAGTCCTTTACCTGAATTACCCTTTCTTTGCAGGTCTCTCATGTACAGACACATATGCAACAGGGGGTCAGGGGTCTTTTTCCTTGGAAAGGGTCACATTCCTCGTAAAAGTCTTGACACTGCATGACTTTAGTTGCCCTTGCATCATAAAACACAAGCAAATAACAATGATTGGTTTAATAATAATGAGTCATAAATTAGACTAATAACACAAATCATATTAAAAGCGAAGTGTGTACACAGTTCGTCCTGGCTTGACCTTCCGATATTTCGGACAGAAATTTTATGCACTGACGTGTGTATTCTAAATCAGAGGAAGACTATTAGAAAGGGTTTCTCTTTCTTTTTGTCTAAAAGGCAATGCTTTTATGAAAAACAATAGAATTTGGACAGTACATATTTTTAATTTGAATTGTATATATGAACACATCTTTGTGGATTAAAGGGTACGCTAATGGTAACTTAGGTTAATATACAATAGTGAGAGCATATTTATATAATTTTTTATTTTTAGTGTACTATCACTATTGTATATTCTTAATACCAGTGCCGTAGCGTGACCGCAAAAGTGGGCCCTCCCCAATTTTTCACCATGTCCTCCCCTCAAGTGAAAAATTCACATTTTTTATGTATATCATCATGACTATGATAATGATGTTATATATACGAATTGTGACTTTTTAACTCAAGAAGGGCGTGGTAAACAATTGGAGATGGCCCAGTTTTGACGTCACGCTACGCCACTGCTCAATAGAATAATGATGCTATAATATTACTGTTTAATACAATAGTGATGCTATAATACTACTGCTTAATACAATAGTACTACAATATTGGCTAAACATGAAATAATTATAACTTATAGACTCTAAAAGTTGCAATGGTAATAATTGCCAGGCTTCTGAAAACCCATAATAATGATAATTTATGATAAAGATACCAATAATGAGCAATTTTTGATAAGATACAATAATGACAATTTTGATAAAGATACAATAATGATAATTTATGTAATTAAGATAAGCCAATGACAATTTATGATGAAGATACAATAATGATAATTTATGATAAAGATACAATAATGATAATTTATGATAAAAGATACAATAATTATAATTATGATAAAAATACAATAATGATAATTTATATGATAAAAGATACAATAATTATAATTATGATAAAACAATAATGATAATTTTTGATAAAGATACAATAATGATAAATTATGATAAAGATACAATAATGATAATTTTTGATAAAGGTACAATAATGATAATTTGTAACAATACTGATAACTGAGCTCCTCTGCTATCTTATTTTTTGGCAAAATTTTTGTTTAAAAAGGTCGTGGAAGTCTCATAAAAAAAGAATTTATTCTGATTCAATTTTAATTTCAAGCTTGACTGATTTTTGATTTGTACATTAGAAGCTGAAAACGGGAAAGGCAATTTTAGTTTGAATTTGAAATCACAGATGAGACAGAAAAAAAATTCAGAATAGCTTTTTTATTTCGATTAGGTGTACATTATTAAAATTTCTATTAATACTACTATTCCTTTCTATCAATGTCAGAAATTTTAATTCGTAATTCAAAATTTATTAGCTACATAAAAATAAAAAGCTAGGACCATTGAATCTTTTAGCTTGTTTTCATTTCATGAAGTGATGGCTTACAAATTAGCTTACAAAGCTAACATTTGGGGAGCATGTACGTGATCGTTGGGTTGCAGCAGCTGCTTTCGAATTATCGACTACGCAGCCAAGAAATATCATTGGTCTAGTGTGCATAATGTCTCATTAATTTATTATCCCTTATTAATATTACGATAGAATTCCAACGCTTATTGATCCACTTTGAAGCAACGAGAAATATTCTTTTTCACATGGCTACTGATTAGTTATATTGTACCCTTCCCGAAAAAGTTTCCATCGTAACAGTATATAATAATAAAATGCAGACACACACACATATAAAATTACAATACATGATAAAAATAGTTCTGATATTTAAAGCAGTTTTGTAAGTATAATAAACTAATATCTGGAACATAGATTTTAATTCATAAAGTTCGAATTTCAAATTAAAGAGAAATGGTGAAAACAATTCTTTATATAAAAAATGGAGCCAGATATATTTATTGAAGGGATTTAAAACAAAATACTGTCCGTAACCGAACTAAAACAAATAGAGAATAAAAGGAGGAAAGAGAAAGAAACAGCAACGAGATATTTTCTCGGAACCTCTTGGATTTATAAAGGGAGATCAAATGTTTTGAAGTAGTGAGAGTGGAATGGATCAGCCTGATGGGGCTGAAAATTCTGAAAAGATCTGCTTCAATGAATCCTTTCGTGTACTGTAAACAATCGAAGAGGAATCTCTACTTGTTATTGGCAAAAAAGCAACTTCGTTTTCCACCGGAACAAGTGCAATGACAATGTTCGGCTGTTCGAGAGAGACTAGAATTTCTCTTTAAAATTAGATCCCTTGTTATTATTAAAAGAGTGTTTCTTCGATTCCCTTTTCTTGTTTGTTTGGTTTCCAAAAGCTATTTTCTTAAAGGAGAAAAAACAGAAAAGATATTAAAATACCTACTGCTTCTTTTTATAAAACATAGCTAATTCTTACAAAGAAAGATGCGCAGAAAGCTTCTATTTTTATTTTTATGCGGTCCACATTTAAATGTTTTCTACATCGTTCACTGATGACAGGTACTAAATTTAAAATAATTAAATAATAAATTTAAATTGCATAATTAAAATAATAAATTTAAAATAATTTAATAATAAATTTAAATTGCGTAATGGAAATTAGTTTCTTATTTGGGAGGGTGCTTAAATTTTATTAATGATACAAATAAGATGCATCAGTGAAAATGCATATTGTCAGTCAAATGCTAAACCAAAAAATATGCGAATTTGTACTTTGGAGAAAAGAGTAGTTTAAGCGTTCGCATGGGAATATAAAATTTGAAACTTATTTCATGAATCTAAGTAACTTAATTAGTACTAAGTAATATTTACTACTAGTGACATTGAATTATATCAGTATCAATATCTAAGGGGCCGTTCAAGTATTACGTAAGCATCTTTGGGGGGGGGAGGGGTATGACATTTGCTTATTTTTTCCGACAACGGGGTGGGGTGAGTCTGAACCATGCTTACGTAAGACGCAAAAAATTATAAAATTAACACATAGTCACAAAGAGACAACCGCCCCAACAGGACTGCAATACTGACTGCATGACACACTGCTAGCAGAAGACATCAAATATAAAATAAACATGATCGCCGTTACATGCACCCCGTGGCCTCCTAATATTTTTAAATTATCATAAATGTATTATTTTTAATAAATGTATTTTATCAAATCCACTTCTTATATATTACACTAGTTGCTTACAACGTAAGAAATATTAACAATAAAAACTTTCTTTTTTTTCCTTTGGTTGTTTTAAGACATCTGAAGCCAACAACCGGAGGTGGCTACAGAAGATGTCTATGCGTCCATTCAATTCTTTGCTTCCCAATACCGTTCCCCCGATGAAATTAAAGTTCATGTTGGGCATTGGAGTAGGTGGGCTATGTCCATTTCTTAGTGCATCATGATAAAAATGTAACAAAATACTTTATGCCAGCAAAATAGCAATTAACAGCGTGTTAAAATTTTTTAAATGCGATAATTCGTTATTATTTCTCTATTTATAAATAAGCGTTTATATTATAACATACCATAATTTGATGTTACTTTGCTACAATTTTTCGGATCCTCTCGAAAAACTTTAGTTTTATGCAAACTATGGCACATAAAAGTCTTGAGTAGCTATTAATCTTATAATTTAGGATGTTTGGAATGCAGAAATGTGTATATGATTAAGTCTAATTAAGTAAAAGTATTTCATTTTTCTACTTAAAAATGGAGCAAAGTTACCCCTTTGTCGGGATACTATACTCCACCTTTTAAAAACTGTGAAAAATCATATGTTTTTACTGCTGGGAGAAATATATCCTCTACAATAGTATGCACTGACATGGCAAATAAAATTTACACCACTTAAAGGAAATTAGAAAAAGTTACCACTTGATATAAAACTTCTTATAATGCTTTTCCCTTTACAAAGAAAATATATAATTAAAAAACAAAATATAATTGCAAATAACATATAACAAAGAACTCTTTAAACTTAAAATAAGACTAGAAACAAATTCCACAACTGCACATCAACGATAGGTAACCAAATCAAACAAAAGAGGAAATGTTGAAATAAAATTGTCTTTAAAAAATTGTGATCTAACTCACTACATCAAGGTCTGAGTCTATGTAAACTGCCTTTCTCTTCGAAGAAATAGAGATAAGCTGGGGCGGATTAATTCATCCAATTGCATCTGACCATTTGTAATCGATAACATCTGCGTTATCTGGCCATTTATACTTTGAATCATCATAGAACCCCTTGCAATTTCTTCATTTAAAGATTCTGAATGTAATCTTTTAAATCATTTATGGTAATATCAGCACTACTTCATTTAATATTGGTTGCAAAGCGCATTCTTAATTCTGGGTGCCTCTTTAAAACTGATAAAATGAAATCATGGACTGTTGTTTTCGAACCTAGGAATCTTTAGCCCCGTTTGTTCCAGATAATCGCGAATAACAAATTTGAAGTCGCTTCATATCAACGGAAAACCATATTTGCTTAACTTTAATATTCACCTTACAAAGATGTTCTTCTCATTCTCTGAAAAAACAGGTGGTGTTCTGGGTTTTTCACCGTATCGTTTTCCGAGTTTGTTTACTATTGTCATTCTAGGTATTTTAAAGTGAAGAGAAGCTTTTCTCTGACTCATTTGGAATGAATGAAATTAAGGCAGAGATGCAATTTCTCTTCGTCGTAGGTTTTGTATATTCGTGCTCCTAATTTTCTCTTATAATCTCCTGGCATTTTGATCTAAGGGTCAAAAAATAAATAAAATAAAATAAAACATGCATATGCACCTATATATTGTTTCAGAAAAGAAAACATGAAAAAAGGTTTATTTTTAAGTCAAGAAAAAATGGAAAGGGGGACACTTTGCTCCATAGCAAACACAGGAGCAATGTAACCCCATTTTCGGAGCAATCTTACCCCGACACGATTTTGTCAATAAATACAACAAATGAGCTTAGATCAATTTCATTCTTCATTCACAATCATCAGGATAAAATTCATTATTTGTAATTAACCAACATTCATCTCTGTTTTTAAGTAGGGCCCTCCGTGACGTAAAAGTTGAGGTCAGTGTATTTAACCCTTTACAGGCACAGTTTTCTAAACAGTTGTAGTACCTCCCTAGAACCTTTTTTGAGCGGGAAACTGTGGAGATGTATCGACTCATTCCCTCGCAACATAAAAATGCGTCATCGTTACCGTACGTCACAAAAGAATGTATTAAAATCACCGAAATAGATTTACTAATTTTGGAGCAAAGTTAACCCGAGTAGAGCAAAATAACCCCATATGTCGGTACTTACAAATAGGTACTCAATATTACAATAAACACGAAAATGAGTACTGTAATTTGCATCACGCACATTGGAATCTTATTTCAGAAACTTTTACCAACCAATTAAGAACAGAAATCTTACATAAGCATGAGAGGGGTCAGGCATTTGCTTATTTTTTCTTACAAGGGGGAGGGGGTATAAAATGTCCGAAAATGTGCTTACGTAATACTTGAACGGCCCGTAATATCGATTTGTTTTTTTGTTTTTAAAGAAGCGTTTGTTTTTGTTTTTATTTTGCTAATGTATTGCCTTTGAAAAATCTTTAAAATAGTTAAAGGGCGATTGCAAAAAATAAAGTTTAAAAAAAACTGAACACATTCATGTTTCTGCACTAATTTTGAGAGTCAAAGCTACATCCAGAGCGCATAACTAAAAAACGGAGTTCGTAATTTTAGCATTTTACCGACGATATGATCATGTGAAAATTGGCTTTTAATTTATTTCGTAATTTCAAAAGGCACACATTCCGTTTCGAAGTTTAATGATACACTTGCATATAATTGCAATTATACACTTAGCTGATAATTATATAGATTCTTATTTTACAAATCCATATAATGGAACACACTTGACCATAACAAACAAAAATCCTTTAGTTTATCATTGTAATTATCCCTGGTCAATAATATTATTTCATTTGTAAGTATATATATACAAAAGACACGTAGATATAATGTAAAAAAAATAATAAAAAATAATAATAATTAGGGAAAATAGCAAAATGGGTAGCGAAAAAACTATTATAAATAACAGACGTACAAAGAGCGAAATAAACAAACATGTTAATTAATAAAATTAACAATGTAATTAACATCATGGCATGCACTTTTCAGAAAACAAGCCAAAAATAATAAAAATAATAGTAATAACAATGAAAAGGCAATTTTCAACATACCAGAGCTGAGTTTTAATAAACCACGTGTTTTCGTGAACTTGAGATATGACAAACCACGTGGACCAACGAGAAATTTTGATGAAACATCATTAGAATAAATAACAAAAACCTTTTTGATCGATTAAAAGGAACGGAACGAAGTAAATTTGATTAAAAATAGAGCGAACCGAGTTGAAATACTATTAATGAAAATTATTTTAGGAAACACATGTAAAGACGTAACCAAGGAAGGCTTCCACAGTGCTCCATAAGTAACAATTTGTTTCTATATAGTTTCCTAGCTGTAGGCCGAAAGGGAAACTATGCCTCCCGACAACCTGTTAGAAATACAAAGTAAAAACAAATTAGAATAAAATTGAAGAAAAATTAAGAAGAAACCGTGCATCACGGACCTTCTCGTAATTATTTTAATATTGGTCAAAACAGCAAAGCCTAAACTGGAAGTAAGAAATTCAAGTGGGCAACAGGAAAACGTATTACCAAGTTGTGACCAAAAAACTAAAAAATGTAAAAGACAGTTTTCAGAAAGCAAAAGGAATCTAAAAATCTCTGGAAACGAGAGACCTTGTTGGAATGACAACAGTGTTTTTAATAAGTAATTCCGAGAAGAATTTTGGAACAAGATTATCAGCAAGCTTTTGTTTAAGTAATTCCAGATCAAGGTGAAAATCCGCGTCATTTTTCACCTTGCTCTGGAATTACTTAAACAAAAACTTGCTGATAATCTACATTCACGGAGAATTTCACGGCGTCTATTAATTAATATACCGGGTGATCCAAATTAAACAGGAGGTGTTTAGATCTCTCCCCAGAGAAAACTACTCGGCCAATTTCACCCAAATTTCGTACACATGCTCCCCTGAGTATGCGGTTTCGATTTCTGAAAGAAACAATTTAGTTCATATTTCGGCCGCTAGGGGAGGAAATGGTGCTGCGGAGCAGGCAATTTACATATTACTTAACATGCGCAACATCCTCTGCCTATATAAGGAGTCGTGAAGCATTTTTCCACCATACGAGGACTCCGTCATGAAACTTACTTTACCAGATCGCGCGTTACTTGTTAAGCTCTTTTATCAACGAAATAACAATGCTTCTGCTGCATTTAAAGCATTTCGGCAGGTAAAAGGTTTACGCAGAGGCACTCTCACAATTACAAATCTTCGAAAAATGGTCTTGTATTTTGAGGAGACTGGAACATTCGCCATTAAATCAGGACGAGGCCGCAAACCAACTCGAGTGCAGCAAATTGAAGAAGTTGCAACTGCAGTAGTGGAGCAGGGAGCAGCAAGTGCACATGGTAGCAGTAGTGCACGTGCGATATCACGGGAATTGGACATGCCATATACGACAGTGTGGAGAGTTATGAGAAATGTCCTGAAGTTTTATCCATATAAGATAGCCCACACTCAGCAATTGCTTTCTGGTGATAATGACGTGCGGAAAACATTTGCTTTGATGTTCATTGCTCGGATGACAGTGGATGATGAATGGCCTTGGCAGATACTGTGGAGTGATGAGGCCCATTTCCACTTGAATGGCGCTGTAAACACATGTAACTGCCGTATTTGGTCTGACACAAATCCCCACGTTCATCAACAAATTCCGTTGCATGCTCCAAAAGTGACAGTGTGGTGTGGCTTCACCTCATCTTTCGTCATTGGTCCTTACTTCTTTGAAGAAAATACGGCCTCGGGGCCAATGACATGTTCTGTTACTGGCTCTAGGTATGCATTTATGCTTGACATATCTACGCCATATTTTTGGTTTATGTTTTGCCGACGCAAAGGCCCTGTCTTCAAAACATTCAATATAAAAGTTTGCAGTAATCGGGCTAAGTGGGTCATTGATTGTCACACTATCAGTTTGTTTATAAAATTTATTGTAACTAAACGGAATAGCCGGAAGTGAGACAAAGTTCAAAAAGGCGGACCACATCCGAGGTAAACACTTCTTCCAATGGGGCAATAGTGTCCGCGACGGGTACTTGTGTAAAAGGAGAAACCATATCAAAACTGACTAGAAAATCAGTAGGCGCAAGGATGAGATTGTCTAAAAGTACAATGAAATGGCCTGAATCACGTATATAGCGAGACGAATTTATAGTAAAGATGAAACGACACACTGCGCAAAATATTAAATAAAATAAACACATTAACACAGTTTAAATAAATACAATGGTTTATAGCTATTTCGGAAGCGCGTTTAGGCTTCCTTCTTCAGAACCCTAGTTACACTAATGTGGCACACGTGCTAGAAAGACTGTCGAACGTTGCCATGTTGCCTTCTATTGCTAATGTCGCAAGACTGTATTGCCTCCCGAAGGTTCATAAACCCGGCATTCCATTGCGGCCCATAGTCTCCAACATCGGTACTGCAACCCATCCCCTAGCCAAATTTCTCGTCCGCAGATTTTCTCCTCTCCTGGCTAACAACCATGATACTGTAATTAATTCTTCAGAATTCATTTCCAAATTAAAGTCCTCTTCTTCTTTCGCTTCTTCAAAAATGGTCTCGTTCGATGTCAAAAGCCTTTTCACAAATGTTCCCGTTCAGGGAGCTCTTGAAGCTCTTATCTTTCGTATGAAAGAATTTCATTTTGCTGATGCTGAAGTCCAGAACTAGTCAATGTTTACTGACATTTGTATCACACACACTTGCTTCCTTTCCTGGGATCAATTATTTTCGCAAATGATGGCCTTGCATGGGAAATCTCTTTAACCCATTTTATGTGACATAATCATACTCGAAGAGGATTGTTATGCTTTAATAAAATTAAAACCCTTAAACCACTAAATTAATAAGATCAAAGTATTAATATTGTTTTTTCAATGTATTTAAATATATAATAGCAGCTAGCTTGAAAATCTTGTACACGCGCTCAATATGTGATAACCAAAGCATTGAAAGTATGATGTCATGATCCAGATGGATCTATAAAGGATTTCATTGGCTCCCGTAACACCTCTTCCCATTGGTTAAAAATCCCAATAATTTTGTCCCATTGGATAAAGTTTCGGATGTATCGAAACTATAAATAAGAAATATACAACAAACTCAAGGAGAATGCCTTTAAATCTGGTCTGGAACTGACTGTAAGCGCGGCCGGGCATAGCTCGAAATGACCTCTTACGTTATTAAATGAAATATCTGTATAACCTTTTAATTCATGTGAATAAATTTTTGGTGTTTAAAGGGTGCATATTCCTCTCAACTTAACAATGGATAAAATGAATCTCATCACCATGAAGTTAATTATGATGGTGGACAGCCCACAAAATGTAAGTACTTTACATTTATATTCCGCTCAAGGAACTGTTTAAGTGGGAATGAAAGAACCCACCTATCTTTAAAGGGAAGATAGGACATTTTTGGTGTCAGAAGTGGGATGCGAAATATGAAAAATAGGATTCGAAATATGAAATGTGGGATGCGAAATATGAAAAGTAGGATATGAAATGTGAACAATAGGATATGAAATATGAACAATGGGATTCGAATACTATATGCGGGATAGAATGTACAATATATGAAATACGATATATGGAATGGGATGTTTGAAATATAATATATGAAATAGGCAATGAGAAATATGGTACACGAATTTTGAAATATGAAATATGTGAATTTTGAAATATGAAATGATATATGAATTTTGAAATATGAAATATATGAATTTTGAAATGTGAAATAATACATGAATTTTGAAACGATATATGAAATTTTTGAAATGATATATGAATTGTGAAATATGAAATGATATGTGAATTTTGAAATATGATATGTGAATTTTGAAATATGAAATTTGAAATATATGAATTTTGAAATATGAAATGATATATGAAATTTGAGATATGATATATGGAATTTGAGATATGAAAAACGATATATGGGATATAATATATGGGATATGATATTATATATAAGATAGTAAGTGCGATATATGTGATTTGATATATGGTGAATGATATATATACGATATAGTAAGGAAATTTGGAATGTTGCATGCTATGTAGTTGAATAATTAAGAGATAGTTGTGTAAGAAGAGGAAAACAGGAAATTCAATTTAAACGTGTAGTAAATATTAGCAAAGATTAGATTTGAGAATTGAAAGAAGGGAAATAGAAAGAAATAAGTTACAATGAATACGAGGTCAATGAATACGCGTGCACGCGAAGAAACTTCGAATGTAGAGAGGGTAATTGAAGGGGTAGCGGTCGGACAAATACTAGATGCTCCAGATGAAGCGTTAGAGAGCCGGGAAAGAAACCCATATTACGATGTCGATGATTTACACTCAACGTCTTAAGTAGTTCGAGTAGAGGAAACCAAGAGGATTTAAGAAGGTTTGAAATTAAAGGTCAGTATAAAATAAAAATGGCAGAAATAGAAAGAGATAGGGAAAGAAATAAAGCTGAGATGGAAAAAAGTAAAGCTGAGATGGAAAAAATTAAAGCTGAGGCAGAAATAAGGAAATTAGAAATTCAGCTCCAGATGAATATGAATTTTGGTTCAGATGAGAACAGAGGAGGAACGGGAGAACCTAGGTTTAGGATGGATCAGATTAATTCGGTTCGAAGTACACTTTCAGATTTACCGATCGAGGTCGAGAGATATCCCGAATATTTTATGAATGTGGAAAAAATATTTGAGCATGCAGGTGTACCATATGATAGGAGAGCAATGGTAATTTTGCCGAAATTAGGAGGAAAGGGTCAATACGTTATATCACAATTAACGGCTGAGGAACTAAACGACTACGAGAAAATAAAGAAAAAATTACTCGAATTATCACACCTTACTCCCTTAGAATATAGAAAGAGATTTTTGAACGCACAAAGGGGACGAGATGAATCATTTCCCATGTATTTATCACGGTTAAAATGTATGTGGAGTTATTACGAAGTATCGAGAGAGGTTACAAATTTACAGGAGTTACAAGATTTAATTGTCGCGGACAAGTTGCGAGATTCTTTAAGCGAGGAATGCAGAAATTATATACATTTACAAGAGGGTACTAAGAATTTTAAGTCCGAAGAAATTTCTAAATTGGCCCAGACATTCGAGACAACTCAAAAGGGGAAAGGTAAAATGCCATTTAACTATCGACCACACTACGATTCGGCGAGAGGGAGAGTGGAAGAGACAAAACCCCAGACTCCTTATGGGAATTTTAACAAATGGAGAGATACAAACGTTATAAATACTGAAAGAAACAAATCGCCCCATTTCAAAATAAACAATATAATACACGAACGAGCAATGATAACCGTTTTAGACAACAATGGCAACCTTCGGGAAATTCCCGACCAAACTGGAACTCCAAATTTTGTACTTTTTGCAAAAGGTCCGGTCATCCATATAATACTTGTCTGGTGAGATCGAAAACCATTCCTAAAAGGGTAGACACACACTCTCTAACCGAAGGAAAAAGTAACACAGGGTCAGATCAATTATCGCTAGAGCAGAAATCCGCACAACAAATCAACTTACAGGGATTGAATTAAAACGAGTAAAAATTTTAATTAATGGAAAAGAATGTATAGCTCTTATAGAATGAATGTATAGCTCTTATAGAAAATTTGCTACCAAAAAGTAATACAGTGCCAAAAATCAGGATTAGGTTGGTTCCCGCAATTGGTCAAGGAGTCACTGCTGAGTTAATTAAAGCTGAAATTAGACTTTCTGACGATCCAGTTACCGCATGTAACGAAGAAATAATGTGTGCGTTGGTTCCACAATTAAATGAACAATGTTTACTCCCAGATGCAATTTATAAAAGATTATTGCAACGAGAGCGTGAAACCCCATCTAACTTAGAAAACGAAAGTCCCGTCCGAAAATGGTTTCGATTTCGAAGCACTTGCATTAGAAACGGAAGTTCCGCCTTCGGGGTCATCGCTCCCTACGACTGCAGAAACGCAGACCGATGATAGCCACGTTATGCTTTCCCAGAGAGGAACGTTTAAGAGCGAACAATCGTCTTGCAAAACCTTAACAGATGTATGGGAAAAAGCTAAACAAAACAAATTCGGGTACGTAATTGTAGACGAACTTCTATACAAGCGAGACAAGATAGCGGGTTTAGAAAATAAACAACTCGTTATTCCTTCATCACACAGGGAACGCATTTTAAAACTTGCACATGATTCAATTTACGGAGCACATTTTGCGAGCAAGAAAACGTTAGAAAGAATAAAGTTATCTTTCTTTTGGCCAAATATGAGGAAAGAAGTTGAGGATTATTGCAATTCCTGCCATGATTGTCAAATGAAGCGCGGAACATCTGTAAAAGACCGTACTCCGATTGCTGCTATAAAAACTCCCCCTTTGCCTTTTGATACTGTTTTTTGCGATATTGTTGGTCCAATAGATCCAACAACGACTGGGAAACACAAATATATTCTAATAATGGTATGCGGACACAGTAGGTGGTGCGAAGCGGAGCCGATAAAATCCCTCACAGCGAAAACCACGTGCGATACTTTATAAAAGATATTCACAAGAATTGGGATTCCCCGTGTTATTGTTACCGACCGAGGAACGAATTTTACATCTCAACTTACGCAAGAAATGCTGAAACGAATTGGTTCTTCACCACGTTTTACCACGCCAGGCCACCCAGAGGCTAACGGTTTATGCGAACGATTTAATGGCGTTTTAAAACGAATGCTTCATCATATTATTTTGAAATATCCTAAAGGATGGAACAATTACATTCCTTTTTTGTTATGGGCGAGCCGGGAAATACCCCACTCGACAACCTCGGTTAGTCCATATCAGCTAGGATATGGTCGAATTCCGAGAGGGCCACTATCTATTTTGAAAGAATCGTGGACCGGAGATGAGACAGAACTTGTGAAGCTAACTATGCCAGTACAAGAATATTTGGAAAGTTTAAAAAGGAAATTAGAAGCAGCTGCGGAACAGGCCGGACTAAAATCCGAACCTCAAAAATCCGCATATGTACATAGATATAACTTGAGAACACGTCCGAAAAGTTTTGAAGTAAACGAACAGGTTGTTGTTTTAATGCCGGATAGTAGCAACAAAATATTATCGAGATGGATGGGACCTGCGACAATTATAAGGAAACGTAGTCCACATAGTTATATTATAGAACTACCGGATCGGACAGTCACGCACGTATATGTAAACAAGCTAAGAAAGTACATTCACCGGGTAAATGCGTTAGGAGGGAAGATACGACCCGATCCTGAAAAGCTGGCGGTTATAGGGAAAATTCAAAAACCGACGACAAAGAAACAATTGAGAAGCATCATGGGATTACTAAATTATTACAGGGATCACGTTCCAGATTACGCTACCTTGGCATCTCCGCTAACAGACCTAACGAAGAAAGGAGTACCTAACCAAATTCCCTGGGAAGCCAAACACGATCTGGCTCTGACTACGTTGAAGAAAAGACTGACGGACGCCTTAGAGCTTCATACTCCGAACTATTCGTTACCGTTGACTATCGATACTGATGCGAGTCTGATAGGTGTGGGCTGCTGTTTATCACAGATCAATGGAGATGGGAAGGAATATCCCATTGCTTTTGCTAGCCAAAAATTGACTAAAACACAACAAAATTGGTCAACAATTGAAAGAGAAGCTTATGCGATATGTTCGCGTTGAAAAAATTCGAACATTATGTGTTTGGAAACAAAATTTTCATATGTTCAGACCATTAGCGTACCTAACGATGTCCTGCCCTCAAGGACCCAAACTACAAAGATGGTCATTATTACTCCAAAGGTTTGATTTAACCATTCAATATCGAAAAGGTAAAATCCATACAAACGCGGACAGCATCAGCCGCTTACATGATAACGAAATGAACTAACCGATAATGTAAACAACAAATAAGAACTGGTGAAATAAAGTGGAAAAGACGAACTGTGTGCAAATTACGCAAAGGAGATGGTAAGACATTATCAACAAATGAATTGTATGATACGTAGTGAATTTGAAAATGAGTGTATTTCATGTATTATAAATGATATGTTTTTAAAATTTATCGACGCATTTATATTTTTAAAAATTTACTTATACATTTATATTTGGAACGTACTTGAATCTTTATATTTTGGAATTTATTGATACATTCCTTATTCGAGAATTATGTATAATATAATGGTTTAGATTGATAGATAACGTTGTTATGATTATGTATAATATATGAGAATGGTGTTTTTTTTAAATAGCGCATATTATTACTAGGAAATGAGATTGAATTTATATAAGTGTGTTGTAATGATTGTGTAAAGTTTGTTTAAATTGAGCAAGCTTGTAGAGGCAACATATTACGGTGAAAATATGTCCCAGATTTGAGTAGGACTTTCAGATAGTTAACGTTCATTATGACTTTTAATAATATGAAGATAACGGTGAGTCTTGGTAAAACTATATCTTTGATTATGTAACATGATTGTTTTAGATTTAGTTTTCTTTCACTAGAGAATGAATTGTATGAGGAAAATGTATAATTACTCGTGAGTAATGTTATCAATGTATGTTTATAACCTTGAACCAGAGGAAGCTTATGTTTCTTCATGTAAACTATATTAATGGAAAATTGTTCATCGAGTAATAGGTCGATTAACAATTTTAAAAGGAAGAGGGAAGCAGATGTTATGCCTTTAAATAAAAGTTAAAGCCCTTAACCCAAATTAAATTAATTAAGATTCAATATTATTAAATATTTCGTTTTTCCAATGTATTTAAATATATAATAGCAGCTAGCTTGAAAGTCTTATACACGCGCTCAATATGTAATAACCAGGGCATTGAACTTACGACGTATATGGTCCATATGGATCTATAAAAGATTTCATTGGCTCCCGTAACATCTCTTCCCATTGGTTAAAATTCCAATAGTCCCATTGGATAAAGTTTCGGATGTATCAAAACTATAAATGAGAAACATACAGCAAACTCAAGGAGAATGCCTTTGAATCTTGTCTGGAACCGAATGTAAGCGCGGCCGGGCATAGCTCAAAATGACCTCTTACGTGTTAAAAAGAAATATCTGTAATATCTTTTAATTTACGTGAATAAATTGTTGGTGTTTTAAAAGTGCATATTCTTCTCAACTTAACAATGGATACCACGAATCTTATCAACATGTAGTTATTTACGATGCTGTACATCCAACAAAAATGTAAGTACTTTACATTTAATTTCCGCTCAAGGAACTGTTTAAGTGGGAATGAAAAAACCCACATACCTTTAAAAGGAAGATAGACAAGGACTATCCTAAATCATACCATTTAAACTGTGGATTAGATATGTGGATGACACATTCGCTATCCTTCCAAACGATTGTTCAGATCACCACCTTAAATTCCGTCAACCCTCACATACAATTCACTTTGGAAGAAGAAGAAAACGGTTCACTACCTTTCCTGGACATTTTGGTACATAGATCGCCTTCCGGGTTCCAAACCAGCGTATATAGAAAACGTTTTGCTGTTAGCCTCCCGCCGCATGCTTCTTCCGCCCATCCACAAAGTCAGAAGATAAGCACGTTCTACTGGTTGGTTTCACGTGCTCTAAAGTTTTCGTCATCTGAAAAATTACTTAAGATTGAACTTAACCATATTCGTGACATCGCTCGAGATCGTGGTTACAATCCCACCATTATTGACGACGCTTTGAAGAAACTCACTAGACCTAAACTGTGCAGTACACTCTTGATAGATTCCTCTCCTGGTAATTCTATCAGCATTCCATTCGTTCCACGAATTTCTTCAAAAATTGCTTCCATCCTTCGTAAATTTAATTTCAAGGTCACTTTTACTCCAATCAATAAACTCGGTTATTCCAAACTCGAGGATATTATTCCTGATTGCAATTATTTTGGAATTTACTCCATCCCATGCCAGTGTAGTCGTGTTTATATTGGTCAAACACGTCGGGCCCTTCGATTTCGTCTTAAAGAGCATGAAGCCTACGTGCGTAAACAACAACTGGAAAAATCTGTTTTGGCCAAACACGCCTGGGAAGCTGGCCACAAATTTTCTTTCGACAAGGCCCATCTAATAGAGAAAGTTTCTTCACCAGCCGACCTCAATTTCTTTGAAGCCTTCCATATTCTTTCGCATTCCTCTTCTACTGTTAACGATCAGCTTCCGTTCAATTCCATGTCCTCTATTTGGAGAAACTTCATTCGTCCCATAGCAAAAGACGAGGCTACGGACCCACAACTGGTTTACCCGAACTAATTTTGGACTAGCAATTTGGCATCGATAGTTTTTCTAGCACGTGTGCCACATTAGTGTAACTAGGGTTCTGAAGAAGGAAGCCTAAACGCGCTTCCGAAATAGCTATAAACCATCGTATTTATTTTAACTGTGTTAATGTGTTTAATTTTATTTAAGGTTTAAGATGATTAACATTCTAGTTTTGAGATTAAAGAACTACATTTTTATTTAACTTTTAACTAATGGTGGCTTATCAATTACAATTGCGTTAATGTTGCCAAGGAATTTTATCTTAGAAAAAATTAAATTGCTTAACGCAATATATAATATACGACACTAAAAAAACTTTACAAAACAATTAAATATCTAATTTATTTATACACAAAACGCAATTTCTTCTCTTTTTGAAGAATAGAAACTTCAATAACATTTTCCTTGAAATTTCTTGCTTTATCTATCAAACTCTTCCTTGCTTTTCCCTGCACTCAGCGTAGCTAGTGACGAAACAAAATCCATGAATTGAGTTTACTCTCCCCCTCCCCCAGCTAAGGTCTCTGGCTACCCCCTTACTTCAAACAGTGTAAAAAATTTGTTGGGGGCATTATTTAAAATAAGAGAAAAAAATTCTATGTTTCTACTCTCTCTAACTTTTAAGTTGAAACTTAATAGCTATGATATAAACAGCTAGAACATTCAAAAAGCTTTAATGAGATCCTGACAAACCTTTCACACATTTTAAAAGCCAAGCTACAAATAATTTTCCTCCATTTCTTGGGCAAATACACACACAGCATGTGCTAGATCTGTCGTTTTCCAGTTGGAGAAAAATTCTACTCCTTCGATTTTCACACTTGGAGTATGCACATGCAATCTTCGAGCGGCAGCGAAAACGAAAAGCTCTGCATTTTACCGTTAAGAAGCAATCTTTTCGCACAACTATATAAATATCAATTGATTTTAGTACTTACGTTCGGCGCTTTTAGAATTCACTATGGCATCAGAAATTTAGAATTCACTATCACATGTAGGGTGAAAACAGTATAGATGCTACAAATAATGACATAATATTTTTTTTAAATAAATTGCAGAGAGCTCTGCAGCACTAATCGATGAGCCACCACCGTCTTTAACTGGCATAACAAAATCATTTCTCATAACCAAATTCGAGGGTTAACTGAAATACTAATTATGGGTGATGATTGATGATTATCTGATGAACCTTTTTATTTACAAAATGTTCTCTGTACATTGTAGCGTGTTTATGTTTATAGAGCTTATAAGAACATCATTGTTTGTTTAATAAATTCGGTAAAGTAGATTTCCACAAATATGTACTTTATTATCAAGAGTGAGAGTTTGGGAAGTGTTGACAATTTTTCAAGTTCATATCTGGAAAAATGCTCCAAAATATTGCTAGTAATGTCTATCAGTTTACTAAACATTTACCAAATATATTTTGTACATTTTAATAATACATACATAAGACAAATTAAAAGACAAAAATATTATACATAAATAGCTAGTCCCAGATTTCACAACTAGTTTTCTGCAAGCCTAAGTATTTTCGTTAACGTGTAGTCTAAAATTTGAAAAGTGGTTTTAATTTTCAAGCTTATTATAACAAATGAATTGCTGAACCGCTAAAGCCTTTGTCCAGCTCCCTTTTAATTTTAATGTATAATTCACACCATCTCTTTGAGATTGAAATACTCATTGGTTTAAATTTACGTAATCCTTTAACCCTATTTAAGTAACGTTGTTGTTATTATTGTTAAGTATTTAAGTGTTATTAAGTTGTTAAGTATTTATGTGTTATTATGTTGTTAAGTATTTACGTGTTATTATGTTGTTAAGTATTGAGTTATATACTCGAAGTATTTTATGTTATTTTACTTCTCAGACATGGCGCCAGAACAGATCAAAACCTTTTTTCTTAAAGATGTACACATCGTTTCCTATGGACCTGAAGGTTATGTAACAATTTCTGGTCTGGAGAAACCAGTTAAACAGTTTGTCACCAAATTGACAAAAGAAAATAAATTTGCTGTAGTGATTGATACATGTGGTTATGCTTTACACTCTCCTTATATGAATTCCACCACTCCAGCTATGAAGAGATCACTAGAAAAGGCAAGTAGATGAGCAATGCTCACTCGCACCCACTTGATTCCCTCTGCTTATTTCTAGATGATTTTTGTTCACTCTGATTCTGCCTCCTCATAAGAATATGTATATTACTAAGTGTTCTTAATTTCAATTTTCTGCCATTTAGATCATTGCTAAACCACGTTTACGAAGTTCTCTCTGGCTCAGCACATCATATTCCACAGACCACAAAAATAATGTAGCCAAAAAAATGCTGGACTCAGATTACATTGCAAATAATTTAAAAAGCCATGTTGGTTTTGCAGATGCCATGAAGCATATTCCTCCTAATTCAATCATCATTGAGGTTAGCCCTGACACTCTTTTACAATTTAAATTAGGTTATGATCGCATCGGAGACATATGTCATGTTAATCTGATGAAGCATGGTGAGGGCGAAAGCTTTATGCTGGAAAGACTTGGAAGGTTGGTATGAAAATATTCGTTTTATTTTTCGTTATATTGCCATACAATTTTGTACGTATAGATGTATGAATATATGGAGCTATAGCTCTGTAACTTATGAAGTTTCTGCATACGTTAATTCCGTTTTGCATATTATTATTTTTTTTGTGCCCGTATTGTCATTTTTTATTTATCGCAGGCTGTACTGCATGGGTTTGGATCCTCGAATCGAAGTACTGTATCCTCCACCTCAGTATCCAGTTCCTCGGGCAACCCCAGCAATATCATCTCTTATCAAGTGGGATCACTCCATTTCTTATTTTGTTCCAAAATACTCTGAGGATAAAGCTAATATCAGATTTCCTATTAGAATGAATACCCATGAACAATACCTGCTAGATCACTGTTTAGATGGAAAACCGTTATTCCCTGCTACAGGATATATATGGTTAATTTGGAAAGCTTTGGCTCTGAAAATACGTAAAGAGCAAACAGAAGTTCCTATTCTTATAGAAGATTTCAAAATACATCGAGCCACAATATTACGTGCTAAAGGTGAGATATGTCAAAACATATTTTAGACATGTTAGTATATAATTGAGGTTTGATAGTAAAAGAGTTTATTTTGAATGAACCGTGGTCATTATATCCATGGAACATTCAAGAACATAAACATCATATTATGGTCTAATCATTCCACATTCACTCTTTGAGAAAGAACCCACCTAATAACACGTTTACTACCTAGGAAAGACAGCACTGTATCGCAGATAAAAGTAGTACACTTATTTATATTAATGGTAAGTTCTTAAGTACGTTCAGCTATCAATGCATTCAGCCAGTGTTTAAAAAGAAGCTGCTGATGGCTTATTTTCCATTACGAAAGAAGATAGCCAAAGAAAAGTATTAAGGAAGAATCACTAGTATCCCGTTAAATTATTGTAATGTGTTGACCATCGTGAAATCAGGCAGATAGTAAATAAAATCGAATTATCGGGAATTCGGCATAAATAAATAACCAAGATATAAGTGAGCCAGCGAATTAAAATCTACAATGACTTTAAATTAAGCTTATTTGAAACAATGACACCTTAAAAAAAAGATGACAAAAAAGTAAGGACTTGAAAAGAAGCTACACATTAATACAGTAGGATAGTATACCCCAAAGGTTGAAATGATAAATAAAGTTGAAGTGTCAGATATTCAAGGGATGCATAAAAACATATGGGCTACTGTTCGTGACTATGCAAGAAAGATTTAGAAGTGAAAGATAAAGAAGCTTATGGCATGGGGTTATCAGAAATATTACCATCAAACTAAAGACAAAGCACCATTTGTAAAAGAAAAACGTGTTTTCTTGTAGAGAATGGTAGGAATACCCAATGTTTACTTAATGGATATGAAAATGGCTGCTGAAAAGCATTTAGGAAATAAAAGGCTGAACTTAAATAAGCTTAGTGCATTTATAGCATTTTGCTGTTGTGAATTTGCAGAGTCCCAACAGGAGGAATGTTTAAGATATAGGATCATCATAGGCATATGGTTATATGGGTTCTCCAATAATTTAAAACAAAATGTAATTTTACATATATTGGAATGTATAAATGTTCTTAATATACGCTTGGGCCTCCTGCCCCACCAATAAATTTGAAAAGTCTATATTGGTGAGGATCACACACATTTCATGAAACTTAAAAGCAATACCCAAGACAAATGGCATTCAGAGGTCAATATTTGTTCAGTTATTTTCAGTAATTTCACAGCTGCAATTTGCTTGTGCTATTGAAGCTATTGTCTGCTTAAACAACCAGTGAGAAAAGTTATCTAATGCTCCCTGCATTAGGTGTAGATCATAACTCGATTTGCAGAACATTAAACATGGAATCGAAAATTGGGTTTGTGCCCCGATGATATCATACTCTTTTCTCACAATGTATACAGTGGAACCTGGTAAAGTGACCACCTGAAAAAAGTGATCATTTTTTATACGAAAGAACTGGTGGGGACTCAGTCATGCGTATATTAAAGTCGATCATTTATTGTGGTCACCCCTCTATGGTGATCATTGCTGTCCAGTCTCTAAGGTTGTCGCTTCATGGAGGTTGTACCGCATATAATTTTCAAATTACATAATATATATGCATATAAGCTTATATATATGCAGTAGAACTTTGGGACTAGACTGCAATGGTCACTATAGAAAGGTAGTCTCTATACACGGCAGACTTTGGTATAGGTATGACCAAGTCCCTGCCAGTTCACTCTTATAAAAGGTGGTCAAATTACCAGGTTTAACTGTATTGTGTAATATTATTTTTATGTAAGATTAATCTCACGTGAAAATTCCAACACCCACGTTTATTAGCCCATACTAGAGCTTTTTGTTTTAGGAGAAAAAGGGACGCCGTCCTCATCCTCGATTCGAACCAGGGTTCCTCCGTTGAGTCCGGAGTATCTTCACCACTAGACGAACGAGGACAGGCACAACGCTCTTTTTCTCTGTATATAAGGATGTAAGATATTATTATTTAAGATATTATGTCTTACACCTTTATATACGAAGAAAGAAAATGTTGTTCCTGTCCTCGTTCGTCTCGCAGTCAAAACACTTCGGACTCAAAGGAGTGCCCTGGTTCGAATCAAGGATGAGGACGGCGTATCTTTTTCTCCTAAAACAAAAAGCTCTAGCTTAAGGTAATAAACATGGGTATAGGAATTTTCATGTATAATTATTCCGCGCGAAAAAACAAAAAACTTGCCACGGAAGCTTTTCTGTGTTGACCATTATGTGGCAATTGTGTTATCCCTGTGAAGGGTAATAATATCTTACAAGATTAACTTGGATAATACTTTTTTCCCTCTTTCTCACAGAAGATAAAATTTTCAAGGTTTTTATATCAAGTGCCGATGGAAAATTTGAAATTAGTGAAAGCGAGACAATAGTTTCGACAGGAAAAATATCGTCTCCAAACAATATGAAATTCAGACCACTCAATCCTGTTTATCAAAACTTAGATGCAATGCAAATGTTATCTGGGCAAGAAATGTATTCAGAGTTGAAAATCCGTGGCTATGAATATGGTCCTTATTTCCAAGGAATAACAGAAATCTCTATTGATGGTAAATATGTTCTATTCTTGAATATTTCTGTTCTTGACTTTTGAACATAATTTGGACACACTGTTCTTTTAAAAATTACATTTTATATTCCTATATGCATATGTTTACTTGAATGTTTTTACTTCCAGTATTTATGAATTTATGTTTTTTAACTGTCACTTTCCGCTGATATTTTGTTTGTGAACCCACAATAATATATTTTCAGTAAACGAGTGCAACAACTCAAAACTTCTTGTTGCGCATGAATAAATACAATTTTTCATAAAAAATCCTTTAAAAAGCAAACTACATTAAACAAGATTAACCTGATGTAAAAAGAATACTATTCTGTCTTCTTGTCAAAAGAGTGTTTTATACAAAAATACCCTTTGCCAGTCTTTCAGCAGCCTTAGAATTTAATGAAATATGAGTATTAAATGTATTCAGTGTCCATGAAAGTTGTAAATTCTCATTGTTATTAAAACGCTGAATATACAATAGAACCTTCCTAAATTGACCACCTTTGAGATTAGACTATAATGGTCACCATACACAACAACCATTGGTGTAGGCATTTCCTTACCAGTCCTCTCTTATAAAAGTAGTCACATTATTCATGTAATCAATTTACCAAGGTACACAGTTTGAAAACTCTTGCTTCAGGCAAAGAATCATACAGTTAATCAAGTTTTTTCAGCTTGTCCAACATTCTGCCAACTACTTTAAGAGAAATATAATTTGTCCTGAGATTTTTCCATTGAAGAATTTTATTTACAAAAGAAACGTGCTTAACTCCAAGTATAAAGAAGGATAGAATTATATTAAAACCGAATGCGTGAATGCTCATATATATATATATATATATATCATCATTCATCATCATTTCAGCCGTTGTCAATCCACTGCAGGATAAAGGCCTCCTCTGCATCTTTCCAACGAAGTCGATCTTGTGCATTTTGCTGCCACTTGTGCCCAATATATTTAATTATTTCATCCACCCATCTCGTCTTTGGCCTTTTCCTTGGGCGTGTGGTATCCAGTGGGATCCATTCTAGGATGTTTTTGGTCCATCTGTTGTCAGTTCTTCTAGCAATATGGGCTGCCCACTTCCATTTCAAACTTTTTACCTTCGCAATGATATCACAAACTTTTGTTTGATCTCTTATCCAACTGAAGGTCTTTCGATCTCGTCGCGTGATACCAAGCATCTGCCGTTCCATGTTCCTTTGTACCACTCGTAACTTTTGGATACCTTTGGCAGTTGATGTCCATGTCTCACAACCATAAGTCAGAACAGGTAGGATGCATTGATCGAAAACTTTCCTCTGTAAAGAAATAGGGAGCTTTTTTTTAAAAATTATTTGTAGCTGGTAGAATGCTTGCCAGCTAAGCTTGATGCGACGTTCGATCTCTTGATTTATGTCGCCTTCCATCGTAATTCGTTGACCAAGGTAAATGTAATTTTCAGCTTGCTCTATTT
>QLNU02014802.1:159070411-159081850 GCA_006491805.2 Dysdera silvatica | reverse complement strand
CAAAAGCCTTTTTACAAATGTTCCGGTTCAGGGAGCTCTTGAAGCTCTTATCTTTCGTATGAAAGAATTTCATTTTGCTGATGCTGAAATCCGTGAATTAGTCAAATTTACGGAGATCTGTATCACACAGACTTGCTTTTCTTTCCGTGATCAATTATTTTCGCAAACTGATGGCCTTGCCATGGGAAATCCTCTTTCACCCGTTTTATGTGATATTTACATGCATTATGTCGAAGAGGATATTCTCAATCGCATACCATTTAAACTGTGGATTAGATATGTGGATGACACATTCGCTATCCTTCCAAACGATTGTTCAGATCTCTCTACAATTCTCACCACCTTAAAGTCCGTCAACCCTCACATACAATTCACTTTGGAAGAAGAAAACAACGGTTCATTGCCTTTCCTGGACGTTTTGGTACATAGATCGCCGTCCGGGTTCCAAACCAGCGTATATCGGAAACATTTTGTTGTTAGCCAAACGCCGCATGCTGCTTCCGCCCATCCACAAAATTAGACGATAAGCACGTTCTACAGGTTTGGTCTCATGTACTCTAAAATTGTCATCATCTGAAGAATTACTCAAGATTGAACTTAACCATATTCTTGACATCGCTCGAGATCGTGGTTACAATCCTACCATTATTGATGACGCTTTGAAGAAACTCACTAGACCTAAGCTGTGCAGTACACTCTTGATTGATTCCTCTCCTTGTAATTTTATCAGCATTCCTTTCGTTCCACGAATTTCTTCAAAAATTGCTTCCATCCTCCGTAAATTTAATTTCAAGGTCACTTTTACTCCAATCAATAAACTCGGTTATTCCAAACTCAAGGATATTATTCCTGATTACAATTATTTTGGAATTTACTCCATTCCATGCCAGTGTAATCGTGTTTATATTGGTCAAACACGTCGGGCCCTTCGATTTCGGCTTAAAGAGCATGAAGCCTACGTGCGTAAACAACAACTGGAAAAATCTGCTTTGGCCAAACACGCCTGGGAAGCTGGCCACAAATTTTCTTTCGACAAGGCCCATCTAATAGAGAAAGTTTCTTCACCAGCCGACCTCAATTTCTTTGAAGCCTTCCATATTCTTTCGCATTCCTCTTCTACTGTTAACGATCAGCTTCCGTTCAATTCCATGTCCTCTATTTGGAGAAACTTCATTCGTCCCATAGCAAAAGACGCGGCTACGGACCCACAACTGGTTTACCCGAACTAATTTTGGACTAGCAATTTGGCATCGATAGTTTTTCTAGCACGTGTGTCACATTAGTGTAACTAGGGTTCTCTTTCGAAATAGCTATAAACCCCTTTATTAATTTAAACTGTGATTATGTGTTTTATTTTATTTAATAGTGAGACGAGTTTTCGACATAGGTGAAAGTTGTTTGCTAAGAAATTTTGCCAGGATGCATGTTCGTGAACCAATGGCGCGTTTTTTATGTAGCCTTCTTGGGTAGCCCATACAATCTCGGCGTGAGGAACTCCCTTTCCGATAGTTTTGAGACCAATTGTTTACCTACAAAGCATTCTTTTAGTAAGTCGTTGATTCTACGTTCGAGTTGGGCGGTGGAGACTTTTGTTGTTATTTTATATTTATCATCAGAGAGTAAAGACTCAATTTTTGTATTGTAGTCAGCACGGTTTAGAATTGCTGTCGCGTTTCCCTTATCCGCTGGCAAGATGTAAATGCTATCATCCTATTTTAAACGCTTGAGGGCCATCAATTCGGAGCGTGACACATTGCAAGATGGTGTCTCGGCGTTTTTTTAAAATAAACGATGTTGCCTGTCGAATATCCTCAATAATACCTGTGGGAAGATACCTGATGGCAAATTAACTGGCAATATTATAAACTGCAATGTTATAGCTAATGTGGAATCTGCCATCAGGCATCTTTCATTACCAATAATATTATGAACTGGCAATATTATGAACTGCAATATTATAACATTTTATAATAATTTAAAATATTATATATATATAATCAAATTTACTTTATTCCTTTTTTAAAAGTTTTTGTTATTTAGTAGTTTATAGAAGTTTGTATAGAGTTTGTAGAAGTTTTTGTTATTTAGTATAATGGTGTTTCATCAAAATTTTCGTAGCTCCACGTGGTGTATTAAAACTCGATTCTGGTATGTTGAAAATTACTTTTTATCGTTATTATTACTATTATTTTTATTATTATTATTATTTTTAAAGTACATCCCATGATTTTAATTACATTGATAATTTTCTTAATTAACGGGTTTGTTTATTTCGCTATTTACTATGGCTGTTATTTGTAATAGTTTTTTCGCTACCCATTTTGCAATTTTGCCTATTTTTTTTTACATTATATCAACATGTATTTTGTATATACATCTCGTCAATGCATTTATTTGTAGCTGGTGCTTAGTATCTGTTGACGTACATAGCTTATTTGTAATTTTTATTTCAATGCAACTTATATATATAACGGCTATGTTAGCATGTTTTCGTAACCGAAACAGTAAAATATGAAATAAAATATTAAAAACAATTTAGAACATTTATTAACATTTTTCTCTCCTTTTGGTGGTTTGTGTAATTTATTAGTGCCAAGTTCAGTGGGTTACGACATATACATTTCATACACTGGACGGATGGTAATCTTTAGAATCTGCTGTTACTAATATAATTTATTGAAAGATAAAGAAAAACAACTCAAAAATATAGTTATATTTGTCATTTTAGTTAATGCAACCTATTTACCTCTATTACCCCTTGGTTGACCAGCAGAAGTTAAGTGAAGTGAAGCGATTTCACTGGTATTTATTATTTATGACGTTGATTAATTTTTTGCGTGCACGTGTTATTTTTTTAAGCGCTTTTGCACCAATTTTTTCGTTTTTAGTACGTTGTATTGGGCGACAACGTTAATCTCCTTTTTTCTTTCGTCATCAGTCCAGCAAGATGTAAAATCGACGGAATCTGTTAAATTGCCAATTGCATCGAAAACACACACTCCTCTTCAAACTTAGAAGTAGATACTATGGAAAGAAAATGGAAATTTCCCAAACAATGTGAAGTTGAATTGCCGTGGGTGTATTACCGATTATTAATCGGTAATACATATTGTAGAAGGATACATATGGTAATTTTAACCTATGTCTAGCAGCTTTGTTTTTTCGACCACCAATTGGTGACCAGGTGGCCTTTTTAGACCACCAAATTTCCTTCGCTGTCTCGAACCCTAATTATATCCTCTTCAAAAGAAAAGATACTATGGAAAGAAAACGAAAATTTCCCAAACAATGTGAAGTTGAATTTCCGTGGATGTATTACCGATTACATGCAGCCAATTTAATATCAGTGTACATCAACGGGGACCAATCTTAGTTAAGAAGTTTTCATAACTTTTTCCCAACATATTTTACACGAAATTTTGGAAAAGAATGAAAATTATAATCCGAATCAAACGTGTTCACACTTATTTATTACCTCATCGTTGGCAATCTGCGAGTTCACGATTTGGACACAATTAGCAAACCCTGTTTATATACATACTGACCAAGAATAGATTTAAGAATTGTCGCTTCGTTGAAAATAAAATCAAACCGAATATAAGCTACCTATTCACAAGAAATTTCTATTCATAACACGCAATATTTTTAGTTTTTCTTAAAAAATTATTTTTCTCTCTTTCAAGCAAAAACAAAAAAGATTCTTTAGATATTCCTCCTCCTTATGTTACTTTTAAATCTTAAATAAAACAATTTATATTCCCATATACCTAGGATTTTTATCTCCTAAACTAGATTAACGTCATTAACAATCCGTTTTTGTCAATAGTTGTAAATCAATCAATAAACCAAACTGATAATTTTTATTTTAAAAATATCTCGTTCATTGTTTAATTTGATTCCATTTTTCATTCTATAAATTAAAACGTTTATTAAAATGTTTGAATCAAGTTCTCAAAGAAATTTAAACGACGCCGAAGTAAAAAATTAATTAAGAATTATTAGGCTTCCTTTGTATAAAAAGCAAAATCGATAGCAATCTAATATTTATACATATCTTCCAAATTATAATTACGTTTTTATGAGTTGTGAATACATTTTGCTGATTTTATTTTCAGTTTGGTGGTTAACTTGAAACAAAACATTGGTGGTTTTATTGCGTCACACACATCAAAAATAAGGCTGCTTTTTTTCTAAACCAGATTTCTGAATTTCCGGATTTTCATCAACTTTAGGCAACCAATGAAAGAAAAGTTCGGTTTTTCGTTTCAAGGTTGGAGCATTTCTTCTTTTTACGTTGGGCAATATCTTATCTAAAATATCTTATTAAATATGGATTTGCGATTATGGTAACCATTTATAAATTTTCTCGGTATGGTGTAAGGATTATGAAAGCACACAGTTAATGCGATGTATTTCAAAAGAATTGTGAAAAAGTTCATCCAAAATGTCTTTCTTACTTTTATATTTAATGAAGTTTCGTTGAGCCCTCCTATTTGTTAGACCACAGTCCAATATGGGTTAATAAAATACAAAATACACTAATACTATTTGCCATCTTTATATTCCAAGATATATTCTACAAAGGGGCTCATTTGATAGCAGTCAGCATAATGTTTTTAGTTCTTCTGAAGATGTGATTTTTAAAAATTTAGAATTTGTAGTCCAACAGCAAAGCTTCTCTAAGCTGCTTATGGGTTGCTCTAATGGCACTATCATCATTTTTTCGATGTGGAAGCACATTTGTAAATTATATTGCCCATTCCTCAAAAAAGTGTGAACGCAGGCGCATAGAAGGATATCAGCTGGGCGGAAATGCCAAAAGTAATGAACGCTATTATTGCCCTTTGGAACGAATAAAACTAGTCAACAAAAACGTGGCAAAAATATCATGAATGCGCCATATTTCATAAAAAGCAAAGATAACGCACAATAAAACATGCAGTTTCGAAAAGATTTATGATAACGCAGATGCATGGACTGTAAAAAATACGCTCCGACGGCAGCCAATCCCTCTTTCTCTCTCGCTCGAGAAAGCTTATAATAAAAGAAAGAAAGAAAAAAGAATTATTCAGAAGAACATTACTACTTCCTTGGCTTTATATAGTTATAACAAAATCAATGATTTTTCAATCAACAACAATTTGTATTGAATCTTCTGTGGAGAATAGTTATGAAGAAATCCAGCACTTCCATACAGTTGAAAATAATATTTATTGGAGCTTTACATGTTTAAGATAATCCATTAATTTACCAAACGATAAAATAATTGGAATACAATATTTAACGAATTTTGTAAGCCGTTTTGGAGGAGCTTTCGATGATACGTGTGCAGACGTTGATGGAAAATGGAGGATTGAACGCAATTTGAAAATTCGAAAGGCAAAAACATATACTCTTGTCAAATATGTAAAGTTAAATAATATTGAATACACATTTCCGAATACTAAAAGAGAAATTATAATTATACAACAATCGAAAATCATTAAATAAAATAAAAGAATTTGGAACGTTTCCAATTTTAGGAACTGCAAATATATAGGTTGCGTTTTTTGGTCTTCCAAGTGGCAACGACAAAGGAAGACTTTAAAACAAACAAGTATTATTTTTATTGTGGAAACCAATATTTCCATGAACAATGAGAAACAGCCATTCCTTTATTTAACGGAGTCAATTTTGTGAGACCCTAAATTACTTACGTATCTCTTTATAAACATGTCTCTAACTAAGAAATTTCACCCTCTACTGAATGAAGTTTTATCGTTTTTTCTAAATTCTTTTAAGAATTTATTCCAATAATCTGTTTTTCGCGCAGTACAAAGTTACGAGATGTACAAGAAGAAAATTAGTGAAACAAAATTAACAGATTTTTTGCCATAAAGTATGTTTAAAACATTTTGGTAAAATCGATGCACATTTGTATCTATACAATTAATATGTTAAAAATATACTTTATATTTACAACAGATATATTTAGAACTACATTACTCTGTTTACAAAAGTAAAAAAAAAATTAATGACACAGTAATTTAACGTATTTTCCATTAAAACTATTTTCCAGTTAACAAAGCTATTTTTTGGCGGATCTACTAACTTTTTAAAGTAGAAGTTCGAGTGTGTATAAATATATTTTAAAAAATCTTAACTATTTCTTTTTTCATTTAAAAGACCAAAATTTGAATCATCTACGCTTACTTTCACCCCCCTCCCCTCATCTAGTTATCGTAAATGTTGTGGATAATTATTATCATATATATTTATAATAAAAGATTAAATTATATAATACCGAGAAGAAAGAGGATGAAATTGATATGCACACTCACAAATGACCATCAATTATCTCATAATGAAAGCAAGATGATCTTTTAAATTTGGACCCCAGCACGTATAATCAGATAAAATCGTTTTAATAGAAAAGCTTCATTTAAAAATATACAAATATTAAATACACATTTTTCTTAATATATCAAATAAGTTGTATTATAATGTTCAATACTTTTAAATTAATATGTAAGGTTCCTTTTTCATATTAAATCGGTTGGCAAATAATTCCAATAGGTAATTAAATCAGTTAACCACACCCATTTGTATCCTCCAACGTATCTTGTTTAAACTATCGTCTCTGCTTGAAACTGTATATTATGTAAATAATTTTGTTGTGACAAATGCCGTAATCCAACGAGAATTTCAAGTAGCCCATTGTCATAATTTTAAGAGCTTTTTAATCCTAATTAACCCCCAAAGGAGTTTGCTTAAAAGTTGTTGACATACTTTGCACGGAATTTTACGTAATCCGGTTTATAATGTCGTGTGAACTTAACTCTCAAAGCTGAGCAACGTCAGTTCAAATTCCTTACATTTTACAGGCTTTCCTCTCTCAAAGCAGTTTTCGTTTATCTCTAGGACGTCAATACGAAAGTTCATAAGGTAGATGCATAGAACGTTCATACATTTTCATTAATCAAAATGTAATAATTAGAATCTTAATTAATAAATTTAGCCTTTATCCAAATGAATATTTAATTTAATAATACATTTTTATCCAAATTAATATTTAATAAAGTTTCCAAAATTAAAACTTACGGGAAAACTTTATCGACTCTTTTCTTTTGCTTATAATCTTAACACTTTCTCACAACATTTACCGTGTGGCAAAATCTAACAATTTTTTATTATTTTTTCATACCTACCCCATATTTTACTGGGTTAGTTTCTTTTCTTATTCCACGGGGTGGGGTCCTGTGGTGGCGAAGTGGTTAAGCGACCACCAAGTGTGGTGTCCTAAGCGTCGTTAAGCGTCTACCAAGAATGACGTTGCAAGCGTCGTCAAGAATCAACCAAGTATAACGTCCCAAGCGTCCACCAAGCGTGATGTCCCAAGCTTCGTCAAGCGTCCACCAAGCGTGACGTCCAAAGCGTCGTCAAGCGTCCATCAAGCGTGACGCCCCAAGCTTTGTCAAGCGTCTACCAAGCGTGACGTCCCAAGCATCGTCAAGCATCCTAAGCATGAGTCACCAAGCTTGCGGGTTCGACATCCAACGGGACAAAAAAAAACCGCCTAAAATATAACTGATCACTGTAGAAATGTAGGTCCCCTAGCCTATGGGGGCAGAATGGTAATGATTTCGTTTATTACGCCAATAATCCGGGTTCAACTCCTAAATGGTATCTTAGGTCACGAGCTATTTCGGTGCTTGCCGTAGTCTGAAGTTCGATAGCCTTGATAGCAGGGATTCGGATTGCTCTGGAAGCTGTAAATCCCAGTGCATCGTAACTTTTCCTTTCCATGCATTATAAAAGAATGAACAAACAATTTTAAGCAGTGTAGCACTTTATTTAATCACTCGAAGCTCTGTTGAATTTGCTCAGTGTTTCTATCGTTAAGAATACTAAAGATGTTAACTCACTGGCTTCGTAGTTACTGATAATTATCAACATTCATTTCCCAAATGGAAAGAAGAATTTATTTAATATTTATAATATTTAATGATAGCGCTATTCAGATATAAATTACAGAACGCAAATAATACATATAATTACATATAAATGTTATATTTGGTTGCGCGAATTTGATATTCTAAAATGCATCAGATATAACCAAAGATTCTTCGTACATTATAATCTGTAAATTTAATTATTCGTGGTATAATGAAAAAGCGACAGTTAACAAAAATATCAAAATAGATTCTTAGTTAACCTATAAATTCCTTATATAAATATTATTTAGTTTAGTCACTTTTTCATAATTTTTAGAATTCTATCTATAATATTAACTTGTAAACTATGATTTTATACAACATGGAGGATTAAAAAATTATCTCTTATTGAAACATAGTCTATGTTCGTTTGCCTATATAGATGAGGGTGAAACAAGTTTTCAATGATTATGGTTGCATATTTTATATTTAAGGTAAACTGCTTTTACCTTGAGTGAGTTGATAATGTCGATAGTGAGTTGATAGTTGATAGAGTGAGTTGATAGTGTGTTGATAGTGTTGATAGCTCTTATATACTCACCTTTATCAAAAATATCATTTATCTATAAGACTTACGTAGGTCTGCACTTTACCTATTTTTATGTTAATAATCTCTTAAGTTGCTTATACCCTTCCTTTTTCTATAAAAGAACAAGTGGCGTTGGAAGGAGGGCGACTCACGGCACTCAAACCCCATTGGATAACAAATTACTTTGACGTCAAATCACGTTATCCATTTTAAGGCTGCTTGAACCACCAATAATTTCCTAATTTATTTTATATAAATCGAACACTACGCAGATTAAATCAAACAACAATGTCAATCAATCAACGTTTATTGGCGTAGTGATACCAACGCCGATGGTATGGCGTGATTAGATGGTGAAACGTTCGAAAGAAAATAAATATTTCTGCCTTCGGTGGGACCTGAACCCACGACCTTCCACATTTTTTTCCACAAAATTTCTTAATTGCTAAGCCCCTGAAAGGAACTAATTTTATTTGTATTCCTTTGCCAGTTCAGCAAAGCAATTTTTTTAGAAAGGGGGAAAAAGGCCAAGAGATCGAACAATGCCCATTATGGTGAGATTTATTAAAACTTCAAAACTGTTTGTGAAAGAACGTTTATGTGACTAAATTATAAAAACCTTTATAAAAGTTCCGATAAAATAATTGACTGCCTTTCAAAAAATAAATAAGAGCGTGGGATAGATCCAAATAAATATCTTGCAAACCGATCACAAGGAATATAAAAAAGAACAACGAATTATAGAGAAGAAAAATACATTTTATTAGGAAATAAATTCATTCGTTTGGTTCCTTTGCAAATATACATTTTTTTTTGAAATGCAAATTTTATATTCTCAAAGATTCGAACGCCATTAAAGATATCTGTGTTCAGATGTTTGCATATTTAATTGAGTAATCCGTTTTGTTACTGGCCCGCATTTCTGGAGTAAGTAAACATTTCGCATACGTTGAATTATTATTTCGAAAACATTGTGAAAGTAAATATGTAATCATGCTTAATGTAATTAGACATGACTCGTTAATAATTCATAAACTATATGTAAATAATAAGAAACGTGATCATTTTATAGCAAACAGATAATTATTTCTTGTGTCTTAGGCCTCATGAATGTAAACAATGACTGAATAAACTACTCTCCTAATAATAAAGCAAGAACTTAATACACTTACAGGTACAATCTCTGCATTCACAAAGTTCTCGCTACTTTCATAGCTTTAAGGAAAACATAATAAATGATTTCTCATGATTTAAGAGTTAGATTAAAGTTTAACCAGAGTTTAAAACACAAATAAAGAATCCATTAATTCTCTGTTTAAATTTGAAAGGAATATATTAAATTATGTTGCATTAATCAGCAGTCCGTACTATACGAATAAAAATTTCTTAAACCCATACCGCTTTAAACAAATTAAATTTTACACACATTATAGTACACCGCTTTTAAGGCTTCATTCAATATAGATTCAACTTTTGCGAAAGCAAAACGAGCCTTCGGCATAGAGGACATTAATTTTTCAGAGTTGTTTTCACTAGCATCATCCCCTTAAAATATTGTTTGAAAAGTTTAGCGTTTTTTGTTTTGCTTGTTCAAGTACATCGGAGTAATTTAGCAAAAACTTACGCAATGTCGTATAATGATAATTCCCAAGCTTCAAAGAAAAATCAGAGTAAAACAGCCTCCAGGTTTTCGTGTCTGGATGTTTTCTTTTTGTTTCAGTTTTATGAATGTTTCAGTAGGCATCATGTTGTTTACTTAGTAGAACTTCAAATTTTTTCAAGGGCAAATTTACTAGCATTGTCTGCATACATATTTAACGGGTTTACATGCTTTTTCCACACTCTGCAAATATTTCACTTAATTTATTATTTAGTATCTTACTTACAAGGGAACCCCTTTCGCTGTTCACTGCACTTTGAGATCAGACCTATAGGAGATGATAGTGCTTGACTTCCTGATCACAAGTATGTAATCATTTGTCTGCTAAAATGATATGACAATTTTTTATGAATATTTGAAGTCCAAAAATGACACTTTTTTCGCCAGGTTTGATATTTTTTAATCGCACTGTATGTGAGCAAAAACAGGTTTGAAGTCGGTAAGATTATGAAGGATCATCGTATTTAACGGATAAAAATAAAAAATTATGTCTCAGCTAATTTAAACAGTATAAAAAAATTAATATGAAAAATGAACTTTTAGCATAGATATTTGGCGAATTTGACGACAATTTTGAAGAGTTGGCGGGACATTTAAGTTTCGCATTCCACTAGCTATATAAACTCGTCCGCAAGTGTAACGTCAATATAGTTGTACGAGTTTCCGATTGTGAGAAAATGAAAAATATAGTGAACATAATTCAATCCGTTTTGAATTTGGTCGTTAATAAATACGACACGCTTCCGTCGTTAATAACTGACCAAGAACTTAAGGAAAGTCGGGAAGTATTGTCGAAAATCGAAAACATAATTTTTAATAACAATGTCAGTGAAAGTATCAGTTTAGATTTTGAAGACAATTGTGATTTCCGTATCGACGAAGAAAGTGATATTAGTATAGTTGGTGATGAATATTATAACTGTACTTCACAAATGTGCTTCACTCATTTTTTTTTTTTTGTACTGTATCACTTTTACGACATTCCTGAGATGTACACAGTTTTTCTCATTTTTAAATAAAGAGCATAATTCAACAATTAATCCACAATTTATGGTTACATAACTTCATGAAATAAAGTACATTTCATGAAATTTTGTTCACATTTTTTCTAATTACAATAAATGCATTTTCAAATAGCCTACTATTAAGTTTTGTTCACAATTTTTTTAAATTCCATGGTTGCAACAGCATGTGATATGCAATGACCACATCCAGGTTGCCTAAATATAGCAACTTTTCATTATTCGTACACATCATTTATTCATACTCATATATTC
>QLNU02014802.1:159026151-159070311 GCA_006491805.2 Dysdera silvatica | reverse complement strand
AAAGGATAAGGGATTTATAAAACACGATTATCTAAGGAAAGGGTTGTCAAACGGTGTGTCGCGATATGTTCACAGTTGTGTCGCAAGAATTTTTGAAACACGCAATACCTGACTATTTAGTCAAAGGCACTAATCTCGTTTCCCTGAGATTTGTAAATAAAAAAAATGGCAACAGATAACACAGCCATTAAAGTAAAATAGAACGATGGTCAATTACCGAAGAACTCAATAAATTAGCAAACCAACTGAGCTAGCAGTCCAACAGATTGTCCGCTAGCACATCCGAGAAAATTGAGATGTGCTTATTACATATTGCTTATAGATACGACTTATTATTAATATTTTGTAGATCAATAAAAATTATGCCTAATTTTTATTTATTTGTTGTTATTTACCGATTTTTTATAAGATTGACGAAAAAAATTTTTTTATATGTTGCAGAATTTTAGTAATTTGTTTTGGTGTATCGCGAGGTGAAAATCTCTGATCTAAAATAACGGTTTTCTGTGCGTGGCGGGTTTCGCTAAATGGCGTCGCTACGGCCTGCATAAAACTAATATTTTATACAGGTCGGCAATTTAAACTGCCGTTTTTCCACTGAACAAGGTCTCGAGTTCGACACCATAGTTGGGAATGTCGTCCTTTTTTTTTTCTTAAAAAATGCAATTTCTCTTTACAAAATGAAGCGACACATCGAAAGAAGGGGAAAAACCGTTTAATAGCAGGAAGTATGATGGGTCGTTAATAGTGAACCTTGCGTTTATTTACAGTAAAGCCAGGATTTTAAAACTCAACGTTTGGACGTTGAATAGCATTTTATGATTCACGTTATGTAAAATTATTTATAAACCTATGATTCGCGCATTTTTTGGGAGCCATCAACAATTTATGAAAGGTGAAAAAAAGGCTGAGAGCAAAAAAATTTGAAAATCCATAATATAAGGATTAAAAAAATAATCTCATTCCTGGACTAGTTCATTATTCTCCTTATAAGGGGAACGGGAGGACGGGTTTAATGTGCTAGACTTGCAGTTACTTAATATCACATTAAGTGCAATAAACACTTATATAAAATAAAATTCCATACCTACATTTTCTATCAGTGACAGACATTGGCGCGAATATATCACACACATACACGATTGGTGAGAAATTATCTCGCCAACGTTGTTTAATACTACATTGGGATTTCTCAGAAGACAAAGCTTAGCTGTTCAGTATATCCAGATATTTTATATATTGTATTGAATGTATTGTATGTATTGAATATATTGTTATATAGAGTAATAAAATTATGCTGTATAAAAAATTGCATTTTGCGTGTATCAAATATTTCTATCTAGATAGTTAATAATAAAAATAAATCGATTCGCTTTAAGACGCACAATTTTTGTTTTTTAAGCACCGTATATTAGGGTTACTTAAACCGCTTTTCAATTTAAAACATCTGCCAATTCAACATCATTTACTTTAGAGATTAATTAATTGTTGTAAAACTTGTGTCTAAAGTTACGCTCTATGTTCAGATGTATGAAAGTCTTCTACAACATGTATGTTAAAGACAAAAAAAACCAAAAACATGGTGGCTTAAGTTACCCCTCGATATGGGGTTACTATAGCCAGAAGTAAGAATTCAATGTTTGACTTAGGTTAGTTGATGATGGGGTATCAAAATCCATATAAAGGGCTAAAATAAATGTACATATACTGCTCAAGATATTTATTAGTAAAAATGAAAGTAAAAAGTAAATTTTTTTACATTTTAGTGTTTTGGATGTTTAATTTACACTAAAAAAGTTCAAGATGTTTAATTTAACATGGGTTGCCAAAATCAGTGCCCGAAATTTCCCCAACATAATGGCTTTGTACAAAAATTTTCAACACCCATGTATAAATAGCTCAAGCTAGAGCTTTTTTGTTTTTGGAGAAAAAGAGACGCCGTCCTCATCCTGGATTCGAACCAGGTCCCTTTGTTGAGCCTGGTGTGTCTTGACTGCTAGATGAAAGACGACAGAAACAATTCTTTCTCCGTATATAAGGGTGTAAGATATTATTACCCTTCTCAGGGATTACACAATTGCCAAATAATTGTCAACACACAAAGCCTCCGGGGCGAGTTTTTGTGAGTTTTCGGGGTGGGGGGGAATTATTTTTACTCAATAATTTTCGACACCCACGTAGAAACAAGCTCAAACTAGAGCTGCTTTTGTTTAGGAGAAAAAAAGACACCGTCCTCATCCTAGGTGAGAACACCAAAAGTCACCCCTGTTTGGTGGCCTTTGTTACCCCGTACAGGGAGCAACGACGAATTGATTGCGTGTTGTTAAGTGTTGCTGCAACAGCATGTGATATGCAATGACCATATCCAGGTTGGGTAAATATAGCAACTTTTCGTTATTCATACATATCATTTATTCATACTCATATATTCATACATCTCATATATATATAGATACTCATATATTCATACATCTCATATATATATAGATACTCATATATTCATACATTTCATTTATTCTTACTCACATATTCACACATCTTGTATATGAATACTCATATATTCATTCATTCATACATTTCATTTATTCATACTCATGTATTCACTCATCTCATATATGAATACTCATATTTTCATCTATTCATTCATACATTTCATTTATTTATACTCATATATTCACTCATCTCATATATGAATACTCATATATTCACTCATCTCATATATGAATACTCATATATTCATTCATTCATGCATACATTTCATTTATTTATACTCATGTATGCATGCTTATATGTATTCATGTGCTTCTTTTCCTTATGAGATAATATTTTGGAAAAAGAAATGTAAAAGAAACTTGACATGGGCTGCGATAATACGAAATAACTACCTCGAACGAAAACCTGGAGTAGCCTTCAAAATTGTCCTCAATTTCGCCAAATATCTATGCTAAAAGTTCATTTTTCATATTAATTTTTTTACACGGTTTGGATTAGCTGAGACATAATTTTTTTTTATCCGTTAAATACGATGATCCTTCATAATTTTAGAGACTTCAAACCTGTTTTTGCTCACATACAGTGCGATTAAAAAATATCAAACCTGGCGAAAAAAGTAATTTTTGGACTTCAAATATTCATAAAAAATTGCCATGTCATTTTTGCAGACAAATGATTACATATTCGTGATCAGATACTCAAGTAGTATCATTCCCTATAGGTATCTCTAAGTGCAGCGAACAGCGCAGGGGTTCCCTTGTTAGATGAAGATCTCCTTTCAGTAACGAGATGGAAAGATTTATATCCTTAGTGTGATATAACGTACTAATATCTTATGTGTTTTTCGTTCTTTATGAGTATTTTATCATGTGACGCATGTAAAGCTATGTTGGTGTTTTAGAGGCTTTCACACTTCCACCACTTCAAAATTCTGACCCATAATAATAGGAAATATTGCAGTTTTTAAAATTCATTGATAAGCGAACCAATTTTAATTTTCTTTATAAAACTGCTTTCTTCCTATGCACAAATTACGTTTCTTACAGGTGTCTGATATACATAATTAGTTATAAAAATGACTATAAGACGAAGACATAATTACTATAAGGCGAAGGCATAATAACTACAAGACGAGGACATATTGTCTATGATACAAAGACATTATGATTAAAAGGCAAAGGCATAAAAATGTAATAATTAAAATATAAGGGCATAAATATATAATGACAATAAAACAAAGATTTAAAGGTATAATTACTATAAGACAAATGCATAAAAATATAATGACTATAAGACAAATGCCTAAAAATATAATGAATATAAGATATAATAGACATTAAAATATTAACTTTAAAGAAGGCTACATTGGAAATTATTTTAGAGAAGGCTACATTGGAAATTATTTTAGAGAAGGCTACTGCCTTCGTAAATCCATTCTTTCTCAGCGAAACTGTTTATCTGTAGCCAGCATGTTAGCAAAATGTAAATCTGCATTAAACGAAGATAATGAACAAATATAATTTACAATCATAATTTGACAATAAACCTAAATATTACATGCAATAAATTTGTGAGAGGTTTGAAATTTTGCTACCTTTTTATTTTATGGATGTTCGTTCCTTATTTCGTGCAAATATCTACTAAAATTATTGTTTACAAATTTTTTTATATCCCCCATTATGTTCTAGAAATTTTTGTATCGTTTCATACCCATCTTCTTGTCTGAAACCTGCATTCTATTTCTCTGTCGTTTTCATTGACGTTTCTCATTTATAAATAAGCCATGAGAGTAAACGCTCATTATATTTTCGTTGACTTTTAAATTAACCTTCTATCTGCTACTGAATTAGTAATCCGCAATTGTAGATTGTTAATCTTAATTGTAATATATTTTTGTATGTGAAAAATGAAATTTCTATGCCATATGTCCTAAGTTGAATCTTGGGGAAGGTTTTACGCAATTTAAGATTCATAGCAAACGCTAAAACCTTTCATTTGATAAGTTTACAGCGTCGTGAGCAGTATTTTAATCTAAAATTGACTACGATTGTATCTTAGATATTTTATTTTGATTTCAGTTACTATCCTTAAACGACTAGCTTTCACTAGATGGCTTTTTCCTCCTCTTTTATAAATAGTTATACAATATGGGCCAGAAATACAAATGACCTAAATCTAAATCACAAGTTTTCTGTTACCGAAGGCCCTGATTGCTCTCTTGACTATATTGTCGCTGATATCAATTTAGAATTAGTCATAGAGATCGATAAAAAGTGGATGCCTTGCTCACAGATCCATGCTATTGCACCGGAAGCTATCCACTGCAGATACCCTGAGGAAAATTGGCTTCACGTCTATGCAGACGGGTCTCTGTTTGATGGAGCTTGTGGTGCTGGTTCTGGAATTTTCTGTAATCTTTTCTCATTTTATATTCCTGTAGGATTTTTACTTATCTCTTTGATAGCGAAGTTGAAGCTATATTTATCACACTTAATCAACCCCTTTTCCGTAAGAACGCCTTCAATAATGCTGTCATTCTCTCCGATTCTAAAGCGGCAACTAAAGCCATTTCCAACAATAAAATACACTTTTGCCACCGCATTTATGGCTGTAGGTCCATATTAAAGATTTGAAGGACAAGATCAGCCTACAGTGGGTCCCCGCACATATTGGGTTGGAAGGAAACGAAATTGCTGATCAGCTGTCCAAGAAAGGCACATCCATCTTGCAGAGACCACAAGGGTCCATGACATTTCACTCGTCGAAACTATTTATACGTCAATATTTTAGTAAAAGCAATGACCTGAAGGTTTCAAATAAGGCTTTAAATAAACTCTGGGACGTTCTAATAAATTCTAAATCACTTATTCCGGATACTCCCAGAACTGCCGCCGTTGCAAAATTTCGCATGTTAATTGCATGATTGTCTGCAGGCATACTTGTCCAGCTTTGGCCTGACTGAAAACTCTGATTGCAAGCTGTGCAACAGCCAGCAACCAATGACATTAGATCATTTTAACTTGTGCCAGTGCACTAAAACTGCCCAAGATATTGTTAGCAAATATTGGAAAGTTCGAAGGTTAATGACTAAATAGTCAAACGCCTGGCATTTGTAATAAATAAAATAAATACTTTCTACTGGCGTTGAATACTAATACTGATAAATTATTTAAAAACATGAGTTAAGGATTCCTGGAATATATCTACAATATTTTGATTATTTTACGTTCCATGTATAGGATTTATAGGGAATAGGATGATCCAAGCCATGGCTCGAGGGACCATTTTTGAAGGCTTCAGACCCATTTAAAATGCAACGCAATTCAATTTATTTTCTCAGCATAGTAATGGATAGATTACAAAATATTTATAGTTAGTTCCGATAAACTATGCCAAAAGGGAGATGGGAAAAACGGCTCAGAGACCTAACAAGTTCCCAACACCCTCAAAAAGGCAACACAAAACAAGAGACAATGCAATATACAATGAATAACATTATCTCTTTATACAAACATTAATTCTTTAATAATATTAATTTTTAATAATTAAATATTAATTAAACATTTATACCAATATCAATTTTTAAAAAACAGTATCTATATACAAAGATTAAGATGTTAGAAGATGTTTTCTTAATTTACATTTGAATAAAGACATTATTTATAGATTTCAAATCATCTGGGAAAGAGTTTCAATTCTTAGGACACAACACTAAAATGCTATTATGTAAGTAGTTTGTTCTTGAAAATGGAATATTTAAATTTCCACAAGCTCTAGTAGAATATGGATTATTGTTGTATATTGGACAATAAATATTTCTATTAAGATTTAATTTAATACATTTAAACATAAGAATACCAATCTTATAAGAACAAATTCTGTTGAGAGGAAAAATATTATACTGAATTAAAAATAGAAGACACGTTAAGTTTAAAAGATAATAATTTGCCAAATCTCCTTTGTATGGGTGATAATTTCGTATTTGTGAGATTTCCCCAGACCAAATAGCAGTAAATAACCTGAGCATACATTAAAGCATTATATAAAACAAGGAGTAATTTCGGGGGTAAAAAGTATGATAATTTAAAAATGATGGCGATATTTCTACTAATTTTACTACAAATATAATTTACATGATTGTTCCAATTAAGGTTTTCACAAATTATAACACCTAATAAATTAATTTGATCTCAAAAAATAAGTGACTTATTATCTATTAAAACCTGGGGCAGCGGAGAGAGTAATAATTTAGCATAATGACAAAAGAATATGGCACTTGTTTTATTGGGATTTACAAATAATTTATTGCCTGTAAACCAATCAAGAGACATATTTAGTTCTGAATTAATTGAAGTAACTAGTTGGGAAATTTTAGTCCAGAAAAAATGAAGAAATATCGTTGGCATACGCAACAACAAACGCTGAACTATTGATTAAAAATATATCATTCAGAAATATGATAAAAAGCAGGGGCTCGAGAATACTGCCTTGAGGCAGACCCACGTGAATATCACAAGTTTGCGATACCCCGTTACCAGATCGTGTAAATTATTTACGAGGTGTCAGATAAAATTTAAGTAAATTTAACATTTGTCTTCGAATACCCAATAAATTTCATTTGGACAGTAAAATGTCGTGGTCGATAAGATCAAAAGCTTTCGATAAGTCAAATTGAACACCAATACAGTAGTTTTTTTGAATTGAGACTTTTTTGAATAAAAGAACTGCCGCACACACACACACACACACAGTCAATGCAGATACAGTTGATTTATTCTTCCTAAAACCATATTGGTAATCACATAAAACATTGTAATGTTCCAAATAATTCGTTAATTTTGAAGCAATGAGTCTTTCAAAAATAATACTTAAAACTGGTAATATAGCAATTGGGCGGCGGTAATTAGACAAACATTGCCATCTCCTGATTTAAAAATTTGAGAAATTCTAGATATTTTCATGAAAGAAGGAAAAATACCTTCAGTTAAGGCAAAATTCAATAATAGGGTCAAAGGATTTACCACTTCATGTGCAATATATTTTAATATTCGATGACTAAGGTCGTCAGCCCCAGCAGGTTTGTCTATCTTTAGGGATTGTAAAATTTTAAAGATATCTGAAACCCCTAGATTGTTTCACAAAAGGTGGATTGTGGCTGTGAAGACATAACACTACGAAAATCATTATGCGATCTGTTTAATTTAGAAATGTGTAACTGAGGAATTGAGTAAAAATGATCGGTAAAAGCTTGAGCAATTTCCAATTCATTGCTCAGGATCTGACCATTGTAGTTAATAGTAAAGGTTTTCCTATTCCCTCGCTCATTTATTAAAATCTTAGTACACTTCCAAATTTTATTATGATCACAGAACTCAAAATAACTAAAAAAAATAATCCTGTTTAGTCCTCCTTATCGTTAAGTAAACCCGATTTCTTTGTATCTTAAATGCTAAAAAATCTGCAGAATTTTTAGTACGGATGAAACGTGCGAAGAGTTTATTTTTCTTATTAGTCTGAGACAATATTTGCCGAGTCATCCATGGTATTCGACATTTATTTGATCTAAAATTAGGTTTTAATGGTAAGAATTTATCACATACGGATATTAAATATGCAAGGAAAGATCTGAAAGCTGAATCAACACTACATCTATCGATAATCCAGTTCCAATCAGTGTTAGCCCTATTTAAACGGAAATTCTCTAGTTTATCATTATCTAATCTTCTGGTAAAGAAAATAGGGGACTATGAATATATTCTCCCATTCTTCCCCCATATCATTGCTCAGCAAAAAATAGGAACATGATCGCTTATATGGAACAAAAGAATACTAGAATTAAATAATTTACTCTTCGTAATTATTTGATCTAAATTAGATTGATTTGTTATTCTAGTAGGAGATGTTATGCCAAGTGAAAAACCAAATCAATAAACAATATTAGTAACTAATGGAGCTGAATTTCCAGAATTCGAAAAATCTATATTAAGATCAAGTAAATTAAAGGTTTTACGGGAAGCAGCACAGTATTCAAGAAGAGAAGATATTTTATCCAAAAACTCAACCAAAGGTCCTCTACCCGGGCGATAAACAACATAATTAATACAGAAGTTATTTTCAACAGTCAACATTTCACAGTTTGAATCTATAGAAGTAAACCTGCGATTCAAATCAAAATCTGGATATTTCATACCAATCAACATAGCAACACCTCCCCCCGCTGAATCATGTCTATTTATAAAAAAAACTCACTATAACCATTTATATGAATACAAGAGTTTCCTGATTGCCAAATCTCGGTCAAACAAAGATCATAAAAATGTATCATGTTATTATACATAAATATCTAATGGCCTTATTAGCGGAATATTTAAGTGCTCTTACAGCCTTGCCCTTGATACTAAAACTTGGATCGCCCTGTTATAGAATGTGCAAAAATTATCTTTAAATCTGTGTTCCCATGAAAGCAAGATAAAATTAAAATTTCATAAACATATAGTATGCGCGTGTTAATTGAAACAAGATCATATGGACTTGCAAGAGAACCTCAAACTGCACTGGAAGCAGTAAGTTGACAGTAAATAAACAAACAAACAACCTAAGTCATGCTAACTCCCTATTACCAAACTGAGACAAAAACAATACAATCGTTCCCATACAAGATTTTAAATAAGGCGCCTATAAAATATAGCGGTATATGAAATTAATTTAACATTATAAATACATCATGGAAGTTGAAAAAATATTACACTCTTATATTGCCTTGTACTTGAAAAAGCTGCAAACTTGTATTGTTTTATGCTTGTAAAACTACTACTTGTATTGTTTTATGCTTGTAAAACTACTACTTCTATTGTTTTATGCTTGTAAAACTACTACTTGTATTGTTTTATGCTTGTAAAACTACTACTTGTATTGTTTTATGCTTGTAAAACTACTACTTGTATTGTTTTATGCTGGTAAAACTACTACTTGTATTGTTTTATGCTGGTAAAACTACTACTTGTATTGTTTTATGCTTGTAAAACTATTACTTGTATTGTTTTATGCTTGTAAAACTACTACTTGTATTGTTTTATGCTTGTAAAACTACTACTTGTATTGTTTTATGCTTATAAAAACTGTAAACTGTATTGTACTTGTATTGTCTGCTTAGCTTTCTGATGTCTCACTATTGTTTGATTTCAATAAATAATTTTGGAAAGACACTAAATTAGAAATATAACAGAAGTAAAACTTCGTGTTTTGCTTTTAGTGGATATTTCTTTGATAAATGCCCTGGAGCTTCGCAAATCGCCAGCTTTATTGGCCACGTGAGGGACCTACAGCACCTTTACCCTTCTAGTCCCGATTAATGTTTCTCGTTCATGTACTGGCAAATGGCCTATTTCGAGGGTCCATCCCATACTCCTTAATACACGCAAGGTCCGTCATAATGGCAATCGCAAACCATTTCCCAGTAACTACCTCAACTTCGCATTCTGTGTCTAATGTGTGTTCTGATATTTCTAAAGTTTCCTACCATCCTACCAAATCTCCTTACGATGCGATCAACAATATAAAAAAGATGGCTTTAACCAGTAGCATTTTTATTGTAATATTGATAAAAATAGCATTTTTAAACAAGTTTATACCTATACGATGATTTATATGGTTTTCCATTAAAACTCATAAATTTAGTACATAAAAATATGGAAATTAAAAAAAAATGTCTTATATGTCTAAATAGTATGAGTATCAGTTCAATCTAATATGATAATAAATGATTTATTATATTTTAAGATAATTATTAGAGTAATGTTATATTGAAAGTAAAGCGACTCACTGTGCTGAATGTATTATAAATCAAAACTTTATGATAGTGTATATTATTAATAAATTCTATCGTAAATTTCCTGCAGCTTCAAGATTCGCAATATGGAATGGAGTAATGCATTTGCATCGACTTATTTTTATATGCACCGCTCAATATAAAAAAAATACTTCAACAGTGTGACATAATTAAATCAGTTTTGATGGAGCAAAAATAATCTGGCGTTATTTCTGCATTTAAAAAAATCATAAAATGAGAAAACAAAGGCGGCGATAAGATCGAGTCTTATGTAGAATCGTTTATACAATAATTTCTGCCACCCACGTATTAATTATAGCTCAAACTAGAGCTTTATTCGTTTTTGGAGAAAAAGAGACGCTTTCCCCATCCTGGATTCGAACCAGGGTCCCTCCGTTTAGCCCGGAGTGTCTTGGACCGCTAGACGAATGAGGACAGGAAACAACGCTCTCTTTCTCCGTATGTAAAGGTGTTAAGGTATTATTACCCTCCGCAGGGATAACACAATTGCCAAATATGGTCAACACAACAGAATCGTTTGTCGAAATAACAAGACATGACATAACATATTTCATCTCCGAAATTTAAAATTATTATACAAAAAAATGGTTTTAGTTATTAATACGTGACATACAATCCCCTCAGAGCTTAATATGCCTGACACAGATCAATTGCACGAAATTCTAGGTGAGCCTAAGATTCTGTGGTCATCAATTTAATTTTTGTCTCGCAAATATCCTATTGAAGAAGGTTTCAATTTCTTAAAAGCTTAAAGAGGTAGCTTTCAGTTTGAGCTGACTCACTCAATACTGTTCCGCACAAGATTAACTGGTTGTTCAGTCTGGTTGCCCAGCAACCTGCGCCGGTCACTAAGTATCGTCAGTTTCCGAATTTTCTTCCACCATAAACATTGTTAGTGAAGTTTCAGTGACTTACATGAAAGGAAAACTTGGGCCAAAACCCTTTAAAGAGCGGCATGTACACTCTATAACAAAAAAATCGATGCACCAAGAAAGAGTTGTCCGATTGTAATGAAATTTCGTATGCAAAGACATTTTGACCGAACATGCAAATGATTAAAATTTGGTGTCCAATGAATGAATAGCGGGAACTCCAGTGCATCGGAACTGCGCATTCAGCAGGTGTATATAAGGAGCGATTCTCAATATGTGGTCAAAATTTCTGTTGCATTTTGACTGCGGATATCTTACGTCGACTGTAACAATGCCTCGCCGAAAGATTCGTGCTCATTACGAGCATATGTCAGAGTTTGAAAGAGGTCGTGCTATCGGATTGAAAGAGGCTGGTTGGACGAATCGAAGAATCGCTGGACATGTGGGTCGAAGCGATGCGGCGATTGGACGGTGCTGGCAAGAGTGGGTCAACAACGGCAGATGTCAGCGTCGGGACGGCAGCGGTCGACCTAGGGCCACAACAGAACGGGAAGACAGAGCGATTGTCAGAGCAGCTGTCACAGCACCGGATTCGTCGTTATCAACTATCCAACGTGTGGCCCGCACACATGTGTCCAACATGACCCTCTGCAGACGACTGAGAGAGCGGAATTTACGCTCGCGCCGACCGTTACGCCGCTTACCTCTCACGCCTTTACACCGTCAAGTCCGATTACAGTGGTGCCGGGCTCGATCAACTTGGAACTGCGCTGACTGGGGACGTATAGTCTTTAGTGACGAGTCCCGTTTCCAACTGTGTCCTGACAACAACCGCAGACGTGTCTGGAGACGTCCAGGGCAGCGTGGGGATCCTGCCCTTACTATCGCACGCCACACATGCCCACAACAGGGCGCTATGGTCTGGGGTGCCATCTCCTTTGATAGCCGGACCCCTTTGGTGGTCATTTCTGGCACACTTACAGCACAGCGGTACGTAGACGACATTCTACGACCGGTTGTGTTACCGTTCCTTTTGCGACACCCTGGACTTACGTTTCAACAAGACAATGCCCGGCCGCACACGGCACGTGTTGCTATGAATTGTCTTCAAGCTTGCCCAACACTTCCTTTGCAAGCTAGGTTTTCTGATCTCTCTCCCATAGAGCACATTTGGGACGCTATGGGAAGGCGATTGCAACCATCCCGGAATGTTGACGATTTAGCCCGACAGTTGGAGACAATTTGGCAAGAAATTCCGCAGGACACCATCCGGGATCTTTATCAGTCTATGCCACGCCGGGTGACAGCTTGCATCCAGGCCAGAGGTGGACCAACGCCTTATTGACTTCCTCCCTTTGTAACGGTCAAACTCTGCAATAAATCATTCAATTGTTCTGAAATTTTAATCGTTTCTTTTTCTATGTATGTTCTTCACATCCACCAATTTTTATTGCAATCGGACAACTACTTCTTGGTGCGTCGATTTTTTTTGTTATAGGGTGTATTATTCGACCATGCGTTTTCCATACTTTTACATAAATATCCGAAACGCCAAGGGAAATTTGGCTTTTGATCACTACTCATTCACATAAACGAGGGATCTTATTTCAGCTGCAAATACCTTTATGTCCAAGGTTAGAATACTATCTCCACCTTTGTTCTCTTTTTGGTCCAAAAAGAGGCTACAATTTATTTGAAAACAGGTGTTATACTCTTCACTAAATTGAAGTACAAGCATTTGTTCAACGCTCCAATTCAAATCACTTGAAATCCTTTTTGACGAGCTATGCAGTTGTTTGCAGCCAGTGGGCCGCAAATAAAAGACATATGGGCATAGAGCACATTTTGCTTAGAAATGTTCGCATCTGGGATAAAAAAGAGCCTCCAGAAACAGTGAATGTTAGACATATACTTTACACATATTTTCATAAGTACTTATACATGCCTTTTACGTATATTTACACATGTCTTTTACTTGCGCTCGCGCATCTTTTACATGTCTTTATGGCTCCTTTTCCTCTAGGAATTCTCCTTTAATTATGTATGTTTTTTAAGTATTTATTCAAAACGCACATTAGATGACTGAGGTTCTAAACCTATATTCGCACCACCATTATTTCCCTCTCCGAGTTATGCATACTAGCGTTGTGTCAAATCGTTCAAAGACTGACTCATTTAACGAGTCTTCTCGTTGACAATAGATGGGCAAAACTTGGTTCTTTTTGTGAACGATTTATCACACCTGTCATGCTTACGGATAAGGTATTCAGCTGTACAGCTACTGTGCAGAGTTAATGAGCTACTTACTGCACTATGTGATTCAATACTCGAGAATCATTCTTTGATAAAATTCTTATTTGCGTATTTTTTTAATAAACGGAATCTGACTTTTATCGGGTTTATGGATTTAAACCTGGTATACAAAGTTGTCGTCTTTTGATTCATTTTTGCTTACAAAATGTAATCTAAGTGCAAGACTCGCAAGAAAATGTTTCCTCGAGCAGCTTTAGAATATTTTGTAAGTGCAACCTTCTCATTGTTTTCAGAAGAATGACTAAATTTTCTTATCATCAGTGAATTTTCTCCGTAATTTGAAGCCTTAGCAAACGAATTAATGATGTGTATAAAAATCTTTGTCTGAGCATCTCTTCTTAATTGAAACTTTTAATTACTGAAGCGAATGAAGCCAATAATAAATGCCCCTCTTTATTTTTGTTCGTTTAACTCCTGAAAATAATCTGCGAGTTTTGTACATTGCAAAATATTTAATATGTGTTTAGTTCCGCTAGCATATGTTTTCCTTCCTTTCTTGATTTTAAAATTATTTTTCCTTTCTCGACTTTTTAAAACAAACAAGCTCTTTTTTAAAATTTTACTTATGTGAAATGTTGATCCTAGCTGAAAAGAAAAGTAGAAGTGAAAAAAAAAATCACGGTGTTGTTCAATTTTAACTCGAAAAACAGTAGCATAATAAGAAAAGGGAAAAAGTTTTCCGACACTGGGGCTTTCGAAAATAAGAAGAAACTACTGACGCTGCTCCATGGATGGCCGATTTAATTTTGTGCTGAAGAGGAAAAAAAATGTACAGTTTTTTTAGTTTTTTTTCACACGCTCTGATATATTACGTAGAGAGGAGGAATGTACTTGACACTTCTCAGAAACAACAAATTTCTAAATACCAACACGCTCCTTTAAAGGATGTAGACCTATAATTTTAGTAAAAACAATCTCTCAAAGTGAAAGAATTTTTTTTCTGCAGAAAATAAGTGCTCCCGGAATTTTAAGAAAAGGTTCTGAAATAAACGTAACTCTCATAATAACTTATCAAATATTGTAATCGTGTGGCTTTAGAAGCGAATCCAACTCTAGATGTAGGCACGTAACCAATATATACTATATATGTTGTAAATAAATAACTGGATGAATAGATAAAAATTATTTTAAGCATATATACATTTGTAGAATCTATATCGTAATATGCACTGACATGCCAAAGGTCATGAGATACAACTCTAATATTGTGTAGGGCCTACTCAAGCTTGGCGAAAGACGGCAACTTGACATGGAATGGACGCAATTGGTTGGCGGAAGTCATTAGGAGAGATGTTCAACCATGCTGTCTCGATAGCCACCCATAATTCCGGTTGTTATGGTAGGTCCTGGATCTTGTACATGAATGGCTCTTTCGATCATATCCCAGATGTGCTCCACGGGGTTCATGTCTAGCAATCTATGTACCGAAATCATATACTGGAGCTACCTGGAACGCTATTCGAGCCAGTCACTAACAATATGGGCCCGATGGCACGCAACATTATCATTCTGAAATATCGTTTCGTCAATTGGGTAGATGAAGTCTATAAGAGGCTATAAATGGTCAACAAGCAGCTGAACACAGCGATTTCCTGTCAATCACTGGTTCAGTTTGATCAGAAGACTGAATCCATGCCAAGAAAACACTCCCTATACCATTATGTAACCACCACCAGCTCCTTCACAATGCCCTGCGACAAGTTGGATGCATAGCCTCATGGGATTTGCGCTACACCCAAACTCGACCATGAACCATAGCAACTGGAAATGTGACTTATTAAACCATGTTACCTTTTTCAGACATCTAGGGTCCGGGAGAGGACCTGACGCAGATGGTCTGCTGTGAGTAAAGGCACTTGAGCCGGTTTTCTGCTGCTATATCCCATCAACCCCAAATTGCGCCGCACGAGCGTCAGAGACACGCCTCGTGCGCCCCTCATTAAACGTGGCAATCAGTTCGCGCAATACCGTTAGTCTGATCGCATGGACCCTTCTGTTCAGACGTCGTTGGTCTCGATAATTTGGCAGACGTGGACGCTCACTGCGTTGTTTCTTGTGTGAAATAATGCCTTACTCTAAACTGTCTCTAAAGAGTTGCAACAACTTCTGAAACACTATGTCCCATACGTCGAGCTCGAACAAACATTCCAAGTTCAAACTCGGATATTTCTCGTCGAGTAGCCATTATCACGATATTCAACATGTTACAAGACATTCAAGATTCCAGCAGACAGCAATGACAATTATTTGACTCTTTATACTCCTTCAAAATAATGCGAGCGCCACTTGTAAATTTACATACTTTTATCCCCATGACTTTTGGCATTTCAGTGTATATCTCAACGATTAACATCCTAATGCTCTCTCTCTCTCTTGTGTGTGTGCGTATAACCCTATTCCTCTTTTATAGACCAAGGACCTAGAATCGAAAGAAATCAGCAATATTGAAATCGCAAATAACTCAAAGAATCATGCAGAGATACATGTTTCGAATAACTGGTAGGAATAGGAAAATAAATACGTGAACCAGAGAGCAAGAGTAGAAGATATTATTGTTAACTTAATATAGCTAAAATGACTATGGGGTGGATATGCTCCAAGAAGAACCGGTTAACAATGGACAAATGAACTCTTCAAAAGAACAAAATTCTAAAAGACCGGGAAAGATCTAGGGAACGTCTTCAGCCTAAATGAATGGATGAAATAAGAGAACGGATTGAGGTGAGATATGGAAATATGCTTAAGAGAGATTTGTATCAAGATCACTTGAAAATACATTCACTTAGCCGTGAATAGATAATCGTTGAATATGATGATAATGATATTATATATATTATACACTGTACTCCATCTCCAACAATAATTTCTCCCCAGTCACCACAGATATAGATTGTACTATATTCAAACTTGTCTATAATAATAAATTGTCTATGACGATATATTTTCCCGGATCCCAAGTATCTTTACACACACATATTTCACTATATCACGAGTATTATTATAATATACGGCTTTACTTCACGCAGAGGACACCTCCGAAGAAGGGACAGAATAGCCCGTTTTGTATGTATACCTTATTGGGAAGTAATAATGTATATTCCTATTTATAAACATGTATTTTCATTTCTGGAGATGTGAGTATAAATTTCTCATTTCTAAATTTCAAACATCTTTTTGATATGGAAGACGATCTAAGATTTACCATCGGAAGTAAAGTGACATTTTTTCCAACGAACTCTCGCGTCTCTGAAATGTGAAGACCATCAATTTGAGTAAACCACGCCCTCGGAGACTCCCATTGGCTTACTATGACTCGATTTTACTCATTGGAAGAAATAAACAATATTTTATGCTGAACCCTCTCCTCAACGCAAATGTTTGACGCTGATACAGGATGGGAATTTTTATCACGATATTGTAATTTATCTTTAGGATTGTTACTACATCTTCTAAATTTTCCTACTCGTTATTTAACTGTTTCTAAAGCTTCATATTAATTGGCTTTCCTACACACATTCTCTAAGTCAGAGATTATACGGTTTTTACAGTGTAGGCCAGAGAACATGCAAAAAAATTTGTTTTGAACATTATATTACTGTGAAAAGACGTTTATTTAAAAAACGTCGATTATTTAAAAATCATTTATAAAATACACTATTATTTTATTATATAGTATGTGAGCACATATTGCCCTTTAAATCCTAGCTAAATTATTAATATAAGCACATAAATTTTTAAACAATCTTTCTAAACAGCTTACTTGCTGTAGATACGTTCCGTAAGTCACCCAATTTCAAAATTTTTGATTAACAGAAAATTTTAAAATTACGTAAAGAAAGTATTGTTGTCATTCATTTATAGAGCGGTCGGTATTTTAAAAATATGTATTTTTGTATCCATATATATAATTACGTTTAACGTAGACTATGTATTTTACGGTTTTCCGATTACTGTCTAACCTCGATTTAATGAATTTCAAGGGACTCGTATAAATAATATTTAAATCAAGTTAACAGATTTATCGGAACAAATGACGTCTCCACAGAAGGGGTGATATATCTCAAGCCTTTTTTTTTTTTTTTTTGGGACGGAAAATTACATATAAAACATGTTTAAATTGCAAATCTAACATTAAAAAAAAGAACAATATTCTTTATATTTTTAGTACTCTACTGGAAAAAATTATGGGTGCACTATTAATTGGAACTGAAATAAGAAATTATCGAAAAGGAAAATCATAAGATGTTTATCAGCATTCTAAAAACTATGTGCTAATTTTAGTAAACATAAGACACAAGTATTTACAGTCCATTCGCGGAAAATTGGCTGGCAGTACCTTTGGAATTCAAGGGAGCTGACATCACAGATGGGTTATTTCATTGCAGTAGAGGACAGGGCTAATAACTGGTTTTCCACGTGCGACAAACCAGTTATGAAAGACGCCTTACCCTCTACTGGAATGAAATAATCCGTCTGTGATGTCAGCGCCCTTGAATTCTAACGGTACTGCCAGCCAATTTTCCGCTGATGGGCTATACGCAATATCTACTTCGAAAAGAAATCTTTGACTGACGTTGGTTTTTATTTATCTTGAGAGTAGACATTTACCATTCCCCTTTTCATTTTTTCAAATGCATCGCAAAACCATCGTTGACGTCAAAACTCAGTAAATACTTCTTTACACACTGTAAATCAGCATTCGCTTCAAGTGAGTAAAGTCAATTGAAGTTGATTTTCTGATGATAACTGATTTTCTAACTGAAATTCTACTTGCAGCTACAGGCTAATGACGAAACATCATAGTTCAATCGGAGAAAGAATATGTTAAATAGGGGAAAGTTTAACAGGCCGGACTCAATCTTATTCAGTGTGGACCAATAAAAACCTTCATTAAATCAATTAAATCGTTAGATCGAAAGTTAAGCTGTATTTTAAATCAGTGTATTTGTTTCTGTTCATATAAAACATCAAAGCAACTCACCAAAGCATGAAATCAGTTCATTAAGCCATTAGATAAGTTCAGTAAAGCATTAAATCAGTCCACTAAAGCATTAAATAATTTATTAAAGCAATTAAGAAATCCACTAAAGCAATTCTCGCTATATGGATAAATCAACTTGAAAGCAAAAAATAATCTCCAATCGTGATGACAAATAATTTCCAATAACTGTCCTTTACCGAGAGGATAAGTATATTGCGAATGTTTTAAAGGATCAGAATTTTTTTTCGTTATTCGTTTAAAGTGCGCATTTTGTTTCTCAATTCGTAATCGTTGCGAGATAGTGTTCAAAAACCCTTTAGAGGTCTCAGAAAGGTTTCGAGAGATATTTATAAAGATTTTTAAGAGATGTAAGAGGATAAAAAGTGGATCCATAGAAGCCGATTATGGGTTTTTGAGATCGTAACGGGAGGTGAGAAATAAATGAAAATACAGTAGAACCTTCATATAACGAATGTCCGTATAATGAAATCCTCTATATAGCGAAGTTTTGGTAAATTCACATGATCATTGGATATGAAAGTGTTTCTATATAATGAAATTTTTAACGACCGAAACAGAAGATTTAGTGGTCAAGTCAACGATATCGGGTTCCTTAATACCGTGAAAATACAATACAACTTTAAGGTAAGTGGCAAACAAACAGAATAAGGCATGTCTAAGGGACTTTAAACTCCCTAATAAAGAGTTTTCCTAAGCACAAACACCTGTGTCTGGTTGCCCCATACAGTGCAAAGCTGTTAGACTAGAAGCAGGCCCTAATTGTCCTTGAATACACCATGTTGTCTGAATAGTAGTACTTGTTGCCCTTTTTTGATCGTTTGGTTACCAGAAATCTAGACGTTGTAAATTTCCGTAGGAGTTCCAACACTTTTATGATGAATCAACATCACCATTTGTTGTGCAGTAGGATATTAAGAGGTTTTTTTTTACAAAAGCATGAACATGTATGAAAGAAGCATTAAATACATTTTCATTTTAAGGTAAGAATTGATCAACTCACTTTTTTATACGCATGTATATTTCACTCCTAAAAACATCTATTTTTAAATGGTTGAATGTTATTTATGAGTTGTTATTTAATTGTTGACTGAAAAAAGAGATTTTGATTGTGGTATCATATTACCCTGCTCTGATTCATGAATTCATCCTTTCCACATGGCGAATTTTCCATATAACGATTTGTTTTATGGAACCGTTGGTTTCGTTATATGGAGGTTCTACTGTATATATATTTTCATTTATGGCTTCCCTCCCGTTACAATCTCAAAGACACACATATATATATATATATATATCAGTGGCGTAGGGTGTTTTCAAAGGTGGACCATCTTTAATTGCTAACCATTTCCCTCTCGAATAAAAAGCCCCATTTCACTTGTATACCTTCATGATGATAATAATGTCGAATCCTAGTTCGACTCTAGATCGGGAGCTCTGTCCTTTTTCCTTTTTCTCCAGAGACACGGGTGTAGCTCATAGGGCGCCCGATGCGAACCAGAAATTTGGCGCCCCCCAAATTAAAGCTTTGCATGTAATCTGTAATGTCCTCTGTACTGTCAAATAAGTTCGTTTATTTTGATGTGGTTTATAGTTTCCTACACACTAATTTAAACATATTCAGTGAAGAATAATTTGTACAAGGATTCAATAAGGGATATTATTAGAAAGATGATGAATTTATTAAAAAATATAATATATATATATATATATATATATTAGGTGATTAGGTGACAGGTATATGCACCAACATCAAGCCATACCGACGAAGAGGTTGAAGAATTTTATGAAGAAATCAAAGAGTTACACACCAAAGGGAAACAACATATCAAGCTCATCATGGGGGATTTCAATGCAAGAATTGGACAACAGGAACAAGGAGAGACATCGGTTGGTAAATACGGATATGGGGAAAGGAATGAACGTGGCGATCAACTCATCGAATTTGCAGAAGCTGAAAACCTTAGCATCATGAATTCATTTTTTAAGAAGAAACCGCAAAGAAAATGGACATGGAAACACCCAAATGGGGGAACTAGTGAAATTGACTATATCCTGGCAAACAAGAAATCAATTATTGAAGATTGCAGTGTACTGAACAGATTTAATACTGGAAGTGATCATCGAATGGTGAGATGTAAAGTGCACTTAAATACTAAATTAGAACGACAGAAGCTCATTAGGAAACAAGTAAGTAAGAGGGTGGATTTAAAGAAATTAAAAGAAAATACCGAGGCATTCAAGTTGGAATTAAAAAATCGCTTTTCTGCACTGGAAGGACTTATTGATGAAAGTGATATCTCAGAAGCAAATGAAAACATTGTTAAGACAATAGTTGAAACTGCTGGGGAAATTGGTGGTGTAACCTGTAAAAAGCACAATAGCAAATTATCTGAGAAGACGAAACAGCTCATGAAAAGGCGAAGAGATATGAAGGTGGACAATCGAAATACCAGTTCCAGGATTGAGTACATAGAACTTTGTAAAACTCTGCGCAAAAGCATGAAAGAAGACATAAGAAAATTCAATTGTGAGTTAGTAAGGAAGGCCATTGAAAATAACAAGAGCCTTAGGGTTGTTAAAGGAAGTTTATCTGTTGGGAAGAAACACATCATTGCATTAAAAGGAGAGGATGGCACCGTAACAAGAAATAGGGAAGAAATACTTAGAAGAGTTGAAGAATTCTACAAAAAACTATATGAAAGTAACAGTGGATTAAACGAAGACACTGAAATAGTCGAAGGAACAGCTCCTAAAATCTTAAAAGAAGAAGTTTCATTTGCAATAAAAAGTATGAAGAAAGGAAGAGCCCCTGGCGATGATGGTATTACATTAGATATCCTAAAAGAAGCTGGAGAATATGTAGAAGACATACTTGCAAAATTCTTTACCAAATGTCTTAACAGCGGTAACATACCAAACCAATGGGATTCTGCAACAGTAATTCTTTTGCATAAAAAAGGTGATAAAGAGGATTTGAAAAATTACCGACCAATTAGCTTGTTACCTGCTATTTATAAAATCTTCACAAAAGTGCTAACACATCGCCTGCAGAAAAAATTAGATGCAGCTCAACCAAGAGAACAAGCTGGATTTCGAAGTGGATTCAGTACAGTGGACCATATTCAAGTATTAAGAGAATTAATTGAAAGAACACATGAATATGAACTTCCATTGTGTGTTGCATTTATTGACTATGAGAAGGCCTTTGACTCTATTAAAACATCAGCAGTCATCAACTCTTTAAGATCAACAGACATTGAGGATGTGTACATTGACATGGTGAAACGTGTGTATAAAAATGCAAGTGCAAAATTTCGGTTACATAAAGATACCAAAACTATCAAACTTGGCAAAGGGGTGAGGCAGGGAGATACCATTTCTCCAAAACTTTTTACTTCAGCTTTACAGATGATTTTTCAGCTGATAAATTGGAATAACAAGGGAATAAAAATAAATGGTGAATATTTAAATCATTTGCGGTTTGCTGATGACATTGTTATTTTTTCAACGAACCCATCAGAACTCCAAGACATGGTACAGGAGCTCTCAACTAGAAGTAAAGAAGTTGGACTCAAGATGAACCTACAAAAAACTAAGATCATGTTCAATAATTTTGTAGAGGAAACAAAAATACAAGTTGACAACATTGAGCTAGAAATTGCTGATTCATATATTTACCTTGGCCAGCTGATTTCAATGGATGGCAACATTATGAAAGAACTCAACAGACGTATTAAACTTGGCTGGAGTGCATTTGGAAGAAACAGTTTTATCCTGAAGGGGAAATTGCCTTTGTGTCTAAAAAGAAAGGTCTTCAACCAGTGTGTATTGCCAGTCCTCTCTTATGGATCAGAGACATGGAGTCTAACAGTTGGAGCAATACGAAAGTTACAGACAACGCAAAGGAGCATGGAGAGGTGCATGCTTGGAATAACTAGGAGAGATCGAAAAAGAAACACTTGGGTGAGAGAGCAAACTAGAGTAGAGGACATCATTGTTAAAGTAAAAGGGCTGAAATGGCGATGGGCTGGGCATATTGCAAGAAGAACTGATCAACGATGGACAACAGAAATTCTGAACTGGATTCCAAGAGACCACCGAAGACCTAGAAAACGTCCTCAAACTAGATGGGTGGATGAAATAAGAAAACAGGTTGGGGTGACGTGGAAGCGAATTGCTCAGGATAGACTTGTGTGGAAAGCATTTGGAGAGACCTTCATCCAGCAGTGGATAGATAATGGTTGAATATGATGATGATGATGATATTAGGTGATTAGTTAAATATACGTAATTAGTTAAATGGTGCGTAAATTACTTGTTGTTTTCCCGTTTTTCAGCTTTTACATGAGTCTATGATATTGCTTTGTTAATGTGTGGCAAAATCAGATTGTAAATAACTAAATATGATTGCGATCCCTCTTTGTGAATATTATTCATTTTTATTTATTTCACTGGTTAAATTTTCTTATTTGCATATAAGTAGATTAAAAAACGCTAATTGAGTAAAGTTTATGTTTCATTGTATAAATTTATAGTGTAGGGAATTTATTCTGTTATTATTTGTGTCCTACTTTTCGAATATTCCTTAACAATTAAAATCACCAGTGGTGACTGATAGACCTCTAGGAAAATGACTAATGAAAGTGACTAATAGACCTCTTTGAAAATAAAGAGATCCTCAGTAAGTAGAAACTAATTTGGACATTATCTTTTGTCTTGTAACGCAACTGCGAAAGAAACATACAATACTTTATTCACAATATAATACTGTAAAATAAGAAATTCTACTCACTTTATTTCATGAAGAAAATGACAAGATCAGCAAAATTTTCCGAGATGAAAATTTTGATCCCCTTCCTTTTATACCGAGCAGCGAAATTTTCAGAAAATGTAGTTAAATATAAACTTTCTGCCAACTGTTACCATGTAGAAAAAGTAAAAAAATACTCAAAATAAAGTCTGCAAATACTTTCGAAAGTGTATTTTGCTTCTCAAAAACAAAGCCGCGAGTAATTGGAATTTTAAGACCCATACTTTTGTATACTTAGAATGGGATCCATACCTAGAATACTGCATATGTAAAAATATGAAACAAATATTGGACTTTATTATTGCGCCCAGACATGTAAGTGTAATTGTACTCGGTAATTTTGAAATTCAGAAGACGTGCGCAAGTTTGATGCTATAACTAGTAAGTAATTTTAAAAGGTTGGTACATAGTATTTAATTTTGTGAATGACATTAATAAATCATAGCTGTAAATTTATCCTAGCATCTTTTCCATTTAAGAAAAAATTACTTACCACTAACCTATACACATGCGAAAACTTATAAATATGACATATGTATACTAGATTATCCAGAGTAATCGACCATCGTTCTCTTTTACAAAATGGCCTTGTTTTGCGTTTTAGTAATTAGTAGGATCACTTAAGTTTTAATTACAGTAGCAACTTATCCAGATGTGTCTTTCTACCAAATTTGAATAGCTTTAGACTGGAACATCCTTCAATCACTCCTAGAAAACAACTACCAAAATTGATTTTGGAGATGATCATTGTAGTCCCGATGTGTCATTCCAGTTAACCCAGAAGCGTTCAATTGACTTTGGATCCACAACCTGAGAACGTTCCGATACACCTTTTCATCCTCATTCTCAAAAAAACGGCTCATCCGCATGCCGTGCCTTGTGCCATGGAGCTTGGTCATGCTGAAAAAATCCGCATGCCATGCTTTGTGCCATGGAGCTTGGTCATGCTGAAAAAAACGAAATTCAGTTTCATAATAATACTACAATGTGGAAAGGAAGAACTGATCCAGGTACGTATACGACTTCATGGTTCAGGGTATAATTACTACCGGAACGATCCCCACTTAAATGAAGCGACCAACACCATGATATAACCACCATCGTACGTAATGTAGTGTCAGAATATTTTTGATAATACAATATACGTATATGACATGCAACAGTAATTGAAATGTACATGTAATGTAACGTCAAAATGGCATCACCAAAAACCATTAGAATCATAATTTTATGTTCAAGTACGGTGTAAACTCTAAACTTTTGGCTTAAATCATGAAAGTACTGACACAAACATTACATTCTTTTGCACCCTCTGTTTTGAACTCGATGTATTGGAGGTTTTGCAGTTTTTTAATGTGATGTATTTTTTAGCTCCGCCCACGATAACTAGATTCGTTTTATTTTAAGGGGGTAAGAACTCCATAATGAACCATAAAGGTTTATAAGGTAGTATTACCCTTTTCTCAGTATTAACAAAACTGCCAAATGGTCAACATATACAGCCACATTGTACATATGCATATACATTATACATATGCATATACATTGTATATATGAATATACATTGTACAACATGAACATATTGTACAACATATACAGCCATGTGTTTTGTAATCTTTCATGGGAAGTTTGAAATGTCTAATAATTTTTGACACCCACACCTAAACGAAAACTATTTTCTTTTTGTAAAGAAGGAAAAGAGAAAACCATCCTGGTCCGGAATCGAACTAGAGACCCTCCATATGAACCGCAGTGCCTCATTCTACCCGGTTACCAGGATACTCTTCTTAGTATTTAAGGTTTGTAAGATATCACTACCTTTTGCATGGTTAACGCATTTTCCAAATTGTCAGCATGTAAACCCACCGGGGCACGTTGTTTTGTAACTTTTCTTGGGAAAGTAAGATGGATATTTTTTTTGTTTCTGTGGGCGTCCAAATTATTAGCCATCCCATCAGTTCTACATGAAAAGTTACAAAAAGCATACCCCGGTTGTTTATATTGACCATTTGACAATTACGTTAGCACTGCGAATGGTAATAAGATCTTATAAAATTTAAATACGAAGAAAAAGAACATCGTTCTTAGGTCCTGATAGCTGAACAAGATAAAGCACTCCGATTGTGTAACTAATAATGATTGTATAACAAATTTCAGCTGTATTTACTAATTACAACTGTATAACTAATTATAGCTGTAGTACTATAAGTAATTTTAGCTGTAGTACTATAAGTAATTTTAGCTGTAGTACTATAAGTAATTTTAGCTGTAGTACTATAACTAATTTTAGCTGCATAGCGATGACTAATTATAGCTGTATAGAGATTTCTTCAGGCGTTTCTCTTGCAGGGTCTCAAAATGGTGATTTAAAAATTCAGCAAAAACTACATTTTGACATAGGTGTAGAGTTATATTGCCCAGTGGGGACCGGCTCTATCCCCTCATAAGTTAAAATAAATTGAAAATTTGCATACATTGTGATATATAAATGTATACAATGTATGCTTATACCCTACCAAACCCCGTTAGTTTTGAAAGCTCTACGATGTTGTTTGTTGGGCCCATGCATCAAGAGGATTATTCAATTTTGAATATTGGGCTGAATTTTGTATATCGAGCTAAATTTTGTATATCGGGCTAAATTTTCTACATAGATCCATCATTGTTGGGTGACTTTATATCATCTTTTGACAGTAAACTGCAATTTTGAAAAACATTTGACATGCAAGAGATCAGTTATCTATCTTCGGAGCTTCTCAGATAGCTTCTGAAATTCGCGATGTAAAACTCAACAAACGGCGACAGCTTGAAATGTACATGTTTCTTCTTTTTTTTCCTTTTATTTCATCTCTCTTCCGTCAATATCCATTAGCTGATGCACATCTCCGGTAATTGACTGAAGCCCGTATACGAGTTTTTAAAAGATTTATGATCTCATCTCTGTCATTGCCGAAAAATCAATGCTAATAGATACGTAAGAAAAAGTTGCCTCCTTTATTCCTGACTCACCCTACTAAAAGGCCATAATTTCGGGCCCCGAGTTCAAATATTTTTTCTGTAATGGTGCTGCATAAAATTGATGTTTCCAATTTTAAACGTAATTTTTAAAGTGACATATATAGTCAGCTGCATATAACAGGATTGTCGATTACCAATTCACTTTTAGGATACTAGGCTAGTTCATTTTGCTTGCATTGTCAATGATACATGTTAAATTTTCACGTCAATAGATTTTCTTCCATTTCTCTTACAATAACTCAGGGGACGCGCAAATAATATATCATCATGGCGGAGCTTAATCTAAGATCACATTTTTTTTCTGTTTAACATATTTTAAATTTTAAAACGTCCTGTTCTGCTTAATATTACTAAACTCTTAAATATAACTTGTAAATATTAGCAGGCCCGTTTACTAGTATATTAATGTGTGAAAATACAAAATATTCTTTAATTAGAATCAGATTATTTAATTATATTACTTAGAATTAATTATTAAGAATTAAATTATTCAAAATTATTTATTAAGAATTGAATTATTCTGAATTATTTATTAAGAATTAGAATATTTTAGAAGTAGAATATTTAGAAGTAGAATATTTAGAAGTAGAATATTTAGAATTATTTATTAAGAATTAGATTGTTTAGAATTATTTGTTAAGAATTAGATTATTCAGAATTATTTAATTAGAATATTAAATGTATACAGAAACCCCTGCCATTAACTACTTCAAAGAGAGAGACACATCGTTAGAAAAAAATATTAATTGGAATGTATGTAACTCTATGATCCAGTGGCAAATGTGCCACAGAGTTGCATACATTAATTAGAATGTATATAACTCTATGACGCATTTACCACGGGATCATACATTACCGTCGTTAAAGAGAAATATTTATTATTTAGAACGGCGTTATTGAGAGACATTAGGTTTCTAAAAAATAGTTAAAACGATTTGTAATCTGCTTTGTTTGAGTATTTTTCTTATATCAAAATAATATTTTAGCCCGTTACTATACGCTTGTTAGGTGGGGGGGGCTCCGAAAATTACAAGGAAAGGCTCAGTACATGGGGCTTAAAATTCGTAAATATTTTGATGTATTTTATTAATATATTTAATAATACTAAATGAATTTCTTACCCGGCAAGTTTTGCAGCAAAAACGTGTAAGTTTTAGTATATTTCTAGTATATTCATATAATATAATAAAAGCAATCGGAATAAGCGGTGGTACCTACCCAAAATAGTATATTCATCTTTAATATTCCCTATCGTAGACGTAACTTGTGAGTGAAATGTAGCGTAAACTTGGGACAGGGGCAAAGTAACCCAGAATTTTGTGAAAAAGTTTGATTTTGCATTTGTTCTAAAATAACTGGGGGGGCATGTACCATCTTTCCCCAAGATTACGCCTATGTTCCCTACAATTTCCCATATCCTTATTATAAAGTAGATGAAAACTCAAACCCTGTAAAAAACATTATATACACCTGATCTACCATAGAAAAAGAATAAATTTTATTCAACCCAATTGCAAATGTGGTGATATATTCTATCATGTCATATTTTTGATGCTACGTTAATATCCTTAACTATGAGGTTAAAGATGTAAACTAGTGGTTAGGTTAGAAATAGAGGAGAGCAGAAAGCTATAGTTTGTTATATGGTTGTTTTGAATGCATTTTTAACGTCTAAGGACAATTTTCATTGGCATGTACATTTCCATTGGCATGTACATTTCCATTGGCATGCACATTATCACTGGCATGTACATTTTCACTGGCATGTACATTTCCATTGGCGCGTACATTAGCATGTACATTTCCAGTGGCATGCACATTATCACTGGCATGTACATTTTCACTGGCATGTACATTTCTATTGATATGTACATTAGCATGTACATTTCTATTGGCGTGTAAATTTCCATTGATATGTACATTAGCATGTACATTTCTATTGGCATGTACCTTTCTATGGGCATGTATATTACTATGTACATTTCCACGGGCATGTACATTAGCATGTGCATTTCCACGGGCATGTACATTAGCATGTACATTTCCATGGGCATGTACATTAGCATGTGCATTTCCATTGGCATGTACATTAGCATGTGCAGTTCCATTGGCATGTATATTAGCATGTACATTTTCATTAGCATGTGATTCTTATCCCTGAAAAATACTTAGAAGACCAAAATGACAAATTCCAGGACAACCATTCACGGCCCCGTATAGTCGATATCAGTGCCCGGTAATGCGTTAGCAATACGTCACCCTACAGTGAGCATTCATTCTTTCGAAGACACTGAGCCACTTTCAGAACTCAGGAAACCAACACCCGGGCATCAGTGGGCTATTAGTTCAGGCATATTATTCCTTCGAGGCGGGGAGCAGTTGGAAGCATTCTCTCTACGTGAACATATTACGTCTGCAAGACCCCTTTATCTAGTTACTGCCATTACATCTTAAAGCAGATATTATTGTATCACATTTGAAACGATATAAACCCAAAGAATGTGCGGAAAATGTGACTGAAATAGAGAATTCTTCATTCTGATTTAGATATTCATAACTGGTAACGTTTGCAGAAAGAGTAATGGATATACTCTGCTGGGATCTCATGCAGGAACAAGCACTTATTCTGCAGAATTAGTGATGTCTTTACCTCATCTTCAAAAAACTGCGAAAGTAGCTGCTGCGGGTTTTCTCTGACCTATTTCTTGCTGGCTACGTTATCTTGGTAGCCAAGAAAAGCACGATTCGACAAACCCATCATTTCTGCTTTTACGTGGTCGTAATTAAGGTTGGGACCACTTCAATGTTGACCGAAGAACCATCGACTCATCTTCTTCTTTAAGGGGGACACACCCAATAATTTATTTGCGGTAGGTTTTACTCTCTTCTTTTAAGTGTACTTTTTCTTGCTTCTGATGAGATTTTTCTTCATTGAAGACCGATTGCAGGATTATGACGAGTATAGTGACTCTGAAGCTGATATATCAAACATATTGAGTGGAGAAAATTCCATATTTTTATTTTTATTTTTTTATTTTATTAGTAATATTGCTTATTAAATCATTTCATGCTAATATAATGTCTTATCACAAATCTTTGGTAAAAAACACAATTGGCACAATGTTTAGAAGTATATGCTTTAATATAGCTTTAAAACGTTTTTTCGAAGGCTTTTAGCCCTCTTCAAAGAAGGTTACATAATACTGGAATAAATGAGTTTCGAACAATAATTAACTGAATTTTCACGTTATTTCAAGTCACGTAAAATTGACGAAAACCAAATAAATTTATTGAAATTATTAAAATATTAAAGAATATTACAATACATAAGATATACAACTATATAAAATATTAAAATATATAAGATATATAATTATATAAAATATTAAAAAATTATATAAAATATTATATAAATATTAAAATATATAAGATATATAATTATATAAAATATTAAAATATATAAGGTATATAATTATATAAAATAAAATATATAAGATGATACAGAAAAGGAAAGTGTTTAAAAAGAAAATTAGTGTAACTTAATGTGTAGGAAATTAGTCCATGCCGGATGTAATTTTGTGGTAATAGCCATACCGTTGACCAAGTGATCTTGTTCTGATAAACAATAAACTTTTCAAAAATTTAAATCTGCCTGAGAAGGGGGTTTAAAGCTGTATCAAAACATACATTTCTAAAAACTGTGCCCATTGTGTTTTTTACCAATGATATATTCAGCCCAGTGAGTCTCTTTACTCCCATAATATATTATATTTTAAAATCAACGTTTATCAACAGTAATAAAAAATCAACAGCAATCAATCCCTAAGGACTTTTAAGGGACGGAAAAAGCAAGTCGTTATAAAGAAGACGACGATAATCTCGGGGTAGGGGTGAGTTATGAAGTATTCGATGGGACCGTTAAGTATTGTCGTGTAATAGAAATGGTCGTTAATTATAACTGCCTTATTGAGAGCGATAACTACATGATAAGTTTATGATAATAATTATATATAGAATTAAAAAATGTGTACATATAGAAAGGATACATTTTCTCTCTTCTACACCTTTAACACGGTAACAAAAACATGACGTTATTCATTTCATCTTAGACCTCTATTTAAGGGACAAAATGCCTGTTCGAGTGTGTGTTTCTTATTGGAAGGTAATACTGTAATAACAAATGCACAATTCTACTGCGTGGCAATTTTTTTAGGAAAAGGTTTGGTAAAAGTAAAGAAGCTATATATATATATTATCCTGAAGGGGAAATTGCCTTTATGTCTAAAAAGAAAAGTCTTCAACCAGTGTGTATTGCCAGTCCTCTCTTATGGATCAGAGACATGGAGTCTAACAGTTGGAGCAATACGAAAGTTACAGACAACGCAAAGGAGCATGGAGAGGTGCATGCTTGGAATAACTAGGAGAGATCGAAAAAGAAACACTTGGGTGAGAGAGCAAACTAGAGTAGAGGACATCATTGTTAAAGTAAAAGGACTGAAATGGCGATGGGCTGGGCATATTGCAAGAAGAACTGATCAACGATGGACAACAGAAATTCTGAACTGGATTCCAAGAGACCACCGAAGACCTAGAAAACGTCCTCAAACTAGATGGGTGGATGAAATAAGAAAAGAGGTTGGGGTGACGTGGAAACGAATGGCCCAGGATAGACTTGTGTGGAAAGCATTTGGAGAGACCTTCATCCAGTGTGATAGATAATGGTTGAATATGGTGTATGATGATATATATATATATATAAAAGTAACATTTTGGCTTTTTTGGGGGCCCCTAAAGTTGTGAGGCCTAAAGTCCTAACTTTGGACTCCCTTTCAGGCCCAGCAAATATTACATCATGTTTTACACGTAAACCAAACATAATTTATGGCAATCTATAAAGGTAATTAATGGTACTATGGGAGGAAGAACGTTATTGCGGTTTTCATTCCCTCACATATTTTAAAATAACGTGGAAATAATTAACACACTTGGCTATTTTAAAACACACACACGTTCATTAGAAAGAGAAATTGTACTTAGTGATATACACTATACATGCGCCATTTTACGGCGGGGCCTCTGATCGAACGTGCACGCTCGTTCATTGAAAACCAGAGACTGATTTATTTTTAAGAATCCAGAATACATTTATAAAATGCTGTTGCCAAACACCAAAATATAAAAAGAATAAATTTATAATCAAATTTGTATTGCTGTTATCAGAAATACAAAAAAGTTATGTAGTCATGGTAATCAAGTGGCAAGGGTATTGAAGTCTGTAAAGTGCAGTTCACCACAGTACCATTGCTTCTTCTATGTATTATTATGCACAAAAGATTGTAAATAAACAACTATACTACGTTCTTCCGACCTGCTTAATACGTTATATTGAAAACTTTATTTGAAATTCTATCAAATATTATATAATATTTTATTCGTAAGAAGCTCATAATTAATGGTAATCTATGAGTAAAGCTATTAATGGCACCATTACTTCTACTATGTATTTACCTGTTTCATTTCATATGTCACTACCCTTAATTAATGACCAAAGTAAATAAGCCATCCTCCCAAAGAAATAAAAATTATTACATCAATTTTAATAAAGACGATGAATGTTCCATAAATAATTAATTATACCGCGCCTAACGAAATATAAAAAATAAACAAAAGAAGGATTCGTTTTCCACTAATTTCCTTTCATTAAATTTTTAATTACATGGTTGGTATTAATTTTCTTCCTAACCGTAATCGGGAATAAATTTCAGAAATAAGCAAATAATGGGTTCTTCTTCCAGAAAATTGTTTTTGTTCGTAATCATGTAGAGCACAATGTTAGTTATCTCATTAATATTAATCATTATTCTCTTTCGTGATTTTGCCTCTTTTCTGCTTTGATTAGGACGTTATGCTGAGTGATTTTTTTAGTCTTTGTTTTTATCTTTTTACGGAGTTTTCCGTAACTTAACAGAATAAAGATATACAGTGGATTTTCGTTATAACAAATACCGATATAATGACAAATCCTTTATTACGAACAAAAAAAACCCTTTCAATCAAATGCCATTAAAATAATGTATCAAACTTTCAGATTTAACTCCGTAACATTTTAGAAATTTCACCATAACGAACAATTTACCTGTGATCTTCTCTTTTTCAATTATATAAACAAAGGCAAGTCAAACACATAAATTCAAAATGCAAGAAATAGGTGTTATAGTTTTGGAAAAGAAATAAAAGAAAAATACAAAGACAAAGAGCAAATGTCATATGAATCCAAAAACCGTTCCCACTCCTTGACGTAGTGTTGCTATTGTTTAATATTTGTTTCCGGTTTCTGGTTCCCCACTTTACCTTCAATCCAGGTTGAGTATATGAGAAACAACGGCAGGGGGCTAACAGATAATAGTGAGGGGGATATTCAACCTCTATTCTTCTACAGTGCGTTTGGTATTTTAGTGGACACTTGATAACAGTGCACTATCGTGAGAAATAATGCCAAATTTGAAAATGAAAATAAAGATACTACAATAAAACAGTATTCTGCAAAGTGGAAGATTAATAATCTTTATTAAATCATTCATAAATGTAACAAAATCAAGATGAGGCTTTCAATCTTGTTTGAAAATTTAATGGACACTTACTGAAATTGGAGTGTTTTATGTACATTAATACGCGAGATATCCTCCGTTTTTGCGTATAACTTTAAAGACACGTGAATCCATTGATTCTATCAATGTTTGTAAATACTTAGGATCGATTTGATACCAAGTTTCCACAATAGCGTCCTTTAAGGCATTAACCGACGTGAATTGCTTCCCATTTGCATATATTTGACGAACAATATAATCCCATACGTTTTCGATAGGATTTAAATCAGGACTACGTGTCGACCAAATCATACTTTTAAACTTTTTTGAATTTATCCATCTTTTGGTGGAGATAGATGCATGGCACGGTGCGTTGTCCTGTTGCAAAATCCAGTTTTCCCCACATATTTATGAGGCATATGGGAGGGCATATTCATTCAAAAGTTCTTGATAGCAGGTGGAATTCATACGACTGCCGATGAAAGCTCCAGGCGTAGTACCGTTGTAGCCAAAGACACTACAAATGGTCACCGACTCTCCTCCTTGAACTCTACAAGAAAAGTATTGCGGCGCTTTCCGTAAATCGTGCCAATAATGTTGAAAAGCATCCGGACCATCTAAGTTGAATTTCTTTTCCTCCGTGAAAAGTACCTGCAACCATTTATCGTTCCACTTCATGAGTCGTCGAGCCTAGTTTAAGTGTTCCTGTTTGTGAACTTGGGTGAGAGATGGTTTGCCTTTTTTTTTCCGAAAAGATAAACTTTTGGAATTAGAGAGCACGTTCCATACTTGTCCGGCCGCATCTATCAGTTTTTAGCATTTCAAATATCGCCATTACGGATTGCCCTTCTTCCTTAAGTCAAGGACACACACGCGCAGGGAAAAAAATATACGTTAATCACGAAAATCTCTAATTGGCCGATAGTTCGCGCCAAATCTGTATGTAGCCGTTGGATGTGACGTAACGAGCATATTCGCGGGAAAAAGTGTGAAGAAGCGTCGGAGCTTTCAGGGAGGCCAGACGTCAAAATGGCCAACCTCTAAATTAATATTCCTCTCACTATTACGTTGCCATTGTAACCAAGATTCGTATCAAGTTAGCAGTACGCTAATATTGAAGCAAAGTGCTTTAAATAAATATATTAAATAAGATGAGAAGTAATTATTTCTATACGAATAATTTCCATTGGCGACATACTGGCAAGCCGCTATTCGAAGTCTTTAACTGCCTAATATAACAGCCCAGAAAGCCCACAGAACCTTGCCGCCGTACAATACTGTCCAACGTTTAACTAGGAGCTAACTAAGGTCGTTTCGGATTTTTGCAGCCAACTTTCCTGTGTTACTGGCCTCTCTATTAATGTTCCGCTTATCTCTTTTACTCAGTTTTGGCTTCGCTCCCCGCTTTTTGGGTGGATCCTTTTGGGGTTTCTTTTTGAAAAGGCCCCTATAGCACTCCTTGGACGCTGAATAAGCTGACAAATTTTGAAAATGGATTTTCCATTTCGTTTAAAAGCCACAATTTCCTCTTTCTCGAAATCCGTAAGTATTTTCCTTTCTGACATGACTACAAACGCTGTTTTCGCAGACTCAAACCTGTTCACACGGGTATTTATACGAACCTACGCATCGAAAGAATACAATATGCAAATTTTTTAGCGCCTGCACTGCCATCTGTTAGTCAGGAATGATAGTGTCCCTTAAATTAACAAACAACATTTGTTACATAAATTTGCATTTTCCCCATTTATGTGACGATATATTTATATAAAAATTATTTTTCTACAAGACATTATGGTGTCTCGGCATTCTTCAAAAGCCAATTCGAAGATTTTGTATTTTTTTTAGCATTTACGTAAAAATATCAGGTGTCCACTAAAATACCAAACGCACTGTATAGTCTGCATTCAGTGTTAATTGTGATTTTTTTTTCTTCCTAATTTCTTCTGCAGTGAAATGTGGCAACTTACAGGGCTGCAGTGAAACAATAACTTGATTAGAAGAAAGATAGGTAGATTGGAAGAAAATAAAACCATAATTTCGTTGATCCGATATGGCCAAACAAATATGGAATTTCCCCATCAACTTTATCTACAATGTTAACATTCATTACAAGCAGTTTTAACATATTCAGCTACAAATTAACTTGTGTAAACAAAAATCAGGAATTTTCTGCATCGATGTAAATAAAGGTTGGTATTTTTGATTTTCGATTTTCATTTCACTAATTAGTTATTCTAGGTTAATTTAATTATTTCCGCATCTAAATCATAGGGTGTGAAATGCTTTAGATATTATATGTAAGTAAAAATATTATATACTACCGAAACAATACAGAGTTTCACCAGGAGATTCCATAACAAACAGTTATTTCGACACTGGCGTAAGGTTTAAAAACACGACGTTTCGGGAGCCAACTGCTCCCTTTGTCAAGTGAAGGCAGAATGAAGAGTTCGTGAAAGTCCTAAGCTTATATACCCGCATGTTGGGAATCCCCATCTGACGCCATTTGGTGCGGAGCATTTCCAGCTGGGGAAACCCCAATCGAGGAATCGGTTCATTACCCTTCTTAGATGTTCGGATAAATAGAGATGTGGATGGGCGACTGTTGACTACGGTGTTTAGGAAACCAACACATACTGATAGGTATCTTGACTTTCGTTCTCATCACCCGGCATCACACAAAGCATCTGTCATTAGAGCCTTGCACCGACGAGCCTTTACACATTGTTGTAATGATGACCTTCGCAATGTTGAATTACGACGCAACAAAAGCGTGTTGAAAAAGAACGGTTACCCGACTAAATTTATCGCTCGTAACCAATGTGGTGTTAGTGGTGGAAACAGGAATGTAGAGGATGAGACTAGGAAGACATCAGTGGTTTTGCCATATGTGGCGGGTGTCTCAGAAAAGCTGTCTCGAATTCTCAGTTGTGTGAATGTTAAGACCTACTACAAACCTGTCTACACCCTGCGTGATCTATTACTTAAAGTTAAGGATCGCGTCCCTGAGGAGGAAAAATCTGGTGCTATTTACCAAATACCGTGTGGAGACTGTGACAAGGTGTATGTTGGACAGACGGGAAGATCGATACGTCTACGAGGGAAGGAGCATATGCGTGCGGTAGCTAGGGGAGACGATTCAAACCAGTTGGCTGAACATGTCTTCAGGGAGGGTCACGAACCAGATTGGCATTCGATGAAAATATTACATCAGAATGTGACGAATCTGGGGAGTAGACTTTTTCTGGAATCATGGGAAACCTACGGTTTGAGGAGTCGTGCAATAAACATCGCAAAACCTCTACCAGAACCTTACAGGATTTTTGCAAAACCTCGAGTTGGGGGTGTTCATCTGACATCGTCGGGTGCGGAGAATTTCCCGGCGAGGGTTTCCCCAGCTGGAACTGCTCCGCACCAAATGGCGTCAGATGGGGATTCCCAACATGCGGGTATATAAGCTTAGGACTTTCACGAACTCTTCATTCTGCCTTCACTTGACAAAGGGAGCAGTTGGCTCCCGAAACGTCGTGTTTTTAAACCTTACGCTAGTGTCAAAATAACTGTTTGTTATTATTTACTATCAATAAATTCATATGATTTTGTTATAACCAAATTCTCTCTGTAACCAGCACTGCAGTGACGCAATGTAGTAACGCGTTCGCACATTGCGCCGTTAATCCGAGTTCGACTCCCAACGGTGCAAAGAACGTTTATTCAGAGATCTCGTAACGATCTCACTACTCACTGTAATTCGAGAGTACTGAAATCAGTGTAGCCTTAAGAGGTGCGGATTTCTCGGAAAACAGTAGGTCCCGACGCAGGATGACCACTGTAGTACTTGGGCCGTAAAACCACAAACGAGCAAATTCTCTGTAACCGAATAATTTAACGGTCTCATAGAATTCATTATAACGGGAATCAACAACCGTAGCCATTTAAACAATATACATCTAACGAATAAATTCCCTTTTCTGTTAAACACTCCCACATACCCGTATAAACACAAAAACAGGTATTTCTAAACGTGTATATATATATATAGTTAGCGAACTATTAGATTGTTCTCAGATTGTTCTCATTATTAATAAAGAGACCCTTCTAAATTACTAAAATATTGTTAAACTAATTATATTCTGGGTTTATACTGTTTTTAACTAATTTTTGATCAATATTGGTTCATTCAGTATTGATCACAAATCTCAATTATTGTAGTCAGAAAAAGCAAACCAATAACAGGGATTTTGTGCGGTCCCTGATGAAGAACAAAATTCTTGGTATTGTTTAATCTTTTACTCCTCTTCACCTTTTACTACTACAATTGCATTTTTTATTCTGAGATGTTTCTACTATTTTAATTTACTTGGTTTTATTACTTTAATTTACTTGGTTTTACTACTTTAATTTTACTTGGTTTTCACTTTTATGTTATATTACTTTACTACTTTAACTTTGTCTAAGTTAATATACATTTAAATATAGTGTATTTATGTATATTACATTAGAAGGTACTACATGTCACAATCATACTACAATTTTGCTATATATATATATATACTCGTTATATAAACCATTATATTTTTAAATTAGTTAACAACAATTCATAATATTCAATTTCATGGTATACTAATGCATATATTTCAGTATGCAGTTCATCATTGTTTCCATTTAAAAGATGATTATTTTTATTTTTAATCTGTTGTGTTAGCACGCACACAAGAAGGCACAACCCAAAATATATGTATGCCAAAGTCTAGGCAAAACAAAAAAAAACACGAATGCAAACCTATACAGTATATGTATACGTCCGCATGTGTTCATATATGCACATAGTATTACTAGTAGTAAAATATTCATTGGTTTGCTTTGCATAATGGAGAATCTAATAAGGAACTCTAAATAACTTCTTTGATAACGGGCTAAAACTTTGATTACAATTCAATCAGATATATTTAATTGAAAAGAATATAGTTATTTAAATACACCACTATAATATCTAATGCTCCATAGTTAAGTATACATGTCTAAAACTAGACATAGAAATTTTGGAAAATAGCAATTAACTTTGAGTCCTCTATTTGCTTACCTTCCAAATATTATATTCAAGAGAATGTACAAGAGAATGTAAGCAATTAAATAGTCAATCAATCAATTTCTGGCGTCAAGCAATGTACAATCAATGCAATGCAATACGAACGTTGTTTAGGAAAATCAATTACAGTATCAGATGCATTACATTTTTACATATTATAAAAGTATGAAATCGATTCGCCTGGGCATCATTGGGTAAAGACTGTAGGGTTGACAAAGCCCATGCTGCCCGAGTTGGAACATTTTATTATTTTTGAAATGAACAGATGTCAGTTTAATTTAATTTAATAAGAATTGAGAAAGGCACTCTTTAAACAATAGGAGCAAGTTCAATGATTGCACAGTTAAAGGAAGAAAGTTCCATACTCTAGGGCCAAAGCAGCCAGTTCGTGCCAGCCCGAGATTAGTTATTGAAAAATCTGGGACAAAGTTAGTAGAGTTTCTCATTAGATATGTATGACTGGGCAGATGAAGAGAACCAACATATGGATATGCTGAAGATTTTATAACATTGAACATAAATGTTGAGATTTTAAAAATGAGAAGTTTATCGATCAGAAGAATGCGGAAGTGTCTAGCAACATTTAAGTAATGGAAAGTAGAAGTACGGTTGGAGATAAGAAGGAGTAACTTTTTTTTGAAGTGAGGCTAAACGATGTATGTTTGATTTTGACGTGTGACCCCAAATTAGTAGGCAGTAATATAAGTTAGAGAAAATCAGAGAATAATAAAGACTGAAAAGGATTGAAATAGGTAAATAAAAGCTAATGTTTCTAATTACACGAATGTTTCTGTTTAATTTGGTACATATTCTCTGAATATGTGTGTCCCATTTTAAATTTGCCTGGAGGGTTACTCCAAGAAAATTTGTTTCTAGAGAAAAAGGTATAATATTATTGTTTATGACTAGACTGAGTTGATCTAAAATAATTTTTTGTTAGTAAATAGAAGACCCTTTGTTTCTGAAGTGTTTAAAGTTAGGAAGTTAGTTTTGAAAATGTTGGTAAAATATTTAATATCACTATTGATATAATGAATTAAGTTATTAATTTCAATATCATTAAAAAATGCTAGTGTCATCTGCGAAGCAGAGGGGTTTGAAAAGTACAGGTAAGAAAAATATATCATTTATATAAAAATTAAAGAGCAAAAGTCCAAGAATAAACCCCCTCTGGTACACCACAGAGTATAGTGCGGAGTGGAGAATGAATTCCCTTCATATGCACAAATTGTTGCCTGCAGATTAAATAATTTCTGAATAAGGTATTGCAAATACCACAAGCGCCGGCCAATTCCAGCTCGAAAGTATCCTTTCATGATTTATCGTGTCGAAAGCTCTAGGTAAATCAAAGAAAACACCAATCGCTCACTTTTTTAAAAGATTTGTACAATAATTAATTAATTAATTTTTCCCAAGCCATAGAACGGATTAATAGTAATAGTTCGTAAAAAGGAATTAGATGAACAATTTATAAACTAAATTACTTGATTTTAAAAGTAAACGAATTTGTAAACTTACACTCTTTGTGTGTATGTGTGTATAAAACTTGTAAAACAGTAAATCTAAATAAAAAAAATGCAATCTCCAAATTAACTTATGTTTTAATTCCGTTTATTTATTATTTTGTTAAGTAATTATTGTATTAATTATTAAATTATAATTTAAATGTGATTTATATAATATAGTTCGTTCAACCAGTCTCGAAGCTAGATGCTTCTTACAGGGCGCTCCGAAAGTAAAAGGGGGGGGCTGAAAAAAGTAAAGGGGCTTAAAATTCAATGTATTTTATTAATACGCTTAAAATACTAAATGTCTACGCACATTAACATATTTAACATTAATGAATATATTTCCTAATGTCAATTTTGCATTGAAAATTTATGGAGGTTTATTAAAATTAATAATTTACATTATCCTTATTAGATAAAGACTCAAATTTCTATAAAAAAAAACAGGATGTACACGAGATATAGCGCATAAATCCATTTACATTGTATTTTGTGGCGTCAAAGATAAAATTTAATTATCAAATACAATTTCATACCAAAAATAGAAATTAAAATAAAATTCTGCAATTATTTAAAAAAGCGTATTTTCCTGGGAAGGCTAGCTAAATTTCTATTGTGCTCAGCCCCCTCCGGTTGGTTACGGCTCTACTGTACTCTCAACCATACAATACAAAAACACATAATCGCAGTTAAAATTGTTAAAAACGGTTTATAGTTAATTCGAAAGCCTGCACGCTTTCGAAATACAATCGATTCCGCTTAATTGGGCCAGCGCTTAATCGGGGAAGCCGCTTAACTGGGCCAAATCTCAATGAACGGAACCCAAACCAAGGAAGTAATAGTGATTTACACCGCTTAGCTGGGACAACATTCCGCCTAGTTGGGGCAAAAATTCAAGATCACAATTAATTTGTAAGATATTATTATTATTACCCTTTTTTATAGCTAACATAGTTGCCAAATATTGGTCAACACACAAAGCCATCGGGGCGAGTTTCTTGTAAGTTTCTCGGGGGGGGGTTATTACGGTTAATAAATTTGACACCCACGTTTAAACTCATACTTGAGCTTTTTTTAGCATATGAAAAAAACTGACATCGTCCCCGTCGTAGAGTCGAACTAGGGTCCTTCCACAGAGCCCGAGGTGCCTTAATCGTTAGACCAACGAGGACAGGAACAACGCTCTCTTTCTTCGTATATAAGGATGTAAAATGTTATCACCCTTCTCAGGGCTAACGTAATAAAAATATGCCACGAAAAACTCGCAAAAACTCTCCCCGATGCTTTTGTGTGTTGACCAATATTTGGCAATTGTGTCGTAAAATTGTAGTGAGGCTGCCATGCTGTACGGGGCAGAGACTTGGCCAATTACAAGAGCGCATGAAAGGAAGATGAAAGTGGCTGAGATGAGAATGCTGAGGTGGATGAATGGTGTTACAAGGAGGGATAAAATAAGGAATAACCTAATTAGAGGTACGGTCAAGGTTGGACCCATAGGGAAAAAAATACAAGAACATAGGTTAAGATGGCTTGGGCATATGGAGCGGAGAAATGAGGAATATGTGGGAAAGGTATTGGATAAGTTGGTGGTAAGGGGAAGACCATGGTTGAGATGGAAGGATAAAGTGACGGAAGATCTGGAAGAGTATGGATGGAGTAGAGAAGAGACATTGGATAGAAGATTGTGGAAAGGAAGGTTAAAAGAGCATAACACCAACCCCATATAAACATGGGAAAATGGCAAAGTGAAAGAAGAAGAAATATTCTACTGCTTATAGATAAAGGAATGATTGAAACAAAACAAATATTGGTTAATGTAAGCTGATTTAGAATGATCATACAATTCATCATATAAATTAGCATATGTTGTACTACCATTTGCCTGTAACAATTATGCTCCTTTCATAATGAATATCTAAACACATCTTTTCTTTTACATACTCAAATAGTGTGCAAAGTTTCATGGAATATTTTCTTGGACATACATCGTTATAATACAGTAGAAAAGCAGGATTAAGGATTACAAGAGTTACACATACTTTTGAATGTTTCTTCATAATCATATTCTTATACATATAAAATATTTACGAATCGTTAAGGATAAAAAAAATATATTCTTTGAGTACGATATTCGGACTGACCTATTTATCGTCTATTTCTCTGCCAGGAATGTAAGCTTATTCTAAGAGCGCTTAGCCACCTCACGTCGCAAAGCTCAATTCTTATAAGGTAACGCGACTACGAGTGCAATTTGTCTCTCTCGACAGCAGCGATGTCGGAAATGTTACGCCTTCACGTTAACTATCAAAAAAAGGCTCTCTGTAACCAGATGAAGGAGCCACGTGAGTATAGTGTGTTGCCTGTCATTTATCTTTCTGACGTATGAGACTTGTAACACTTAGGACTTCCAGCTTTTCTGCCAGAAAAACTGATGGTAACAGAAACAATGCGTTAGAAATCAAACTAATTGAATAATATTTTTCTCTAGAAGAACTTACGCTTCCTTTCTTGGTAGTTATAAATCTTTACGCTACATAATTCAATGTGCGTGACAGGTTTTAGTAATTCATTGAATGATAATTATAATAAATCTTTGACTTTTCGTCGTTTTGACGTATTTAGTTCGCAAAAGCTAAATTTGAGGGCCTTTCTCTCTATCTCTCTAGTAGTATGTTATTATTTACGGATAACATATTTATTTGTATATAGGTGAAGACCGAAATAAATTTTTTTAAGTGATTATTCAAAGAAAACGTACTGAAGAACATGGTTACATTATATGTAATACAGAATTTTTAAATAAAAATATATTTTTTGTATGATTTTTAAAAAGAATATTATGCAAAGGTATATTTTTAGCACTGCACCCACTTTATGAGCACGTGCTCTAGGAGTCAAATTAAGAGGCTAGTTTCTTCCCACGTAACAAAATTTTCTGCCCAAAATTAAAAGTCATAGTAAAATTAGAAAATTTTGTAATTTGACTTCGCAAGATTAACCTTCAAGCACTTCAAACTGTAAAAGAGAAAATGTTTATAACTCTTCCGTTTCTTCACTCAAACTACCTAAAATTTTCGTTTAGTAACAAAAGAATCTAGAACTCAACAACTTAGTGATTCCAACTCCAGGCTGGCTTGAAGGATTCGCCGGTCAATAAAAATATACAAAAAAACACTCACATATTTTGTTTACTGCATTTTTATGATGCATTACGGCAGTTATTACCCAATTTCGAGGAAAGTAATTTCCTCTCGTTGAAACAGATTTTCTTTCCGAATTTATTGCGGAAGTATTGAATGTTGCGGAAATTAAAGCCCAGAAAACCGCCTGCTCCCAAAATGTAGATTGAAACGGCCCGCCATTTTGTTGTCAACATCCACGAATGAATTTATTTTTCTGCTTTCGCCATTTGTTTGTTTTTAAATGAAAATACTAACAAATATTTCACAAAATTCAAACTAACGCATTTTAAGATGAAGGCTTGCGGGTGACTAATGGCAAACTAAATTCAGATATCTACGTTTTCAACTGGAACATGGGCACTTTTAACTATCTATTGCAAAGTTTGATAATGTTGGTCTTCCCAAGTGCAATGCAAGTGTCACGAACCTGGTTTCTGGCCCCTGGTATAAGCTGCTTCTTGAACATTCGTACATCGTACCATAAGTGAACGATTTCCAACCACATGTGCGATGATTAAGCTGACAATGTGTGCGACGATGATATCCAACTTCTTAATGTGTGAAGCAAAGAACTTAAGATTGGGCAGAAATTATGGATCTTTTGCTTGAATTTATGTTTTTATGGCGCCAAGAAAACAAACATCAGGCTGCTCTAGAACCTATAATTTTCCGAGGAATCAGGCCTCCTCCTGGAATGGAAACCAAACCTTACAGTACACAGAAAAGCAGCACGGTGATATCAATGGGAGTCGAACCCGCATTAATGGCACCCTAAACGAATACGATAGTACTAAAAAATATATATGAATATCATGATTACATTCATGAATACCATGATTATATTCATGAATATCATGATTACATTCCTGAATAGCATGATTACACTCCTGATCATGATTACATTCCTGAATAGCATGATTACACTCCTGAATATTGTGATTACAATCATTGGTATCATGATTACATTCATGAATGGGAGGATTACACTCATGAATATCAGAATTACATTCATGAATGTCAGGATTACATTCATGAGTATCAGGATTACATTCATGAGCACCACGATTACACTCTTGAATATCTGATGATTACACTTTTGAATGAACTGATCTCTATGCTGTATATTGCAGCTCTTAGTTCGTACCCACGAACAGGGTCGCCCTTTAGCAGGGGAGAGCGAGGCCCATGCCCCGCACTTCTTGTGACCCCGCGAAGCGTAATTCTCAAATTTTTAATTTTTATAATACTGAAAATTTTCCCAAAAAACATTTTGGCTTCGGCTCTCGCGTTTCGTGCTATCTAGTGGTAATACATTGTTCCATTTTTTTTGTTTGTTTGCTTTCTTACTCGTATATGTATGGGCCCCCCATTAGCTAAGGACGGCCTTGCTCTTGAAGATGGCTTCTTAAATATGAATATATATTTTGTCACCAG
>QLNU02014802.1:158988093-159026051 GCA_006491805.2 Dysdera silvatica | reverse complement strand
TAATTATTTCCTTTGTCTAAACGGTTACTTCCAAACATCAGCGAACAGTATGGATTTATAAGTTATATTCTTATATTTTACATACATTAAAAATAAAACAAAGTAATGCATTAAAGATTTGGAAAAAAATCCGGCTTTCAACACACACAGTTTTGTATGCTTTTCGAAATAAGTTATGTTCGCATGTTAACATTATTTAAGATTTTATTAAGCCTAAACTCATAAAATTGGTCAGGCCAGGTTTTTTTCCCCATATGTGTTTGCAATTAGGGTTATGTTGAATTTCTTTCTGAATTTCGCTAAATTTAGCAAATGTGTAAAATTTCCACGCCCGTTATATAAATTATATATGATTTTATATATATATATATATATATATGCCCGTTATATATGATTTCCAACGCCAATTTACACTAAATAAAATACTTTAACGAATATGGATAAATATTAATTGGTTATATGCAATCGAACACACTTACAGAAATCAAATTAAGCTTTAAATGTATGATAGGGAAATGGGTGCAAACAAACATTGATAATTTTTTTTTTATAAATCGAATGCTACTGGCAACTATTTTCTACTTAACTTTAAGGGATGTACACTGAAGTGCCAGAAAAACTGGTACAGGCGTGCGTATGCAAATAACGGAGCTTTGCAACCAATCAGCGTAACGCGATGCGTAAAAATTATAAATATGCAGAGAAAAACTTCGACTGCTAGCCGCGTAATTAAGAAAATAATTAAGTTTGTGGCTGTTGTAATTCTCATACAAATAAAAATTGAAGGTGTATACTTCTTTTGTAAACACCCTGTGCATTTATTTATATAAAAACAAACAATTCAAAAGTACGCTTTTTGCGCTTAAGCTTTCTCAACGCTAACCTTATTTCTTATAAATTGCGGTGGCATTAGGCAGGGCCGTCCTTTGGTTTTGAGGGGCCCGAGGCAAAACATATTTCGGGGGCCCATACATGTACGAGTAAGAAAACAAAACAAAAACAAAATGGAATAATGTATGAACACTAGATGGCACGAAATGCGAGATCTGAAGTAAAAATATTTTTGGGGAAATTTTCAATATTACAAAAATTAAAAATTTGAGAATTACGCTTCGCGGGGCCCCAAGAAGCGGGATGCCTGGAGGAGCATGTGCCCCGATGACTCTGGTTAAGGGGGGCCCTGGCTTTAGGAGTAATTGCAACTTTAAGTTTTTATGAATATTGTCCTGGAAACGGACTGTGTAACGTGTAATAATTTTAGAAAATGGACTCAAAATATGATAATTAAAATATGAAATTGCACTTTGGCTGTGTATGTGTACTTCCTTTCCTGCATGAATGATTCAATTAATGCAATTAAGGATTAATTAAGGCTAATTAAACCCATCTAATGTTCAAAACGGTATTCCATATATCAACGTAATTAAAATTAATCCAGTCTTTAGTGTAGTTATTCTAAATATACGAAACCATGAGGCCAAAATTTATAGCCCCTTTATTTTTCTTACATAATACATATTTATTCTATGCGTTTGAGACAAATAAAACAATATTAGAATATTTTAATGGAGCCTCTTTATTAAATTGAAGGGGTTGTCCGGAAAGTAACTTTAATTAAGACGCTTCCAAGTTAGGGTATAAATTAGATCTTACTTTTGGTTTCTAATGGTTTGAGAAGCAAAAAATTGACCTGGTGCTCAGAACTAGACTTAGGTTTGCAATCGTCGGATTAGTTGGTCGATGCGACTACAAAACCACTGTGTAATTAGTTTCTTTTCCTCGTAATTACATCCATAATTCCTTATATATACGTGCTTACTAAACAGGAACGGCTTCTTGCATAAAAAATAAGTAATTTTAATAATAACAAATCAATTATGAATGTATTTTCCCTTACGATTTGTATTTCATTGTGTTGTTTGTCTTTCAGCTGATTTCGAATACAGTGTTCCACAAAGTGTTGTACAATTGAATTACGCGGATTTCAATTTATAAGTATTCAATATATAGTTTTCTTGTTATACACATTCCATAAATCAGCTGAGTATAACATGATAAAATGATATTTTGCTACCTAACCAGCTCACGCCCCTCCTTTAAACAGAACGCTTCGTGCTTTTCGAGCACCATACAAGCAGTAGGAAGATATACACATTACAAATCAACATTTCATGACTCTGAAAATATGAAAGATTTTGGTTTATTTGTGAAGCCATTGAATTGGTTTTTATTTCTTAACCAGTAAGTAATTTCGTTCCAAATGTTTGGTTCAGTTGTATTTATATTTTGTAGCAAATAACTATATTTAGCAGTTTTGGATTTGAAGTTTCCCTTCAACCTAAATTTTAATTATGATCAGGGTAATCCTGCCTTATTATATCAGCAAATTTAGTATTTTATATCTCTTGAATTATAATCATAAACATTCTACAAATTATATTGTTTCTAAAAGGAAGAATATTAACATGATTATTCCATTTTTCATTGTATTAATTTTGGATTCATACTTTTATTGTGCCATTAATCATTGCCATCATATAGAACATCGTTTAGTATTGGGTTGAATAAATAACATTTGCGATTTTTTACTGTATAAATGCAAAAAATATATAATGGTCGTCAGCTTCTCTTTTGGAAATAATAGTACTTATGAATGCTGAGCGTAAACACACCAGTTTTGATGACCACGAAATAAATACCTTATTAAGAATATCGCAGGAGTTAAACTTAAAAGACAAAAAGCAAATTACGTACATAAGAAAAGAATGGAAAAAGTCAAGCGTAATTGAGAAGATCAGACAAAGGAAGCATAGTTAATTACCTACGTCCTGGAAAGAGAACCATCTATCGAAAAGGATAAGAATTAGAAAACCAACCGGAAAGGAAAAGGAGACAAAAGATTTAAGAACAGGCCTTTAGGGATAAGGTTTACCCTGGATGTGGCATCCAGAGATGCCTTAGACAGGAAATACTAGGATAGCCAATGTAATGTTTTTTACCGCGAATGTGAAAATGACCAACGAGAAAGAAGATGATGAAATAAGCACATGTACATAATGTTCATTGATGAGAAAAGGGAAAAGAACCGCACTGTCTTTTTCCTCCAGACTGTAATCAACGAATTTTATTTTTGAATAATAAATGCAAGAGCATTCCACAATGATTGACGTGGAGATAAAGCCAAGTTTAGCGTTGTCTTACTTCCACTGTGACAAGGCCTGCAGCTAATTGAAAAGATATCCACAACTTTATCCAACTCAAGTCTTTAAAAGGATAAAATACAGAAAGAGCAAAAAGAACAGCAACGACAACAGAAAAGAAAGCTTGGTGCTTATTGTCTGGTAAGTAATACTTACAACGAAGACTCACAAAGAAATCTTTTTTCATTTGTAGAATAAATCTCTGTGACGACTTTATCACAAGCGTCGCTATTGTGAGAAATATAAATAAGACAATTCTTGTCCTAGCGATAGTGTTGTTTCAACCCGAACAGTGCAAAATTGTGGAACAACCGGACATGTGTGATATCCTACACTCTATTTGGATTTGTTGGTACATTTTCATTCATTTATGCAGTTGGCAGGAGGGGGTATTTCTTTCCCCATTCCCTTTGAAGAACTTCTTGATTCAAGTACTATCATCAAGACTTCATGGCCAGAATTCCTAATCATATAATTTGAAACATTTTAGAGTTTAGGCATCTTTTCTGTAAACGAGTTTATACAGCTTTGTTGTTTTGATTATTTTGAAATTGAATAATGATTAAAATTAACGCAGATTTCAAGAATTTGGCAGAGAAGGTTATTTTCAGTGGGCCGAAAGGCCTGGGCCTCTCCCTTGGGCTATAGCTATTACTCCAACAGACGCTGGTTAATTATTTTATTAAAAAATATGAAATGGAAGTAGTGATGTTCCCAACATTTCCCTGAACTCTGGTGACATTGATGAGACTGCTGTTGAGGAAAGCAACAGCAGCAGCAGTGGTCTGGGACTGTCTTCAAACGCTTTCCAGGAAAGTAAAGGTAGCCCAAAACACAATATCAAACACGGTTGAAATAGAAATTCTGACTGCAGATATTTGTAATTATGTCAAGAAATCTAACCTCACTGATGGAGATAAGACAAGAGTGCTGGCCATTGTAAAATTGTGCAAACATAATCTACTACTTCTAATTATTTAAGTATATTGCCTTATAGAATTATTCCAGTGGTGTAGTCAAGGCTCAGCGCCTCCAAAAGGAGTGCCCTAGCGCCTAGCGGCGCAAGGGCAAAATTTTAGGAAATCATACATTTTACAAACGAAATTCTGTTCAAGTTGTAAATAAAAAATATGTGGATTCGACAATTTTATTAAGAAAATTGCTTTAGAGCAATGACCCTAAAATTTTGAATAAATCAACTAAGAATCGTGGGAATTAAAATGAAATTATAGCTTGGAACACGTATCACAAACTGTGTTCCGAAAATAGAAAAATCCCCAATGCGTTGTTCAACGCACCGAAGGCGACAAGGGCGAAAAGGTGGACTTTTGGCTATCTTTTTCAATTATTTCTTTATTTTATTAGCTCACTTCAGAGGTCATTCCTGGTTTAGTTCGGCTTGGGCACATGTGTTTCCAGCACACTGTTCTTATTTTAAACTCATATATCGCATGGTAACTGTTAGTTGTTGAGGGAGAGATGGTGGGATTTGGTATGGACTGCGGCAGATACAAGGGAAATGTTTAGGTTAAAATTGTAAGGGGGCAGCTGCGTCTTGCAAGTGGTGAAAATAGGGGGTCAAATGGGTAACCTGACTGAGAAGCAAAAGGGAAAAGGAGAAAAGAAGAATTTTACGCATTTAAGGGTTTAAGAGGGTAAATGGGGAATTTTTAGAATTACAATCGCTTAACATTGTACAACATGCATCAGTACTTTCAATTATTATTATTTCAAGTTTTGAACATTTTTAGAATTTGACATTAATAATGAATTACACATTCAATCAAATTATAAGTAATATAAAAAAAATCGAACTGTTCATTGATGATTGAAGAGACAGTTAGTCCTCTGTAGTTCATAGATAGTTAAATTTCATTTGGCTCCTTCTGATGATTAAAGATTGTTCAGTGGTTACTGTCTGATGCACAGGCTTCAGGATGAAGAGGCTAGGTTGACGCCACGGAGTTGACCATGAACGTAGGGGAACATTAGATGAGGAGCTGAAGAGATTAAATTGATGATGATGGTGTAATGTCCTCCAGGAAAAGAGGTGTCGAAGGTCGGGAGTACATATTCTTCTGAAATTTAAAAAACAAGAGCGGCAGAATCTCGAAATACATGATGACTAATACATATAACATACATTTATACACAATATATACACAATGGTGAGAGAGAGAGAGAGAGAGAGAGTGTGCGCTGCTTTTTTTTTTTTTTTTTTGTATATATTTTTATTTATTTTAATTTAATAGTCTACTGATGCGCGTCTAATTAGGAGTGTTTAATTTTGATTAGGCTTTTTTTTTTAAAAAGAGAATTTTGAATTTTCACCTTAACAGGTTCGAGAAAATTAATAATCGACAACAGAAAGATTAAATAAATTTTTACGAAGGTTATATATATTTTCATGAATTTTTAAAAAAAATAGTAACAAAATAAGTGGTTTAAACATTTTTTTGAATGAATACGTTCGAATTCATTTCTAAAACCTTTTCACATATTTTGGAGCACTCCACTAAGTTATATTATATTAGGATTTAGTATCCAGGAAATAAGGGAAACCAAGTTCCAAGAGCATAATGTAAGGTAACTTATTTGAATAGATAATATATTTATATTCCCCATATATTGGTAATTATAGAAGAGAACTCAAACAAGGAGTAATGATTTAGAATATTTGGCAATGGAAATAATAATGAAAATTGGCGTTTTATGGCAATTGGCTGTCACCAAGGCGTTATGTTAAAATGTTAAAAACACTCTAAATTTTCCGTTGTTATTAATAAAACGCGCTTTATGAAATATACACCCACCATGTGTTTAGAAACGGGCTTTGTTTTTACGGAGACAGATTTAAATGTATGCTAGTATTTTTCATTGAAGGTATGTTAAAAAACAGTTTATACCAGTGCCCTGCGTTTTTTAAGACGTTTTTTAAAGGAGTTAATAGCAGTAAAGCTGAGGTAATCGCGTATGTTCATCATGAATATCCGTGTATTTAGAGCGCCAAAAAATAACCTTTTTTTCAGGCCATGCGCCCTGCTCTGATTTTTTTCTAGATGAAACACTATCATAAGACAAGAAAAGAAAACACCACGACATGTGAAATCAACTGAACTGAGTTGAATCTTTATCATTTCAGACAAAATTTGAATAATCCATTTAAGAAAATTATATGATGTAGAAAAATATGTTTCTATTTTGAAACTGATGTGAAATTTATCCCTATCAGGGCGATTATTCCTCTTGAACTCTCTCTTATCAGTCCTGACGAAAAAAGCAATAATAATTTATATTATTAATATAGACGCACACTGCATTTCAGCTGTGCAGATTATCTCTTTTTAAACCTCAGGGCCGGATAAAATTTATATAACTCTCTAGGCAATTGATTTTCGGTCCCCTTACAGAAAAGCTAAGAGTGTAATCGATTGTTTTTGAGAAAATATGGAAAAATAGAAATTTATGCCAATCTTATACCGAGTTAAAATTCACAGAAAGTAAGATATAAAAGAATACATTCAAAGATAAAAAAATTGGGTGATAATATGAAATGATTTGTAATATACAGATTACACAATTTAGATTAAAAATTAAATCCTTTTGTCCTTTTCTCTGCAAAATTGTTAATTATTTCTCCATTTCAGGTTAAATAGAGCATTTGTTCTGTGAAAAATACAAATGGGCAAGTTAATTTTGGCCGATTAAAATGTTTCAAATTAATTTTTACCCGTAACAGTAAAATTATCTTCCCCACTTGTAATTGAAGTGGTGTTCGTTCTTCAATTCGCGATAAGAAAAGCGAGTCATAAGATAATTGTCTTTTCACTGCCTATGGTTTAATTCGTCCCAGATATATCTATTCTTAACTTATACAAAAGGAAATTCTCTCCTGAATTTCTAAGCGGTGAAATGTAATCTCCTTTTGAATCAAGTGAATTTATCAAACGTAATTGAATACAAATAGCGAAGTTTTTAACGACTGCAGATAGATAAGGCTACAAAGAAAAACTGTTTCCGCTTCTTCAGAATACGCGAAAGACAACGACATTAACTTCGAGATCACTGAGATGAAAATTCCTTTATTGTAATTCCAAAGAACCACAGGATTTAGAAATGAAAATCCATTTTACTGATCAAATGGAGATGAAGGAATTTTTCTGCAACTACAGACACAAATTTAAAGTTATCAACGTGAACGGAAAAAGTTTGATTGAATTTTATGCATGCGAAACCTAAATTTTAGTTGCAGATTTTCTGCTGACGAAGCTCCAAAAAATTGAATGGATTATTCAATTTTCTCGAAATGAGATTGCCCATTTTGAAATATCTTGTCTTATATGTTTCGTTCAACGTATTCAACTCCGAAAGAGAGTAGGGAATTTTCTATGATATCTTAAATATTTATAGATGTCAAGGAAAGTGTTTTGAAAATTCAAGGTTTTCCTACATATTTTGAGAAGGGATATGCTATTAATATTTATACTTATTCTTAGAAAATATGTGCATTTTTCCATTGCGAGATTATAAGGCATGTATTAATAATTTTATTTTTGTATATATGCTTGAAATCATATAGACTTAAAGGTGCAAATTTGCTTCAAAATTAATGCATAGGTATTGTAAATCATAACAGGTAAAAAGTTTATAAAGAATAGTTATGTTCATTTAGAAAACAAAGAGATATTTAAAACATCTCCCTTAAAATTTTGAACATTTCTTTCTGAAAAATGTGAATTTGAAAACAACATGGAGCATTTATTTTATATGGGAGTTGTACATACAAATTTATATATTGTAATAGTTAAGGAAACAATACAGAGTTTCACCAGGAGATTCCATAACAAACAGTTATTTCGACACTGGCGTAAGGTTTAAAAACACGTGTCGAAATAACTGTTTGTTATTGTAATAGTTATTTCACCATGGCAAATATCTTATATATTAATTTAAGTCATGTAAAATGTAAACATGAGTTTTTTTTTTACACATTTTACAGTAAAAACTATATAAACTTATAATTGCAAAATTAATGTTAATGATAATGGGTTTTGTTCTCAATTTCTAAATTAAAATTTCTAAATTATAATTTCTGTCTTATTTTCCTTCTATGAATTTTCTTTTAATTTTACCATTTTTATTAAATAGTGAAGTTAACATTTTTATGATTCTAGTGTATTGCTTTACTTTTCCATGATTTAAAATCTTATTTTGTCTACTTTCATTACCCACATGCTTTAGTTTTTCTGCATTTTAAGAAAGCGTCGTGGAAAATTTAAATACCGGAAAAGAAAGATTTAACCACACTGTCTCTTAAACTCTCAAAGCATGCTCTTCGTAATAGAAGATTTTCAAAATTTAACGTTAAATAAATAAATTTGTTATGCAGGAAATCAGCGCTAATGAAAGAAGCTTTATAAGAAAGGAAAAAAAGGAATTTTAAGTCGAAAATTTTCTATGTTAACTCTAAAACTTTACAAAACTTGTTTTTTCAGTATGGCGTGCTCGTCAGCCATATTGAATTACGTTGTTCTTTAAATCATTTTGTGTGGATATTAACGCATTATTATAGGAGAATATTAGTTTGCCAAATATATTCTGTGTATTTGTACAAAGTAAGCATGGGTAGACAAAGAAAAAGCCAGACGACGTTTTATGGGTTTAGGCGCCAGAGCCAGGCTAAAATAAACCATGAAAATCCCATAAAATGTCAACTTTGATTAGGGGCTTGTTTGTCAATTCTACTATCGTAAACTCAGGGCGTAGTTAAACTCAAAAACAGTAGACCGCCCCGCGAAAGGAAACCTATCAGAGATCAGCAGTATGGTTTGCATAGATAGCAACAGCCAATGTACTGGCAAAACGAATAATCCTGTGAGTTGATTGGGTAATTTAATTTGATTGACGTGCGGGTCGAAAATAAAATAGAAGAGAAGAGCGGGAGCAGCGTACGGAAAAGGACGTCTCAATTTGACGTTGAACTTGGAGTTCGGTCGGAGACTTCAAGGCAAGCAAAGTTGCAGGTGGGAAGACTCACAACCTTCCTACTTGAAAGTATCGCACGGGCTCCACTTGGAAAGTTTTTATTAAAGCTCCAAAAATTCTCGATTCGCTCACGAGCTACAAAATCATACGCATCAGCTGCGTAGAGTTATATTCATCGCCACTGCAGAGTGAAGAATTCCGGCTGACTATAATTATTCATCGTTGATTTTCGCATCAGCAAATCCCGATGTTTGTCCAAAAAATACGTAGAGTCCCACTGAACTGATGCAGCAGCATCCTGTCTGTTCATCGTTGCTTTTCGCATCAGAAGAGCTGACGTTTATTCATAAATACGCCGAGTCTTACAGAACTGACTCCGCAGCATCCCGGCTGTTCATCGTTGTCTTTCGCATCAGCCAAGCCTAAAATTTGTCCGTAAAATACGCCGAGTCCTGCTGAACTGACGCCGAAGAATCCCGGCTGTTCATCGTTGTTTTCAGCACCAGCAGAGCCTGATGTTTGTCCTTAAAATACTCCCAGTCCTACTGAACCGACGCAGCAGCATCCCGGCTGTTCATCGTTGTTTCTCTCATCAGCACAGCCTGACGTTTTCCTTAAAATACGCCAAGTCCGGCAGGAGTGGAGCAGCAACATCCCCGCAGCCCCGTAAATGTTTTCTCATCAGAAATTGGACTTTGAAGTGCACGACGAGCCACAGCGTAATGCACCTGCAACAAAACAACGGTCACGTGACTGCAACACCCCATCATAACAGTCGCACGTGAGTCAATATCCATTTATTCCCATTTGTACGAGGTGTACCATTATTTAGGTTTAATTTGAAAATTAGGTTATGAAACATTCTATTTTTCCCATTTGCCCTTGCTTACTCAGGCAGTATTTCTTGCATTGTTTTAATTTAATATCTGGCATACGTTCTCAGTATTGGTGTAATTTATTGTATTGTCATATTGCAATTTAGACAGATATTGTTGCCTAGGAAACGACTTGTTAACAACCTGTATTGATAAATCACAGCACCATAGCAAGAATATCAGCTAGACATTTATGTTTCTGTCCATGTGGAAACTTTCGCCATTTATAAAATTTCATTGAATTTTTAGAGTAGTAATTAGTCATAATTAAATTTGTTACGTTTGTTTGAATTAGTTCTCTCCTTTTTTGTGTTTTGCATCCCTATACTGATTTCACGGCCATTGGACAATCATATGTTTCGCAAAGAAACTGACGGGTTATTAAGCAATGATAAGCGTAATGATAGGTGCATTTATCCAAGTTAAGCAATTTGGCACATTATTATTAACTTAATAATAATAATAATAATTTATCGTCTCCTTTTGTCACAAAGGAAAAATTTATCAGGGTTTATGATATTTCTGACTTCTTTGTTTACTCAATACGATGTAGAATCGTTTTGTGTTTTCTTTTATAACAATTTCTAATTTTTCTTTTCTTGTTGAATATAATATGCAATATTTTTTCATACTTTATTTTATATAATATTGAATATATGTTTTTACATAATGTTAAATATAATATGAAAATCTTGTTGAATACAAAATTGAATATTTTATTCTTCAATTCTCTTTCCTTTCTTGGATTCTATTTTGACTTTACCAATTTCTGCAAGTAAGAAATTTATCAGTAAACGATGTATTACATCCATGAGTAAATTTCTGGCGAGCTGCAAATGAAAAACAAGGCTCTGTTTGAGACTGAAATCTAACCAGCAACCTCTTTATTACGACCTAAGTCACTAAACAACTGAGATACAGCTTTCGAGGACTTTATCTTCATATTTACGTCAGCAAATTTCTAATTTGTAGAGCATAAGTTTGGGGCAATTAAAGATAATAATTTTTTCAAACACCCAGGCTCTGAGACATACACACAAGCCAAAGAATGAGGATATTTGAAAAGTATATTTTTATTTTTCATTTAGTTTTCAGAGATCTCTATTTTCAAAGTGGAACTTAACGCACAAAAATCTAGAAATATTGCTTTTTAAGTTTTTATAGTATTATAAAATTGGCTATATTTTTTGAATTAAATTCCATTAATCATCGGTGTAAATATAATAATAATTAAATATATATTAATTATTAATAAAATAACCATATAATAAATAACTATATAACGACCTCTAAGGTACCGTGCGAATAAGGTTGTTATAACCTATAGTCGTTATAAATGATATTAATTTTAAAATCGTAGTATAATCAGATATTTTAGTGTTGTATAAAATGTTTTGTTAGTAAAATATGATAAACTTGTTGGTTTTAAAATTAAATAAAACTATACTTAATTTTGATAAATTTAATTGCCGTATGCGATTAATTATATTTGTAGGCTACAGTAGTGGACAAAATTGTGGAAACCTTTTGAAAAAAGTTTATTTTAGAGGTTTGATGGCTAATAACACCACTTTTTTTTGTACCAATACTATAAAATTATATATCATTAGAAAGGTAATTTAATAAAGATTGTAATGCAATAACATTTGTTCAATTATCTGTATTCTATCAAAAGTTATAGCCAAATAACCAGAAAAAAGAAGCACAGCTTGCTTACATTTATATGAAGTAGCTTTCCTTCATTTGAATGTGGCCAATGAGCATGAGTGTTTACAGAGCCAATCAGGTGTCATCTTGTTTTGGCAATGAGCCAATCATGTTTTCTCTTGTTTTGGCAATGAGCCAACAGGTTACAGGACATTTATCAGTGTGTTCTGTAATTGCTATCAAGTTGGTTGTTTTTTTTTTGTGCTCTTTGATTTAGTGTGCTTGTAAAACGTAATAAAATTAAAGAAATGGCGCAAAGAGTTGACTGGTCACCTAGGAAGCGATGTAAAATAGTAATATTAAGTGAACAAGGCTACAGTTATGAAGAAATTAGAAGAAATATTGGGGGAAACTTAACTAAAGGTGGCATTTCTAAATTTTTGAAGAAGTATAAGGAGACTCAGTCATTACAAAACCAGACTGGTAAAGGCAGAAAAAGGTGCACAACAGCAAGTGATGATAGAAGAATTAAAAGACAGTGCCTAGGTGACAGGAAAAAATCATCTCTGTGTATACAAGGTGAAATGGCGCAATGCAATGTGAAGTTAAGTGCAAGGACTGTTCGGCGCAGACTGCATGAATGTGGTCTAAATGCAAGAATTCCACGAAAAAAGCCATTTTTGTCTGTCAAACAGAGGTTGAAAAGATTAAACTGGGCTAAAACCCATGTTAACTGGACAACGGAACAATGGGACAGTGTAATTTGGAGTGATGAGACCAAAATCTCACTGTTTGGTAGTGATGGCGTAAAATACGTATGGAGAAGAATTGGAGAAGATTTCCATCCTGAGTGCATTACACCTACCGTGAAACACCCAGTTAGTGTTATGATTTGGGGTTGTATAACATCAAGAGGTGTGGGCAGAATTTGCGTGATCAATGGGAATATAAATGCCCAAAGATACATAAATGAAATACTTGAGCCCAAGCTGCAGCCTTCTGCATGTGATCTTTTCCAAGATAATGAAGCATTTATATTTCAACAGGATTCAGCTCCATGTCATGTTGCTCGTGTGTGCAAAAAATGGTTTCAAGATCATCATATTCAACTGCTGGAATGGCCTGGAAATAGCCCAGACCTTAACCCCATCGAAAATCTATGGAGCCGGCTAAAGAAGCTTGTTAGTCGGAAGCAACCCAGCAATAAAACACAATTAACAGAAGCAATAATTCAATCTTGGTTTCATATTATAACAGCTGCAGAACTAAAGAACTTGGTTCACTCCATGGGAAAGCGTTGTAAGGCCGTAATTAAGGCTAAAGGTTACCCAACTAAGTATTAACTGGTATGGTGAACATTTTTGTATATCTCATTTTTTCTATGTATATCACCTTTCTTCTTTATGAATGCTGTTCTATTAAAATACGATTCATAAATGTTATTGCATTACAATCTTGATTAAATTACCTTTCCAATGATATATAATTTTATAGTATTGGTACAAAAAAAAGTGGTGTTATTAGCCATCAAACCTCTAAAATAATCTTTTTTCAAAGGGTTTCCACAATTTTGTCCACTACTGTATATATGAATCAGCAATTTCTAGCTCAATGTTGTCAACTTGTATTTTTGTTTCCTCTACGAAATTATTGAACATGATCTTAGTTTTTTGTAGGTTCATCTTGAGTCCAACTTCTTTACTTCTAGTTGAGAGCTCCTGTACCATGTCTTGGAGTTCTGATGGGTTCGTTGAAAAAATAACAATGTCATCAGCAAACCGCAGATGATTTAAATATTCACCATTTATTTTTATTCATATATATATATATATGTATATGTATATTGGCTACGTATAATGGACGATCCCTTGCTTCTGAAGCAAAACTTCAGGAATTGGAAGAGGAACTAGACAAGATCAAATGGGACATTGTAGGACTCAGTGAAGTTAGAAGAAAAGGTGAAGAGTTGGTGGAACTTAAAAGTGGACATTTGTTTTATTATAGAGGAACGGAAACTGGAAGAACAAGTGGTGTTGGCTTCTTAATCAACAAAAGAATTAAAGACTGTCTTCTGGAAGTTGAAAGTACATCAGATCGAGCAGCGAGGCTTGTTGTTCAACTAACCCAGCGATACCAACTTCAAATAGTACAGGTATATGCACCAACATCAAGCCATACCGACGAAGAGGTTGAAGAATTTTATGAAGAAATCAAACAGCTACATACCAAAGGGAAACAACATATCAAGCTCATCATGGGGGATTTCAATGCAAGAATTGGACAACAGGAACAAGGAGAGACATCGGTTGGTAAATACGGATATGGGGAAAGGAATGAACGTGGCGATCAACTCATCGAATTTGCAGAAGCTGAAAACCTTAGCATCATGAATTCATTTTTTAAGAAGAAACCGCAAAGAAAATGGACATGGAAACACCCAAATGGGGGAACTAGTGAAATTGACTATATCCTGGCAAACAAGAAATCAATTATTGAAGATTGCAGTGTACTGAACAGATTTAATACTGGAAGTGATCATCGAATGGTGAGATGTAAAGTGCACTTAAATACTAAATTAGAACGACAGAAGCTCATTAGGAAACAAGTAAGTAAGAGGGTGGATTTAAAGAAATTAAAAGAAAATACCGAGGCATTCAAGTTGGAATTAAAAAATCGCTTTTCTGCACTGGAAGGACTTATTGATGAAAGTGATATCTCAGAAGCAAATGAAAACATTGTTAAGACAATAGTTGAAACTGCTGGGGAAATTGGTGGTGTAACCTGTAAAAAGCACAATAGCAAATTATCTGAGAAGACGAAACAGCTCATGAAAAGGCGAAGAGATATGAAGGTGGACAATCGAAATACCAGTTCCAGGATTGAGTACATAGAACTTTGTAAAACTCTGCGCAAAAGCATGAAAGAAGACATAAGAAAATTCAACTGTGAGTTAGTAAGGAAGGCCATTGAAAATAACAAGAGCCTTAGGGTTGTTAAAGGAAGTTTATCTGTTGGGAAGAAACACATCATTGCATTAAAAGGAGAGGATGGCACCGTAACAAGAAATAGGGAAGAAATACTTAGAAGAGTTGAAGAATTCTACAAAAAACTATATGAAAGTAACAGTGGATTAAACGAAGACACTGAAATAGTCGAAGGAACAGCTCCTAAAATCTTAAAAGAAGAAGTTTCATTTGCAATAAAAAGTATGAAGAAAGGAAGAGCCCCTGGTGATGATGGTATTACATTAGATATCCTAAAAGAAGCTGGAGAATATGTAGAAGACATACTTGCAAAATTCTTTACCAAATGTCTTAACAGCGGTAACATACCAAACCAATGGGATTCTGCAACAGTAATTCTTTTGCATAAAAAAGGTGATAAAGAGGATTTGAAAAATTACCGACCAATTAGCTTGTTACCTGCTATTTATAAAATCTTCACAAAAGTGCTAACACATCGCCTGCAGAAAAAATTAGATGCAGCTCAACCAAGAGAACAAGCTGGATTTCGAAGTGGATTCAGTACAGTGGCGGAGGCTCTACCCACTGAGCTATGAACTACAATATCTAATCTCTTTACGAACGTATATATATATACTGCTGCCAGTTATTTCGCAGAATGGTGTAGTACATAGACTACTATTTAAACCAAATTGCAAAGAGACTGGTATTAAATTGATCTACGTAGTGTTCGATTTATATAAAATAAATACATATGCTGCAACGGGCATTTCGATCAATTTAATACCAGTCTCTTTGCAATTTGGTTTAAATAGTAGTCCATGTACTACACCATTCTGCGAAATAACTGGCAACAATATATATACGTTCGTAAAGAGATTATATATTGTCCTTCGTAGCTCAGTGGGTAGAGCCTCCGCCCGGCAAGTGGAAGGTCGTGGGTTCAGGTCCCACCGAAGGCAGAAATATTTATTTTCTTTCGAACGTTTCACCATCTAATCACGCCATACCATCGGCGTTGGTATCACTACGCCAATAAACGTTGATTGATTGACATTGTTGTTTGATTGACCTCTCGGTTTATCAGATACTATTTTAGCAAAAGAATGTTTCATATTTGGAACAATTTGTATTTGTACCAAAATTATCATAATGTACAAACATATATAAAAATCTATAATATGATACAGCAGAATCCTAATTAACCAATTAACCGAACTTTGCTTAACCAAAGTCACTTTCCTTGTCACAGGATAATACTTGCTGTCCTTGCGCAATACAAATACAACCAACAAGCCTACCTTAACCGAAATGCCCTGTTGTACTTGCTTTTATTATTATCGTTGGCCCCCTTTAATTCAAGGGCGGATCCAGGATGTTATAACTGGGGACGGCATCGGGGGCCCTCACGGGGAAAGTTTTTAATTTTGGAACGTTAAATAGTTAAGGTAAATGTTATCATATTACTAGCTTTCCTTAACACCAGGGTTGTCCAACATACGGCCCACGGGCCACAATCCGGGCCGCGAACAAGGTTAATCCGACCCACCTAAAACTGTTGGAAATAAAAAAAAATCACAAACAAAAATCTTAGATTTTTTTTTTCAGAAATAAGGAAAAATCGCGGAGACAGCATAGGTGACCCCTTCCTATGTCGCAAGTGCCCAAACAAATAACTGGAAGAAACTCTAAAGGGAGGCTGTTAAATGTAAGTTAGCTTGTTTTTTTCCCATTTTTTTAAGAAACCGCTGGCCGGCGAGAGATCATTGAAAATTTTTAACTATACCCAAAAAGGTTAGGCAACACTTTCTTTATATACACCAAGTATTTAATTTACGATAATGAATTAAATTTAAGCTTTTCTTTAATTATCCAATATGCTTTAGGGTAGATTATAGTCAAATGTTGCAAACGGATAACCTAGTATATAATAACCAAAACCAATAATTTTATAGTGTGGGAACAAGTTTTGAAATTTAAACACAAAAAGAGATTGTAATTATTTTACTTTTATGGCGCAAGCAACTGATTAAAAACGGGATTTATAGTGAAAAGTCGAGCCATCTTGGCTTCTTTGAAATTGTCAATCACATTATTTATATCAATATGAACGTCTCTGTGAGGGTGTATTCAAAGTCTCTTCTGTCATCCGCGTTCGAAGCCAATTTTAACGGCGCTTCAAGGATGAAAACTACGTTCTGCTGAAGCAAGATTTACTGAAAACACAGTTTGAAAGGCCAGTAGCTTGTAGATTAGTGGAAAAATGTCTGAATAACACTTCTCCAAGAGTTGGAGACTTTTGTGTAAGACTTTTGTTTATTATAATCGTAACAAACAACACAAAAAATATTTTTCATCTTCTTTATTTTTTTCCTATTTAACCCCGACGGGGGAGCGATTGCCCCTTCCTCTCCTCTCTGGATCCGCCAATGCTTTCAGTATTATCGACGAAAACGTTCGTTTGTTTTCTAGTACGTATTCCACCTTTAAAGGAGGAATACATACAGATTATGCAACCGTGTGTGCATCACTCAATTTCTCTCTTTCTCTCTCTCTCTCTCTCTCTTCGGTAGCCGTACTCACACCCTTTTCCTTCCCCCCCTCCCACGTTGTGATTTTCAGCGAAGGTTGGTGCACTTGTGACATGACCATTACTAACTTTCTGATATTTCAGTAATAAGCCAAACAAACACCAGCCCATTGGTTTTTAGTTAACGTGAGTGGGTGAATAAAACCAAACCCTAACACTTGAAGCTGAAAATTATTTGTCTCAGTTGTGAAACAAACCTGTTCGGGAGTATATTGAAACTAGTCTTAATTCTGGAGTTTTCAAGGGGCTCAGATCAAGAGTCAGACCCGGCCCTCGTCACTTGTGAAGCCGTGACACGGAGCAGAGAGTTTAGTATAGTCATATTTGATTTTTTTTACACAATTGTTCTATTTATTTTTGTCTCCTTCCATCTCATCACCTTTTAAAGTATGAGGTAATTATCCATTATTATTAGAGTACTCTCCGACCTCGAAGACCCTGATTGCATTGGATTATAGGCTCTGTCGACAATCAGTCTTCACCGGAGGATGTTTTTAATTAAACGATGAAGGACCGTCGTGACTAAAAAAGTCTTTTAAAAAATGTACACATAGATGACGAGTTACTTCCAAAGCAGCAAAACTTAATATTTTAATTAACATGCACATGTACATTATGCCGTTTCTTACTATATATTCTATAATAATTTAGTAGTATATAATTTTTTGATTTCCTTTTTTTTTCAGCCTTACATTGAAAATTGAATTTGTTTATTATCCGAAAGTTTGCTAATACGAAATCGAATCCTTTCCCTTTATTTCGATTAATCAGAGTATTACTGCGTTTATTATATTCTAATTCATTTATTTAAAATATATATTCATATCTGAGAAAATATCTTTATATAACACGATGCGAATCCGCATCCGATAAGAAATTTACGTATTATTGTAATAGAATAGAAGCAACGGTTACACAAATTTGATTTTGATATTTATTAATATATTTTATATTAAATGTCAAATATGAATTTCCGCGTGCACACAATATTATATAATAACAATTTGTGTGAATCTTTTAAATCTATAAGCCTACATGTTTAATCTTTTTAAATGACAATCATTTCAATAAATTAATAACCATTATTATATTAAGATTGCTATACTGAAATTTGTACGTTGATCTTGCTTTATTAGAAACTTATGGTTTTGGTTAATTATTTAAAATTTAAAAATTCAATACCTCTTTATACAATTACGTTCTAACCCGTTGGATACACCCCACACATACACATCTCCGTTTGAAACAATGTAACGCAACTTCATGAATATTGACGATTCCAAAAGCTCCAGGAGAAATTTTACGTTAATGAGATGCCAGCAGTATTTATCTGGTTATGATAACGAGCGAAAAGGTTTAATCCTCGTTCCGAAATTACACAGCTCGGATTTATTAAACATGACTCTAATTTTATTAAACTACTATGATAACGACAGCATGGATCTACTCACAGAATTAGCTGAATAAGACGGTTTGGTGAATATAAAATACTTATCTTCATTCAATTTCTCTCTTCTATGTATAAATTTGCCTATGACAAATAGCAAGCGTAATTTTTATACTATGAATTACATACTATTTCGCAGCATGTGTATTTAAATTCTTGTCATATGTGTTACTTAAATAATGTTGTCGATTCATAACACCTAACAGATACTGGAATAAAATGAGCTATCATTTGAATGGGAAGTTAATCATGATTATCTAGTTGGATTAAGTTTAAGATCAATCATTACACGTATTTTATATATATATATAGGCCTATCAGATATGAGACCTCAAAGCTTCAATGAAACTCTAATAGTCTTGTAGAACACGACATTGATTAGCTAATTACATGCGATATATATCAGAACATATATATATACCATATACCTTTGTGTTAAATGGCATGCAGGATACATCGAGAACCATCAGATTTTAGAATCTGACTAACTAATTACATCCGGTATGCCAGATTAAATGAGTGATACGCTGCTTTTTGATTTCTGTTGCTACACAGTAAATCCATATTTACAGGAACCTGTGCATTTGTGGAAACCGGATTTCACTGGGAATATCATCTCACGCGGAAGTATTCACTTCTTCCATTAAAACTTAAATCACTTTAAAGATTTTAATTAAAACCCTCAAACATGATTAAAACAAAGACAAGATACACAGAATGAAACGCTACCACCTCTATCTTCCGCAACATGCCTTCCAACATTGCCGGCCATCGCCCAGGAGTCTCTTCGCATTGCGTGTGCATAAAGCTTGTTTAGACACTGATGAGTGCTGCCACCTGGTGTTCTCTTTCATCATTAATTTCAAATATTAGGACTATTTAGATCACACCTATACATAAATATATCAGGGTCGCTTAAAGTTCTACAACAGCATTTATAACCTACATGCTCAGATACTCCTGCGCACTTGAACAAAGTGCACATGATGTGTTCTGATAAATTAATATTGCTTAATGCCTTCTTTAGGTATGAGGCGACTACTTTTAAGATCCTAATTGCTTAGTGACCACGACTGAGGCCTTTGATGCCACTGAGGTAAGTTCAAGTTCCTTTGTGTTCAGTTCGAACACATGGTCGTTTATGAAATTACCATAATTCAGAACTAGCGTCAAGTCTCTATTCCACCCCACATGACTCTTATAATCTTGTAACTTATATGTACAAATTATATTTTTATAAGTGGTCATGCATTGCATCGAAAAGAGACTGTATTTATTTATTTAAACGCACATTTTAATAGGAATTGAATTGCTTATTTCAATTTATGGTATGTCTGTTTTTAACTCAAATTTTATTCATTCATTGGATTTCGAAAACCATTTGCTTCAAACTATAATCGATTGATTATTATAAGGCATTTATATTCAGACTATAGCACTAAAAATATTTCTGATCATTCGTTTAATGGAAATATGATCATATTTCCATCTTTACCGTGACCCTATCTTGTGTTGCTCTGCTTTAACTCTTTCAAGCTTGTTTTTCTTTCTTACATAATCCACCTTACCTGAAGGTATTTTCTTTGTCTCTGAACCTTTTGGAATTCAGTCAAGAATTTGATCATTCATCACCAATTTAGTTCTCTCATACAATTTGCCCATTCTCATTCGAAGTTTTATTTTACCAATAAAGTATCATTTGCTCTTCGATGGTAAAGATTCCTTGTGGGCTTTTTTCCGCTTATTAAAGATTAGCAATAAGTTTGGGGTAGCGTAGTCCTGATAGTGGTGTGATGGAGTGAGTTTAGATAGTGGGTAGAAAATATCGATCCGTTTCTTGCACAAAAGTTGTTGTTCTTTGTCAGGAATTGATTGCATTGAACTCTACCTGAACACATAGTGTTATAGTTTCATATTACTCAACGTGTCAACTGTTCGTCTTGTAGAAAAATGAATAATATGAACAATACCTGCTGAGGATATGTCCAATTGAAACTAGATAGCTCCCCATGCGTTTGCACTTGTCTAATTAACTGTGTAAATTAGCCTATGAATTGGACTAGAAATTTATTTTCAGCAATTTACAATCTACAATAAAAAAAAATCGACGTATCAAGAAGGAGTTGTCCGATTGTAATGAAATTTCGTATGAAAAGATAGTTTGACCGAACATGCAAATGATTAAAATTTGGTGTCCAATGAATGAATAGCGGGAACTCCAGCGCATCGGAACTGCGCATTCAGCAGGTGTATATAAGGAGCGATTCTCAATATGTGGTCAAAATTTCTGTTGCATTTTGACTGCGGATATCTTACGTCGACTGTAACAATGCCTCGCCGAAAGATTCGTGCTCATTACGAGCATATGTCAGAGTTTGAAAGAGGTTGTGCTATCGGATTGAAAGAGGCTGGTTGGACGAATCGAAGAATCGCTGGACATGTGGGTCGAAGCGATGCGGCGATTGGACGGTGCTGGCAAGAGTGGGTCAACAACGGCAGATGTCAGCGTCGGGACGGCAGCGGTCGACCTAGGGCCACAACAGAACGGGAAGACAGAGCGATTGTCAGAGCAGCTGTCACAGCACCGGATTCGTCGTTATCAACTATCCAACGTGTGGCCCGCACACATGTGTCCAACATGACCCTCTGCAGACGACTGAGAGAGCGGAATTTACGCTCGCGCCGACCGTTACGCCGCTTACCTCTCACGCCTTTACACCGTCAAGTCCGATTACAGTGGTGCCGGGCTCGATCAACTTGGAACTGCGCTGACTGGGGACGTATAGTCTTTAGTGACGAGTCCCGTTTCCAACTGTGTCCTGACGACAACCGCAGACGTGTCTGGAGACGTCCAGGGCAGCGTGGGGATCCTGCCCTTACTATCATCGTGGGGATCCTGGCCTGGGGTGCCATCTCCTTTGATAGCCGGACCCCTTTGGTGGTCATTTCTGGCACACTTACAGCACAGCGGTACGTAGACGACATTCTACGACCGGTTGTGTTACCGTTCCTTTTGCGACACCCTGGACTTACGTTTCAACAAGACAATGCCCGGCCGCACACGGCACGTGTTGCTATGAATTGTCTTCAAGCTTGCCCAACACTTCCTTGGCAAGCTAGGTCTCCTGATCTCTCTCCCATAGAGCACATTTGGGACGCTATGGGAAGGCGATTGCAACCATCCCGGAATGTTGACGATTTAGCCCGACAGTTGGAGACAATTTGGCAAGAAATTCCGCAGGACACCATCCGGGATCTTTATCAGTCTATGCCACGCCGGGTGACAGCTTGCATCCAGGCCAGAGGTGGACCAACGCCTTATTGACTTCCTCCCTTTGTAACGGTCAAACTCTGCAATAAATCATTCAATTGTTCTGAAATTTTAATCGTTTCTTTTTCTATGTATGTTCTTCACATCCACCAATTTTTATCGCAATCGGACAACTCCTCCTTGGTGCGTCGATTTTTTTTGTTATAGGGTGTATATGAAGCAATAATACATATTTTTATAAGAAAATTAAACTTAATGTGATCTTTAGAAATGGAACATTTACAAATTAAATATTATTCAGCTATGTACATAAAAAAACAAGCGTAAAAAAGTGGGAAAATGAGCGATTTGTGAATGCAATTTTGAAATCACTTCTAGGCTTTGATTATGCGAACCCTTTTAAATAAAGTTCTTCGATACTGACCAAATATTCTTTTAAAACAATTGATGCTTGTGTCGTGGTTATTGTACTTGACATAATAATTTAAGAAAGAAATTTCAAATACTTGAATTCCAATAATGTACGTTTTAATTTTTAATTTGCCTTTCGGTGATCCGGTGACCATGAAGGCCACATTCATCCTTGCGTGGCTGACCTCGATTCCTAGTTTAGTTAAATACAAATGTGTCGTGGACAGCAGGTTACATTAAACAGTCAATCCAGCTGAAAGACATGAAACGGAGCCTTGAGACATAATAGGTACAAAATAAATAATTGTTTGTTTGTTTTTTGGTTTTACGGCTCAAAGACTACAGTGGTCATGCTGCGCCGGGACCTACAGTTTTCCGAGGAATCCGAACCTCTTAAGGCCTGGGGAACCAAACCCCGGACTACAGTGAGCAGTGCGATCTTTTATGAGATCTCTGAGTAAGCGTTCTTTTTGCACTGCTGGGAGTCGAACCCGGATTAGCCGCGCACTAGGAGGTACTACAAAATAAATAATTCTTTCATTAAAATTAATAATTTATTATACATGATTTCACGAAAAGGCTAAATGTGGATTAATAGTGAATTAATAATTTTATAGCTCGAATAATTTTTCACTATTTTTAAATTTAAATATAATTTATTTAAACACTGAATAATGATGATGTTTAATTATTGAAATATTTTAATTTTGTTTTTTGTTCATAAAAATTTAACGTGTGTTATTATAATATTAGCTTTCGATGACTCCTTATTACAATAAAATATTTCCGGATATTTTGATTTCTTTGTATCAACGCGTTATTTTTTGTTTATAGTTCAATCATACAGAAATGTTCTAAAATAAATTTTACATTCATCGTTTCATTTTAAACTTTTGAAAGTTCAATTCAAAATACATTTTATGGAAATTTTGTTTAAAGAAACGAAGAATTTGTCCTTTAACTCTATTGAAATTTATTTATACATGTCGAACAATACGCCGATTAAATTAAGAAACAAATTTTATCAACTTTTTACTATTACTACGCTTAGAAACGTTGATAAAAATTGTTTCTTGATCTATTGAAATTATTCACGAAACCGAATTGCTCACGAACGGAGTTATCCAGTAACAGGGTATAAATATATTTCATATAGAAATACGAGCAGAAAGAAAAACAAGAATATTCTATCCTTTTTACATCTATATGTTATGAATATCAAATACCCTTGATATTTGAAGCATATGCATGTGAAGGATATAGTTCACGGATATCGAATATCCTTAGAAACGTGAAGATAATATATAAAACTTTCGTAGTTCGATCGTTCATACAGCCGAACGCTGTTATAACGACAACTAGGTTATTACGAGCAAATTTCTGAAGATCCCTAGCGAATCTCAATAGAATTACCTTATTTTTTTTCTGTTAAATCATAAAATTTTCAAACAACCAGGAGATAACCGAAAAATAAATTATCATTTTGTATTCTAATGGAGTTATTTTATAATTTCTATGTATACATAGCATGATTTTATCTTCTGCTTTATAGAGTCCTTTACACATAAATTCAATACATCATGTTTGCATGCATGTGCACATAAATGCATTATATTACGTTTACATTTACGCATATACACATGCATGCATTACCTCACATTTACATGCATGTATACATCTACACCTGCATGTATTACCTCACATTCACATGCATGTATATATGCATACATGCATGCATTACATCACGTTTGCATCTATGGATTCATTCATGTATGCATGCATGTGCTCATACGGACATTACATCCCGTTTACATGCATGCATGCACACATACACGTAATACATCACGTTTAAATGCATACACACATGCACGTAATACATTACGTTTACATGCGTGCATATAAACACGTAATACGTCACGTATTCACACATACACGAATTGCACATTGTGTACGTAAACCTATGTAAAACCTATGTAATATTAAACAATTATCTAACATATGAAAACAATAATGCAATACCCCACTATATGCATATATATAAGCTCTTGATAATTGTAGGTCTATGGACCTTCTAAGAGAAGCAGGCCAAACGTGCACATAGCCATACATAAGCCGGCTCCCACTCCCTCTATTAAGTTTAACGTGGTGCACGATTCTAAGCATCAAAGACCATTATCATGACTTGTAGAAAGGGTGCACAATACGGTGATTGTTTAGATCGTAGAGGCCTTTAGACATAATCATCAAAGGCCATTATCAACAGATTACCGAGACTATAGATCTGAAAAGCGCGCTTATAATGAACTTGGATCTCAAGGAAATATGCTTCCTATATTGAAATTTAATGAATTGCGCCTCCAACCAGGCGCAATTTTAAAACTTTATCGTTTTAACACAAGTATCCTAATTAGGAATAATTTATAAATCTTTAATCAAATTCTGATCCACGTTAATCGCCATTGAATTAATGCTTAGTAGAATCGCATTTATAGTAAACGGCATTGACAAATTCATTTGTATAGCTTTTATCGTATAAAATCTATAGTAACTAAAATGAAAGGTTGGTTTATAGATAAATTATTCAAATTTGCCAATAAATTAGGATATATTTGTAATATACATGTAGATACATTGAAATAAGAAAACAGGTAGAGATTCCATGATGATGAAGTTCTTACAAAGTACTTGTATTGAGAATGCTTGGAGAAGCCTTCATGAAGCAGCGTTCATATATATATATATATATATATACAGGGTAATTCACAATAATATCCCTAAAAATAAAAGTTTGCATTTGAAGAACCAGTGATTTAATAAGTCCATATTTTGGGGTATACCGCAGTCACCATGGGAATTTTTTTCGCGTATAATGACATCATTCGTTTTTCTTCCATTAAAGAGATTCTTCTACTTTTCTTGGCTATATATCAAAATTCGACCCTAAGTACTACTACCCTTATATACAGCTACACATACAGGCAGGGCTGTCCTGAAGAAAATTGTTGAGAGTATGCGGTGCTGTCTTAATTAAAGAGTATTGAAATTGCGGGGTTACTGGACTTGGTGACCTCACAGCGCCGAGCTGACTGTCATTTGACTGGTCGTCTATCGTCTATCCAAGCCCAAGGTGGCACTTGCCACTTTCATCAGTTTTTCCTTCCTCTTCTGGTCATACGCAGGATATTATTTTGAGGCTTGGGGGATTCACAGGAGTTTTCCTCATTTGTTTCCATTCAAGTTTGTAAATGACTAGGAAATTAAAAGCTGAATTAGTTTGAAAGTTGCCCACAAACCAGCAAGTACAAAAACTTGTGCCCTGCGGTGGCGCAGTGTGGTAACGCGTTCGCCTAGTACGCCGTTAATCCGGGTTCGACTCCCAACAGTGCAAAGAACGCTTACTCAGAGATCTCATAAAAAGATCGCACTGCTCACTGTAGTCCGGGGTTTGGTTCCCTAGGCCATAAGAGGTTCGGATTCCTCGGAAAACAGTAGGTCCCGGCGCAGCATGACCATTGTAGTCTTTGAGCCGTAAAACCACAAACAAACCAAACCAAAGAAAACAAAAACTTGCTTTAGCTCTTAAGAGTACGCGGTGCACACAAAGCGTACCCTTTGGGGACAGACCTGAATACAGGTGATGTAAAGTATAGCCCCTACGTGCTACTGTCTCTGTATACAGCTAGAAATGTGGGGGAAGTATCGTGTAGAAACAACTTTCGATCTAGTCTACGAAATTTTTCAGAAGTTGCCCTTGCACGATACTTTCCCTGTATATATCGGTGTATACAGGAACAGCAGAGCGTAAGGACGACTTTTGATATATGTTTGAGGAAAGTAGAGCACTCCCTTTAATAGACAAAAAATGAATCATATGGTTATACGCAAAAAAAAAAAAAAATCCCGATAGTGACTGTGATTATCTCCAAAGCATATATTTATTAACTCAACTGGTCCTCCAAATATAAAGTTTTACTTCTATGAAGATTGTTATTGGTCACCCTGTACATATAGATTGTATTTTGAACAGTCAAATTCTACTTCGACGGATTAGATGCCATTTGAACAGTTTCAATCCACTTCTTGTGTATTTCATTATTATCAGACGTTACGTATTTCACGTCCATTGCAAATTTTCATGAAACACTGATGCACGTTTTATTACGAAATAACAAGAAAAATGAAAATAGAGTGGAATTTACAGTTAATAAGAGCAAATGAGAAAATATAGAAAAAGAATCGTTAAGACCCTAGCAGAGTGAGTAATGAAAACAGAAGTGTGGCCTATGGGAATATGAGAATGAGAATTGACTGGAGAAAGAGACGTGAATGGCTCGGGAAAACAACATAAAAAGCAATAAACAACTTGTGGAATAAAATAAGGCCGCAGTTTTTAGGCCACGTATCGAAGTAATGTGCAAGTAGAATTGAAGTATCATCAGAATACTCTTCAACATTGTCAGAGTTAAAATAGTTAACCATCAATTACCAAATTGACTGAAATTGACAAAACTCTAAGCAATGTACGGAAATCAATGACGCGACGTCCAATTTTTGTTTGATGTCTAGACCCTTCAGCAATAAATATATGATAATGCTCATTTAAATGAGCGGGTAACATGTGCTTAATCATATACAGGGGGTGTTTACGTATACTTATAACGAATTTGATAGCGTAAATAAAATATAGACAATAAAAAATTATTTTCTAATGTATTCTATCTGATAGCCCTGTCTTTGAACTATCATATTGCATCTAGAATTCCATGATTTCAGGGCTTTTGTCCCAAGCGGAATTTTTCCCATTCCACGGTCCATCCAAGGTAGTGGGTCGGCGTTTTGAAAGAGATTGTTTTAAAAGTCCAAATGCACAATAAGCCATCGGTGCTACATCTGGAGACTGGGTAGGAATATGGCTAATTGGTGTTGACTTCATGCCAGTTTCTTGTCTCATTTTTTCTAGAAATGCGGTTGTACTTTTGGAGGTGTGGCTGCTCGCTTTGTCCTGATGGAGTTCCACATTTTAAAAATCAGTAGGATACAATTTTGGAATATCTTCTTTAAAAATAGGAGTCAGAACATTATTTTGATAATATGTAGAGTTGAGTTTTGGATTTTTTCAACTTTTCTTATTTTTTATTTTCCACTGTAAGAGATGCCAGCTATATGCAAGCTATATGCTTTTGCTTGTCTTCTTCTCTCTCTTAACAAATAAACTTAACTTGTATATGTTACATATTTTATTCTAAAAATAGATAAGGAACGGCTACTGGCGGGATATAACTATGAGTTATTTATTTTATTTCATATCTCGGTAACCCTAAACTTTTTTAAGCGCCCTTTTTCTTGATATATGGCCTTCTGAGAGATGACCGTGGAATATAAAATAAAACAAAATAATTCCCAAGCCATGAATTTCAGCTCCTGAAAAACATTTAAAGACGCCTAGGGTTGTTTTTTTTTTTAAAGGACAGTTTTATCGAGATTAAATATCTTAAGGCCTACAAATTTTATACAAATACACCAAATTCTATTCAATTTCCTTTTTTTTATTGTATTTTTAGGACGCAAAGACAACAAAAGTCATACTGCGCTTAGCCCTATAATTCTTCGAAGAATCCAAAGGAGCTGCGCCAAAGGAACCAAACTCCGGACTGCCATAGGCAGAAAATAGGTACGCTTTCTACGATACCGTTGGACAGCCAAGGGTTAAGGACACGATGAACGAATATGCTATCGCTACGCTGACCTAGAGTACAGGACATATATTTTTCCTAAGAATTAAGACCTCTTAAAGTCTAGGGAAGCAACACTCGGGACTATAGTAGGCAGTTAGTCTAAAGAGTACAGTATGCAGCAAGCTAATTTTTTTTAAGCATAGTAGGAAGTCAAACCCTGAATAATGGCATGCGTGAATGCGTGTCAATTACTCTATCGTGGAGCCAAAATTTCGTTGTAATAACTATGTATAATAATGACTATGCCTTTAAAGGTGATTATGAAATTAAAGATGACTACGTAATTAAAAATGATTATGAAATTAAAAATGACAATGAAAATAATAATGATCTGTAATTAATGACTTCGTAATTATAATGACCATGAAATTATAATAACTATGTAATTATAATGACTACGTAATTATAATGACTATGTAATTATGATGACTATGTAATTGAAAAGGATTATGCAATTAAAAATGACAAAGGAGTTAAAAATGTCAATGGAATTAATAATGATCTGTAATTAATGACTTTTTAATTATCATGACCACGTAATATAACATTGACTATGTAATATGACATTGACGATGTAATATGACATTGCCAAAGGAATTGTTATTTATAGCGCGGAGAAATAAATTGGAGAAAAGAAAAGTAAAGAGGGAAGAAAACATAAAGAACTTAATAATAAACGTTAAAATATATGAAGTCTAATGAAAGAAAAACTGAAAATGAAGGCAAACTTAATTATATAAAAACATAAATATAATTTAAAGAAATTCTGTCTAGACAATTCATTATATAATTGTTGACTTTGTCTAGACTGACTGAAGACTTACAAACAAGACCGACAGAATTACGAACAAGAAGCATTATATATATAAACACAAATAATACTGCCAACAAAGGGAAGTAAAAAAATACGAACGATACCGAAAACACCTTTGATTTAAATATCATTAAACCTGTAAAATTATATGTTTGCTTTTATGCAAAATAAATAATGTTTAACAAGTTACAGCTTTGTTGGATGTGATATGCAATAAAATGCATATGTAATATGTGACATTAAACGGAATTAGGGTATCGTAAAATTCGGAATTAATTTTTGCATTTAAAGCAACAGCCTACATTGAAATATTAAAGTCTGTACCCATGATATACAGAATTTTTGTTTCAGAATTGTAGAAGTTTAAACCAGTTATTTGGATGCAATTGGAACAATATTACATATCCGTAATGGTATTGAATAGATCCTAATGAACGTTACTTCTGATATAAATGAATATTTTCGTACTATTATTTATTTCCTTTGTATACCTTTATGTGTTTCGCTGCATAAGAGAAATATTGAAGATTTTTTAGCCTGCAGTTACTGGTTAAAGCCTCGTCCAGAGTCCTGAGAACTGTTCATATTTATAATTATTGTTTTTATTGTTAGTTTATAAACTTTCAAATATAACCATTATTGTGCACTTGCGAGAAAATGATCTACTGCACCGCAGGAGAGCATTTTACTATTGTCGGTTCCCTAGTGCCCAATTCTTGAAATTTATGCAGTTTTATTTTTTTATTTTGACCTACCTATGCCTATGAGGAAAATTTTATTTTTCTTACTGTGCCATATGCTGAAAAATTAAAATCGGTTTTTAAGTAATAAATTCACTGATTGATTTTGGACAGCTGTGTATTATGATCTCATAACATGATCGGAGCTTAAATCTCAATATAATTATTGGATATTAAACCCATATGCGATTTAATAATGTGCAAAGATATATGGAGACAGTTGTTTTTTCAATGGTGGAGGAATTTCGTTTACAGAAGGTCTGAGTATACCTAAGCGTCCAGATCTATACGTCATTCGTACTAATTTCTAGGCAGCAGCAAAGTGCCGAATTGCAATACTCTACATTTTTGTCCGGCTTTTTGTAGTAAGAATTGGTAATCTATTTATTTTCATGAATAGTAATGTACACATTCACTGAGAGAGCGCTTCATGGCGGACGTACCAGAAGAGGAGGAGGAGGAAAAGAGTATGGACACTCCCTCATACTTGCTAAACTTAAATCCTATACAGCATACTTGAAACTAGCGGTGTAGACATTCAAAAATCATGAATGACCCAAGTGACTTTATGAAAGGTCATGTGGTACGGCATGAAACATAATAATATGTTTTGTTATCAAATGGAGGACTACTTGAAACATGCTCAAAAAGCATATAATGCTGCTCTTTCACCATCTTTAATGACTCTTACCGAACTAGAACATGTTCCATAGGAAAAATTGATAAGAATACGAAAACGAAAATTGCAAAGAGACTATTTTACCTGCGCCACACAGCTGCGTAGTGGTACTATCTGTTTAAAAAATCCAAACCATTTTCCAGATATGCTTTGGTTTTATCATATAACTTATCTTCATAATTAAAAAAAGTAGACAGAATTGAATGAACTTCTTCTGCAAATAAATTGACGAAATAAAACTTTTTTTATTTTTACTGTACTGAAGTTCCTTTTTATGTTTTTTCATGCGATTTTCCGCCACCCTCATATATCCAGCATTGTACCATTTGCTATGTCTACATGTGGAAAATGTTAGACATTGTGTATTAATTGATTTGAAGAATGTATGTATGTATGTGCTGTGTACTCTTGTCATAAAATTTGGCACTCCTCATATACGAGCACGGAACATACTCATACGAATTTGGTGGAAAACATTTCAGTATTTTATATATTAAATTTCTCAACTAGGATATATGTTTTACGTTTCAGAACAAATAAACATTAGAATTATTTATATTTCCGGCGATGTCAAAGGATATAAAAGTAAATTATTGTAGGTTTCAGAAATAAATATTAGAACATGCTAGAAATGTTGACATGGGGAATTCAAAATTCAAAATTTAATTTTTTGAAAACAGCTGCAAATTCCGTTATTTTTGGCGACTGCAATTCTTTCAAGCTTTACGAATTTAATAAAGCCATACAAATTCAATTTTTATGTAGCCTTTTTCTACATTTTTTTTGGCTCTCAAATCCGCGTTTTCTTCGATGGCCACTAAAAAGCGTCTTATATTAAATTTTATTTCAAAGCAACGTCCCAATATATATAAAACTTAACTCAGAAAAACTGGAATATAAAAGTTTTTCCTTAACGTCGGCATTTGATATTCTGTTCCAAAGGCTAATTTAAATGTCGTTTCGTTTCCGCTAGGATTTTATTTCAGATTAGGAATTTCTTTTGCATCGTGGAAAGAATTGTTGAGTTATGCATGCCCCTTACATAAAACTTTTTTTGTCCTTTGATGATAAATACAAAATTGGAAATTTACTTCACAATTTTCAACTACGCATGGTAGAATGGAATAGGATATTTGTAGTTATGCCTGTTCATAACCTTGTACCCAATCCTGCTTATTTCCCAGTCCACATTTGCTCAATAGCACTGTGAAACCTCGAAACATTACACATGCGTTATTGCCTACAAATATACAAGTTGGAGGTAAACGTTCTTATTTATATTTCATATTTACAAATTATAAACTTGAACATTTTTCTGTATGAGAATAAAAAAAACATTTGTAAAGTTCTTCATTAAATAGATTTATAACAAAATCCCTAACGTTCGTTGACGATTTTTAATTTAAACGATAAAATGATTGTTACTTTTTAATTTCAGAAATTCATGTTTTAAATGTAGTTCCAAATCTACTAAATTTTATACTACCTTTTTTTTAATATACAACAGTATTTTTCGCAACAGTATTCTTGCATCCTCAAGGAAGCAAATATCAAAACATTCTATTCCCCTGTCACAACACTTCGCAAACAACTTACAAAAGTTAAAGACCCAGTTCCACCAGAAGATCTCACAGGCGCCATATACCAAATACCATGCAAAGACTGCAACAAACATTACATAGGACAAACAAAAAGAATGATCAAAACAAGAAAAAAAGAACACAAACAAGCACTCGCGAAAGGAGACATAGCCTCACGTCTGGCAGAACACGCTTTACAACACGGACACGAACCCGACTGGGACTCAACAAAAATACTACACCGTCACATCACAAACAAGAATAGTAGACTCTTCTTAGAATCTTGGGAAACTTACAAACTACACGGGAAAGCCATTAATACATCACAACCACTTCCAGAAACTTATAAACAACTCTTACTCTGAAATGTATGGGACATCCCCAAATTAGGTAACCCGCAGTGTAGGTTTCTCATTGGTTCCCATTGGGGTTCTTCCATGATTCTATTGGAGGCCTCCCATTGGTTCTCATTGGGTTTTTCCATTCTGCGGGACTACTCTGATGAAGGGTTTTCCAGAAATTTCAAGTATAAAAAAGAGACAGAAACATAACATCGTCATTACTCCTGATGAAGGACTGCTGCTGATGCGTCCGAAAGCTTGAGTGATCTTTTTCATTGCTATTTTACCAGTGTTTAACCTTTTGTATGTAAACACTATTTTTAGTTTATAAAAAATTCGTTTATTCGCTCCTCTCTTGTTTAGGTATGACTAGGGTTTCGAATAGGTTACTAAATTAAATTTACGATAAATCTTTTTTAATGGTCATACGGTTTTTCGATATTTATCAATATTTATTTTTCCTTGGGGAATAATAATTATCCTTCCTGAAATCTATGCCTTTACATCCTAAGATTTAATGTATAGAAATGTTAGCTTAAGTTAAAACAATGAATAACTTTAAAGATTCAGAGTGATGATTCAAAAGCTCATACTCTAAATGAAGACGCATCGCCATAGTTAATCCTTAGGGCTATTCACCGATTTAACTTAAGCCTATGTTTTACTCCCTGTCATGATGTTTAATATATCTCCTTTCTCCAGGTTAACATGTCAGATATCCAATTAGCCATGTTGGGAGCATTGTAGGTTCAGATTAATGGCATTTTAGCACGACAAGAAAATTTAAATAACCTTTCATTATATTAAACATAAATATTAGCTCAGCTGACACCTACGAATAGACGTTGACCAAAGAAACTCTGTTCTAATAAAACTTAAGTATAATAGAATCACGAAGATCTGAGCGTCAAGTATCGGAATGTCCGTATTATCTGACTCGAGTGTTCTTTCAAAACCATAATAATTTTCCGAGAGGGCCTAGTCTTAAATAACAAAAGAAAATACAAAACTTGTTTAAGTCGTAATATGTTATTGCTCATTGTTTATATTCTCATATTTTATGTGAGAGTATTTGGTATTTTATTCCAACTCCTTAAGCCCGAATATTCAATGTCCTTGTTATAAAATTCCGTTCTAATTTTTGGTAGTCTATATTGACCTTTTCTCTGGAAGCTCGATTGTTTCCATAATCTATTAATTCAATATTCTCTATATATTTATTTCCTTTTATTCTTTTGAACATTATTTTTAATATACTATAATCATATATCTTATCTATTAGTCGAATACCATATTTGCTAAACAATATAATTTGATTTAAACTTTTAGTTTTTTCAATTATTTTTATAAATTTAATCTGTAGCGATTTAATTACTCTGGTATTTTTCTTATTTAGATTTTCCCAAATGCTATTACAATAGGTCAAGTGACTGTATATAAATGGATAATATAGACCCAGTAATATATCTCCGGGGACTGTTCGCGACAATTTTCTCAAAATCCCTATTCCCAAACTCACCTCCTTTTCTACTCTTTCTGTCTGCCTATTCCAATTCAGGTCCTTTGTCAATACCACCCCCAAAAAAAACGATTTCCTTAACAATTTCAATTTCTTTCTCATTTGAATAAATTTTTTCTGAATCTTCTATTCTATCAATTTTCCTATCTTTTGTACTAAAAAAAATTAATTTTTTTGTCTTAGATTCATTTATTTTCATTTTAATTATTTTAAACCAAAGTTCAAATTTTTTTAATTACTTCATGACCAGTTTTAATTAATTCATATTTGTCTTTACCCTGAATAAACACACTTGTATCAACTGCATATAATGTTAAATGACCATTGTTAGATATTTGCGCTATATAATTTATATACAATAAAAACAGGAGGGGACCAAGAATGAACCCCTGGGGAACAACATATTTATTTTTAAGTGAAACATATATTATATAATTAATACGTACTATTTGCTGCCTTTCTTGAAGATAGGCATTTAGAATATTGTTAATTTTGCCTCTCATACCATAATGTGATAATGTGTCTAATAATATGTTCATATTAATTACGTCAAACCCCTTGCTTAAATCGAAAAAAATCCCCATACTAATAAAGCCATTTTCCAGAGATTTTTGTATTTTTGTTATTACATTTATCAAGGCAGTTTATGTGGATCTGCCTTTCAAGAAACCGTGTTGGCTTCTATCCAAAATTCTAAATCTATTTGTGAAATCAATTAATCTGTTATTTAATGAACGCTCAAATATTTTAGCAAATACTGATAAAATTGAAGTGAGTCTGTAATTTGTTTTAATATTCTTGTCACCTTGTTTATAAATCGGAACAATTTTTGTAATTTTCATTCCATCTGGTATCTTTTCCTGTTCAATAATGTCATTATAAATTATCAATAATGGTTTTAGAAAAATGTTTGCATTTTATTTGACTAGTTTTGGTTTTATTTCATCTACACCTGCTTCCTTATTTATGTTTAAAGTTCGTAAAATTTTCAGTAATTCTGATTCATTTATTTCTCTGACATACATGGTCTGGTTATTTTCTCTTTTTAAATAATGTCTGTAATCAAGTTCGTTAGTTTTATTTTTATTTAATTTAGTATCTATTTCAGTATCAAAAATATGCACATAATATTCATTCGATAAATTCGCCATTTAATTTCACTTATGCTTAAAAAACAAGTTTAGTTCATTGTGAAATGTTCGTTTGAAATAAAAAAAAGTTCACCAGGTTTATTCTTCAGAAAACGTATTACGTAGATTGTTCAATTGAGATGGAGTCCATTCATTTCCTCTTGTGTATACGAGTTTTTTTGTTTTTTTGTTTTCTTTACGTTGCAATGGTTACCTAGTCGTTCTAGGCATTTAATCTATGCTGTTATGCACTTGAACCCACCTGAAAAAAGAAACAAAGACCGAGACAGAGTAATAAAAACAAAATAGACATGCTTTGTCTTGCAATTTTTTTATTTTATTATGTGTTAAGTGAAAGGTGCATGGTCGGATTGTGGGGGTTATTTTAATGGATTTAAATATTTATTTTAATTTGTTGCAAAATAATTTGTTATATAAATTGTCTACTCAACAGTGCTAAGGTACTTTGCACATTGTAAATGTTTTATAATACTATGTGAACTGATAAATTACTTCAAACTGAATTATTTTGAATCACATACAAATAACTAGCATGCCACATGGACTGTTCATATTATTTGAGTTTTCGATTAAACGAAGTAGGTTTATATATTATTTTGTATAATCCAGTTTATACTATAAGTTCAAATAAATATCGTTTCCTGTGAGTTCACAATTCAAAAATTATTAAAACATTTGTTTTCCTCATACATGATGTAAAAGAGAAAAAAATGTGTGAAGGCACAGATGAAAGTAAATAAGAAAACAAGAAGAAACTTGTGTGAATTTCATTTTTCTTAACTTGTTGTACAAACATGTTTTAATAAAGACAGCAGAATATTAAAACGAAACTAGAAAAGTAAATTAAGTACAGAACTAAAGAAAAAAAAATGTAATTACCATAACGGCTTCCTCTGTGTGATCCTGAGACACCAAGTAAATGATTTTCATCTCAAAAAAATTATTCGTTTGTGGAAATTAAAATTATTGTTTTTACCTATACTTCGGAGAAGGAAAACCGTTTTTGTTTTCTTTTACGCTGCTAATTCCGCCTCAATCTCCAGCCAGTGGCGTAGGAAAATATGCTCGGGGGCTGGAAACTCCCCATTGGCTATCAAACATTGGTTTCTCTAAGGCCGCAACGCCTATTCCTTTTCCCTTAAATCTACTTGAGACCCCCCATGTGTTTTGAATTGCTAGGCTACTGATTCCAGTTATTGAAATCGAAAAATTTTCGTGGTATATTACCTTTTATACCAAATGTTTGTATCATGCTCAGTATTTGGAGGTTACTTCGAGTGCTACATCTTTAAAATATATTAGAGTGAAATATCGTTAATTCGGATTCCCAGTTAACAGTTAAATAATAATCGGTGTATATCATTGTGCCTAACATGAATATAATAATATACCTGGTCATTTACTTGAGACCTTTCGTAATTGAAATTTACTGGTTCCTGCATAGGTGATATTTGGATAGCCCAAAAAATATATATGGTATACTAAACCTTAGATAATAATATACCCACAAAGAAAAGGGTGATTTTTCTGGGCCTGGTGAAAGCCGAGCATACATCTTGATTGACACCAAGCGCATTACCTTTTAAGCTACAGGAGATGGTCATCCCAGCCCGTCGAGATGATCATTCCCCCCTGTGACCAAATATAAAGAATTCACTTCGGACAAGTTTTTGGGTAGTGATTGGTATAATCGTTATTGAGTAGTGTTGATCAGTATATTGATTTAGGTATTACTATATCTGGTCGCCATGATTTTTCTGACCATTCTGCTAGAATCGTTTCAAAGGCCAATAATAAATGTTATATGTTGTTACGTGCATTTTCTAGGTGTAATCTTGCTACTTTGGTATTGACCTTTAATACATATATTCTTCCCTCATTGGAATTTGCATCTCCGGTGTGGAATCCATATAAACTTAGAGATATTAGGACCACTGAGTTTCCTCTTAGAAGATGTACTTACTAAGTGTTTCCTCAGTTCCTAAGCTAACCTCAAAACTTAAAATAATTTAATATAGATCTTCTCTTACATTTCTATAATTTTTATACTGCTCAAGCTATGTATCACGAAATATTGTATATCGGGTTGAATAAAAATTTATTATTATTATGCTTACCTGGATTGAGGAGTCTTTCTTATAGTGACCGTTTCGCCTTATGTGGGATTCATTCCTGTGAGTGGCGTCGACTTGTAATTGATTTGAAGCTATTCTATAAATTGATCCGCGATATGATATATTCTGATCACGACCGACCTCTGATAGCTATGGCCTCTCCTCGGGTTTTAAGAGGCCACCCTTACAGGGTTATTGTTCCAACTGTAAAGTCAAATTCCCGCGTTTATTTTTATATAAATAAAGTTGGGCGCATTTGGAATATGTTGCCTGCTAAACTTGTATGTTTTGCTGGCTACCGTGAATTTTTATCTGCTCTGGATATGAATGACTTGTCACGATTTTTACATTGTTTTCCTTTTTAGGATTTTTAGGTAGGATTTTTATTGTGTACTATTCTTCATGTACTTTTGTTCTATCTTGTGATTTTGATTTATTAATCGATTTTACTCTCAGTATAAGTGTTTGTATCCATCTGAGTTTTAATAAATTATTATTATTATTAAGTTCGTGAAGGTTCAGTGCTTTGACTGCTTTCTAAACACCTTTTGATTAACAAATTATATAAGATTTAAGACTTTTTCGATTGCTGAAAGACATCGAAAAACGTTTAAAACTAAATTAAATTGTTACAACTGTGCTTATTGTGTTTATTAATATATTATTTATTAAGGTATATAAGGCATATAAGGTATATAGTGACTTGATCTCCAATTTCATTGAAGCAACATATAATTGAAGTATAAGTAAGTATTTTTGCATTTTTAAGCGCAAGAATCCTGCTGGTCATGCTGCACATAGACCTACAGGTTTCATGAGACTGTGAACCTTTCACAACCTAGTAAAGCAACCTCGCATTACAATGTGTCGATAAGCGCGTTATTTTTTTTTTACAA
>QLNU02014802.1:158975279-158987993 GCA_006491805.2 Dysdera silvatica | reverse complement strand
GAGGAGATCTTCATCCTGCAGTGGATTGACAACGGCTGAAATGATGATGAGATGATGATGATATATATATATGTGTGTGTGTGTGTGTGTGTGTGTGTGTGTGTCAGTGGGGAAACGAAGGCCACGTCCCTGCTGGCCCTGGCTTGCCTACAGGCCTGGATTAGATGGCTCCTTTCATCACGTAAATTACATCGTCAAATTTCTCGATTGTTAGTGAAAATTAAGTCGGAATTCTGAAGTTTTTTTATTACATTAATTTTTGTTAATACAAAAAGCATTACATAAAGAAACACTGCCAAAACTTAAGGAATAGCTAATTAATTTTCTTGCTAATTTTGTAATCATTTTCATGTTATCTATACTTTCTTCATATCACTTTTTTGCTAAATATCCAAGTCATCCCTCACAATTCAGGCTAAACTATGCGTGAACACACACACGCACACATGATTTAGCCGCTAATTAGCTAATTACACTAAAAAAGGAGACAACAGTATTGAAAAAACACATTTGATTAGAAGGGAAATGAATTATTAAAAAACAGCTTAGCAAAATGATTTTTTCTTATTTCTTTTCCTAAATAAAACAGTTTTCTCCGGCAAGCCTGCATGAGCTTACCGAAGCAACCATCAACCGGTTGTTCCCTAACGAACTCGCTAAATGCCATTATTTTTATCGGTTAAGAAGACACTCGATAAACGGAATCAGGCCTTGCGCTCACTATCTCCCCTTTTAGGACCTGCCTAAAAGTAAAAAAGAAGAAATCGTATCAAATTTAGACGCGACAGCCACAGCTAACGAGAAATCCGTAAATCGGAAATCGATTTACCTTTATCTGAATTGAAGGCTCGTGTATGTAGTTCCATGTGATGAAAAACAGAATGATCGAACATCATGAGTAACGGCCGAGTTTCTTTTTTTCCATTTCTTGTTGACGCGAAACATTGGCGTTCAGATAATATGTCGCGTCTGATGTTTCTTCGCTTCGTGAAATAGGGAGAAATTGCTTTAAAACAAAAGACGGACAATGTTGTATACGAAGATTAAATTTTACGTCAGAAACCTATGGGAATGCATCACCAAATTGAAAGTAACAATTTAGTATGGCCTTCAAATGACATAAATTTACATAAAACTGAGGTGATTGTAATCATTAAACAGCCTAGAGAAGGCACACATAATTGTTGGAGCCCTGGATCTAATGTTTGGATATAAATATTAGTTAAATTCATTTAAATAATGCATAAAATAAATTAAAATAAAATGTATAAAATAAATTAAAGAAGTAAACGAATTTCCAATATGAAATTATTATTTCCAAACAAGTAAACTAACCCACATGAGGTGTATGAATAGAAATCAACATCGTATGCGTAAATTGAAAAGTTTGTTTTGACGTATGTTACGGATGAACTTGGCCGTATTTCCTCAAAAGTACAAAAATAAAAAAAAACAATATTAGAATATAGAACATGTTACAATTGCATGAGTATTATGGTTCCAGTTGGGGATGAATAAATGTCAATGTAAATGTAAATGTAAATGGTCAATGTAAAATTTTTAATGGACGTTTCCAAGCTTGACCAAAGCTAGAAGTAAACTTTTGTTCACTGACTATGATAGAAGAATTCTTATTGATATGGAAGTCTTTCAAGAAATCTGATTCGTATATTGACTTTGATTAGCAAAAAATTGTGGGTTGGTGTTAAGTTTGAACTTGTGTTTATGTGACCAACAGTGAATGGTGATAGCGGAGTTGTGGAATTCTGCTTTCTTTACGTATTCACAGTGTTCCTTCAGTCTGTGCTGCAAGTCTCGTTTTATCTGTCCAATGTAAGAGAAGTTACATTCGCAAAGAATCTGTAAACTCCCCAAGGTTCTAAAATTGGGATATCATCATCATTAAGCGTTGAGGCATGCATTTTATTATACAGGGAAAACTACTTTGAAATTGTCCGTTTTAAATATTTTGCAACTGATAGAAGGACAATGGTTCCTGAGAATTCAAAATTAGTCGTATTATAAAGTGCGGTGATTGGAACAGGCTTAGTAAATTTTTGGGCAGCAAGGTCAATAATGTTGGGTTTATAACCCCTATTGACGACGATTTATTTGATGGCAGTGAGCCCATGGAAAGTGTCGAGGGAGTTAAATAAATCCTTAATACCATTTTTTAATGGAGTAATGAATAGTTATTAAACACTTTGTTGATGACCATTCGAAAAACATTCCGATATTAAATAACAAGCATGTGAAAGAAAATTGCCTAAGGTCGTGGTTTTCAGCGGGTTTCAATTAACATTAACTCGCAACTCTCTAATCCGCAACTTTCTAATTCGTAACTCTTTGATTCGCAACTCTAAATCGCAATTCTCTAATTCACCACTCTCTAAATCGACAATCTCTCATTGGCCACTCCCTAAATCGCAACTTCAAATCGCCACTCTCTAATTTGCAACTCTCTAATCCGCAACTCTCTAATTCGCAACTCTCTAATCCGCAACTCTCTAATTCGCAACTCTCTCTAATCCGCAACTCTCTAATTCTCAAGTAACTCGGTAGGTTTTCAACGTTAACAACAGCCACCATTATTGCATTTACGGAAGACCTTTACCTTGTCCTTTTCATTGCGTATAGACAGGCAGACAGGAAAGCCAAAAGCAATAGCGGGTTCAATATCTATTGAAACCCGTTAATAATATAAAAGCAATTACTCAAATAATCGAATATAATTTTAATTTGCCTGTATTTGTAATAAAACAATAACAATTTTCATAAATTGTATCACAAGACTCTGTGGTTGATGGGAATATACTATGATTTCGTCAGCACTTCTCGTTTATAATTTAGTAAGTTTATTTAACAGTAAAATGCACAAATACAGATAATTAAACGAATGTTTAATTTTGATTTTGTTGCACGCAAAAGGAAACAGATGTATATTAAGTAAACAATTATTAAATAAATCTAGGCAAAGGATTTTATTTCGCAGTGTTAATATTAATTAGAATTAGAATAAGTGGAAGAGAATTCTAATTATTGAAATTAAAAACCACTATTTAATGAACTAAAATTTTCCAAAAATCCTCCAAAATTTTTAAAATATGATTTGTCTATCCTTTTGTTAATGTTCCCGAATATCTTGCGGGTTTGCTTACGTATGTTATTATGACCGTAATTCGAATTTCTTCATTATCCTCAGCTTCCAAAAGGAAAACAAGTTATTACCACAAAATGAACTTATTTCGTTCCAGCTAATTTATAGTTAGCAAGATCGAATATCACGCATCAGCACATTATTGCTAATTAAAATCCTAATGAATTAAAATAATAATTACTTCTGGAATGGAACATATTACGAATACGCCAAACAATATGAACAGCGATAAACATGAACCATAGAATGATTTAGTTAGTTTATGATACATTTAGTGTCTATTACTGGCCTCAGTTTAAAATTGTTTCACTAGGTCATGAATGGGATTGCACATCTAAATAATATTAAATCGGCCACCCGCTAGTTGTTCGGTGATCCAGGGGTATGATTCTCGCTTTGAGTGCTAGAGGTCCCTGTGTTCTAATCCTAGCTGAGCCCTTCTACTTTTTTTAAGTAATAAATACACTTTTTCCACCCATCTAATATTATATTGAATAAATTATAATGCCGTAATACTTTTTGTTTTCACTTTCTGAAGACCTTCTGCATTAAAAATCCTGCACAACTCGCCAATAATAGTACTATATATATATATATATATATATATATATATATATATATCTTGAATATCAACGCAGAGAAACCATAAATAACCGCCATGCCTCAAATTCTGGAAGTAAATTTTAGTTTCCTAAAGTCAGCCTGGAGAAGGAGATAGAAAAACTGTGGGTTCTACAAAGATTTGCATCTATCAATATTGGGAACCTTCGTTTTGACTTTAAAATGGAAGAGTGGGTGTTAGTTCCCCCCCTCCCCATCATTCTTACTAGTTCATATTTCTAAACATTTCTTTCATAAAATATAATTAACGTAATCTGGAGCATACTGTCCGGTGGTCTGAGGGTATGATTGAGAATTCTGGGATTCCAGTCCTGGCCTAACCTTTGTATTTTGCATTTTTTTTTCCAGAACTTCCATCTTTTCTTTTAATTTAATTTTTTAAAATTTGTAATAGGTAATTCTTAAGTTGTTTATATTGTTTTATATATATCTCCAGCATAAAATTTTATATTCCTTCTTGACTCTGATTCACAAGTCTGAAATTCAGAAGTCTTCATTTTTTAGGGCATTCTCCTCAATACTATGATTTAGTAAGGTGATATTGTTAGACTGATTTCTACTATTTATACAACTAAGAAATACTCTAACGAACTTCGGCAGAAATTGAATTAATACGATCTCATCGCCATGACTCGGTGATATAGGGGTGTGATTTTCGCTTCGGAAGAGTTTTTCCTATCTCTCCCTCTCTCTCTCTCTCTCTCTCTCTCTCTCTTTCTCTCTCTCCCTCCCTCCCTCCCTCTCTGCATACAATTAATTTTTATTATATTTTCTGTACTCACTTTAAGAGATATGAAATAAACGAAGTGACATATTCATTAATTATTTATTCAGAAATATTTCCGTTGAGAATTTCTGAAAACTTCATCGCAAATAGCACAATGTATATTCTACGTGCAAACCAAAATTCATAAAAAAAACGAAAATCCAAATTTCTAGAAATACATTTCCTCTTCTCAAAATCAGCACTTGATGAGCAGGTGTCAGGAATAGGAAGTTTTCGCAAAAAACGTATATATTATTTTACAGGCAATTATAAATATGTAGAGTATATATATATATATATATATATTATAACTTTTGCTTTGATTTTAAAATTTGATAAAATCGCCTAGCGCTGGCTAATATCTATATTGCTAACAAATTTCTGCATAAAACGTTAAGGACCGTCGGAGGATAGCGACAAATTTCTTTTTTTAGAATGTAAAAGATTCCTAGTTCAATTCCAAGCCGAATCCATATATTTTTTTAGCTCTATAAATTTCGAAATAAACAATTCTAAGATTGTCCAACTTATCCCAACACATACCGCCAGCATAAAATTTGATGGTCCTTCATGACTTTGCCTTGCATGCGTGTAACTCGGTGTTTTTAGACTACTCAGCTTAATAATTTGATTTATTTATATAATTTTATTTTGTGTGCTGTATCAAATTTTATACAATAGTATTAATTAATAATATATTGTTCTCTAAAGTCATCGATCTACTCCATGCCGTTAATAAAAGAGCATCCGTAGAAATGAAATTCAGTACCAAATTCATTACTCTTGAAACGTAGACTTCGGCTTAGAAATCCGTATAAATATCATTAGCATAGAAAAACTTGCCCAGCCTCTAGGTGGTCTAGATGCATATATCTTTGCTTTGGGTGCAAGAGATGTCAGATTCAAAGTCAAACTTTTTTTTTTCAAGGATATTCTCCGTTCAATATTTCAGAAGAGTTCGCTGAAAACAGCAAAATTTGTATTCCAATTACGACCAAACAATACGTGTAATCAACATAATTTTAGAAATACGTTTGAATTTCCTAAAGTCAATCGTTGAAGAGAAGGCTGGAGCAATTCCAGGCCTAGGAAAATTTGCATCCATCACTCTTCATTTTTTTTTTTAATCTGAAAGGAAAGGTGCCGATTACAGACACTCTTGGAAATTTTTAACACTAGCAAATTTTTACATAAAATATGATTCACGTCATATTTGCAACATAGTTCGTTGGTTTAGGAGCATGAATCTCGGGGCGGGAGGTTCAAGGTTCGAATCCCAGGTGAACGCCTGTGTTTTATATTTTTGCCAGAAAATTTCTTCCCTCAAATTTTGATTTAGTAAAATGATAGCGTTTTATCTCTGTTTCCACAGGTGTAATGCTACTATATGTCAATAATTAAATGCAGAAGAAATTTTACTTGCGCGGTGAAAGGATTGGAGCTCATTGTTCCAACGGAATGATATTCGCTTTTGAAAGAGATGTTCCGGATTCAAATCCCGGACTAATCCCTTCTCCTACTCCAAAATCAGAAACGGATCCAAAGAGGAATTTTAGGGAATATAAAATACAGTAGGACACACTTATAACGAACCCACATTTAGAGGGTTTCCGGATATAGCAAGGAAAATTTGAATTTTATTTTGTACAATGTTTATAACATATAACATACGATTCTTCAAATAAAATTAGTCTACCAGACTTCAAATGGTTCGGAAGGTTCAGAAATATAATAAAAATCTAAAGCATTCTATGGTTTAAACTTCTTTCCTTTACAATAATTATTACAAAGGAAAGACAAAAATATGAGAAAAACGAAAAAGGAAAACTGACTGAACTCCTAAAAGGAACTGTATTATAAAACAACGACACTAGTTTTTGCCTTCATTTTTACGTTGCCGTAAAAAATTAGAATTAGTGGAAATATTGTTTCAGTCTACGAAAATCTGACATTCTCCCACCTTAAGTTGTCGGGAAACAACTTAGTATGCGAAACAAAGAGTTCTTTCACTACTTGGTGGTCAGGAGATAAAATTAGGGGGTTTCGGAAATCTTCGAATCCGTTCTGTGGCTTATATTTGTTCTCAGTCTGGGAATCCCTTCATCGTCTACATAAGCAGCTAAAGTCTTTAACCTCTTCTCGTTGTTATCTGTAAAAGACTTAGCTTAGATTAACTTTACCACTCTTTTTTTCTGTGTTCCTTACTCCTTAATATAATCTAGTAACGTTGTCTTTTCTAAGCGGCAGTTTTCTCACAAGACTCAAAAGCCAATCCAGTCACTTCGAATTGTCGCTCCCAATAAGTACAACGTCTCCAACCTGCACTTGTTGGCTGTGCTTTCTATGGTCATTCTACCAGAAAAATCTAATGTAGTTATGATCCTCAGGACGTACACTGATTTTCAAAAAGGTCTTTTCAATGTCTGCAGAAATACAACACTTACGTTCTCTGAGTCTCAGAAGAAGACTGGAAATCAGTTCCAATAGATTTGGTTCAGACCCCAGACATTGATCTAAAGATAGAGACCCTGATTGTCTGGCAGTGACATGGAACACTGGACGTACCTCAGTGGCACCGATATATTCAATGGAGTTCCAACAGTTGAAAATCACAGCACCAAAGAAGGGATAGAAATAAAGTTCCTCATCAATCTTTTCTCCTCCAAAGAGTAAATGAGCCAAGTTTTGTTGATGTGAGGGGGCAGGTCCTAAAGCATTCGCTATATCTTTTCTAACATAAGATTTCTGTGATCCAGAATCAAATAGTAACTTCTTCTTCATTGAGAAAACATGTGCTCAGAAAACTAGCAGCAGAGGAAGAACTCTGTTGTGTTTATTTAATTGGTTTCACTTTGAAAGATGATTCCTCTTCAAGACCAAGTCCAGCTATTGCCAAATTAATACGCTCTGAGGCTCCACTTCCATTTTCGGAAATATCGGTAAACCATTAAATCTTTTCCTTGAACCACCATGATAAATATTAGAGCTCTTGTGCCAAGCTCTAAGTAAATTCTCTGGCATACAGGACTCAAATAATGGACAGAGTAAAGCCGAGTTTTTTTTCTGTAAGAACACTAAAGATTTCAAGAACTCGATTCTGTGACTCTAATTATTTAAATAATTATTTGAAGCAATATTTTTCCAAATTAGCTTTAACAGTTCACTAACATACACTTCCAACAGTAAGTCATCGCTGCCAAACCGGAATTTTAAGAACTCAATAGTTTTAGGATAATTTTCTCCACTTGGCGGGAAACTTTCAACGAGTTCTCCAGCACGAGAATTTTCAACAGTTGCTTTTAATAAATATTGGAATTTATAGGAATCTACGATACGTCGTGTGTTTTTTCAAGTTGACTCCAAAACTGTAGCCATTCTTTAATGTCGCGCTGCCAAATTTTCGAAGCTCCAATTTTGAAAATTTGAATTTTCTGTTGCTCGAACTACTATTAGGTTCCCTTAACTCATATAAACAACTCATATAAGAAGTGCATTAAATATGCGTGACCTTTAGTAACGAGTGAGGTGTGTTGAAATATGTGGAAATAGCCTGATGGCCGAATTTATTGTTTGGGTGAATTGTTATATTGAATCAGTCTGAGGTCCTCAAGCCTGTTATATTCACCATAGATATTTACTTAGGACCTTTCTTTGTGTGGTCATGTATTGTCACAACGACTGTTCCAAGAAGAATAAATAAAGTATTATTATTATTATAAATTGACTCAATGTGATAACTATTTAAAGCATTATTTTGACGATCATTAATTATTTTGTGTGTTCTTAATCGAATTCTAAAAGCTTGATCTTTAAATTCTTCAACAGAATCATATTTGGTTTCAAATTCGGTTTCCGTCAAATCTCTTAAAGTATCAACATCCGTTTGGTCTGGCATTCTGCCTTAGAAATAAATATTCCCAATTCAGTTTCGAGTTCAGAATTATTTACATCACCCTGCATGAGTAATTCTTCCAATTTTCCGTATGATCTAGTGACTGCAGCCCTCTGAGCTGTTCTTTTTAGAATTTCCATAACAACAGACGAATAAAATACATCCTATATAAAACTAAAATATGTGTATTTCGAAAGTTCAAATAGCTTACCTAAAAATATTTCAGAATCTGCCAGATACCTTCAGTCCCACCGGGGTACCATTAAAATGTAACATGTAACATATGTTTCTTTCAAATAAAATTAGGCCACCAGCCTTCATAGGATTCGGAAGATTCAAAAATATAATAAGAATCTAAGGCATTCCATGATTGTCAAACTTCTTTCCTTTATTATAATTATTAAAACAGAGAGCCAAGAATATATGAAAAAAAAAACCCGAACTGAAATGAACTCCTGAAAGAAACTGTATTATATAACAACAACACTATTTTTCGCCTTCGTTTTCACGTTGCTGTGAAAAATAAAGAAGAATTAGAATTTGTGGAAATATTGTACCAATCTACGAAGATCGAACAACGATTAAGCGCAATACAATTTAACAGCTTTTAAAGAGCAAGTCTTTTTTGGACACAGGATATAACGAACAATTTAAAAAAAAATAAATTAGGAAGTCAAACTTCTTGTAAAAATTCATGGTCGTCATGGTCGTTATAATCGGCGCTCGTTAAAACCGATTTCTACGGCAATTACATGGATTTGGGATGGGAAATTGCTCTATTCCCCTCATGGATCCACCACTGCCTAAATTCTATCCCTGTCTATAATTCGGATGTTATGATTTCTGCCTCCTCTTTCAACGATATTGGATAAACGTGCTGCCGTGTTCTTTAATTTTCCGGAACATTCTCAGTTGTTTGAAATATAAGGGAACCCGAAGTAAGACGTGGTGAACTTTTTTATCCATCGGAAATGGCGCCACCTAGGGGCGGACTGAGTCTTCCCAAAGATGCATGTACCTTGGATTTTCGGAGGGCGCGAGTCCTATCGCCCATGAGAGCGTACCAACCCAGTGACCGGTTGACCGGCGGCCCAGTCCGCCCATGGCGCCACCTATCGACAGCCTTCAGTTCGAAGATTGACAGATAATATAAATGACAAGTCGCTGACTCTTTATCCATAGATGGCGTGTGCGCAGTGGCGTAGCTGGAAATTTTGCCACCCGGGGCGAATGACTGTCATTGCCCCCACCCCACCCAATGGGGTAACAAAACAAATAAATTTTGTTTTTTAAAGGCTAATTATCACCCTCCGAATTGTGACGCCTGGGGCGAGCGCCCCCCCCCCTTAGCTACGCTACTGCATGGGCGTACGATTTTTCTTCTGTACTCAGTACTGTGCAAGTATAAATCGTTCACCCATCCCTTTATTTTCGTCTCCATCTATCATCCCATGATATTTTCTCTTGTATTAATTTATACATTTTGCATTTTCAAACTCCCATTGTGTACCCAAAATAAGGGTTAATTTCTACTGTATTATTATTTTAAAAATACCTCTATTTGAATTGGATATTTCAAGAAATTCTTGATGTAGAAATCATATCAGTTCGCGCTTTATTTCCATAATCTTCCTTGAGGCTCACGTTCCAAAGACATCGAGTTTATATTTAAATGATAAGAATAATAATTTATAATTTTATCATAAAAGTCATCATTGTATAATAATTTCAATAAATATAATTTTTAATTGCTTCCTCCAGTATAATTTTTAAATGCTTCGAAGCATGTCAGCTAGCATTAATTGCAGTTCGCTAATTTTATTGAAATTTGCAGATGATATTTCCTCTACTTAGTCATGTACATATCTCTAAATCATCCATCCGTCTCCTTCTCTTCTGCCTCCGGGTATCTTATTGCTTCCTGCAATTGGGGTGTTTGATATTTCCCCCATCCGTAATTATAAGCCTACAATATGTTAATAAACTTCTGCATGTTCCATGAATTTGTTCAGAACTTTTAATTGGATTTTTTGACTCGAGAATGACTTTCTACTTTAAAATCTAGTAAATGAAACCTACTTTATTTTTTTTTCTTATAAGCCAAATATTGGAGTCTTCAGTCTTGTGTCGGGTATGCTTTTCGGTTTTCCAAGCATCAGCGTAAAAGTATAAGACAGATCCCAGATATTAATGATCGTCATAGGGACGTCCTGAGGACGTTCCAAGGACAATCTTTGGTATCTGGGATGTAGGATTTTAGAATTTGAATATTATGCACATAAACATCAAAAAAGAAAAATTATCAAGTTCTTTCAGGCATCCCACCCTAACTCAATTCATGGGAAAATTTTTGTAAACGGTAATTTCAAATTGCAGTTTAAATTTCTCATTGGGTTTATATGTATTAATAAACGAAAATTTTGTAACCAATAAACAGTATATTAATCTATTAAAATTTCAGATTATTAGTTAATAGCATTGCGTTGTGTATTTAATAATCAAATAATGATGAGAACAGAATATTTAAAACCCATAACCCAAAATAATACTATGCTAAAATAACCACAGGTTCATTATAAACAGACATGAGAACAAAATAACTGGTTTAAAGTTTTTTTCCTTTATTAACTTAAACAACAAGATTATTAATTCTTTCCAATACTGGGAGTTGGGCCTTCACAGTGCCATTTAAATTTTAGCGTATGATAAATTAACATATTATCAATTATCACTATTCAACTTTCTACATGAAAAACTAGTTAAACATCAAAACACATATAATATTTATACAGTCAATTTCTTGATTTTTGTTAAACTGGGGACTTAGAGCCAAGGAAAAATTTATTTACTTCTTACCTTATAGGTTTAAGGGGGGGGAAGAGGAGGCACTTATCATTACTAGTTAATGAAAGGAAAGAAAAGGATATTACTTACATCTTACTTTATGGTGTTGGGGGGTGACTTCTCATCGTACTTCTTTGGCTGGGGTCTCGGCCCTTAAACTTTCAGTATGGGCAAGCGGGCTCGGGATCTCCCTTTTGCCATTTCGCACACTCACAACTCTGGTTTCTCTCTGGCTCTCTGAATAAAAATGCCCGTGCTTGACTTTTTATCGAGCAGAATCGTGGAAGGTGATTGGTCACTGAATGCTGACGTAATCATCTCCTAGCATCCAATTGGCTGATTTAACCCCTCGATTTACCCCTCTGTGGGGGCGAGGGTCTGCTTTTCGTTAACTTTTAAACTGTCCCTTTTAGACAGTTTTTAGCCATAAACTTGTGAATTTGTGATACGTTCCACGAACTCGATCTCGTTTCGGAGGTCTTGATGCCAGATGCTTTTGCGTGAGTCCGAGATCTCTGTGGGTGGTTTGACTGTTTTTCGCCGAAGGAGTCCTACAACTTCTCCCTCGACCAGGGATTTCGTGGAAGTTGTTTGGACTTTCTGTTCGCAGGCCTTCGAGAAACGTTCAAGTTATAGCCTGAAGGGTCGAAGTTGAAGAAAGGGCCAGCGTTCCCATGGTAACTGTAAGTCGTTGAGGGAGAGATGGTGGGATTTGGTATGGACTGCGGCAGATACAAGGGAAATGTTTAGGTTAAATTGTAAGGGCCTTATGGCCCAGCTGCATCTTGCAAATGGTGAGAATGGGGGGGTCAAAAGGGTCACATGCTTGAGAAGCAAAGGGAAGAGAGAAAAGAAGAACCTTACGCTTTTAAGAGGGTAGATGGGGAATTTTTAGAATTAAAGTTGCTTAACATTGTACAACATGTATCTCAGTACTTTCAATTATTATTATTATTTTAAGTTTGAACATATCTAGAATCCGACATTAATTTGCAAGTACCAATGATATAAAAATGATAGGGACAACGACATTAACATCCAGAATAATTTAACAAATCAATCAATTTATAAGTAATATATAAAAAAAAATCGAACTGTTCATTGATGATTGAAGAGGGCGTTTTAGTCCTCGTAGTTCATAAGATTGTTAAATTTCCTTTATTTGCCTTGTTTTCACTGGACTCGGGTTGTAGAGATTAAGTTTCTGCCAAGGAGTTGACCATAGACGTCGGGAGTACATATTCTTCTATGGAATTGACCATGAACGTCGGGAGGAGTTGAAGAGTTTAATTGATATTGACGTCATCCATGGGTGTCATGTCGTCAAGGCTCTGAAGTTATCTTCTTTTTTTCTGAAAAATTACAAGAAACAAGAGCGGCAGAATCTCGAAAAAATATAAACACAACAGTTAAGTAACATTTAACATATATATA
>QLNU02014802.1:158963189-158975179 GCA_006491805.2 Dysdera silvatica | reverse complement strand
GCTGTATTTTACGAACAACGATAAAAACAGGGAAAACCATTTTCAAGCGCGTTACGCTCTCGATATGATCGCGTCTTTTCAAAGTTTCAGAGTATTATATTACGTACCCTGGGCACTATTAATGGTATTCCTGGCACTACGATATTATACCGCTCTGGTGTTGGAAACTGACAACTAAAAGGCTAACTGATGAAGGGAAATTCACCGAATTTCCATAGACACTGCGCTCCTAGCTCCTCCTTAAAAAATAAAATTTTACAATCTTCCTCAGCATTACCTGCAAAAATAAATCGTCTGCGCTATCCCGAAATATTTAGAATTTTCTTACCCCAGCAAAGAAAAGAGGAATATAAAAAACGATGCTATACCCGATAAACAGTATACTTTTAGCAAAAAGGCTAAGGACTACCGTCTCCGCCAGATAACAATAAATTTATACTTTCCCAAAATGTTTTGAGTTCACTTTTTCTCCATAATCTAATAAACATTCTTCAAATTTTTCATAATTTATGCTAGAGTGTAACGCAAAAAAAATCTGGTATACACCTATTTCTACTTAGTCCCTTTTTTTTGAGTTTCAGCTAATGGAAAATGGAGCGGACACGAATTTTATACAGTCGTGGAATCAACATATGTAACATATGTAACATATATAACATATATATGTAACATATGGAATCAAAATATGGAAGACGCATTAGACGAATAAGAAACTGCTGATAATTCCAATTTACGTAGCAATAATGTTATACTTCAATAATCCAATACACGTTATCAAACGTGTATTGGATTATTGTTATACTTCAATAATCCAATACACATTTGATAACGTTAATGCCAAATTTACGTATAGGCCAAGGGCGGATCCAGGATGTTATTACGGGGGGGGAGGTTTTCAGGGGCTCTCATCTGGAAAATTTTTAGTTTTGGACTGTTAAATAGTTTAGGTAAATGTTGTTATATTACTAGCCTTCCTTTATACCAGGATTGTCCAACATACGGCCCGCGGGCCACAATCCGGGCCGCGAACGAGGTTAACCCGACCCACCTAAAATCGTTGGAAATAAAAAAAATTTTCAAATAAAAATTTTAGATATTTTTTTTCAGAAATAAGGAAAAATTTTGGGGACAGGAGAGGTGACCCCTTTCTACATCGCAAGAGCACAAATAACTGGAAAAAACTCTAAGGGGAGGTTGTTAAGTGTAAGTGAGGTTTTTTCTCCTTTTTTAAAGAAACCGCTGGCTCGCAAGATCCGTGAAAATTCTTTAAGTGGCCCGCTACCCATAAAGGTTGGACAACCCTGCTTTATACTCACCAAAATATTTAATTTACGACAATGAATTAAAGCTGGGCTTTTCTTTAATTAAACTATATGGTTTAGGGCAGATTATAGTCAAGTATGACAGAAGGATAACCTAGTAAAGGAGACATATACAATAACCAAAAACGATAATTTACAATGTAATTAATAGAACAAGTTTAAATTTAAACTACAAAAACATCGTAATTATTTTACTTTTTTTATAACAAGCAACTTTTTAAAAAACTTGAAGTTTATAGTGCAAAGTCGAGCCATCTTGGTTTCTTTGAAAATTTGTCAATCACTTTATTTACATCAATATGAAGATCTCTGTGAGTGTGTATTAAAAGTCTCTTCTGTCATCCGCGTTCGAAGCCAAGTTTGACGGCGCTTCAAGGATAAAAAACTACGTTCTGCTGAAGCAACACTTACTGTAAACGTAGTTTGAAAGACGAGTAGCTTGAAGATTCGTGAAAAAAACGTCTGGATCGCATTTCTCCAAGATTTGGAGACTTTAGTGTAAGACTTTTATTTATTACAGTTGTAACAAACAACATATAAAATATTCTTCATCGTCTTTATTTTTTTCCTATTTAACCCTGACAGGGGCGATTACCCCTTCGTCCCTCACTAAATCCGTCAGTGGTACAGGCCAAGTAAGCTTGGGCCTTGCCCCCCCCCCCCTCTCCCCGCAGAGGCTTAGTGTCATTTAAGGATTATTTTAATCTTAATTTTAAATCAGAAACTTTCGTACGTTTCTTCATTTGCATATCTATAGCTAGAGCATCATTCATCAGATCATCTAAAGTCCCTCGGCTCTATACAAATTATGATCCCTGCTTTTGGGGCCTTATTTTAATAGTTAATCTATATGCTTATACATATAATACCGTCTGCTTGGCAAACCTACAGGTGTCAACAGGCATAACATTCAAAAAGTTTTCATTTTCTACTTTTTTGTTGATTTGCAACACTAAATGGCTCCACCGCAAGCTTGTAAGCTTCTTACTTAAGCTTGTACTTACTTACTTGTTTGCATATGCTTAATTAAGCTTGTGCTTTGTTTAAAAAGCCAAAATTCTATTTTTAATTAATTCCGGCTAAAAATACAGCGTTTCGACTGGCTGTCTTTTTAGGGGGGCTCCCCTCTTAACCTTCCGGCCTAGAGCCCATAAAAACCTTAATTTGACACTAGATAACATGATCATACAATATAAAACAAATAACTTTCGTTAATTATGAGTAAAGTAAAATTGTGTTATATTAACTTACATGCATATTGTCATTGAAGTTTGTAGTATACTAATATATAAATTTCGTTGTTTACATTTAAAATCTGCTTATTTTTCTCCTACGCGAAAGAAAAAATATACATATGGCGAAGTCTACTGCTCGGAGATGTTCTCGTTGTAGAAGGAATTTAGTATGAAATGCAGTTTTTGTTAATTTTTCTTAAGGACACAAGAATTTCTTAGAAGTTGTTCATTGCATAAAGAATTATAATAATCATTTTATAATTTATTCTGGTTATTTATACAAAAATGTACAAAATTTTCTAAAAATAAGTTTAAAAAAATGCAAAATAACATTTTGATGGTATGACCAAATGCTTATATTTCAAAGTAGAGTATTTTGACGGTTTGCTATCCCAATGTGCTTTGCAATAAGTTTTAATTTTAGGCAGAAATCGCGAGGGTTTTTTTCCTTTACATTTCTAAATACGCTCAGAAAATTTATAAATTTTAATTAAGGGAGAAAACGAATGCTTCACGCAAATAGTGTACTAAAATGTTTTGAAAAGCATTTTTCCTGTGAATGAGTTAAAAAAAGAGATGGTGATTTGAAATGAAAGGGACATTTACGTATAAATGTAAATTCACAAAATACTCATTACGCAGTCCATTAAGGAACCTATTCAGAGACATTCTTTGAGAAAAACAATTCCGTCGAAAAACTATTTACTTTCCAATGATTCAAAATTTCCCAATTGCCATTCTTTCAAAACCAAGACAAAGAAAGGGGGGGAAATCTCGTCGCTTTGAATTTAAAATAACATTTTAAGAGGAAAAAAAATACCCAAAATTTTTTAACAAATTTAACGTGGGATAAGATCACTTGACTGGTTATCAAGGAGTTGTGGGTTCGGTTCCCAACAAACGCCGAGAAATCATTCTTTCTTTGGGAGTAATTCATCATCTAAATATAACTATAGTTGAAATATTATTTACATATTTAGATATATTACATTATTTTAATTAAATTATTTAGCTTAGATTATTCAGATTAGATTATTTAGATTAGATTATTTAGATTAGATTATTTAGATTAGATTATTTAGATTAGATTATTTAGATTAGATTATTTAGATTAGATTAATTAGATTAGATTATTTAGATTAGGTTATTTAGATTAGATGACTTAGATTAAATTATTTAGACTAGATTATTTAGATTGGACTATTTAGATTGGATGATTTAGATTGTATTATTTAAATTAGATAATGTAGGTTAGATTATTTTGATTAGATTGTTTATTTTGTTATTTGAATTATATTATTTTGATGATTTAGATTAGGTTATTTACATTAGATTATTTATATTATTATTATTATAATAGACTGGGATAGCACAGAAAATCATTCCTGAAATTAGACATTTCAGCATGCATATTCAAAATTATAGATCTTCTGTATATTTTTGGGAGGTTATTACAGTTTTGAGTAAACGAATATAATTTAAAAGGGCTATATTATTTCTGTTCTATTTAGAATACTCAAAATCGTCTTAAAAAATTGAATTTTTAGGCACATTTTGGAATGTTTTATGAAGCGAAAAAATTGTTGTTTCTTATGATTTCATCTTTTGATTTAATTTAAGCAATATGTTAACTGAATTTTGTTTACGCATAATTTAACAAAATGCCTAAGGATGAAAATTGCCAGAAACCTTGTTATAATTTATCTTCCAAATTTTTCGAAATCATTATTTACTGAAATGCCATTTCTACTCGTCTTTCGAATATACTCCTTCTACATTCGAAATACGTACTTATATATACACTATATGCCCAAAAGTATCCAGACACTTTGGATTTTTTATTTTTTTTTTCGAATTTCTAAAAAACTACTCTGCCAATTATTCTCTAACTTTGAAGATATATAGAACATACTTGAACGCCCACTTTTCAATAAAGTTTCGGTGACTTGTGCATTTAGGGGACCACCCACATATTGACAAAGTGAAAAAATATATTTGATCACCCTGTATCATAAAAAGCTGGAAATTATTTGTAACTTTCAGAAAATATTTAACCAGCTATGCTTAATGCCTGTGTGCATTTTCGTAAAACAAACATGTATATTCATGAAGATAGAAACGTTTCTTTAAGAAAACCCAAATTTTGTCACATATTTTTTGCTTATAATATCCACAATTTTCAGTCAAATTTCACGAAACTTACAGAACATTTGTCAACGTACAAGAAAAATATTATACTTAAATTAGAAATTAATATATTGAATACACGATGAGATATGAGCATTTGAAGAAAATAATTTTTTACTGCGCATGCGCGAAAGATATGAATAACTTTCTTTCATAATTTTGTAGTCAATAGTATAGGGCAACTTAAAAAAAATACCAGTGGGATATCTTGAAAATTCAGAAAGTTATCGATGATATAGTGAGCCGTATTTCTCTAATTCTCTGAAAGTAGCTAGATGATAAGGGTTTTTTCCACAAATTGTCATATTCCAAATTACCAAACACCCCTGTTCTGAAAATGAAATATTCCAGATTTATGCAAATAAGGATCAAAAGTATCCGTACACCTGCATGTTTTGCTTCTCCTTTACAGAAATCAGAAACCTTGCTTGGTGCAGAATGACCATTGTTGTCCTTGCGCCATAAAAATACAACAAACCAACAAGAAGTCAAAAATTAGTATGAAGTGGGGCCATATTTTGTTGCAATGACGACTGCCACTCTATCTGGGAGGCTATCTACTAGTTTCTGGAATTTTTCAGTGGGAATTGCATGCCATTCTTGCAAAAGAATATTAGTCAGCTCTTGCGCCAATGTGGGGCGTTTTGGCCTAGCTCGCAGTCGACGTTCTAATGCATTCCATAGGTGTTCTATGGGATTTAGGTCTGGGCTCTGAGCATGCCAGTCCAATTCCTCAACATCCATGTCAGCAAACCAGCTCTATACAGCCCGTGCTGTGTGGATAGGAGCACGATCTTGTTGAAACAAGAATGAACCTACTCCAAACTGTTGTCACAATGTAGGCAGCATGGAATTGTCTAAAATGTCGAGATAGCCTTCCATCTTCAGAATTCCCTTCATAGGAAGCAGAGGGCTCAGCCCGAACCATGAAAAACAGCCCCAAACCATTATGCTTCCACCACCAAACTTAACTTGCGGCACAATACAGTCAAGTAAAAAGCGTTTACCCAGCATTCTCCACACCCAGACTCTACCATCTGATTGCCAAATAGTGTACCGTGATTCATCGCTCCATAACACTTCACGCCACTGCTGCAGGCTCCATGTTTTGCACACTTTGCATCATTGTAAGCGACGCTTGACATTGGTTGCGGCAATGCTTGGTTTATATGCAGCTGCTCGGCCATGAAAACCAAGACTTTGCAGTTCCTGACGAACTGTCTTTGTGCTGACGTTGCATCCAGAGGCATCTTGAAAATCCGCACGAACTTTTTCCGCCGATTTCATGCGGTTCACTTTCACAACTCTCTTCAGCACTCTGCGTTCCCTGTCTACTAGACGAAGTGGTCGACCAGGTCGTGGATGCACCGTTGTAGTCCCCGTATGTTCCCACTTTACGATAACAACATTAACGGTGGAACGGGGCACTCGTAACATCACAGAAATCTCACGAACAGATTTTCCACAGCGGTGACAACCAATGACTTCACCACGTTCAAAATCATTTAGCTCGCCCTCTCCTCCCATTTTACTTTTCTAGCTTTGAAATTATAATTGTTAACTCGTCAGACTTCTTTTATACTTGTCTGAGAGCTAGAAATTTGACGTCAAAGACAAAAAAAGAAATTTGAGCAAAGAAATTTGACGTCAGGAGTGCTTTCTCAACCTTTCTTGCTGACTGTATTTGCAACTGATGTTATTTCAGTCAGCTTTAGATGATACATCGCGCATTATTATAATAGGCTTGCGGGCTCTTTTTATTACAAGTCAGAATAAGCTGTATACCCTTCCTCGAATGCTGAGAAGTTCGCCATCACAAAATTCTCTATCATTCATGAATACTTACATATTTAAGAATACATTGCTCGGTCACTGGCATTTGATCACAGGTGTTATTTAGGCGTTCTGGGTCTGAGCTTTTCAGCGTGTTCACGACTATTATTCTCTTCAAAATATTTCTCAGATAAAATATCTGTTCATAAAAAGTCCTTGGGAAAAAATGCCAAATTTCAGGAGAATCTCCAGCGGCCAGTATAATTGATGCCAGGATCCGATGCCAGCGGTTGGGAAACACTACTCCGAGAAACTAAACTTGGGACTGTAGTAAGCGAAAATAACCCCAGCAGTTCTACTATTACACTCGCACTATTACATTCGAACCCGTATTAGTGAAACTATAGACAAATGATTACGTATACGCCACTATAAAAGTCATGATGGGAATGTATAAATTGCCTGAAATTTTCAGATTGGTTTGGATTATCTGAAAATTCAAATCAATGGGGATGTTTTCTGCGTTTTGTTTCACAAAACGCATATGATTAAAATAATAAACAAGCATAGGGAATAATCATCTAAACTCTCTATCCGAGTATCTTAATATATTAACAACAGAAAATAACAATAAAATTATATAAAATAGGTAATTCTACAGTTTATTGCAAATTATATTTGAGATAGCCTATTTTTCTTCCAAGTAACTATGAAAGTCGTGTAAGCACTGTTTTTCTTATTCCGTGAAATGAATAAAAATAAGACTCGCTTATTTAAGGTATTCCACAGAGTTGGCAATTTTATCCGTTCGAAAAACGATATTAAAAACCGATAAAATCAGATACTGGTGATTTTATGTTTCATCGTAAATTTTATGGTTAATTTTCCGTGGGTTAAATTTTTACAGACACGTATTAACATTTGCGAAAAATGCTTTGTTTCTCCTCTGTTCCTTCTAATCTTCACATGGGGAATTTCACCTTAACAGCTTGTTTCTTGCGGCGATAAATCAGCGAAATCGTTATTTTAAATTTAAGTTCCCATTTATTTAATTGATGAATCGCCTGCGAAAATTTATGACTGTATTAACAAAACAAAGTAGAAATGTTAAATTTGCTGAAATACTTTCTTGAAATTTAAAATTGTGAAATTTTAACCAAAGATTAATTTTCTGGTTTAAAAAATAATAGTTGAAGGCATTTAATTATGGCGAGAATAATGTTTAAATAATAGTTAAATAACAATTAGCAACAGAACAAAAAGATAAAAAAAACTTCTAACCGCTTTCTATTTCAATTAGTAGTTTATGCTCTATTTTTCAAGTAGTTTAATTTTCTAAACTATCTCAAATTTTATTTTTTTTGTCCTCGTCACTATTATACATATATAGTAGCCTATATCCTATACGTAAATATATGGTATAATCGTTGTTAGTTATATATAAAAACGATTATATATATATATATATATATATATATAATTTTATTGCAAACTTTTCAGAAGATCCTTGTAACTTAAAAGTTATGTAGATTACGACACACATGTACAATTTCTAGACCTGAACCTTGAAGTTTACAATGGAAGCTTGATTACTAATGTATTTTCTAAAACAAAAAATTTTATCTTTAATACTGTCAATTTTCAACATTACTCTTCAATGCTTTCATACGAAGTCTTCAATAATATAGTATGTGGTTACCTAAAAAGAATAAATTCATTTTGTTCTACAAAAGGTGACTGCCTTTCTCCTTGGTCGACAGCCTCATATGTAGAAATTTACTTTTAATGTAAATTTGTTACAGCGCTCAGAAACGTCACCTTTCCACCCATTTTAAAATCAAGACAAAATTTCTAAATAGTAAAATTGAAGTTTTTCCTGTAGCCTCGATTTCTTAAAATATGTTTCCCTAGACATGAAATTGAAATACGTAGATCCAATTCTTTGATTTTTTCTTTAATTTTTGTTCGTACCGAAGATATCTATTTTGATGCTGGCAACTCGATCTTCCGACGCTCCCAGCTAGAACGTCCACAAATAAAAATTTAAATAACACCGCATTATATTTATGCACTCTATCTTTGTACGCAAGAGTAAAACTATAATAAAATCGATCAAAAGGCGGAGAAAAAAAGGGCTCGGCCGGAATTTGAATCCCGGACCCCTTGCACGCAAAGCGAGGATTATACACTTAGAACAGGGTTCGGCAACCTAAACCCGTGTGCCAAACGTTGCGCGCAGAGTAATTTTTAATAGCACTTGAAATGACTTAAAAACACAAATAAAATTCTTAATATGATTGTTAGAATCCAAATTCTACTTGATCATATTAATAGTATGATAATAAAATAAAAATTAATAACTTGGTAGTTGAAGTCTGGCACGCCGAATTATTGCAGTATTATATACTGCATTATATATTGTATTATATACTGCATCATGTACTGTATTATATACTGAAGTATACTGCAATATACTGTATTATATACTGAAGTATACTGCAATATACTGTATTATATACTGAAGTATACTGTATTATAAACTGCAGTATACTGCAATGTGGGCCCTGCGGTGGCGCAGTGTGGTAACGCGTTCTCCTAGTGCGCCGCTAATCCGGGTTCGACTCCCAGCAGTGCAAAGAACGCTTACTCAGAGATCTCATAAAGATCGCACTGCTCACTGTAGTCCGGGGTTTGGTTCCCTAGGCCTTAAGAGGTTCGGATTCCTCGGAAAACTGTAGGTCCCGGCGCAGCATGACCACTGTAGTCTTTGAGCCATAAAACCAAAAGCAAGCAAGCATACTGCAATGTACTGTATTATATAGTGCAGTATATTGTATTATATACTGCAGTACACTTCAATATACCGTGTTATATACTGCAGTACACTGCAATATATTTTATTATGTACTGAAGTATGCTGTATTATCTACTGCAATATACTGTATTATATACTTCAATATTACTTTGGCATAACACCACTAAAAGTTTCTGACCCTTGCCTTAGAGCATGGGATTGTCAATTGATTGTTGTGTTATTAATATTTCTATCGAAGCTTACAGAATTCTCTAAAGGCAGTATCACTTTGTACCCAACTTTTCTTTTTACAGAATATTTCTTATTCATTTTCCTATATTTTTGAGTGTATATTCTTTATATACATTCATTTTACATGACGGGAATACAAGTTTCATAGTTATACAAATAGTGACATTGATAATAGTTGATTACAATCTTAGTAATTTTATCAAATATAAAAACAAATTAAACAAATTATAAACAATGATAAACTATCTATTCCATAAATATAATGTCACCAATAGTAATTTAAAAAAGTTCCAATTTTTGTTTTTATTTTACAAAATATTAATATGATTTATTCATTGAATATTACATTTCAACAGACTGCGCTCAGAAGTACAACATCAATTTTCTTTCTAGAACATTGGTAATATATTGTTTACGAATATTTTTAATCTTAATTTATCTGGAAAAGAAGAAAAATAATGGAAATTCGATTTGTATATTATTTTTAAAAATTTTACGACCTTAGTTTATTTCAGTTTAACAAATATGATAAACATAAGAAAAACAGGTTGGCATTGCATATAATATGTTTAATGCATATTTTTTATTCTTACCGAAAACTCGGTGGCCAATACCAGAATATTTTAGTAACAAATTTAAGGATGGTAGACAAATACAAATTCTCATAAAATGCATGATCGCAAGTGAAGATATTGCATGCTAAAGAGCGCTTTCCATTTCTTCACACGTACGCAGGCTTACGCAGTGCAAAAACAGGATGGGCATGAAATGTTAAACTAAAGCTTTATTTAGAACAAAACGAAACGTCAAAAACTACTTGCCGTAACGAAATAAATACAAAATTGCAGATATTAAATAAATGTAAAAACAAATTTATGATTCCGCATAAATATAACATTAAAATACGAAATCATATACTTATGATTTTTAAAGGATAATATGATCAAAATAGTCAAAAATCACAATAAAATTTAATTATTAACAAAATTTCTCCCTGGAAATTATGTTACATTTCTTTTGAAATATTTTTGTTAACCTGACTAAATAGATTTCAGCATGTAGCCAGCCTGTTTTACCTCACAGATTTACGCGTAAGTTTATTGCTGTTTTTGCTCCGGTTCAATAAATTTTGTAGCCTAACTAAAAAGGAAGGGAATTAGCAAGTTCCATAACATAGAGTGTCGTTGAACATAATGACAAAGTTCGCGAGAAACTGGAGGGAAAAAAACTATTTAATAGCCTCATTTCACGCAGCTTCTTGCGAGTATATTAAAAAGGGAAGAAATAGCTAATCATTTTGCCCCTTTCGCGAAAAGTTCTAACAAGTTGGGTACGCAGATTTCGTCATTATCAAGATTTGCTTTCAAGTAGGTTGTGTTGTCGCCAAGTTAGTTTTATTAGAAACTGCTTAAGTTTAATTGCCGTGCTGAAAGTATTCACTTCAGTAATTAGATGGGGCTATAAGTTCACATCTTCTCTTTTAAAAAAAGACCAACATGCGATAAAATTTAAAAGACTTTATGGAAAGCAAATCAAGATTTCATGCCATTATTATATAAGTAGAGTGTATGAAGGAAAGAGAAGTACATAGTGTATGCATTTTTAATGTGTCCCAAAACTTCCCAATAAAATTAAATTGGAAGCTGAATTCAACTCGCAAACCCTTATTTGATTATCGACTTCAATACTTGTTGGATTTTTTTTAATTTATTTATTTTTGGCTGGCATTATACAACACAGTAACAGAATAGATAAATAGATAACAATAAATTACAATATACATAGTCTGATCTACATTTGTGTTTTTTCCCATATAAGCGAACATATTAAATACACAAATACTTACGAAATCTGGAAAATCAAAAAAAAAAAAGCTGCAGTATAAAAATAGTTAAATATAATTAGTTATTGACGTCCTGTCAGGGCAGCCAATGGAAAATACTATTAGGTCTAACAAAAATCCGCTTCTCCAGAAGTTCCAACGCACTAAACAACCAAAACACAATCCCAAAAAATAGTACTTAAATAATTAAATCTGTATAAACATTGCACATTATTTGTGTGATTAACATCCCAAACATGCACTAAAAATCAAATGGGACGAGACTGACCAGTGGTAATGGTTTTTGCAACGTATCGTCAATTGGCCTGTTGTAATTATAATCATTTATTTAACTCTATTGAAAGTAACGTATTTTTTAAACATGAAATAGTGAACATAACCTGTAGCAAAAGACGGTGGCATTGAATGACTTCAGATAGTGAATAATCTCCCAAAAAATATTGTTCGTTAAATCCGGGTTCTAAAAATGTTTATTCGCCAAAACCGGTTAAACTGCATTATATTGCCTCATTACAATAAACAAAATCCATGTTTTACTGGCTTTATCCGGAAACTTGATAAATACGGGCTCGTTATAAGTGAGT
>QLNU02014802.1:158925597-158963089 GCA_006491805.2 Dysdera silvatica | reverse complement strand
AATAAATATGAGCCAAAAGTTTAAAAAAAACCTCGAGGAAATTAAGAACATCCAACGAAATTTTTGGTCATCGTTACCGACAAAACATTAAGAAATTTCTATAAAAGTTTCTACATTGAAATCTTGGAGCTATCAGTTTATCAGTCTATACTGCTTTTAATGAAAGCAAAACAATCTGTGACAAGAAAATCCTAGTCTGTCATAAAAGGCTCAAGTATACTAACAATTCCTTAACAAACCCTTCATCGTTGCTACGGTAAAATTCCATAAAAACCCTCTTGAACTTCATTTTATTACTTAAGGAAATGATTCTTATGTATCCTCTGCTGCAAAAGCATTATTTCATTTATTAAAAAAAGTTGAAGACCAAATTAGAAGCCAAGTGAAGAATGGTTCATAAATGATTATACTTAATTATTATTATTGTTATTATTCTTATTATTCTTTGTCTTCTTCTTATTATTTTTATCGGAGAGGGAAGGATGACGAATTGAAGAATAAATACAAATAAAATTGGAGGGAAAGGAAACTACAGTGAACTGGTGCTTTTACTAACATTCGGTTCACGAACTTGACGTTTTTACAAATTATTGAGTTTGTTCAGATTGGTTAGTTGGTTGGTTCGTTGTATTTTTACGGCGCAAGAAGAGCAAGGGTTATTCTGCATCAACCAAGATGAGACCTGACGTACGATTTAAAATAAATATGAAAACTATAAAATAAAAGGGTATTAAAATATAATCAAACTAAATACTAGAATAAAATTAGATGAGATGGGAGAAGCCAATATGAGATAAAAAGTTAAAAGTAAATTCATGGTTAAAAGAATCACATAAAATATCACGAAAGGTAAAATTATTTTGATTAGAAACTGATGAACGTTGCTGATTAAGGTTTGGTTCAGACAAATATCCTGTTGAAATGAGGTTAATTTCCGCTACCCTATTTACGAAATAAAATTCCATATTCATTCTGTTTTGTGAATTCAATTTCCTCACTTTCTTTCATTGATTTTCTTCGGACGTCGAAATTTTCGAAAGGAGAGGTATGGAATTTCCTCAAACTGGTTAGACTTTCGATTTTCAAAGTCTAGTTTCTAATAGAATTGCCTTTTTTTTGTTTTTCTTGACATTATTCCTATTTAACAACAGAGGTGACGCAGTATAGCCCAGATGCTCTTGCGCCATAAAAAAGCCAAACAAACAAACAAATAACAACAAAGGTGGATTTTGGATTTTGCCTTCCGTAGACTGAGATATTTTGCCATCTGTACGAATAGATATTTTGCCTCCTAATCTTACAAAATCTAACTATATGTTTTAACAGAGAGGATGAAACGCATTTTGACAGGGGCGTCAAATTCTTAATTTGACGCCCCTGGCCTTAGTCATTACTAACTTAATATTCTATTTAATTAATAACTTTGTATATGCAGTGTTTACTTTCATATCTTTATACATATTTTTAAATAGTTATCATATAAATAAGAAACATCCTTTTCTTTTTATGTTTATAAAATGAAACATAGATCCTTGATATTGATTTTGCTGCAAGGATAAATACAATATTATAATAATAATAGTGATTATATTTTAATAATTTTCGACACCCAAATTATTAAAATATAATAAATTTCCCCACAAAAAGTCATGGAAACTCGCTCCGGTGGTTTTGTGTGTTGACCATTATTTGGCAATTGTGTTATCCCTGAGAAGGGTAATAATATTTTATGTCAATAATAATGTTAATAAGCGGTCTGTGGCCGCCTCTGAATTCAGCCGTCCAGGTGCGAGGGCACCTATTGCACACCCTCCAGAAAGGACCCTGCCCCTAACGGCTATTTCAAATTCGTCGCGAATTTGACGCCCTTTGATCCTCTCCCTCAAGGCGACGCCCACGGCTGCTCTCATTTTGTCATTGCTCAGTTACGCCTCTGAAAATAACAATTCGAAACCAATAATTCGATCGGTCACCCAAAAATTCAGCTCTGCTTTTGCAAACTTTTCGTCGGAAATTTTCCACTTTAGCCCACTTAGCCCATTGGTAAATACACCACGGCTTATGAACTCTTCAAATTATGAACTTTTTGAGGTCCATAGGGGTTCGTAAAAACGCAAGTCTACTGTTTAATCACTTGTTAATAAAAATATTATGAAAAAATTCTTTTTTCATCAATTCATGATCTTTAGAAACTTTCAAAGTCAACAGATATAATATTTGCTTAACTGGCTTTATTGAAATAAAAAATCTTCTCGTTTTGCCAGAAAAAATTTCTGCATATTATAGTTTCCAATTATTTCTATTATAGGCGCGTTTAGAATTACCAAGTATCCCAAATTCGGAAAGACAATCCTACAATTGGAAGTACGTGTCTTCGGTCCTACACTTATAGTAATTTTACATCCATATCCTATACATGATAATGTTCTATATAAATAATAATGAATATGAAGACGAAGACAGATATTCCAGTGATTTAAGTAAATGAGAATTAATGGTTTCTGTAAATTCCCAACAATATTATTCATAATTTTTCTAATATATGAAAAGTAATCTACCCTTATAAATATACCAGAAGCGGCCAAAACTATGAGTTTTTACAATCATTGTATTATTTGACCAAGATTTATTCAAATTCAAATTTATTTTATTTCATATAATAACAATGATACACTTTAATGCTTTATGTAATCAGAATTATTATGTTATAAAGGTTACTTAATTGTTATAAAATGTATATTTTTAAATTATTGCGCAATGTGATATCTCCTGAATTAATTTTAAAAACTTCTTTTGCGAGTGAAAATTTCAAAACAATATTACTAATTTCGACTTCGAGAAATCTATTAACCCTAACCCCAACTAGCTTTCCCAATACAACTCTCTGCAAAAAGAGAGAGGATGGTGGCTTCGAATTTCCATGCGCTGCACGATAAAATAAATGTAAGCACAACGTCACTGTCGCCAAAAGGTCTGGGATGGATATAACATGGTATATTCCTTCCCATCTCAGGAAATTAGAGAAGTCCTCGACGGGTTTCCATCCAGTGGATATTGCTCTCACTAACGCTTTGAAGAAAGGGTCAGTTTCTCTGCTTCCGATGGAAATTGGTTTTGAATATTTGTTTCTTATGTATACCAAACCCTTTATATTTTTCTAAATTTTTTTGAATTTCTTCTAAAACACTACATTTTTCTAAGAAAAACAGTTTCTGCGAAAAATCGTTGAAAAGCAAAAAACAAGTTGGTCCCCTGGAGATTACCTGGAGCCCCTGAAATATACGCCACTAATACAAGGATTGTAAAATCATATAGATATAGTAAAAGCATATATTTTAAAGGCATATATATTAAAAGCGTATATAGTAAAAGCGTATATTTTAAAAACATATGTAATGAAATCATGAAATGACTGTAAAAGATTAGTCAATACATAAGGAATTTTGAAGGCAGCTCAATCATACCAAAAACTTCGCTCCTTTCCCTCCAACAAATTTAAGTCACGCTATTTCCCGAAATTCACTTATTTTTATTATCGTTGAGTTCAACAATTTGGGTTGGAAATGACTTTTTGAAATTGCAAGTGACCAACTTATCGGAAAAGTCATTTTCAAAATACGCCGAGAAAATCTCCTAGAATTACTATAATCCGAGAAAAATCGATTTCCAAGATTTGTTATCGTGTCAAACATCAAACAGTTTTCTTCGTTTACACGACTTCCTTTCTTTTAAGCAGCGTAATGTTGTTGCAAACGGTACGTTGTCAGTAAATTTCTTTTCTACGGTCTACCAATTCCGTTAAGGACTTACAGAGACGTCACGTTTAGTCAGGGGCGGACTGGGCCGCCGGGTAATCGGCCCCCGGGCCGGCGCGGCCTCATGAGCTATAGGACTCGCGCCCTCTGATAATCCAAGGTATGCGCCCTTTGAGAGGACCCAGTCCGTCCCTGCCTTGAGTGATAATGTTATTAGCAATTATTAATAGTATTTATTTCCTCGATACCTTTAAATCTCTGTTCAGAATAATCAGAAAATTTTTGTTGAACATAAACCATGTTTATGCGACATTTTACCTCGCAAGGAAATAAGACATTTTATAACGGTTTTAAAAGTATGTTCAATTTCTAATAGAAATTATAAAAAAAAGGTAAAATTTATTCTCAATAATAGAATTAACTTCTCGAGTGCGGTCGTCTTTACACTAAATGCTCAATCAACAAATGGGATAACTTATCATTATTGAGGAGATAGGCGTAGTTATTAAAATATTAATAAACAAAGAACAGGCTGGTGACGTACCTATTATCCAAATTTCATCGGCATATAATGAGTTCCCTGTTTCATTACTTTCAATTTTCGTTATAATTGTCATAACAATGTTGAAAGGTTTCACTGCTGTATATTGTTTTTATTTAGATAACAATAATATCATTGTAAAATCAAGTAATTTAGAAGCTTTCATTACAATATCCGAATTTTAGCACTCTATTTATATTAAATGCTTAATTTTTGGAAAAATATTTCCATAATGACAATATATAAAGGCTAAATGAAATGATGACAGACTGAAGTCAATTTTAAACGTCAAGAATTTTAACGTAGATGTATTCTTCATATCATTTTCACCAGAAATATGACCTTTTCGATTAGACTTTCAATTCCATGCCCTCTATAACATCAAATATAAGATCATTTTAGCTTTCGGTTATTTTCTAGGAAAAATATTTATATAAATGTAATCGAATGTCGAAACCCCACGTTGGGCGCAAAAGCCTCTTAATACCGATGTCCCTGTTCGGGAGTTATTATGTTCTATAGAATATCTCTAAAATTTTCTACAGAGTTCGTTATGGAATAAAATGTTCATTAGAGATGACAATAAAACAATTTTCTTACGAAATAAGAAATCAAGAGTCAATGTTAAACAAAGCCAAACAAAGTTTCACCCGGAGATTCCATAACAAAAGTTATTTCGACACTGGCGTAAGGTTTATGTCAATGTTCACAATTATTACGCCAAAGTAAATTAATGGGAATAACATTGTCAAAGGATTTGCCTGTTTTGACGAAAGCCTTGTTAATACATATGCACTAGTTGATAGCAAGATGAAGACTGATATTCTTATCGTTCTATATGGCAACCAAATAAGACGTATACATAATTGTATCATAGCAACGTACTTAGCAACAACAAATAACAAGAAAATATTATAATCATATGTCAGCAATGCTATGGCCAAAACTACAGTTATGAAAGTTATACTAAAGTTATGCCATTATCAGGCAACTTCTGTGGCAATAGTCCAGGAAACCCTTAATACGAAGAACAAACTAAGCGGAAAACAAAAACGTTCTTTATAGGGCTTGTGTTCCTTATTTTCAAAGTAAAATATTGCTGTCGCCATCCGCCGTATTAATGTAAGAAAATCGATTTGATTGAACAGACAAATGTTATATTCAATAAAATATTGTCAGGCTCGAGCTGTTATCTGTATTTTTCTTCTTTGTTATTACCGATGAATTGGGAACCAGTTACACGAATCTCCTCCAATGAATTCTTGAATACATGAAATAAAGTTCTGCAAAAAGGAAAAAAACGCAGTTAGATTTGTCAACAACCTTTTCTCAAAAAATATATTGTAAATTCCCAAGATGCATTTTCCAGTTCCTTTGAAGTTCTTTTATAAAGCAACTAGGAATTCTCAGCATTTAAAATTATTCCATATGCATTATTAACTATGCAAAGCAAATAAATACTTCCTCGTATATGGAACTGAAAGGTAAAAAAAAGCATTTTCCGTCTTTCAAAATTTCCATTTACTCTTCCAACGTGTTCAATTTGAAAACCCTGTTTATAATCTTTTATAAACAAATAACTTGTTTTTGTGGAAAAATAAAACGTATTAACTTACGTATTTATAGATATTTCTGTAAAGTAAAGCATGAAAGCTTTTACACGATCAGCTTTGAGTTCAAATTTCTTTTCTCTTCTCTTTTCCGAACATAATATCTTCCAGTGCAATTTCCCGGTACAGGGCAGAGTGGCTATGGAAAAAGAAAGGACCGTGGCTGGCGTGAGGCCAGGCCTGTGAAATTGCCTTCTTCCCTGGAGTGTGCTCTGTCATAGCAGTAGGCCCGCCTTGACAGATCCAATGATACTGCTCCTCAGTATATAAACTGAAAACAGAAAATAACTGGGAACGTGAGATGAAGAAGAAATACACAGGAATTAGTGGCTGTTGAAATATATTTCAGATAAAACATCATTATGTAGAAATAGAAATGAAGTCTATAAAAATGTATTCTACCGCCCTAATAGCAAAACACAAAACAAAATCAAGTAGTTAGTGCTATAGTGATAAGGTATAAATGGATTATGTTATAATTCAATTATTTCATATTAATATGAAATTAACTAACATTCCATAACTTAGATGTGAGATAATGTAACTGTCTGAGACACGTAGCCTAAATTAAATTTATATTCATTGTTCTATAACTAAATTACGGATAGGAAGTTTTAGAAAGATGAGAGGATGAATTATTGGGATTAGTTGTGTGTACGTTAAGTGTAAATATGAAGTTCGAATTTAACACCGTAAAAATATGGTGTTATCAAATTGCAACTCGCATAATATTTCACCGTGACATTTTAAAAATTGTAACTAATTTATAAGTTAGCCAATGCGAAGTTATTAATATTTTTTAAGTTAATTCGAAGCCACTATCTGTCTATTGTTAACAGTTAAAGCAACATCAGGCAGACGTCACTGTTGAAGGCTCGTATGCGCAGTTACATGAGACAACGACGTTGCTTGAACCATAACCAACAAAAAAATTGAAGTTTTGCATCAATTATGAATATTACTAACTCCGCATCAGCAAATTTTCAAATCAAAAGCTGGCATGATTATATTTCAGATAGCTGCCTGAACTCATTTCGTAAATTTCAAGTAAATCGGTGAAATCGCTCTTTGTATTTCTTTATAAATAGCCCGAACCCACACACAAACACACACATACATACATACATACATACACACACACACACACCAGAACCATCTCTTCTACAATGTTCGCGGATTCATCCTGGCATCTACTCATGCTATGTTTAATGTAACATTATTCATTTAATATCATTTATTTGTGTATACATTTGAACACTTGAACTCATTTACTTCCTAGCCGTCCGGGAATAGCATCCCTGGGCCTTAAAGAAGCTCGGATCTCTCAAAAAATGCTAGTCCACTAACCTAAGGTAATGTTGGTGCAATGCATTCATTTTGTCGTGTTATTAACCAGCGTTCGATCTGAAGTGGTATTATAGAATGATTGTCGGTTTTTTCCCACCTTATTTCGGGAGTTAGTTTCCGTGGCAGTAGGTGTTCGGATTCCTCGGAAAATTGCAGGTCCCTGCAAAGCAGGGCCTTCACTGTCCTTTTGCCTCAAAAGAACAAATGTTAATCATTTAATTTTAAATATACATGGCGAAATTACAATTTATCATAACTTATCTGAATATTTATGACAATGAATTCTTTTAGAATGAGATAGATGGGCAAAAGGTATCATTTCAAATTTAATTTTCTAAGCAAAAATTATGAAACACTTGTAAAGCAGTTTCTATATCGATTATAATAAATTTATGTATAAAATTTTTGTATTTCGTATTGCGAATAATTACATTTAATTTAAATATAAGCTTTGCCCGAAATAATCTCCCACTGTATGTGTGTTTGTTTGTTTGTTGGTTATCATGAATTATCACCAAGTTAAATTTTATGTTTAAAGATTTTTTTTACACCCGAATTGTGCATTGCCTGACAGAAGCGAAAGGTGAATTCTTGAATTCTTAGTTTTGAAGTTTCTTTAAAAACTATCTCAGATTCCATAAAAATATCATAAATTTGATTTTCTGAAAAATGCTTTAGTTTCGAAAGCACTTTCATAATAAACAAAATATTCTACATATAAATTTATTTTTCAAATAACTTATCATAATACAGTTCGTAATTGTGCTTCTAGAACTGTAATAGATCTTCTAGAACTACTATAGAGCGTCTAGAACTACTATATATTATGTGCTTCTAGAACTACTGTATGGTAAAGAATATATATAAGTCGTTACATATTCTATTATTCCCCAAGCTCCACAAAGTGAATCCTTTTTCATGGAGTCCACACTGTTTTGTGATTGTTTTCGATTCACCTAGTGGAATGGGAATCAACTTAAATAAAATACTGTTAAAAGACAGATGGAATATAAAAATGCAAAGAATGATAAAGGTTGTATGAATCATTGAACAATAAGTAATCCTCTGTATATAATTTCAAACTCCCTCCACCTCGTCCACATTTCTTAAAGCCTAAGACAACCGCGAAAAAGAATGGGGAAGCTGTAAGATTTCAATTCGACCCTCTAAACAAGCGTCGTTTATACTAGATAGCATGACATTTTGATCGAGTGTTAACATTTTATTACAGTTTAGCCTCCTACTAAAAAATGTGCCTATACCATCCACTGGTTTAGAACTCGCCAAAAACAGCATATACTGGAATTAGGTGAAAAAGATGATGGAAGTTTGGGGAACACTGACAACAGATAGCTCCAGAAAGAAGATAAGCCCATAGTGAATAATTGTAGACTTTCATCTAATAGTAGATTGAAAATGGATGAATAACTATTAATATGGAATCGTGTTAATGAGACAAAAATAAATTAAAACAAGGAATGGAAACAAAAGAAGAGCATAACCGAGGAAATTCGTTTCAGTTATTTTAAAAAAAAATAAAAACCGCTATCCAGAAATCGCTATCTATCTACTCAGACTTCGGATGATGTAATTTGGGAAGAAAACATGCTATATGTTCAGGAGCTTTGCCTTTCGTCTGTTTTTCTACTTATTAGGAAATAGCGTCCAATGGTAACGAGCCTGCATTTAGAGAATCCCCACTGTATCTTCAATTATTTTTATTTAATAATAAAATGTTCAGCAGTATTTTGAGGAAGTACAAATTTGCAATGCACGTGAAGTACGTGATATGTGATCTGAAATGCACAAGACAGAAAACAAAACAAGCTAGTTCCTAATATTTTAATTAAGGAATGATCCTTTGGATGAGTACCTTGCCAAAGTTATTGAAAATTATTGCTATGGTTCTGATAAGCATATGTAGTATATCTCTAAATGATATATATTTACTATGGGGTATGGTGATTAAGAGAGAGTATATTTGGAATCGATTATCATATTTGTTGCGATAATTATTGCTGCATTGATTGATTTGCGCATCAACCAATGCACCAATCATTATCGCAATACACTTGTTGATTTGTGCATGTATTCGGTGGACATAATGCCTAATCTAACGTAGGGAAGAGTTAGTTAATGGCTTAATAGGTTTTTTTATATATATTATAAATATCATTCATACGTTAGCAACGGCAAAGAACTTTAATTTTTGTTTGCGCTTGTGAAATTAATTGCTGGATATTAAATATTCTGATGTTGAACATATAAGTGAAAATTCTTGGTTATTCAACGTATTCAATGGGTCCAAAGTAGCTCTTGGTAATTCATAATGTAAATTAGCCTCAAACGCATATATACGAAACACATAATATAGATTTTTGTAAAATAAGTTACATTAAATTCTTATTGAAAGACAGATAAATTTTATAATTAACCCAGTTACTTTCCAATCACGTCTTGAACATTTCACAGCGCTTTAATGAAAGTAACTACGTTCGCCCTTAATTGGGATGTTATTATTCAGCGCACGCATTACAATAGGGGAAACGAAGTTCCACTTTTCTCCAAGAGGGAAGTTTTTCTTCTTAAACATATTGATCGACACTTCTGTCTTAAAGGACTCAATCAATGTGAGTAACAAAATAAATATTAATTCATTTAAATTAATTAATATATAAATAAATTCATTCAGTCATTCATTTATTTAAATAAATCGAACACTACGCAGATTAAATTAAACAACAATATAAATCAACGTTTATTGGCGTAACATTAATAAACGTTGATTTATACTGCTGTTTAATTTAATTAATTTATTGATGTTAATTAAATATCACGAATTTTAAATGTTTCGCATTTGGATAAAAGTTTAAAATTTAAGACGTAAAAGGTAAAAGGTTTAAGATTAAAGGTTTAAGACGCCAATAAACGTTGATTTATATTGTTGTTTAAATTAATTCATTTATTGATGTTAATTAAATATTACAAATTTTAAATGTTTCGCATTTGGATAAAGGTTTAAGATTCATATGAATTTTACTTCAAGCTATAAAGGAATATATTGCAAAAACTCCAATCGGAAAATTCATAAAGCACTTACGTTCTAATTAAACGGAGGTTACGGCTATATTACCCTTACTAGAGAAAGAAGATCTGCACTCAATACAGCTCTCTACTACCTTAAATCAAGAAAGGCTCCTTCTCCATGTACATCCACTTCTCGTGTTAGTGAAGAGTATCACCTCTTCACTCTGGTGCGATATATCACTCTGATTTAAGCATCTGTTCCTTCTAGGTACACTTACTACCTTATTCAGAATTATGGCTCCCATCTGAGTAGACCTGCTACTCGTATTATGGAGACATAACGTTCTTCCAGAAAAGCGTTGATCCGAAAAGAACTTGGGTGGTTAATCACAGTATCTTACCCTTTAATACTCACGTCAGAGCACCAGGATGGAATATCAAAGGTCGCTAATTCGAATGCATCCTATAGCACGTTTTTTTTTATATCAAAAGTAGTTTTTAGTTTGAATCAAAGATCATAGATGGCGCAAAACTTAATTCCGGTTGTTAATCTGAACCCTGAATGACTAATGTAGCAACATCGCTTTTCAGCAATCACATTTTGCTGTCGGTAGCGACTTCCAGGACACATTGTACATTATTTGAACAAAAGCTTCAACGAATAGATGTTTTCCCTTCGCAAATTTAACCAATATATTCTTAAATATAAAGAATAGAGGGCTAAAGTTTTATCTTCAGGAGAAAGGCTAGACACATTCCCTGCTGGTTATCGCCGCATCATTGTGTTAGATTCACGTAGTAGGATTTGGAAAATTTAGCGAGCAATAAAAAGGGTTTAAATCGAAAGCCGACTTTTTTCATCTCTCTTTATAAAACTGAATATGTTTTCTTATCTTTTCTTAATTCTATGAGGTCTTAGAATTACTTCTGCCATTCATTGAAATGAAGGCATTTTTTCTAGCAATTTGCAAATGAAAGTAGCTGGCTAAAAAAAATGGCATTTCTTTTCTCTGGTTTGCATGCAGATCTCAAAATTTATTCAAAATGGAAATACAAAATCAATTTGTTTACTTTTTTTTGGAAACTATAACCACATCACAAATATTTTCTCTATAAAAAATTTTAAATGAAATAAAATTATGTAACAAAATTATTAAAATTAAAAAAAACATTAAAAGTAAGCTCTAAACAAAATAACAAGTATGATTTGTATGACGATTTTATTGAAATAGTACAGAAATTGTGAACGTTTGATAAATATTATATTTCTTTTGATAATAATTATTAAATTATTAAGTAAGTTGTATAAGCAGTAGCAAGTGAATAAATAGCTTGATGAAGTGGCAGAAGATCTGCGAAAAATGGGAGTGGGAGAATGGTAAAGAACGACTTTGGATAGAGGAGAATGGGTGAAGATCATTAAGAAGGCCCAGGTCCTGCAGGGACTGTAACGCCAAAGAAGAAGTTAATAAATAGTGAAATTCATATGATTTTATGAAATAAAGCATATGCCTTTATGCAAACTCAAATTGGCATATTTTTAAATGAGGTTTACATGGAATTGCAAATAGTTTTCTGTTGAAAATAGATGTATGTATTTTGTTGAACATAGATGTATGTATGTGTGTATTCTGTTAAAAGTGTATGTATTCTGTTGAAAGTGTATGTATTCTGTTGAACATAGATGTATATATGTGTGTAATCCGTTGAACATAGATGTATATATGTGTGTATTCTGTTGAACATAGATGTATATATGTGTGTATTCTGTTGAAAGTGCATGTATTCTGTTGAACATAGATGTATGTGTGTATTCTGTTGAAAGTAGATGTATGTATTCTGTTGAAATAGATGTATGTATTCTATTGAAAATAGATCGAATTAAACAATATTTACTTTTGTATATTATATAAGTTAGTTCTTTGTATTTTACATGTATTTCGCGCCAATGCTTTTAATAAACAAGACGACTTTTTTTTCACCTGGCGGTAAATTTTTAAATTATTTTATTCTTCCCCTTATGCTACTTCGGAGTTCACTCGGATAAATTCGATTTCCACAAAATACAGTTATCTGAAAATTCATCTTGGTTTACTGTCACATTAAATCGTCGATCACGTCCCAGATGGTCCGTCCTGGAAAGAGACCTCGCCTTGTAACGCAAAGAATCGCAACAAAAATTATTTCCTTCCTTGTAGGTAATTTCCAATGATATTCTGCAAGCGCATGTTCAGTTGAGAGATTCGGATAAATTTTATTTGTAATTTATTTACGCTTTAAATTTTCCCTCTAGGACTTCCGAAGAAATATAACATAAACATACATAGAAATGCAAGGAAAAGTAAGAGATTCTGTACGAAAAATGAATACTACCACACAAACGCACAACATATGTGCAACAGATGCAAACTTCTGCTTCTGAGATAATATTCACTGTTAAAGCATTTGTGTTGAAATATTTATTCAAAAAATAGTGTTTCGCCTGAGAATAGTAAAACACATACGTCAGACTAGTTACAATTTTTTATTTTATAATGAAATACTAGGAAATCTAACAATTATTCTAGAATCCACTTCTAGAAATAAACTAAATGGCTTGTTTTTATTTCCTACGAGAATGTCACTTTAATCTAGTTCATTCCAATGCTTTTATTTTAATTAATGTTTATTTGGAAAAGGTTTCAGTTAAATAAAAATAATAAACAAAAATAGTTTATTTACATCTACAGTATTTTTGATCCTGAATATACAACCATTCATATCCATAACGTAAAAAATTAGTAAAATTTCGCAAAAACCATTTTCTCAGACCTGTAATATAAATACCTGTTTCGAGACGACCGAATATAAATTTATTTTATATTAATGATTTAAAGCATTGGTTGATTAGATAATTATAGATCTAATGATTATGTATTGACGTGCATAGCGAGCTAATATATATTTGTTGTACTCGGATCCGAAAATGTCTGTGAATTGAACCATTATATTAAGGGGATCACCAACGAAAACAACAACGTGCGGTTTTCCATAGAGACATTAAGAACGTTTCCTCCTAAGGTACTAATTCGATGTACATAAAACTTTTTTGTATAGTTTGCGAACACATATATATGTTTTGTATGCGGCGTTTTATGAGATACAAAATATTTATAAAACTAAAAATGTTTTATATCAAACCAACGAAATTTTTTTAGAAATAAATAATTTTAATTTTTGTTCAGGTCAATAATTAAAAATCAAGTAAAAATATAAAACGCTGCACCCACTGTATGTAGAATCTTTATATGTAGGTACCCAGGAAATTATATGCCATTTGTTACTTAAGTTTTTGAAAAAAAATATCCCCTTTTTTAAATGAAATATCATTTTGAGGAAACAGCGTCTTTGTGTCATTTTGGGCATATAAATTCACTGTTTTGCACTTATAAAATTTGTTTAAAACTACAGTCGAGTCTCTATTTAACGAAGTGCCATCGTTCCTCTGAAAAACTTCGTTATAAGGAAAATTCGTTAAATAGAAATTAACATAAATGTTGAAACTTAATTTCGATAAAATGAAAAAAGCTAAATTTGGACAGTAAAGACTAAATTCAGTAGACTCTTCTTTTTCAACGAATTTATATATTTTTCGTATACAAGTACGTACAAATTAATAACAAAAGTAAAGACTGAGGATTACTTTATATCTGTATGATCCTCATACAACATATTTGAAACAGAGAAATAATCACTAATTTTGCTTTGTACAGGTTTCTTATAAAAAACGTTTTGTTCATAGAAATTCTCACACTTTTGTAAATATCGGAACACGTCATCTATAACATTTTCTTCAACAATGCAACACGTATGTGCGAGAAGCAAATTTCGTGGCTTAGCCACACCTGCAGAGTGATACATCCCCGCTGCTTCGAAGTTCCCAGTTTAGAACAATAGAATTATTTATCACAACTGACCCTATGTCCACAATACAGAAGGCTACCTCACCTCCGTCTTTTTGCTTAAAATCCTCAACTACCCCTTCTACCTAACCATCCCGCTGAAAAATTGTAAAAGGTAAATTAAAAAAAAAATCAAATTCTTTATAAAAAGAACTTCGTTATATAGAAATTGTTTTTCGTAATATGGAGACAAATTTACATGTTAGTGCCATTCAAAGTCAAGGTTCCGCCGAAAATTTCATTAAATAGAAAACTTTGTTAAATGGAAGTTCGTTATATGGAGACTCTACTGTAGTTCTAATTAACTTAGAGCTAAAATTTTGATGTGGTTTGAAGTGATGTAATATGTCGTACATCCAAGTATTGCAGTTCTGTCAGAGCGGTTGTCACTTTATAACTATGTGCTAGTTTTATTATTATTTGTATTTTACTTAAACATGGTTCATATCCCCCTCCCCGTTGTTAGAAAAACTAAACAAATCTCAAACCCTCCTTCCCCCAAACGTAACTTACGTAATACTTTAACGACCCTAATTTAACATTATTAAAAACAACGTAAAGTAGCAACAAGACATTGTCTGCGTAATTACAATTACGACAATCCAAAATTTCAAATTATTTAAAAATTAATATAACTACTAGAAAAGAAAACGAAATTGGCAGGGAGTGAAGGCGGGGCCGAGATTGAGGGGATGGGGACGCTTTCTGTACCAAGAATTAGAACAGAAAAAGTAATAAATGGTATGGGTTATTGGGGCCGATAAATATTTTGCATTATTCATTTTGAATTTTTAAAATACGCATTGATTTATAATTAAAGACAACGTTAATTATGTATTTTTAGTGATATAATAAAGCAAAGGAATAACGGATTAGTAAAACGTAATCATATCACAGACTACGTTCGTGATAAAAAGAATGTGAAACACAAATAACGATAGCTTTGGACTTTGCTCATATTGCTGATAGAGAGAGAGAGAGAAACGCTTGTTGCAAAGCTTGTGCAACAATCAAGCCATTTCTACATGTACGTAACTCTTAGCGGCTTGCTTTTGCTGCGCTGCTGCAACACAGGCGATTAGTGGACATACTATTTCGAATATCGGACCGTTTATTGAATTATTTGAGTTAACTACGATCACTTTTGAGACATATATATATTTTTGTGACATATTTGCATTTTTGTGACATATTGCAAACTAACTGAATCAATTCTAACAATTTAATAACAATATTAACACAATTTATTTTTCTTTGTAATGAAAAACTGATTGTCGAATAATTCTGCAACTTGACCACCAGCCGTTACTGCTGGAAATACCGTCGGTAGTTGCAACTTTCCCACTCAAAGCAATATCAGGATTGCGTAATTTCAAAAATAATTTAAAAAGCGCTGGATGCATACAAATTGACACTCAAATATCACCAGCTCCTCGGTCAATATTTATAATTTTTGTTTGTGTTTTGTAATGCAAATACAGATGAGCTCGTGCTGCGTTTGGATCAACAGTTTTCCAAGGATTCTGAACTTCTTTTGCGTAAGGAATCGAACCTGTGACCTGCAGAAAACAACCAGCAAGCGCTGGTAATTAGACCTTAATGATTAATATGGCAACAATACCCGTTGCCACTACGCATTATGCTATTGTGGGACTCATAGCTACTCCGAAGTATGACTTGTTTTTAAATCTTGATTATTATGACTTGTTTTGTTAAAGTTAGATCCGTATGCCTTGCTTGTCTTCAACAAGCAAGCTATACGGATCTAAAGTTAACCATATACATTGGCCCTCGAATAAAAAAAATATTTGGAATTGGTAAAACATGAAAATACATCAATTTTTCATATTTTACAAGATATACAAGGCTTGTTTAACCATCTGCAAAATCGCACTCTTAGAATTAGTTAAATAAAAAATTTAACAAATATCTAAAAACTTTTGAAAACTGACATGAATACATAAATTTAGAATTACCGTAATTTTGAATAATTATGCGGGCGTTCTAAACAAATTAAGTTAATGTGTAAACATCCATATCAACGTTGTAAATAGTCTGCGATGAAGTCATAAATTTTCGTAACCTTTCTGAATGCTAATTCTAGCTACTCATAAGACATATTTTTTTGAAAAGGATTATAAATAAAAAGAGGAATTTTATAAAATAACAAAAACTATGTTTCATTTAAAGGGTGATTTAGAAGAATACAAACATAAATTACTCTTTGCAGCTAAATTATTTATGACTTGTTAATATTTATTGAGAGGAAGAAGTTAACTTCTTTGCATTTATTTCCACGTTTTAAAATATACCCGATGTTTTTTATTTAATGCACTTTTAAGACGTGGTGTTAGAAACATTGCGACATATATTGTATATGTGTAAAGAAACCCCACAAAAAGCAATTATCAGTTAAAAGGGATGGGGTAGTTTTAGAGTAAAAGGAATGAACTTCGCCCAAAACAAGAAACACAAATTAAATGATAATTCTGTAGCTGCAACTTTAAGAAAGCTGCCTTTTATTTTAAATTGTCAACCTTTGAACAAATTCTATTCAGAAAATTGAGAAATGTAGTCATTCCTAAAATGAGTGTAAATAGACTCAAAGGACAAGCATTAAGTAAAATTCATTTTTTGTTCCACTGTCGGATGGACCCAGAAGACCAAAAGGATAAGCTATTCAAAATTTATTCAGAAAATTAGAATTTCGCGAGAAGCCTCATGGCTTGAGCCCAATAATAATTTTTACGAAAGTTTATTTAAATGTCTCAGCGTCACAATTCCTTTGAGAATCTCCTTGGGCTATTTCAATTAAGTGTATCTTAGAAGCCAATTTCATCGGTACAATAATTTTCTGTTATCCAGGACAAATAATATTCAAGCCTATCAAAATTAAGCTTAGTTCAATTTTTTGGTGAAATACTATGGTCCTAATAGAAGTCTTGAATCGTTTGCATCTAAAGTAATTAATCATTTTTGTTAATTAAAGTCATTTATTTAGTTTCTATAAATAATTAGACAAATCCTCTTGCTGATAATTTCAGCAGAATTCCAATTTACTCTTCAATTACCTTAACGATGTGATTTTTGTGTATTTAATAATTTTTCCAAATACAGTAATTTAGCTTTTGGATAATTAATTTCATGGCTCTTGTGCATTCAATCACATATATTAATAAGTTCTTTTACTTACCATATATTAAATATTTTCAAATGTATTTAGAATTTGCTCAGCTGCGATATTACTTTCCAATTATTGTCGATTCACTTAATAATTTCACATAAATTATATAGTCTAGATAATTTCAGTTTCAGTAACCCTAATTTCTGATAACGATCACATAATTAAATTTTCAAATATAAATTTTATTTAAATTTAAGCTGAAGTTCCATTGATTTCTTTGAAATAAATCTTTGTTGATTTTTACATAAAAAAAAGGTGAGTTATTTCTTTCTCAAATTACCAACTTATTATTGTATTTCATCAGCAATATCACTCTCAATAAAAAAAATTAGAAATTGACATATCTATGTTTGAAGAACTATCATCACTTCAATTCTGAGAAGAAAGTTGGCATATTGCGGCCACGTAGTGAGAGGAGAAAGATACAAACTACCCCAATTGTTACTGGAGGGAAACTTCATGAGGGGAAAAGACCTAGAGGCAGAATAAGAAGAGGATAGATGGATAACTTAAAGACTTGGACTAATAAGCACGGAAGACATTATCCATGCCAGCAGAGATAGAAAATTGTGGTCCATATTATCTGCCAATTTCCGAATCAAAGGAAGCTCTTGATTATGATTATGATGATGTTTAGATGCCCTTTTTCTTTAAGAAAGACATTGGAATGAAAATCCTCCTAATATTTAGTAATTACACCAAAGGGTTTAAAAATATAATGGAAAAAACATTATAGCAATAATTTTCAACAATTGAACTTTGCTTTCATATAAAATATACTTGATATCGCAGCATTAAGTAAATATTTTTAATTTTGAGGTATTCATATGCATGTTTAACACTGAAGTAATAAGCAAGTCTACCTTACGCTGAAGTATTAAGTAGGTATAATTACTGCTGAAGATATATCGTATAAAGTATGCCTAATGTTAAAGAATACTTAATGTTAAAGGATATAGCCTTATTAATTATAGTTGATACTGAATAATAGTCGTATTTTTTAGGTATTAACGTAACGTTAAAATTAACATAATATTAAGATGCCTTTAATAGCAAAACTTATCATATTGGATATTAATTTTTAATTTTAAATTCCTAAAAAATATTATCAGCTGTAATCTCTTAGGGTAATAAATGCATTATTCAAACTTTCTGAGCTTAGAAATAGCAAATTTAAAATTTCCAAGTTTCAGATCATATCTTGTTTTTTTGTGAAAAATTCTTCTTCAATCAGTCGGTTAATGCGACGCGTTAAAACGGAGATAAGCATATATAACCAACAATTTTGTAAATGCGATACCATATCTGTCTTAACATTCCACATAAAGAGAACGAATGTATCATTTTTTTTTCTTTTTGCAGCTGTACTTCATAATGGTTTTGTTTGTTTGTTTGGTTTTACGGCTCAAAGACTACAGTGGTCATGCTGCGCCGGGACCTACTGTTTTCCGAGGAATCCGAACCTCTTAAGGCCTAGGGAACCAAACCCCGGACTACAGTGAGCAGTGCGATCTTTATGAGATCTCTGAGTAAGCGTTCTTTTTGCACTGCTGGGAGTCGAACCCGGATTAGCCGCGCAATAGGAGAACGCGTTACCACACTGCGCCACCGCAGGGCACTTCATAATGGAGAACAAAAGGTGGGGAGATACCCGTAAAGGGAAACGCGTCCCTATCACAAACTCCAATATATGCAATAGTTTTGCAAACTCCTACTAAGCTTAGTGACTATACGAAACTTATGTCCCAATTATAAGCTTAGTGACTATACGAAATTATGTCCCAATTATATCCTAAAACGATTCAACTCTAAAATGCTGCCATATATCCAAAATTCTTACTATGCTTAGCGACTGTACGAAATTATGTCCCAATTATATCCCAAAACGATTCAACTTTAAAATGCTGCCATATATCCAAAATTCTTACTAAACTTAGCGACTATAAAAAATTATGCCCCAATCATATCCTAAAACGATTCAACTCTAAAATACTGCCATATATCCAAAACTCTTACTAAGCTTAGCGACTATACGAAATTTTGTCCCAATCACATCCTAAAACGATTTAACTCTAAAGTACTGCCATATGTCCAAAACACCAGTCACTTCTCAGTAATAACATTTATGAAATGTGGTATACCTGTGCTCTCACAAAATATTTCTTTACGAAACTTATTATGAACTTAATAATTGTTCTTAATCGGGAATTCATACGTAAAACATTGCAACAAAAATAACCTTCAATTGTTCTGTCTCCGATTGGGAAGTTGAAGACTAACATTCATTACAATTCAACGTCTTTGTAGTCTTGGGTGATTTCTTCTCTACTTAGTCACGGACAAATCTAAATTATCCACCCGTCTCCTTCTTTTCTGCCTTCAGGTCTCGTCCCAATGGTGTTTCCTCTGGCGATAATTAGGTGGTTATTTTCTACTTCCACGCCACCTTGCCCATCCAGTTAGCTCTTTTCTGTATGTATTGCTTTAGGATTTGGGATGTATTTATTCAGACTTTCTTGTTTGGACATAATGCGCCATTCCACTTTATGGCGATAATTATTTTTAACGTGCATGTGTCAAAAGCTTCGATTTCGTTCTCGAAACCTCATTATCCAGGTTTTACGTTCGTATAAGTAAGTCTCGATATGGAATTTCAAATTTTAATATTAAATAAAAAAAACAACAAAAGAAAAACTGTCAACTTTTTAATATTTTAATCAACTGTATTAGAAAAAAAAAATGGATTTACAAGTACAAGTGAATGTTATCAGCATAAATCCAACATTTTAATGTTGACTTCTACCTACAAATATAATCTGTGTAGTGATATGAGGTATTAACTTATATGGGAAAAATTTGTATTAAAATATTTATTACAAAATAAATAATCGTAACATCTGTAAGGACCTATTTTGATTAAGATGACATCACCTAATGAGACCCGTCGAAGAGCTATGTGTTGCGGGGGGAGGAGGGTGTTGAAGATTACTTCCCCAGGAATGCCAAGGTGGAAGAAAAGGGTATGAGAAGGGAAGTTGAAATTGCAAAACGCCGGAGGCCGTGGTCGACATCAGACACGGACCTTACTGCACCGTGTCATTTTGGCCCTGTCCCAAGGGTGCGTACAGATATGCAGCAGAACATCGTCGAAAAACATCCCGTGTTACGAGATGATGATACGGGGGCGAACATCGCCGTGTATCATCAGTGCGTAACATCACTCTGTCCCATCGGTTCACGCCGATATCCAGTCTACACTGGCAAAACGCTGTTGTTCGCAAACCGGCCCAAATACATAGCCCTGTAACATTTCTTTGAAGCGACGAGGGAAACCGACAACTGGTGTTACTCGGAAATGTTACGGTGTGCGGTTCATATTTGATACGCGACGTTGTTACGACACGGTGTCCTGTTGCATATGTGGACGCGGCCTAAGGTATCCTGGTGGAGTACCATCAGAGGCCGATATTCTTTCCCTGCCGACATAATTCGTGCAGAGGCAGCGACGTACTGTATAATTTTTGTGCACCTGTAAATAAATGCATATGCTGTGTAAAACCACGTCTCCATTGATATTTTGCGTCACGTCTGACTAACGTTCAGCTTCACACTTCCAAGAGACGAGATTGACATCTAAAACGGCTAGACGCCTCAAGGCAAAGAAGGGCGGTTCAACGCTCGGAGGTCACTGGTAAATGCTTAGACCACCTGCGGGAAGATGAAGGACCTTCATTCCTTACGGCGGCGATTAAAGCGCGGACGCGAACGTGATAAAAGTGATAGTTCTAAAATTAGTAAGAAAAATACTACATTAGTAAGAGCATACTACATTTTTACAAAATTACCAAAATTAAATTTCATATTCAGTAAACGGTATAAAATGGGAATCATTAATGGATTAAATGAGTCGTTTCTCCAAGATTTCAGTTGGGATAAATATCAGCAAAATACACATTAAGGATAGGAAGCAATGAAGCAACAATAATTTGAAAGACAGCTTCCCGTTGAAATTGACACGTTCACTTCTGTAGATCCACGGCTCAACACTTTTATTACCAGGAAGCAAATTCTGAGCACGGAAATTCAAGGCCGAAAACGAAAGTTGCACAAAGCAATTCGCGTAAATACCTCCAATATTTTCTTGTTAGGGAGATACGGGCGAGAAGCAGGATTTAAACAAACGATAATTCAAAGTTGAGAGAAGATTGCATGGGGAAGCTGTGTGTTTTACGAACAACGATAAAAACGGAGAAGCCCATTTTCAAGCGCGTTACGCTCTCGATACGATCTCGTCTTTCCAAAGTTTCAGGATACTATATTACGTACCCTAGACACTATTAATAGTATCCTCGGCACTACGGTATTATAGCGCTCTCGTGTTGGAAACTGCCAGCTAAAAGGCTAACTGATGGGAAATTCAGCGAATTTCCATAGACATCGTGTTCTTAGCCACTTAAAAAATAAAATTTTACAACCACCTTTAACATTACGCGTAAAACGATAAATCGCCTGCGCTATCTCCAAATATTTAGAATTTTCTTGTTCCAGCGAAGAAAAAAGGAATATTAAAAACGATGCCCCCAGATAAACAATATACTATAATAAGAAAAGGCAAACCCTACCGCTTCCGTCAGATAGCAATAAATTTATATTTTCTCAAAATGTTGTTTATCTCTTCCCTTAATCTAATAAACATTCTTTAAACTTTTTTATATGTTATCGTAGAAAGTAAAGCAATAAGTATTTCTGGGATATAACAGATTTTCTTACTTTTAAAAAGTAGTTTCAACTTGTAGTAAATGGAAAAAAGATACGAAATGCATGCATATGTTTAAAATACATATGGAAAATATTTTATCTTGTAATTTCTTATACCTGGGATAAAATATGAAAGGTAAATACAATATTTACCGTAATAATACGATACAATAGTAGATATTTAATAACATCATCATACAATGTACAAACAGAATTATAATTTTTTGATATTGATGGAAATTTACTAAATTATATTAAATCCCAATTTTTTAATATTTAAGTGCAATAGAAATTATATTTTTCCAATCGATTTCTAAGACTTTGCGCATTTGAATTGTAAAACCACAGAAACGAATCAACCAACTAATAGGGGTAGAGAATTATGGCATATTACATGTTGTGAAGTCTTTCTCAATATTAAAGAAAATTCTTTTTTTTTTTCGTATATAAAAGTGGTCTTGATTTTCTCATAATAATCAAGAAACTATATAAGAATTTATATGCTGAATTCATGTATAATACTATGTGCCTAAAAATGCAGGTACACGTATCTATAGACGTATATCCACTGGCGTATGCAGGATGTATTGATGGCAGTTGTAACTACTCCCATTGCGATGAAATTTTGTATAAATACATGTGAATATCTGAAGTTGTGGCTTTCTAACCCCCCTCCTATTGAGCCCGTCACTCCTCCTTTACGAACTTTCTGCGTATGCCTGTATGTATATCCGTATATGCACATATGTACATAAATAAAATATATACGTGAGCTTTCTTGATATAACTATGAACTTAAGATGACTGAAAATAATCTAAAAAAGATACTTGGGTGAGAGAAAGAACAAGGGTATAGGATTTCATGCTTAGAATTAAAAGCTGAAATGTCCATGAGTTGGATATCAAAAGATTTGATCAAAGATGAAAGACTGGAACTCTCAAATGGATTCCAAAAGACGAACGAAGATCTACGATACGTCCTCAGATTAAATGAAATAAGAAAACACGCTTGAATGTAGGGAAATGAGTTTCTCCGAATAGACTGATGTGAAAAGAGCTTGGGAGGCTTTCATCCATCAGTTGATAAATAATGGCTGAATATGATGGTATTGTGTACCGTTGGGGAGAAAATGCCTAGACGTTGTTAGACTAGTTTAGCTTGGAACAGTTAATTAATAACCCAAAAAGTATACTGAAGGCTACTCGGAAGCGTGTGTGATTTGGAGAAAAAGAGACGCTTTCCCCATCCTGGATTCGAACCAGGGTCCCTCCGTTTAGCCCGGAGTGTCTTGGACCGCTAGACGAATGAGGACAGGAAACAACGCTCTCTTTCTCCGTATGTAAAGATGTTAAGGTATTATTACCCTCCGCAGGGATAACACAATTGCCAAATATGGTCAACACAAGAAAGCCTCCGGGGCGAGATTTTTGTGAGTTTTCGTGGGGGAATTTATTATACTATAATTTTTGCCACCCACGTATTAATTACAGCTCAAACTAGAGCTTATGTAATTTTGGAGAAAAAGAGACGCTTTCCCCATCCTGGATTCGAACCAGGGTCCCTCCGTAAAAAACTCACAAAATTCTCGCCCCGGAGGCTTTCTTGTGTTGACCATATTTGGCAATTGTGTTATCCCTGTGGAGGGTAATAATACCTTAACAAAAAGTGTAGGAATTGCGATCCGGGGACTTCCGTTGATTTATATAAACCTGCCATTGCTATTACGTTTGGCAAGCAGTCGCCAAAAAACTAGTTACACCAAAAAGCCAGTCATATAAATAGCAAGCATAAATGAAATTCAAATTAATAAACAGGTTCTTTGGCAGAAACCTCTGAAACTTAGAAAAAAAGAAGTAAAATATAGCAACCTTTTTCTTTTCTTTTCGTGTTACCCAGCGCAGGGCCCTCCAAACACCCCCCGCAAAATAATCGATCTGCTTTGATTGGAGTTTCACTAGAGATCTTCGCCTCAGCGATATACAGTATATAGACCAAATTAGAAATAATAATAATAATAAAAATGTTTTCTGAACTCTCTGGCGTGTGTGAAAAGAATCTGTAATTGTTTGGCCTTCATCAAGCAGTAGAATGAAATTATAGATAAAATCGATGGCGATAACTTTCTCTCTCTCTCTCTCTCTCTCTCTCTACTCTTCTCTTATCAAAAATGGCTCTGTCGAATGCTGTGTAATTCTTTAACAGGGTGCGAATCAAACTTTTTCACAAGGGGGGATAAAAAAATTCGAACTACAGCGAAAATCGGTTATAACGACCTTCAAGGGACCGCGAAAATTTGGTCGTTATAACCGATAGTCGTTATAAACAATATTTTTTTTAAAATCATAGTAGCCTATAGTATAATACACTCTAGAGTTTTATAAATTATTTTGATAGTAAAAAGTATTAAACTTTTTGGTTTCAAAATTAAATAAAAATGGATTTAATTCTAATGAATTTAATTTCCGTTTATATTAAATTATATTTATAGCCACATTTTTTATTTTCTTAAACTGAAAAAATTCTAGAAAACACTAAAGTATATAATGTAGAAAACAAATCTAATGAATAATATTTATTATATTATACTAATGACTTCCGAACAGTGCCGGTTTGAGAGTTTTATGGGCCTTATGCTGAAAAAATAAAATAGGCCCCTAAAGAATATGACCCTCGTGATATTCAATTAATAAATCACGTGTTTTTTAAGGTTTATTATCTTCAATATTCAGGTTTAGCAGTAAGGGAAATTCAAGTATTACGTAAGCAATATTTTGGCCATTTCAACCCTCCCCCCCTCCATAAGCAAAAATTAACATTGGCTAACGTAGGAAAATAAGTAAAAGAGCAACCCCCCCCCCAAAAAAAAAATTCTTACGTAATGCTTGACCTCTTCCTAATAAAAATTTCTTGGACATTTGTAAATAAACAAGATTAAAATAACGCTTAAATTTTGATAACTAATCCACTTGGTTCCGATTTATGACTGTCAAGTCGCGTCGTTATATCCGATACGAATTTCCCTACTTAGAATCTACGTAGACTACAAAATCGCCGTCGTTATAGCAAGTTTCGTCGTTATATACGATGTCGTTATAACCGATATATTTAGTATGGAGTAGAATAGCAAACCAAACTTCTTGTAAAAATTCCGTCATTATATGCGGTTAGTCGTTATAACCAGCATCGTTATAAATGACTTTTGGTGTATACTACTATTTATCAGATTCAATTCGACAAAAATAAATTTATAATACTACTACTAAAATACATCGAAACTTTAAAACGAATAAATGTAAAAAAACCTTGCTTTTTGCGCTTTTATTTTTGCGAAATTATTGAAAATATCTTTCAAAACCATTTTGTAAGACATTATTACTCTTCACAGGGATAACACAATTGCCAAATATTGGTCAACACACAAAGCATTCGGAGCGAAATTTTTGTGAGTCTTTCGTGGGGGATTTTGTTTTATTACAAATAAATTTGACACCCACGTATTAGTAGCTCAAACTAGAGCTATTTTTGTTTAGGAGAAAAAGAGACGCCGTCCTCATCCCAGATTCGAACCAGGGTCCCCGCGTTGAGCCCGCGGTGTCTTGACCTACTAGACGAATGAGAACAAGAACAAACGCATTTTTCTCCGTATATGAGGATGTAAGATATTATTACCCTTCACAGGGATAACACAATTGCCAAATATTGGTCAACACACAAAGCCACCGGGGCGAGATTTTTGTGAGTTTTTCGTGGGGGATTTTTTATTACAAATAAATTTGACACCCACGTATTAGTAGCTCAAACTAGAGCTATTTTTGTTTAGGAGAAAAAGAGACGTTGTCCTCATCTCGGATTCGGATACACTGGTTCGAATCCGGGATGAGGACGGCGTCTCTTTTTCTCCTAAACAAAAATAGCTCTAGTGTGAGTTACAAATACATGGGTGTCAAATTTATTTGTAACAAGACCATTTTACTGGCATGTTTAGGCTCAGTAGCCAATATTGCACATTCTACTTTGACCAATAGTATTTCTTTTGTAAACTTTTATTATTCGTAATTTACTAAATGGTCTTTCGGCAGAGGTAGCTGACACGGGTAAGGTAAAAAATAGCATAAAGTAAAAATTTCCATAAAGTCACTTTCTACAAGTAGACCATTACATTTTGTAATTAGCAAACAAAAAAATTATCTAATAGACATGTCTGGCGATAAATCCTGTTTGATAAGCGTGATTAAATTACAGTATTGAATTTTTGTTGCTGCGGAGAGAATACAGATGAATAATTTTTTTATGAAATTTTAACACTCAGCAATTTAGCATTTGACATGTTTATTATTTTTTCTGTTCTAATATTACAAAATATATTTTTACTAATTTCATTCTTTAAAAACGACTTTTAATTTGCATTATAATTTTGCCTAAAACATAGTAAAAAACACTGATTTTAAAAAATTGATCGCTATTATCAAACAAAAAATCTGAAGCTAACTCGTCATATTGTTTTTTAATTCTACGTTATCGTTTATTTTCAAATTTAGGATCTATCCTGCACTTGTATGAAATAGGAATTACGATGTTGTGTTTTCCACCACTAACACTGAACTACTGGTGTTTTAAAGACAGTAGACGCTATAAAGGGGCAGTGTACTCATGTGGTCGTGCGTCATTGGTGATCGATGTTCGGTCTGAAAATTTAAAGTAGACAAAATGAAAACAATGGCGCCCCAAACCAGCAAACCTAAAAATGCTTCCGAACATCAAATTAAGAAGTTTTATTTGTACCATCGTGTAATGTAAATTTAAATCATAGAGGGTGGGAGCACAGCCTACCCTTATACCATGTACAAAACTATTAAGAAGTTCTTTCAAGACTTTTTCCCCCTCCCCCCCCTTTCCTACGTCAATAGGCCGTGATGGAAAAGGGCCCCTAGGCTTTGGCTTTGCCTACTTTTGTTATATGGTATAGCTAAGCCCCTGAATCAACATGTATAATCCACATATTTAAGATAAAGTAAGATTGCCGAAATTTGTAATAATTATCGATATTTCTATATCATTTACTTAGTACATCCCTCCCCACCCCCTTACTCATTCACCTCAAAAAAAAATAGGGTCATTCTTTTGATCATAGAAGGCCTCATAAAAACCCACTATTTAATTCCTCGCAATAATTACTGTTTAAAATGTAGCTGTTAAAGTCTTGCTGTTACGACAGAAAAACGTTATACCATTATAATACCGATATTCAATTTGCATAGTGATTTTAAATGATAATTTGAAAAGATACGTCAGCTTACTTTATTTTGTTCAACAGGAGTCAAAGTGCGCTGTTTTACATTGGATGGTACTTCCGTCACCGGACTCACTTTCTCTCACCACTCTTTGTTTTTTCTAGTGTCCGACTTTCAAAATTGATGCAAAATCCACCGTCTGTCAATCGCGCTTCCGAAATTGGTTTATTGCTTTCGGAAACAATCAGGTTATATTCCAAAGAGAGGGTTCACAAGTATCTTTCTCAGACAAGATGTTTGCAACCGCCGTACAATCAGCCTGCCAACAATTAGCGGCTACTTCGAATATCAAAGCGACATCCGATTTTCCCTGAGAAGTACACCTCTATTCCCTTAGGGAATAGCTGCCTTTATTTTTTAGCCCTCCCTCCCTCCTATTTCCGGATTGGCTCATTTTTGCTCTTTCCCCAACTCCCCTCCCCTCTCCTCCACCCATCCTGCCTTCACCAGGACCAGTGATATCACTCAAAAATCACCAAAACACTTTAAGAATCAAAAAATTATTGTGGGAAAAAAAATGAAAGAAAGAATGTGAATATCGATTTTTTTTACTAGTCATGGTGGGAGGGAAAATAATCATCCCTGACAGGGAAGTTAATTAAAATCTTTTGCCAGGGATATATTTTCACGAGCCGGGGAAATCCCCCCCCATCCCCCCCCCGTTAATTCGCACCCTGTTCTTTAATGTGTTTTTACTTGTATTACCTAAACATACCTTGATCAGTAAAAGTCTTCCTTTTTCGCAGAAGTGTTAGGTTTAATACCATCAGACAAAAATTAAACAACAATATAAATCAACGTTTATTGGCGTAGTGATACCAGCACCGATGTTATGGCATGATTAGATGGTGAAATGTTCGAAGGAAAATAAATATTTCTGCGTTCAGTGGGACTTGAACCCACGACCTTCCACTTGCCGGGCGGAGGTTCCACCTACTGAGCTACGAATAACCGGCTTCAGTAAATAGTCTTTATATACGTTCGTAAAGAGATTAGATATTGTCGTTCGTAGCTCAGATGGTAGAGCCTCCGCCCGGCAAGTGGAAGGTCGTGGGTTCAGGTCCCACCGAACGCAGAAATATTTATTTTCTTTCGAACGTTTCACCATCTAATCACGCCATAACATCGGCGCTGGTATCACTACGCCAATAAACGTTGATTTATATTGTTGTTTAATTTAATCTGCGTAGTGTTCGATTTATATAAATATCATCAGACAATTTATCCTGTTACAGACTCCTAAATACTAAGGTCTGGCATGAGATCATCTTGGTCTATCATGATCATCTTCTTGGTCTATCATGACCATCTTGTTGGTCTATCATGAGATCATCAATAAACTTATAGCTGGTATATTAAGTCACAATCCATGCTAACTTTGTAGATCAAAAAACAATATTATCTGACTTCATACCAATGTCTTCTAACACTTTTTTCCTCTCAAAGTGTAATAAAATTGTATATCCGCTCGCACTGATGAAAGCAAATTCAGAACCAAAACTTAAATTTTGCACTAAAATTAGATGAAGATGGTAAGAAGTATTGACTCAGATTGACATTGAACATCTGAAAAGATTCCTCTTTCATTGTTTCTTTTTTATTCCTTTTTAAAGCCCTCACAATCTGTAACTAATGTAAGGTCATATTTCTAACTGATGGAAATTCAGAATGAATTGAAATTGAATGAAAATTAAAATGCAAGAGTTATACTAGTATATATGTCAAATTAACACTTCTTTACTTTGTGCAGCCTACGCCACTTAACAATCAACGAACGATAACAAGACTACTGATAACATTAGATATCATTATCAATATAAACTTATTATCTTATAACATCTATCAATATAAATTATCTCAATGGGTATATTAATGTAAACTAATCATTCTAGTACATCTATTAATTTAAATTAATTATCTTAGTACGCATATCAACCTAAATTAATTATATCAGTAATTATGTTAATAGTGATGATTTTTTGTATTTTATATACAATATGCTAATTATAAACACAAAATTCATTAATGAACGCAAATTTCATTAGTCAACACAAAATTTATTAGTGAACACAAAATCCATTATTGAACACAGAATTCATTAGTGAACGCAAAATTCATTAGTCAACACAAAATTTATTAGTGCACACAAAACTTATTAGTGAACACCTACTTGTACATAAGCTTCAGTATTAACTTTTAGACTTGGCTTTGATACTGTTCAGTGAGAAGGAACAGAAATAACATCACCTGTCTCACTGTTCAATAAAGAATTCGTTGTAAAAGAAATTTAATCTTGCACGGAACAAAAGGTTTTATTATACTCTTTTCTGAGTATACAAAAAACTTTAGAAGCGACGTTGAATATATAATACGGTTTTTATTTACCGTGGATAATTTTATAATAGGGCCATAAAATTTTCTAAAAATATTTTAACATTACTGCGATAAGTCATTTTGGTGTAATCTCATGCTCATTCTTCATAGCGCATAATATTGATGAAGTTTTACTTGCTAAAAAATTTCAAACTTAAAGACTTATTATGTGTGTGATATTAAGTTCTAGTGTTTGAAGAAAGCTGCAAAAGTGCCTTTTTATAAGTCTGAAAGCTCTTGAAAAATTACAAATTGTAATTAAAAAATTGAAAACTCCAATCAAAGAGTAGAATAACGTGCTTGAAAAAGCTTTTCTTTCTTTCACAGAAGAAAAAAATAAAAAGTAATGGGGATTTTAAATGAAAAGAATGTTTACTTATAAAAATAAACTCACAAAATACTCATTAAAGATTCCATTAAGAAGTTTATTTGGGGAAAAGCCTTTGAGAAAATAAATTCATTGAAAACTATTTACATTCAAATGATTCAAGATTTTCCAATTGGCGCCCATACAAAACCAACACAAAAAAATTCACACAGCTTTCAATTTATAACTATGTTGTGAAAGGCAAACAAATTTAAAATTTATTGAAAACGAATTTTAAATTAATTAATCAGACATAAGTAAGAAATGTATTATATGCAAAAATGAACCCGAACATATAATGTAGGAAAACGTTTCTGAAATTTCTATTTCGTCATGCACTTTTTCAATTGCAGCTATTTGTGGAGGAGCTCTACAATTATTTGAAAAACAATATAATGTAAAGCTTTTTTTTATTATTTTAGCTTCATTTATAGCACCCAAAGTTACTGTATTTGGATTTTTTTTAATCTTATATCGGTATTTTTTAGGAAGTGAAAATAATTGTTTATTACTTATGCTTATATATTTTTATCTAACGTTAGAAATATATATTTGCTCCATTGGCATTTCAAAATAATCTAATGAAATGTTTAAGGATGAAATTAAATCAGATATCTTGTTTTCGAATTTTAATTCTCAAAATTTTCGGAACGCTTGTTTACTCAAATGCTATTTTAAATCAAATGCCTTTCGGATATTTTTATGCTTCTGTATTCAAAGTATTTTAATACTTTCGAAACTTTCGAAATTTTATTTTTTGATAAATTTAAGCTTACCTTTTTTCCCGATAATCTAAGGAATATTTTAGGCATAATATTTTTCTTCCTTTTCCTAAACAAAATACCCGAATTTATGAACACTTTTTTTTGCGATTTTCGCGATTTATAAAACATTTAAAAGCCTTAAAAAGTTGTGTGGAATGATGCGACAAGCTTATGTGAATATATCACATATTATACGCAAAATAGTTTCTGCTTATAACACAACATTTATTGGCTCGCATAAGATATATTCCTATAATGACTTTGTTTTTCAATTTGTGGCAGCTTTTTCCTATTTTAAAGCGGGTTTTTTTTCATTGAACTCACAATTGTAATTCGCAATATAATTCGTAATAACTCGCACTATGCTAATTCTCCATTTGGCGACTCATTGCCATATAAGAGCAATTCATCATTTCTCACGTAATACCATTTTCGTACAAATTCAATATGATGTGCCTTTGATATAAGGTTGTTGCAACTGCCTTTTAGGATCGCTATGATGCGAGTTTGCTGTATTACCATAATTTTGCACACGTCTATCTGTCTGTCTGTCTGTCCGTCCCTCCGTCTATCCATCTACCTAAATATGCGTATAATTTCATGTCATTTTTGTAAGTCTATGTCCCACTAGTTCCAGTTCAGTTTACATGGCCTTTTCCCATTAGGAGTACCCTCCATCATGCAGTGCATTTCTTTTACTGTTCTCTGTTCCTCCAAGTGTCTTCATCAATATTCCTTTTTTCCATTGTCTCTTTTATCCCTGCCAGCCATGTTTTACTGGTGGTTACATGTTTTACCACTGGCACATAATACAACAACTTTTTCGGCCATTTTTCATCGGTCATTTTCATTACGTGTCCAAACCATCTAGGTGTCTTTAGTCAAATCTTTTCTTCATTGGTTTTATTCTTTTCCACTAACCTCAAAACGGTGTCAGAAATGATACCATTTCTCACTTTGACCCTATGTCTTATTAAATATACAAAAATGCTACTTAAAATTATCCAACTAAAATAATGACTTACCGGCCCAAATTAATTAAATTCGCGGAATAATTAATCTACCTACATCTTAAAGTTTTTTTCTTATTACGATGGGTGCATGTTCGTGTGAAATGACTTGTTCTTCCCTTATCCCCCCCCCTCCGACATGCACATTAACTATAATAGAGACAATACAATAGCTGTTCAGTGAGTTTGCTTTCATCGTATAAGCCGTTCCTTTATTTTATGCTTATTTTTGTGATGGTCCATGTAGTACTTACAAGAGAATTGCTTATACTGTTGGCTAAAGAAGCAGTTAAACTTTTCCATGATTGCTGTTTAAAAAGTAAAAACAACAAATTATAAAGCGTGATAAAAATCAATTTTCTCAATAGTCGGCCTGATAGCCGACGATCGGTTTGGAGTGTCCGAAATTTGGGGTTTCCTTTCTCACAGGGCTTTTTTTATCCACTACATTTCGTAACATAGCCGTCTTGTTAAAAGTATTGATAAATATAAATGACTTTTTCTAGTCTGATTATATTTGATATAATGACTACAGAACGGTAATAACAAATTTATATAGTTGATCAAAGAATAGTACAATTTGATAGGATTATTATATAAACCTGTTAACCGGGGAATAAAATTTTGTGAAACTCGTTTCACACTGGGGACTTTTTTTCACAGTGATAAGTAATGTCATCACACCATCACGCTAGGATTAAATATATAAGAACTACATAAAACGTAATGCGTTCAACATAATACGGTTAATTTTAATGACGAAAAATGTCGTCATTCGCATTTTGGTAGTCTTCCGGGCATGACGAAAAATGTCGTCATACCCAGTTAACAGGTTAAAAAGTATATTTTCGTTAAGGATTGCTATTAGATATCCGATATAACGAAAGATAATTGCTAACCTTATTACCGTGAACTGCACGCAAATGAGATTCTGTGACTCAAGGTTTTTTTTTCTCAGAACTTAAAATTTTATCCGTTGGAAAGATGCTATTAAAAGCCAATAAAATCAGATACTGGCGATTTTATGTTTCATCATAAATTTCGGGGGGTAATTTGCCGCGTGCTAACTTTCTAGAGAAATCTATTAACATTTGCGAAAAATTCCTTGTTTTCCCCCATTGTTCCCTCTAATCTTCATATGGGGAATTGCACCTCAACAGCTAGTTCCTTGCGACCATGAATCACCAAAATCGTTATTTTAAATTTAAGCCCCATTTATGTAATTGATGAATCGCCTGTGGAAATTCATGATTGCGTTAGCAAAACGAAGTATAAACGTGAAATCTACAGAAATAATGGAATAGAATTTAAAATTGTGGAATTGCATTTCATAGATAAATTTTGAGGTTTAAAAAATGCTAGCCACACACGAGGAGGTCGGAATAACTATCTCAGGCTTCGACGTTACAACTACCTTTTGCATCTACTGCAAAGTGGAATTTTCTGTGTGCTTATATAAAACCTTAAATGCGTCTTTTTTCATTTCCAGGTGTGCATGTAGTAAATTTTCTTTAATCACAAAGAGGTAAATTTCTAGACCTCAAGAAATTTTTCTTATATATAACCTTTAATTAATAGAAAACGCGGCCTCTTTTAAGGTTGACGATAAACAAAAGAAATGCTAATCACGATGCGCTATATTACCCATTATAATCGGAAAATTTAATCTAAAACAAGATTTTAAAGTATGTTAAAGGAAATTCGTATAATTATTTGTGATATTACTTCAAGATAAAACCGCTTTTTCGCTCACTTTATACTCTTTCTTTTCCAACTAATTTTAATTAAAATTGTAATTACTCTTTAAAGTGCTTCACCGCATCTCCTTCAAAAGCGCAGAATTCTGTATTAAAGTACTACTTCTAAATTGGATTAAGATATTATGACATGTGTTTCTATGAAGAAACAAACAAATTAATGGATTAATTATTTTGTATGTCTGTGTGTTTGTTTCCTTGCCACCAATTACTATCTTTACTCCATTGTCTAGTCAAAGTCCCTTTAAGTTCATTTCGCCAAGAAAGCGTCTTGAATTCGTTAGCTGCGTAACCACCACGTTAGCCAAGCGGATTAATGAATTTCTTAGCTTCCCTTATTTCATTGTTTTAGTCATGATTCAAAATTAAATGTCTTTTCATTATTTCAAAGATAGAAGTCTTCCAGTTATCACCAATAATGTAAGACAGTGGTTTCCAACCTACTTCAAGGCACAACCCACTTTTATAGTAGCCAAGCCACATTTGTATAATAAAAGCATTTTTTACAGAATAAAGAAAACACATGAAATATAAAATTATATTTATTATATATATATATATATATATATATATATATATATTATATCCATTATATATTTTTTTCTTTCTTTATATATATATATATAGTGCGGATGAATGTGGGAATACTCAACATGGACCCAAACACCTACATTGAAATACAAAAAGCCACAATCCTAAACACGTGTCACATTGTCAGGAAGTTTCTAGACATGGCACATTAAGAAGTGATGTAAAAAGAGGCTTGGGAACATGGCGCTCTGCCCGTCCCAAAGCCTGTTTCCGCCAAGAATGGGCGAGGAAAACTTTTTTTTTTTACATTACACAGTAATTATATATTAATGCATATAATAGACATAAATTAACGATCATTGTTTGAATTGCAACCATGTTGAACATAAAAATGTTGGAAACATTTTGTCTGAAATTTCAAATGACAACTAAAAATAGTTTCAAGTAACCCCTTAAGAAACCTGTTCATGACTCTAGATTGGAACCGCTGATGAGATATTATAAAGACTGAAAAGACGAACACTACGCAAATATAACAATAATGGAAAAATAACAACGTTTTTAAGTGAAGTTGTAATGTTTAAAAGATGAACATTTACTGCTCGAGAGAACAAGGTCTCTCTCCTCGTTCAGAACTAGCTTGATGCTTATGCTCGGGATCATCCCATTACAGGTGGAATGCTCTATAAATTGAGCTATGGTTTACTTCATTTTATTTAGGTTTACGTATTAGGTACGTATTAGGTTTACGCACACAAGGGAATACGCAAACAAGCACACGTATATATTTTTTGTGTTCACCATTGTGCTTGCCTAAATAAACCTTAATGAGAAGATGGGCACCCAGACAGGTACTTCTTAAGCGGGGCTGAGAAAAATTAACGAGTACTTCAAATGGGATGGACTGAGAAAAATTATTACCTCCTTCTCAAAGCTGTCGAGAATTTTAGTGAATGTACAAGATACCAAAACGCTACAAAAATAATTGATACTGCTTGACAATTAGTAATGAGCTAAAAAGTACCTTATTTTAAAATGTGACTGTAAAACTTTTGAAAGTAAATGCATAGCAGGTTCGGGCGAATCAAATTTTTAAATGGCTAAGGGGGTTAAAACCCCTCTCTGCCCCTAATAATAGGTGCACCCATGATGAGACATAACTTGAGCGTAAACCACGCCCCTATTTGTAGAGCAATCTGCATGTAGTGGGAAGGTCCCAAATTCAAGTTTAGATAATCTTAGTTATCGTCTTTTCTTTCAAATTTATATGTGATTTTCAAATAGCATTATTTATATATTTATACACAAAATGGAAGAACAATGACTGAAAACCTTACTGATGAAGTGATAGTTCCGCCTATATATATACCCAAAGCTATGATATTTTTAATTAATATAAATACCGATGATTATATTTGTCAATTAAAAAGCATTATATAAAATCACATACTCACGTTTTAAGGAAGTAGAATATCAAAATAATAAAAACCTACAATATACTTTAATTATTAAAAATTTTCACTAATAGTAAAATTTCTCCCTAAAAAAATATATTTCATTTCCTTCCGAAATTTTTAAAAATAATTTTAGTAACTTAGCGTAATACGTTCTAATGCATAGCCGGCTCGTTTTAGTTTATAAACTTAACTATAAGTTTATTGCTGCTTTTTTTTTTCTTGTGCAATAAATTATGTAGCCCAACTAAAAAGGAAGAGAATTAATAAGTTTCATGACCAAGAATGCCGCTGAATATAACGAGAATGTTCGTGTCAAACACGATGGAAAAAACTGTTTAATGCCTCATTTCGTAGAAGCTCCTTTAGACTATATTAAGTGAGGGAAAAAATCGCTAATCATTTTGCTCTTCTCATGAAAAGCGCCTACAAGTGCGGTACACAGAGTTCGTCCTTACGGAGCCTTGCTTGCAAGTAGTATTACCGCTAATTTGGTTTTATTAAAAACTACTTAAATTTAATTTCTGTGCTGAAAACATTCAGTACATTAATTAAATGGGAGCTATAAATTCGGATTTTCGCTTCTGAAAAGGTTACGGAAACGCCACGAAATTGGGAAATCTCTCCAGAAAGAAACTCAAGGTTTTATACGAACCTTATGCATTGCACGTACGTTAGTATCCAAAGAACGTATTTTATTTGTTCGAATCTTTAAGTCGTGTGAAGACGAAGCTTCGATTTCTCCTGCATACCGCATTCCCAAGCAAATTTCTTTTCATTTGGAAGTACTCAGAGCCGTAGCCAGGCTAGGGCTATAGGGGACTGAGCCCCCTCCCCACTGGAAAATGGAAAATACTTTTTCTCAAAATAAAATATTGCAGACTTTTATTTTAAATTTTTTGTTTTGTATTAAATTGTACATGATAATGGAAATTGTTCTTTGACGTTAAAAATGTATTCAAAATAGCTTTCTATGGTACATCATTTTTTTACATAGATTTTAGTCTTCATGTACGGATAGGAGAAAATTATAGAGAGGTATACTAAAATTTATTTCTTAATGCAAAATTTACGTTAAGAAATTTATTTATTAACGTTAAATATATTAGTCTGCTTATATATTTAGTATTATTAAATATATTAATAAAATACATAAAAACATTTACGAATTTTAATACACCTCTGTAGCTTTCTGAGCTCTGTAACTTTCCCTTTGTAACTTTCAAAGCCCGCCTCCGTAATAAGCCTCTAGATACGGCCCTGGAAGTACTGCCGTCCATAACCAATAGTAGCTTGAAATGGCAACGCCCCATGTTGACAAAAAATTTCACTCGTCAATTCCTGATGAAAGACAGCGCCATCTGTTTGAAACGCATCGAAACATTCAACCGAACATAAAAAACTATGAATAATAACGTTATAACTAACATTTTATGTAGAAATATTACTTGCGTACTATCGAGATGATATTTCTCAGACTGATATCTCTAACAAAGTGAATGATTTAAGGTTATAAAACATATAAAAGCCATCATAATAAGGATGCCTATGAAATATAACAGGACGTGGACAGCCAACTTCTTTCCGTTTGAAATCAGAAGCCAGACAATAAACAGTGAAGCTGTATTCCGCTCAGCAAGAATAGAGATCTGGTGCTTTTTCAACCTTATTGGGTAGATCCCTATTGCGTTGAGATCTGATTCTTCAGAAAATAACATATGAATAGGTATATTTGTCAAACAGTAAAAAATAAAATTCTGAGTCCTATGTCAGTGAGTTCA
>QLNU02014802.1:158864118-158921813 GCA_006491805.2 Dysdera silvatica | reverse complement strand
GGACTCCCTTGAAGATCTAGTCGCGAGGATCGTTGTTGCTGCAGACAAGGTTAATGACACACCTGAAGTCTACGAGAGAGTGCAATAATCCCTAATTAGACGGTGTTAGCTGTGCAATAACACCCTCGAACACCACTTGGAGCGGCTACATTGACACCTAGAATTGACTCATAAATTGGTAAATTATTTTTATTTGTCTGTTAAACTCTTACTAACCTGCAAATATTAGTGTATTATTTTTTGCTTACTGACTGAATAATAGATGTGAAAATTATGAAAGTTGTTTGTCGATGTGTACATACTATCACTCCCCTTATTTTCTCGGTAGAGTTCAGGACTACCCGTATTACAGTAATCACCAAAAACATAAATTTTTGCCTGTAGACGATGCTTCTGCTGTATGTATATCTGTGTACAGGATAAGCAGCACGTACGGGCGATGCAAATTTGGTGCCGTCAAGATAACCGCCTTTGTCAGCCATGTTGATGACCTATCTTAACAAGTTGTCCTTTCACCCATATCATGCGTACGGATGTACAGTTACCATTTACCAACCGATATTTTATTTACATAAGTATTTGCACACCCTTAGTCCACTCTGCATTTGGTACCGTTAACGTAACTTCACATGTTCTATTCTCTCAAACACACCTCAAAATGATCTGACAGTAGTACAGCCCAGATGCTCTTGCGCCATAAAACATCCAAACAAACAAACCGATGACAAATTAACTGTGATTGCGTGTTGCTGACATTTGATTTTTTTCATATTTTCACAATGAAAACGAAAAGCAGAAGTGACGTCATCAAATTTTGACCCTTGATATCTCTGTGACGGAACCGTACTTTGAAAAAGTTCAAACGGTTTGGGCATCAGTGACTTCATTTACTACACCTCTTCCTTTGTCGGTAGAGTTCAGATTCACCCTGTATATTATATATATATATATGAACACATATAATAATATAAAATGCCTGAATTCCTCTGCAAGGGAATAACTTACCTCCTACCGAAGGATCACAATACCAGTAACCCAGCGAAATACCGACCCATTACGTGCCTTAACACCCTGTACAAGATACTCACGGGGTGCATCTCTGAAAAAATAAGCCGGCACAGCGAAAGCAACAACTTAATGACGGAAGAACAAAAGGGATGCCAGAAAAGGACTCTGGGATGTAAAGAGCAGCTTACCATCGACTCAGTTATCCTGGAACAAGCAAGAAAACAAAAGCGAAAACTCAACACCGCATACATAGACTACAAGAAGGCTTTCGACTCTGTTCCACACTCGTGGCTCCTTGAAATACTCAGCATATACAAAGTGCATCCCTCAATCATCCGATTCCTACAGAGCAGCATGAAACAATGGAGAACCCGGTTACAGCTAAACACGCCAGACAGTAAAATAGAAACGGCCGAGATCCCCATCCGCCGCGGAATCTTTCAAGGAGACGCACTAAGCCCCCAGTGGTTCTGCTTGGCGTTAAACCCCTTGTCAAGGATGCTGAACACAAGTAAATACGGATACATGCTGAAGAAAGACAAGAGAAACCTACATAAAGTCTCCCACCTCATGTACGTAGATGACATCAAGCTATACGCGCCAACAATCACCCAACTCCGACAACTCATCAGTATAACAGAGACATTCTCCAAGGACATAGGAATGGAATTCGGCCTCGATAAGTGCAAAATACAGAAGAATAGCAAAGAAGATTTACCAGGCATCGAACTCGAAGACGGGAGACTACTGAAGACCTTGGACGAGGGCGAAACCTACAAATACCTAGGGATAATGCAAAAACGGCAGCAGGAGCACAAGAAAGTCAAAGTCCAGCTCACGCAAGCATTCCAAGAAAGACTTAGAAGCATTGTGAAGACGAAACTGAGCGGGAAAAACACCACGCAAGCCATTAACGCATATGCGGTACCAGTGCTCACCTACTCCTTCGGGATCATCAAATGGTCCAACACTGAATTAGAACAACTCCAGCGGAAAATGAGAACCATCCAGAGAAGAGCCGGACAACTACACCCTGCAACGGCAATTGAACGGCAAACACTACCCCGGGAAGAAGGAGGACGCGGACAAGCGGACCTCAAAGACTTACATGACAAGCAGATCCAGAGCATGAGGCAATACTTCCAGTTGAAGAGTCCCCGATCGCCACTCATCCAAGCCATAATACAAGCAGATGCAAATTACACGCCACTAAACCTGTGTAATACCGAAGAGCGTGTCCTGGAGGCAGCCAATGAGCAGAAACTAAGATCTTGGGCCGGAAAACCATTACATGGCAGGCACTACAATGACCTGCAACAACCACACGTTGACAAAAAGGCATCAAATTCTTGGCTGGCCAAAGGCACTCTCCAGCCAGAGACAGAAGGATTCATGCTAGCCATCCAAGACCAAGTGATCGCAACAAGGAACAATCAGAAATTCATCCAGAGAAAAGACATAGAAAGCGACAAATGCAGACACTGTCATGCGGCATCGGAGACAATCCAACACGTGATGGCAGGATGCAAGATCCTTGCGCAGTCAGACTACAAACATAGACACGATCAAGTAGCGAAAATAGTCCACCAGAAATTGGCAGCGAATGCTGGCTTTCTGACAGAAAAATGCCCGTACTACAAATATGAGCCAGAGACCGTGCATGAGAACGAAACACACAAGCTTTACTGGGATAGAGCAATCATAACAGACAAGACAGTCCCACATAACCGTCCTGACATAACCCTCGTCGATAAATCGAATAAGACCACGTACTTAATCGACATAGCAGTACCCAACACCAATAACATACAGACAACCTACACAACGAAAATCACCAAGTACCAAGATCTCAGACATGAAGTACGAGATATATGGGGTATGGAAAAGATCCTCATCATCCCGTTAGTCATCTCAGCAACAGGGATAGTACCAAAAACGCTTGCGACGAATTTGGAGATACTCAACATTGACCCAAACACCTACATTGAAATACAAAAAGCCACAATCCTAAACACGTGTCACATTGTCAGGAAGTTTCTAGACATGGCACATTAAGAAGTGATGTAAAAAGAGGCTTGGGAACATGGCGCTCTGCCCGTCCCAAAGCCTGTTTCCGCCAAGAATGGGCGAGGAAAACTTTTATATATATATATATATACCCAAAGCTATGATATTTTTAATTAATATAAATACCGATGATTATATTTGTCAATTAAAAAGCATTATATAAAATCACATACTCACGTTTTAAGGAAGTAGAATATCAAAATAATAAAAACCTACAATATACTTTAATTATTAAAAATTTTCACTAATAGTAAAATTTCTCCCTAAAAAAATATATTTCATTTCCCTCCGAAATTTTTAAAAATAATTTTAGTAACTTAGCGTAATACGTTCTAATGCATAGCCGGCTCGTTTTAGTTTATAAACTTAACTATAAGTTTATTGCTGCTTTTTTTTTCTTGTGCAATAAATTATGTAGCCCAACTAAAAAGGAAGAGAATTAATAAGTTTCATGACCAAGAATGCCGCTGAATATAACGAGAATGTTCGTGTCAAACACGATGGAAAAAACTGTTTAATGCCTCATTTCGTAGAAGCTCCTTTAGACTATATTAAGTGAGGGAAAAAATCGCTAATCATTTTGCTCTTCTCATGAAAAGCGCCTACAAGTGCGGTACACAGAGTTCGTCCTTACGGAGCCTTGCTTGCAAGTAGTATTACCGCTAATTTGGTTTTATTAAAAACTACTTAAATTTAATTTCTGTGCTGAAAACATTCAGTACATTAATTAAATGGGAGCTATAAATTCGGATTTTCGCTTCTGAAAAGGTTACGGAAACGCCACGAAATTGGGAAATCTCTCCAGAAAGAAAATCAAGGTTTCATACGAACCTTATGCATTGCACGTACGTTAGTATCCAAAGAACGTATTTTATTTGTTCGAACCTTTAAGTCGTGTGAAGACGAAGCTTCGATTTCTCCTGCATACCGCATTCCCAAGCAATTTTCTTTTCATTTGGAAGTACTCAGAGCCGTAGCCAGGCTAGGGCTATAGGGGCCTGAACCCCGTGGAAAATATATTTTCTCAAAAATCAAATATTGTAGAATTTTATTTTAAATTTTTTGTTTTGTACGAAATTGTACATGACAATGGAAATTGTTCTTTGACGTTAAAAATGTATTCGAAATAGCTTTCTACGGTACATAATTTTTTTACATAGATTTTAGTCTTCATGTACGGATAGAGGGAAATTATAGAGGGGTATACTAAAATTTATTTCTTAATGCAAAATTTACGTTAAGAAATTTATTTATTAATTTTAAATATATTAGTCTACTTATATATTTAGTGTTATTAAATATATTAATAAAATACTTAAAAACATTTACAAATTTAAGCCCCTCTGTAGCTTTCTGAGCTCTGTAACTTTCCCTTTGTAACTTTCAAAGCCCGCCTCCGTAATAAGCCTCTAGATACGGCCCTGGAAGTACTGCCGTCCATAACCAATAGTAGCTTGAAATGGCAACGCCCCATGTTGACAAAAAATTTCACTCGTCAATTCCTGATGAAAGACAGCGCCATCTGTTTGAAACGCATCGAAACATTCAACCGAACATAAAAAACTATGAATAATAACGTTATAACTAACATTTTATGTAGAAATATTACTTGCGTACTATCGAGATGATATTTCTCAGACTGATATCTCTAACAAAGTGAATGATTTAAGGTTATAAAACATATAAAAGCCATCATAATAAGGATGCCTATGAAATATAACAGGACGTGGACAGCCAACTTCTTTCCGTTTGAAATCAGAAGCCAGACAATAAACAGTGAAGCTGTATTCCGCTCAGCAAGAATAGAGATCTGGTGCTTTTTCAACCTTATTGGGTAGATCCCTATTGCGTTGAGATCTGATTCTTCAGAAAATAACATATGAATAGGTATATTTGTCAAACAGTAAAAAATAAAATTCTGAGTCCTATGTCAGTGAGTTCATGCACTTGAAACACGCAATAAAACCAAGAAACGATATAACAAGCAAGCAATGAAATAAATTTCACAGGAGCAAAAATTTTCAACTTTACATTTTATCCCCAAATATATTTGACCAACAACCCGTTTTAATATTTATATAAAGAACATATCAAGAACATTTTTATTTACTTTAAAAAATAAGACTATTGCCATGAAAAACTCGCAAAAGTAAATTTCAGATTTCAACAGCATTACGATTTTTTCTCGTATCCTATTTTCTTTTTTGCTGTCATGAAAATTGGAAAAATTATTCATGGTAATTATTAGCTGTTATAGAAAAGTATTTTTGATAAACGACTATAGTGGATAACAGTTATCGCGAAGAAAAAACTTTATTCCTTGATATAGGTAACAATGGAGTTGGACTGTATATTATATATATATACGGCGTCACCTCCCAATAAGTGACGCCCATAGGATGGGACATTTTGTCCCTTAAATAGCTGTGTCCCTTCTTCTTCGGAGGTATATACAGAGTCAACGAGAGGGAGAGCCAGCATGGGCTACAGGCCGAGAGCCCGAATGAAGTCTGGGGGCCCGAGCTGGTAAGGACCAATGATGTGGGGGGGGCCCGACCCAGGGAAGGAATTATGGGGCCGGTCGAAGTTGATCTGGGGGCCCTCGTTGGCTCTCGGCGCCACTGGGTACATGTGCTGATACACACATATACTAGACGCAGAAGGAATTGTCCCTTAAATAAAGGTGTCCTTTGTAGTAGGTAACACTGTATTTGTATATTTTATGCTTCGAAACTGCATCATAGGTCATCAGAGATGATACCGACAGCATCACCAGACTTTCGAACCAGAATATACAATCGAACCTAGCTATAGCTGACCTCAAGAGACCGAAATTTTGGTTCCTTATATCCGGGGTTCGTTACATCCGATCCGATAACAATATTGGATAATTGGACGGGGCCAAAAAAATCGTTCGTTATATACGAGGGTTCGTTATAAGCTGGGTTTCTCTATGGCGGGGTTTGACTGTGTTAAGGCTGTAATTTTGTGTGCTGGAAAACCAATCCAGTCCGTTTGACGTTGTGCATTGATTTAACTTAAGGATTAATTGCGTCAATTACATACACGTTTAGTAAATTTAATCTTCCTTAAATGGCAGCGCATATATTGAGAGGAAATTTGCCAGTAGTGAAATATTTATTTTCAATGGATTATAAACGATGATCAAGAAAGCAAAAAAATACTATATTTAAATGCAATATACGTTTAAATTAAGAAAATAGATCAGAATGACATGTTTATGGATCGACTTAAAATTCACTCATCCAGAAGTAAGCTGCTCTATGCAAATGAAAATAATCGTGCACCTAATGGCAATTTATGCCCAAAAATTGCATAAAATTAGGATACGCAGCAACAGCATAGAAAAAACGTATCGTTTCAGAGGGCTCAAGCGCTCATAAAATAACAAAGTATATTTCCTCCTTAATACCGAATCACTTAATCTTTTTAAAAGCTGCTTAAACATCCCATAATTTTAAAATGGCTATTCTCCTGCGATGAAGTTCACTTATTTCGATTTTAGTATGAATACGGACATTAATCATTAATAACTGGAACATCGAAAACAAAATGGAGTACGAATCAAAGTGAAGAAAATGAAGATTTCCAAACCGTACCTATAGCAATATTATAACCCGTATGTAATAACAATATATATAACTCGTTAACAATTGGCCGGCCATTAATTTATTATAATAATGAAAACGATTATATTAATGTATATATCCATAGAGTTGGTAGGTAAGGGCAGATATTTTTGATAATGATGTTGATAATAGTATGCATAGGATTTCGGTATTATGAGTTATGTTAATTTAATAATTATGATGATGGTATTGGATTTACTAGCTGCCTACTTTTCATGTAACTCGCCTACCTGTCCTCAAATTTTATTTAGATGCATTGAATGTAAAACAATATATTTTTACACGCTCATACAGTAAAGAAATGTATGTATGTAAATGCACATAAGTAAAAACACTAGGAAAATAATTTTGATATTAAATAACATAAACAGAAAGTTGAAATCTGTTCAATCGCATAAAAATTATCAGTTTCTTGACTTAAAATCATGGCTTTTTTACACGAATATGTTTATTTTCCATTCTCGTCACTAGTATCACAGTTGAAAATTGCTTTTTGCAATTGCAAGTGGCAAAATATCAGAAAAGTTATTTTCAAATAACGCTGAGGAAATATTTTGAAATTGCTATAATCGAAGATAAATCGATTTGTAAGATTTCTTATCGCATCAGGCATAAAAAAAACTGTTTTTACTTTATATCTGACACATGACTTTATATCTAAATTCTCTCGTTTTCTTTTTTTTTCTTCATAACATAAGATTTTACGTAAGATATTTAGTGCATAAATTTCTTTACTAAGATTTAATCTCACTTACTTAATTATTTATCTCTAGGAAGGAATATTAAGTGACAATATCAGTAATAGCATGTATTTTTCCATTAACACATTCCGATAAAAAATTGAAGTATGCATTTATAATGAGATTAAAAAGTTCATGGGGAACATAAGATACTTTATGACGCATTTTAACATACATAGAGCTGAAACATTTCAAGGTAGTATGAAATTTACATCCAATTTTTATTCTATCTCTAAAAGAAGAGGCAAAAGTTGTTTTAAATGATATCAAAACTTCTTCACTGCGATCGCAATGGCATGCCATGGCGATCGCAGTGAAGAAGGGTTATTTTTTAAAATTAATAAAAATAAAAAACAATAAAAAATAATAATGCATATGTAAATAAAAATAATGTATATTATATGTATACATGTCTTCTCCGTTGCCTGCCTGTAATGAATCCGATTAATTGCACCAAACTGATATGTGTGTGTGTGTGTGTGTGTGTGTGTGTGTGTGTACAGTAAAATTTGTCTAAAATGACCACCTTTGGAACTGGGCTGTAATATTCACCATGAAGAGGTGGTCACTTTACCAAGTTCCACGGTATACATATATTCATGTATTAAGAGTTCCAAAGTTAGTAGTTTGGATCAGAAATTGAATTTTTGTATCATCTATTTGTTATGGTGGAAATATGTTGTTGATTAGATTTATTTATATTATTTATGATTTAGAAACATTAATATCATTTATGATTTAAAGTGAAATAGAATAATTAATGAAAATTAAATGAAGTATATTATAATTATAATTAATGAAATGTAAATGATTTATTATAGGTATTTTATAATTAGTTTGGTTAAATTTTTAGTTAGTTTACTTATTGATTTAATTTTTACTATTTGAGAACATTAAAACACAATTTCCATAACATTAAATATTAAATTTGTTTATCCAGAATAAATTTGTAAATTGCCCGTTGATACTGGTTAGTAAACATTGGTTGACTTTTACCTAAAATTTCAAATGCAAGACCGTAAAAATTAAGTAAATAACTAGGGTTATTTTTCAAAACGCGTTGTGTGTTAAACATAAACAAAATAAAAAAACACCAGGTTCTTTAAAACAGACATGAAATAATTATTCAATAATTACTGCCTTTTATTTTATATTATAAACACGATAATATATTTTCTAATTCCTTTAGAATATAACAGTGCCATTTATATAAGCATTTGGAGCCATTAACAATTCTTCCTACTATCAATTTTTCACTTATCTTTTACTTACTCATTTTTTTATGAGAATTATGCTGGGGTATATAAACCACCAGGAAAAATTTGCACATTTTATTATAAGTTTAATGAAGGAGGAGGCACTTACAATTTATCGATTAATAGGATATAAGGAAAGGTAACTTTAACTTACATGTTACACCCTTAATGGCCCATGTTTGGAGTAGGTTGGGGTCCCCTGGTCTGAATTACATCTTCGTGTTTCAAAATTTCTCTCTCTCTCTCTCTCGGAGCGAGACTTGTAAGCGTTTTTAAATAAGCGCCATCTTGAAGACTTTTTTTTTTTTTTTTTGTATAAGGACTGCTAAAATCCTTACTCTCGCCTATATTGCCAACTTTTAATTTGGCTTTTGTTAACGTATTAGGCGGCAATTTCGCCTAAAATTGCAATTGTTGGCCGATTATGGTGGTCTGGAACTGAACGCCCAGCCTCGTGTGTGGCCTGACCTATTTATGCACGTGCAACGAGTTGGCTATTTATTGCTGTGATGACTCATTTACTTCCCCTCGACCAGGGATTTCGTCTGAACTTAAGTTTTTATAGGTTTCGGTTGCTGATGGATATTAGCCATATTGTAGGGAGCGAAATAGCAGTTTTTAGGTACACTGATTGGCCAAAATTATTTTGTTTGCAAGTTAAAAATGGGTTTAAAAAATTAAATATGATAGGTAGGAAAAAAACAAAAAGGTGGATTTGTATGTTAAGGGGTCCTACTTTTAAAAAGAAAAGGAATTTAATTATAAGTGCCTTATTTATATTCAGAATTTTTTTAAGAGTGTTTTTTACTAGTAAAAATCAAGTTAATTTAAATTTTACACCTTTGTTAATTCAACAGGCATTTTTAACAAGTATTTTCGTTGGTCACATAAAAAACAATTAAATTTAAAGTTCTTGAAAAGAAGTTACAAAGAAATTGATTTTGTTTGGAAGCATGCCTTGCACAGGAAACTTGTTTACTTCCTATTATGCCCATGATGAAGGTTTCTTTGGACGAAGGTGCCGCCTCTTGAATGGAGGTGTCTCCTCTTGAACGTTAATTAATCTGGCATAGTGTTGTAGACGCAGTGTACAAATAATTGGAGGTACAACTCCATCTGAAAAAATTAAATAACAGGCGGCAGAATATCGAAAAAACAAAAACACTTAACAACATCTAAGCATATATTTATATACGGAGAGAGAGAGAGAGAGAGAGTATGTGTTTTTTAATTATCTATTTATCTGCTCCTGGGTGTTTAGATTTAATTAGTTATTTTAAAAAGAGAATTTTCAATTTTCACCGTAACGTATTGGACTTTTTGAACTCTGTTGTATTTTTTTATTATTAACTCACAGCACTTCTCTCCTCTCATTCCAAATGTACTATCAGTTCCAATGATGTATCTTGACTTTCTTCCAAAATTCTTTTACTTAATGTTCCGTATGAAATAAATAACTGGTCTCCTGTTTTTAAGAATGAAAAGTTTAATAAAGAGTAATTTTCGGCTTCCAAAGTATTTTTGACTGGTCTGATGGGCTAGGATATGTTTAATCTTTTATAAACAAATACGATGTTTTCGTGGAAGAATAGGATGCATTAACTTACATATTTATAGATTTCTGTAGAGTGACGCGTGAAAGCTTTAACGGCTTTGAAGTTCAAATTTTTTTCTCTTCTTCGACTATCTTCTAGTGCAATCTCCCGGTAAAGAGCCGAGTGGCTATGGAGAAAAAAAAACCGTGGCTGGCGTGAGGCCAGGCCTGCGAAATTGCCTTTTTCCCTGGAGTGTGCTCTGTCATAGGAGTAGGCCCGCTTTGACAGCTCCAATGATGCTATTCCTGAGTATATGAACTGAAAATAGAAGTAACTGGTAACGTGAAATGCAGAAGAAATATACAGGAATTAGAGGCTGTTCAAAAGTATTTAAGGTGCAGCAATAGTAAGTGGAAAGAAAAATTGACAGCCTGTAAAATTTTGTTTTTTCTCATCTGAAAGAATGAAACTAAATGCAATCCTATTAATGCCAAGTATTTACGCTAGACTGGCGATAGAGACGTTGGAGAGATGGAATATAAACGCATTGAATGGACTTCCTTATACTTGCAATTATTTGTATGTTTAATAATACGTTCAGGACACTAAATGGCATAGTCGTAACGCTTTTTTTTATCATGATATTAACCCAGGTTCAGTTCCAGTGATACCGTAGGTGGCGCAACCTTTTTCTGCCCACTATTTTCCCTGGGTTCGGTTTCCTAGGAATCTGAAGTTCGGGTTCCACGGAAAACCGTTAACTCCATGGCCTTATCTGTCCTTGCGCCGAAGGACACACACCATGTTTTCTCCCAAAATGCACCAAATTTAGTGAAAATTAACTTTTACTCATAAAAAAGGGACCTAAAAACAGTCCAAGTTTCTTGTACTTTAAAAACCCGTTGTCACGAGTAACCGTTGTTTTGATACCAGAAATATCGAAAGAATTGGTGTTCCTACATGAATACATCCAAATAATTACTCGATTTTAAAATTACTATATCATATTTAAAATAATATGTCTCAATGTGGTGAAAACAATCCGCATATTTGTTAATGGTACACTGTTCTAGACTTTTTTAAATATTAGTTACTATTTCATTGTGTAAAAATATGAATTTTTACATGTATAAAAAGGCAGTAGATAGTAAATATGGTTGTTTGATTTACATAATATTTGTAGTAGCCAGAAAAGCGATTTGTTTAAATCAACAATAATATTTATTCAAAAAAATATTTAAACAAGAGTATTATATTTCAGTTGAAAATATCAGCACAAAAATTTCTTTAGAAATGATATGATTTATAAAATTTTGCAAGATTGTTACATTGAAAGAAACCAATTTTTATTTAAATTTACATTATACGGAAGTTTGGTTGTATGATAATTTCTTGGCTGTTTTAAAAGTCGCCAATATAGTTAAGGAAAACAATTTTTTTCTACAGAAGCAAGTATTTTGCGAAAGACATTGGAACTGATTGATGAGATTAAAACAATAAGTGTAAAACCATACAAAAGCTCTCGCTAATGTAAGTTTCTTTTTTGTCATTTCATTTGGGAAGTTAATACCAAATACAAAGAAAGTTTATATAGAATTCGTTAAAATCGTAATGCTTGGTATAATATTTTATGTATTTGTGAGTCTATAAGTATACAATATTTTACATATTCATAACCTTGTGATAAATATATATAAATACTTCTTTTCCTATACACAAAATGTGAATGATAATTTATATGTATGTTATCATGCAATCCATATGAAATTTTTAGTTATAGGTTATATACTGAAGTACAAGATCGACAAAATAAAACTGGTCCGAAAATGTTTTTTTAATTCTGAAACTAAATTTACCTTTCTTAATGAACAGGAGAACTACACTTCACAGAAGATTCTGGAAATGGCCACAGTTAATGTCGAAACAGCGCTGTGCTCGATTTAGCAAACTGTAGGACACGCGAAGAGACTCTGCCTGAAGGATGGCAGCAATAGCATTTTCAATGTTCTACTGTAGCTCTTCTAGTGTGTGGGGATTATTTGAATACACCTGACCCTTAAACTTGCCCCACAGGCAAAAATCACACGGAGATAAGTCGATCTTAGGAGCCAGAGGATTTTACTGCTTCTACTGACTGTTCTCACCTCACCAAATACCTCATGAATTCGTGTCGTGGTTGCACTTGAGGGTTGCGCTCTTCCTCCATCTTGATAAAAATATCCATACAGTTGTTCATCTTCTGTGAGTTGATCCACAAATGGATGAAAAAGATTCTGGACATACCGGTGAGTATTTAACTGTTTGGTGAAAGAATTGTGTTTTGATTTGAAAAGCAGATATTTCCCACCAAACACCAAACTTAAGATTATGCAACGGCTGTTCAATACTGATGAGGGTTTTCTGATGCATGATGACGCTTGCTCTGAGAGTTATCATACTCGGACAGGCTGAACCAGACGTCATCTGAAGAAATGAAAACTGAGGATCCAAAAGTCCCGATTCCACTTCATTCAGAAAAATAAATTTAATGTCAGAATTAAAAAAAAAAAATCCAGGCCAGTTTTATTTTGGCCACACTGTATACATGAAGTTAGATACGTTATATACTGATAAGTATGACTGCAATGTGATATGTATGAAATACGTATATCATCTCGGAATGCTTCCAAAGAATAAAGCCATGACCTCGCAATGGCGTAGGCAGAAATTTCATAAGGGGGGCTATAGGCCTAATGGAAGGGGGTTACAGAGCTACAACTCATATATTCCTATGTTAAATATACAAAATTTCATTGCGATGGGGGTTACAACCTCCAAAACCACCCCTGGCTACGCCTATGTGACTTCGTATCAAAATTGGATAACTGTGAACTTCAGTGAAATATTCGTTTAATTTCAATTGAATACCACGGAAAAATTATTTATCATAACCTGTCTAAATAATTATAATCTTTATATCTGTTCTAATCGTAAGGTTCTTATTTCAAGTTTTATTTTTTAAATAAAACTGCTTAAAGGAAATTTGTTTTTCCATCTCGATTACGGCAAATATATGAGAAGATTTTGTCGCAATTTTTGTTGCAATTGTATATGAAGAAACTCCGTATTTCTTTTAAAAATTGCATCAAATTCAAATCGGACGTTAAATGTGAGCTTGGCCTAACATATGCTGCCAGAATCTCTTTTATAATGATACTAAATTCTTACGAGTAAGTTATGTTTCTAAATTTTTTGTCTTAAAACTTTTTCTAATTATTTATTGGAGCCATTTTATATAAAAGGGCCATATAAATAGAGCTGTTTCCCAATTAATGTAATAAGTGATTTAGTTTATTCTTATTTGTTAGATCCTTTAGTAAAAATTTTGAAATTACTGTAAAATATCCAAATCGCATTTAGCATGAAAGATGAATTAGTAACTTTTATAATAAGCGATGTTAACCTTATGAATACATTAGATTAATCCTTTAGCATAGAAGAATTTACCATTATTATATCCTAGCACGAATGCGGTATAGAATAAGTTATTGCACCCTTCCATATTCTGTTCATCATGGTCAAGGTCAATTCTTTTTTGGTTTAAATTTATATTAATTTGGGATATTTTTCTACCTTATCTTACGGAGTGTTTGCATGAGCAAGACATATTTTTAAGGCGGATAGTATGAAATCAAATGCAAAAAAATATATCACTGAATAATGGATGATCCTGCCAATAGTGTTTCATACATTCATTCCACCTCCTCCACGTTTTTTGGAGTCTCAAAAATTCACAAAACGGAGTGTTTAAGCTTCAGCTCTCCCTTTTAAGGACGTGGGATCTGTAGTGGACAAACCCCTTTGGTTACATATACCACCTGATTTAGGAAGAGCCCAACAAGCGTAGGTAACAGAGGACATACTATGATTATCCTCAATAATTTAGGGGTCAAAATAGCGAGAAGAAAATTCAAAGATAGCTTATTCGGATCTGCACCTTAACATTATCATCTCCTTTTCGAGCTGTTGTGGTTTAAGTGTCAGATCTAGTTTGAAATAAACGTCGCAGGTGTCATGGAAATTAATTTCTCTTATTTGTCTTAACTGGAAAAAATTCGAGACCTCAAAGACTCACGTAGACACACAGATAATCAGAGGTCAGGCTCTGTCATGCGTCGTGATTTCTGCGACACATCGTATACATTTTGAAAAAAGAACTCAACCAAAAACGGTTTTCCTTTTGCACATTTAACTAATGTATTCTTAGAGAGTGAAAAACTAAAGCCTTATCTGCACAAGTAAAGTAAAGAACGTTTTCTCCCTAGTTATCGCACTACCATTGATTTAAATTCATAGCAGTAGGATTCGGAAAATTTAGTGAGCAATAAAAAGGATTTAAATATCGATAGACGACGTTTTCTTATTGCACATTTTCTTTCCCTTTCATTCCTTTTCTTTCCTTTTTTGTAATTAAACGATTTTTTTATCTTTTATCAATTCCTTTACATTCTTGGATTTACCTTTACCATTCGTTGAGACAAGATATTTTTTTAGTAATTTGCAAATCTAAGTACATGGCTGCAAATCTTTCTTTTCATTCCCTCGGCTTGCACCGAGATCTCGAAATTTATTCAAAATGAAAATGTAAAACCAATTTGTTTAATTTTTTGGGGAACTGGAACTCAATCACGCATCTGTTCTTTGCTACAAAGGATTTCATGCAAGGTTAAAATAAATATCTAAAAATCTAAAATTTTAAATATTAAATGTAAGCTCTGAAATTATAAAATGGCAGGCATAATTTGTTTGTTACTTTTTTTATTGAAAAAATGAGTAATCAATTGCGTAAATATCTTATGCATATTATATTCCCTTTGAAAATAATTAATAATTAATTTATCAAGTAAATATTATATAAACAATGGGAAGTAAATGGTGATGATATACGCCTCTTAAGATAATTAAAGAAACCTAGGACAACTATATTAAATAAATAGTAATTAGTTCGCTGCCGTAAATAAGTAATTAGATAATAATTATAAATAAATGAATAAGTAATTATATAATATTTATAAATATATAAAATTATATTTATAAATAAATAAAATTATAATTATCATTAAATAAAATTATAATTATCATTAAATAAAATTATAACAATAAATAAATAAATAATTAGATAATAGTATTAAATTAAGCAGAAATTTCTTATTTATTCTAGTGGCCATACATATAATCTATCCCATGAGTCAGGATAAAGAGTTTAATGTGACCTCAAATTTTTATGCAGTCGAACCTCTTTTATACGAAACCTTCTCTTAAATCACACTTTTTCTCTAAACGATTTCTTTTTTTCTTAGTAGTGATCTTGACCAAATCTGTCAAATGGAAGTTCAGTTCAATCAAACATTTGTGAGATGTTTTAAATAGACAAGGTCAGGTTAAAAAAATCCTGAAACTGTGTTTATTATTAAAATAAAATCACTTATTACCTATTAAGTATAAACTTATTATAAAAATTTGTGTTTACTTATTACTACTTACTCTAACTGATGTCAGATTTCAAATTGATGCATTTTCAATTATTTGGATATTTCAATTCTGTTTATCTGGATATTTCAATCCGGATATTCAAAATGTTCGGTTAATAGATACTCTAAAGCAGATACTCTAACACAATGGCTCATCTTATATCATTTTGTTGAAGATCGTTCAGGTTAAATAATATTTATTTATGAAGTGTCAACTATAGTTTTTATATTATACCCGTATACTTGAATAACTACTATTACTTTCAATAAGATTACAATTCTAAACCGGGTAACAAGTTTTAAACTATTTTATTCTCCTAACGTTATAAAATATGTTTATTTATAATTCCGGTTTGCATACAAAAATTAAATATTAGTTTTATTCCTTTAATTAAAAAGAGATGACCTAGAAATCTTATGTCGGATTCAAGATAATTTTCAGAGGTTGAATATTTAATTATATTCCTGTCCCTTTTTCTTCGAACTCAAACATTCTGGAATGTTCGTTACAAAGAATAAAAAACTCATCAATTCATTAAACCCAATTTGATTTATTTCTCGTAAATTTACATAAAACAAGTTTAAAAGGATTACTTAAATTTGTATGCATAATCTCACTACAATGTTATTTTCCTAGACAAATCATTTAATCGCTATTTTTAAATAATTTCGTATTTTAATTGATAAATGGCTGATGCGATTTTAATTACAAATTTTTAAAAATATTTTCGCCATAGAGGAGTTGATATTTCGGTAAATTTTATAAAGATGTTAAATTTTAAAAACTACATTGATAGTTAAATCTGCCAGTCATAAAAAATTCTATTTGCGTTTCAAATGGCATTATTAAAATATTCTTCTAAAATAATATATTCGTTCGAATACCATTATATAACTTCAAAGAGAGAAATATATTTAAATGCAAAATTAATTGATGCTAGAAATATAAAAAGCGCAATAACGAATATTCGAAAAAGAAAGAATAAATTGAAACGAACTCTAAAACAAAAAGTGTTTAAGAAAGATAGCTTTAGAAAACAAAATTTATGAGATATTTAAAAGAAAACAAATTTTAGCTTTTGGCGCCTGGAACTAAACGTAAGTTTGCAAGCTAAAAATATTTTTCTTTTCGGTCCAAGAAGAAAAAGCGATAAAAGAAAAGAAATTTTCAGAAAAAAGGAAAATAGCTATTAAAGGTGAAAGATGATCATGTTTAAGATACTATAACTGGAAGCTAGTTGTCATATAATTTTGTTGTGATATAAGCGTACATCTATGATTATTAAGACTCTTCAGTGGGCCCGGCGGTGGCACAGTTTGTTTTGTTTGTTTTTTGGTTTTACGGCTCAAAGACTACAGTGGTCATGCTGCGCCGGGACCTACTGTTTTCCGAGGAATCCGAACCTCTTAAGGCCTAGGGAACCAAACCCCGGACTACAGTGAGCAGTGCGATCTTTATGAGATCTCTGAGTAAGCGTTCTTTTTGCACTGCTGGGAGTCGAACCCGGATTAGCCGCGCAATAGGAGAACGCGTTACCACACTGCGCCACCGCAGGGTGGTGGCACAGTGACAACGAGTTCGTATAACGTGAGGTTATCCCGGATTCGATTCCCAAATGTGCTCAAACAAAGGAAAAACAAAAAAGAACGCTGATCTCTGTAGCCCGTGGATTGGCCCGCTAGAGCTTAGGAGGTTCGAATTTCTCAAGGAAGTGTAAGCTACAACACAGTACGACATTTGCTCTCGTTGTACCGTGAAAACACAAGCGAAAATGTAATACACATATGATTCATTATATATACAAATATTAAAATAGGTTATTAAAGCACACGATATATATATTTTGAAAGAAGTATACGAAATAACTTAGAATAAGCACACTAGTGCGCAGAATACTGGATCAAACTTTCATTATTTTCAACACTTTTTCAATTTCGATTCCAAGAACTGCGCACTATCTCATATGTGGCGTTTAAAGCAAAGGATTTTAAAGAAATTTGACCCTTTGATGGTGCAATAGTAAAGCGTTCACCTACCATGCCGTTGATCCGGGTTCGACTCCGATTATTGCCGGAAGAATTTACCGACAAACTACACACTATAGCATGGAAGTTGGTTCCCTAAGCTTAAGAGATTCAGATTCCTTGTTAAAAATATGAGTTCACTGCCCCACTTCTTTCGTATATAAAGATACGTATATGTACGGGCTTTAATTTGAACATTGCATCTTTTTAAAGCTTTAAAAGCTCTTATAGGAATCAAACGCAGGCATAAAAATCTCTGGAAGGGATAGATAACACGCGAAAAAACATGTAAATAATATGCGAGCTTGAAAACCTTTTTTGAACGTATCCAAGATATTTCAGCTTGCAGATGAGACATCAAACTCAAAATAAGAATCCATGAAAAACTGGATCATTCATCTAGATTTCCTTATCGGGGCAGTCAAAATTTCCCTACGCTGTGCCCCCTCACTTTCCTATCTAGAAGTTAGAGGAACATTGAAGCAATGTATTTTTTATGGTAATGTAAGGACTCTCGTCTTATTTACTCTTTTGTTTTTACAGGGGGAATTTCAAATAAATGAAGCAGTCAAAACGGAATGCAGAATTTTCCGGTAAAATTATGTTGATTTTTGGAGAGGAATGGGGTGTAGGAAAAAGGCTAAAAGCTTTCAAAGAAGAAAGCTTTTTTTTGAAAGAGCAAAAAATAAAAACAATGAAAAATTTTCAATTTAATAGTTTGTTAAATTCAATTAAGCCCAACTTTCAAAGGTAAATCGGATTTGAGTACCAACATTTAAATTTAAACGAAAATGTAAATATCTTCCATTGACTTTCCGTAATCAAATTGCTGTATACCGTAACATTGTCTTAATCTTGTTTTTTAAAATTGTGGATTATAAATTAAATTTAAAGTATCCAACCATATTCACAAAAATTTGGTTTTCTATTGCTAAAATAATGCTAAAAATAAACTCAGATGAATTAATGAAGTATTATTTAAGAATTCGCAAATCGGTTATTATGAAAAACAGGAAAATTTTATACATTATCAAAAACACTCAAATTTTGTGCATTAAACAGAATTACACTCTAACATATTATTATTTAAGAGAGAGAGGGAATAATATCATAAAGATGCGAGTACTAAACTAAGACGTCGTCACCTGGGTCATGGTGGCTTTTAAAAGGTGTTTCCATATTTTTGTCCAACCCCTGTATATGCTTTGCATATTTAAGTCATGTTTTTTTTTCAGTTTTTCCTAACAAGTGTGCTGAACGTATTTTTTCTTTGTGGCACATATTATTATTCTCAAAGGTAAGGCAATTGTCAAGGGAAATGAACAGTTCAATAGTCCCTAGGCTAGAAGGATAGAATGGACCCTTAAACAATGTGGCTCTTGCAATATTTGTTTAATAAATCTAAAAAAATTACAATCAATAATTGATAGATTATTAAAAAGAATAGGATACAAAAGTAACAAAAAGTATAAAACAAATAAAAATAGAAAATAATATAATGAATATAGAAGAAATACAGACATAAAATAATAATAATGAACTATCTAACAATTATAATAGGTAAACATGACGAAGCTATAAATATTGACAAAAATACAAATACAAGAAATACAAGATCAGATAACACTTTAAAAACAGGAAAAATAAGAACAAGCATGGGACAAAATAATATAAATTATTATGAAATTGATAAATGGAATGAATTACCAGATCGTGTAAAAAATTCTGAAAGAGGAAGTTAATTTAAAAAGAAAATTAAGAATTTACTTAATAGAAAATCAAAAATAAAATGGTTGTTCAGTCTTGAACTGGTTTATTTTATAATCGAAACAATACATGGCGCCACAAACTGGTATATTTTATGCGGTTTTTTTTTCTGTATTTTTAAAAACGTTTGGTTTTGGTTTTGGAATCGGCGTTTGAGCATCAGGGTGTGACAGCATCAGGGTGCATCCAGTTCATGACTTAAATCTCTAAATCTTGTTCTCATAATCCATTAATCCGAAAGTATATTCGAAATTAATGTACTTCAGGGTATGAAATTCATCATTCATTGTGAATACATCATGTTTGTGAAATCAATCGTCTCGGCTAAGAGCGTTGGCTGATAATGTAAAATCGAAATATGTAAGTCTTGTTTTGTTAATTCAATAACTTCAATGGTTATATATATTCGAAGTGTGTGTGTGCTTCAATGAATCAATTCATCGTTATTGTGTGATATGTGCATCAGTGTTGTGAATCATATTATTGAACATTAAATCTCATCTAGCGTTTCGAGTGTTGCGTCAAATATATTTTGTGTTTCCACTGGATTATCTATTATGTTTATTTATCTATGTTTATGTTTAATTAGCTATTCTGGTTGCCATTTATTTTTCATCTTCTGTATGGACATAGAAATCATCGAAATCACGGTATGTGCAATTAAATAAAATTTATACAGTCCATTTTTTTTTTTAAGCAAACCACCCAAAATCTCATTAAACGCCTACATGGGCATTTTTGGCCGTGCCGACCCGCAAAATAATAGTTTCTTTCGAATAAAAGTGAACAGATATATTTCTAGTATGTCCCGAAAAACTTCATCCACATTTAATAAATCCCAGCTGTAGTGCAAGGAAACGAAACGGCTTGCGCACGATGTCAAAATTAAAATTGAACAAAAACAATTCTGTGTTCTAAAAAGTTTAGAAATTAAATTGCAAACTATTGATTCAAATTTGGTTGAGGCATATACAAATTTATCTAAAGTGGAAGCAGATGATCTGTGCGAAAACTTTACGGGAACACAAGACCTTTTGATAAGAACGCAGACAGAAATTGATTTTAGTCTCAAAGAGGAAAATTCGCAATTGAAAATTGTTCAAAAACATTCTCGTGTTTCTTTAAATTTACTAAAGTTCAACCTACCTGTCTTTAATGGGGATCCGGACACCTGGTTGGATTTTAAAGAAATCTTTGCAATCTCCATTATTCAAAATCATCAGTTTACAAATTTACAACTGTTCATAAAGTGAACTAGAATAATAACTCTTGTTTTGTTTTGCTATGCTTACTCCGTACACCGAAATATAATTTTAGCATGGAAATGAAATTGTATTGTATTGTATTGTAAATCATGAGCATTTTTTAAGTTCATTATTTTAATATTTAGGTTAATCAGTAATGAAAATGTATGGAACAATTACAGATAAACAGGATTATAATAACGCTTAAACTTAAACAACAGGTCTTTGCAAAGCCCCAGAATCGTAGGGGCCCAATACCCAAGCCTAATTAGCCCATACGTAAATCCAGCACTGTAAATGATTAACATGCAGCGTCTTCAGCTCAATATTTTGGCAAAAATTATAGCATGGATGTCAAAATGTCACATTTCACTAAACGTAATACGTGCAGAACATTCGTTGTTTGAATCATTACAGCTCTGAAATTCATTGTTACGTGGGGCCTCATATTGTAAATGCTACAGTTTCTTTAAAGTACATTAAAGTAATTGCACTATCACGCTCTAATATCCCATTTACAGTAAACTGGAATCCTAATTACTTTCATTAAGTGGTATTCAACACCCACCCCCCACACACACACACCATTAAATGCATCCTGTATTATAATGTGAGCTCTTCCATATGTTTAAACGATTCTACAGAGAACAGGATCGTCAAGACTGACCCCTCTACTTTATTTCTCGGCGGTCCACCACAACTGGCGTCCGACCGTCGGACGTTGACTGATCCGGTACGGTATTGACTACAATATCTAAAGTGGAGAACGGAACTGCGGCTTTCATGGCTGACAGCGTCTAAAACATTGACCAGTATGAGATAGAAGCTTTCGCGGAAGCATCACCCTTCGCTCGAAATGATGAGTTATTGTGTTTGCCTGGTCCGTTCCAATCCCTCTCTTTCTACTGTTCTCTGAAGGTACGCCTCAAGAGGAGTTTTATAAGCGGCGATTTCGGGCCCACCATCCAAATCGCTGACACACTGAAACGCTTTTCATGTCCTAAGATGTGGATGAGTTCCTTCAATGTGAAGCAAGATATATGGTGTGTTAGTCCTTTAAAATAGCGGCTGCTGAAATATATCAATAAACTTTAGAATCCGTGGCTTTTCTCTTCCGAAGGGAGAGAGAGAGAGAGAGAGGAAGAAATCGAGAAAGAAAACCACAGACAGACCAATTTAACTTCTCCTAAAACAAATGGTGGTATCCTTTCTTTAAGAATATTTTTTCCTGAAGTAAAACACTTTTGTTATCATAGGAGATCTTTCAGATTAAGAGGAGAGATGACGGAGAAGTGTGTACGTCTCAAAATAAATTTCATTACTCTTAAATTAAGAGATTCAATCGTACAGCAATTCCTGTCCCAGAATTTGCTTAATTCCTTAGACTGGGTTTAGAACATGTTTCTGCAAAATATAACTCCCTTTTAGTCCTGCTTTTTCCACTAGAATATGAGAATTGCTCATTACGATACGTACATTTTTTTTTATAATTATTTCAAGTCTACTCAACTCCCTTTTTTAAATATTTTACTGTTAAAATCTTACATATTTACTTTAAAGTTATTTTTTTTTACTTTAAACGTATTATCTCTTTACTTTAAAGATATTATATTTTATTTTAAACATGTTATATGCTTTACTTTAAAATATTATTTTTTACTTTAAAGGATGATTTTTTGCTTTAAATGTATTATCTTTTCAAATTAAAAATATTATCAAAATGTATTTTGTTTTTCTGTTGCACAATTATCTATTTAAATTTTAATAAGAAATAGGTTTTGTTAAGATATAAAGGGTGCGTTCGCTAGTCCATGGTTCAGTTTCCGATTTTCACTGTCTATTCACGTATAACCTCTGCTTTTGCATAGCTTGTATCAATGAAGGTAAGATACACTTTTTGTCATGCTAGCTTTTTAGCCATTTTGAGATTTGAATAAGACAGAAAAAATACAACATGTTTACAATATAAGAAAGGAAACGTCAGGTTACCTTACGTAAATGGTTTCACTGGACAATGTCAATTTCTTAATAGACTGTAAATATTTGGGCATGAAATAATGCATAGACTGTAAATATTCGGGCATGAAATAATGCTTTTGACAATGAATAAGGTTTTCTATCAATAGTAAGTAAAGGTATTGCTACATTTGACTGTGTCTACTTAGAAGTCATCAATTGTTCCTAGATGGATATGCAGATGATTCTAATTAAAGGTGGTGGAACTGAATATATAAAATTAGAATATTTCAAGAATGGGGGCGAGCTAGGATGATCTGATGTGAAGGAACCTACTTGAAGGGCACGTCGAAATGCAGTTTGTGCACGACTCTAATTTGAATTTTATATTTTTCTCTCTTATCCAATCTAAATGCGACTCTGTCAAGTCAGTGTTGCCAGATCTGAAGATTAAAAAGTAGCAAACTGTGCTCCAAAAGTAGCGGATTTGAACTATTTGTAGCCCAAACATAAAAATGAATTATTTTGCAACTACTAGCAGTAGTAACTCCAATAGCAGCCTAGAAAAGGGATGAGGGCTACGGTACCCTCCCATGTGGATCTGGTGTGAGACATTTCAAATGCTTTCACGTACATATTCTGAATACGGAATATCGTAGTCGTATCTCCAATAGCAGCCTAGGAAAAGGATGGGGCTTCGGGTCTTCCCCGATACGCTCCTGGCATGTCTGGAAATTTTTTTAACCCTTGGATTTGGCATTTTTGAAACGGCCACAATGCGTTGTGGTCTTTTTTCGCTTATTGAGCGTTTTCGATGTTTGAGCTTAACATATATACTTTTATAAGCAGGTTAACATATTCTTTTGTATATTTTCATTGCTGAACGAAAAATAAAACGAAAATTGAGTGGAACGCAAGTTAAACTAAAAACATTAGATTAACTGTGGAAAGAACTGCCACGTTAACGATTTCCCAAGATATCCCGCAGTGTACAATCTACACTTAAACAAGCACGCACCATTATAATCAAGAGCGGATACAGACTTTCATTTGGGACGTGGGAGGGTGGATCAAGAACAAAATTTGCCATGGTCTTAGAATAACAACCTTGCAATATGAAAAAATATATTTCTGGGGGTCCTGATTTCCCCCTGTATCCGCGCTTGATTGTAATTACGTACTGTAAACACAGGGGAATAGAAAAATCAACCTCACTAATGTGTCTCCATGGTTTGCACTTTCGAACCTATATAGCGTATATATGCTCGAAGGTTTGCACAGACCTTCAATGTTAAACGAGTTTCGGAATTACGTGACGTCCATTTGAGTACATATAAGATCTCTGTGATTGAAAGTACCAAAACAAGAATTGAACCACAGAGATCTTTTATGAATTGAACGAGTATCGAACATGTTATGTTTTAGTGAAACTATCGTTCACTGCGAATAGAAATGTTCAACAAACAAAATTTTTATTGTATTATGTAATACTAATAATGTTTTGTGATTTTATATATGAAAATAAAAAAGTAGCATATTTTTTAGATTTATAGCCTGAAGATAATTAAACGAACAGTTATTTCGACACTGGCGTAAGGTTTAAAAACACGACGTTTCGGGAGCCAACTGCTCACTTGACAAAGGGAGCAGTTGGCTCCCGAAACGTCGTGTTTTTAAACCTTACGCCAGTGTCGAAATAACTGTTTGTTATGGAATCTCCTGGTGAAACTCTGTATTGTTTCGTTAAGATAATTAAAAGTAGTTCAAAATGTAGCGTGTCGCCCAATTCGCTGCTTGTGGCCCAACCTGGCACCACTGTGTCAGATGTCGGCAAATATCTCTTTGCTTCTGCACAATAACTAAAATTGAACAGAAATTTACTAGCGAAGTGTCATTTCACAGTGCAATCTCAAAAACTGAAAAAAATCCATCATACAGCCTCTTTATTAAGGATCAATTTAATATGTAGTAATCTCATCCTATGTTCAAGATATGTAAGTCCTGCCAATCTGACAGCTGAACCAAAAAGTTAAGCTGTAATATTCTTTTAAAAAACGCGCCCGTGACTAAACTGCCCTAAAATACCCAAGAATACTTCGTTTGATTATACAAGAATTACATTTCTAGAAAATTCAAGGATGCTACTTACCGTCCTGTTTCTCACAAGGTTTGGAAAACTTAAAAAGCAGGTAAATTAAATTTCTAAGATTCATATTTTTACAACCTAAAGTTCATAATTTTCTTATGATGACAATGACAACCCTACTTATATCACTTTCCATATAGGTGTTCGAGTCCAAAATACGTTCATTACCATGTTCATTACCACGTTAAATAAGGTTTACCCAATTTATTGCTTAGCTTTTCGCATGATTATTACTTCCACCATTTGAAACTCAAAGTTCCTACCTACTTCTGGTAAATTGTTTTCTAGCCTCTGAACGGGGACCTAATATTTACCAGACATAAAGCCTTACCTGATATCATATACGCCTGTTCTTAAGCAGAGAACTTAGCCTGGAATTGTAGTTTGCTGGCATAGCGTTGACTTTATAATCACTGTTGCTCAGCATCAGCGGAATTACCTCTGACAAAAATTAGATTACAAGTTGAGACGAAAAATTTTCTGTAGCTTAAACTTAGTAGGATTATATTTTCGAAGCCACAAAGTTCTTGTAATTGTGGAAGTTTCTGATGTCACTGGAACTATGTGACACGATATAAATATAAGTTGTTGATATATATTCACACACCCTGTATATATTGCAGTAGATCATGATTATTTGAACTGAAAATGTCAAGAGGACAGTGAGAACATTCAGAAGTTCGGATAATTAAACAGTCAATTTAAAATAAAATTACAACCCTTTCCAAACTATTATGTGAGTCTTTTTTATTTTGTGAGCCTATATATATTAAACGATTTTTTGTACTATGTGTGTGAACTTAAAAAATTATTAGATTCAGATACAGGGAATTACTAACATATATTCTTTTCTTCACACTTTATCTAGACTCAGAGCTTACTGAATATTATGCTATTATCCAAGCACAAAGCTGTATGTTTCGAAGTGTTTTTTTTTTTTTAATTTTATCCTCTTTTTATAAATATATTTTACTTTTTTACAATGAACTTAACCGAATTTCTTAATTGAGGTAATTGCTTATCCTACTACGTTTCCTTTAGTGGAAAAATTCTTTCACCCTTTCTGTCTCCATTCGGTTTATCAGAATCCACTCCCTGTAAACTATAGTATTCAAAGATATTAAAAAACCCAAATTCGGATAATCAGACAGTTCTGATAATCCATGCCGGTTAATCGGCGCTCAACTGTATATAATTTTGAGATAAAAGTTACGTTAACTAATTGATAACTAGCATACAACTACGACAAATACGCAGACTGAGTATCAAAAATAAATTTAGGAGGTAACAGATTAAATAATGATAATATGAAAATTTAAACAAAATTTTTAAAAGCTATATTCGGTGGCTCAAATTAAAGCTTTTTAACCTATAGAGAGCAGATTGGCTGCTGGCCTAAAATCATTTCCCTGGGTTCAGGGCCGGCGCAAGCATATACCCAACCCTAGACGGACGACGTGAGCCCCCACCCCCGCCCTCGCGTAAGAAATCGACACCTCACTAGATCTTGCAACAATCGAAAAGTGGAAAAATACGACACACGCAGATTTCACCTTCTCGTTATAGTTCTAGTTAAAACGAAGTATGATACCTACCTTTTAAAATACAAATAAATGATCAAAAGCATAAAAATACTGGGATTTTGCTGAGGAAGGAATATGGGAATTAATTCACCATGCCTTGCAAAATTGCACAAAGACGTCAAAGAGAGTGTCCTCCATACCTCTGCAGCAGTACTTCTAGCGCCAATGAAAGGTTTAGCGGTAATGAGAAAATATTATGCAGCGTTACATAAATTGGGTAGAGGAAAATTTGTTAATGCGGAAACAAGAATTTGAGGGTATGGGAAAAAATGGATAAGAGAGACTGTATACAAGGAAAAGTAAATATTGATGAAGGCATTCAATAGAAAATAATTCATTCATTTATTGTCAAGTTTATCTCAATCATCCTACAGAGAAAGAGAGAGAGAGAAAGGGAGTATTAAGTAGAAAAAATCTGTCGTAGTGCCGCCCTAGGTGGCCTCCTAGTTCGCCTATACGTCCTACCTAGGGAGTACACCTATAAAACGTAAGATCATTTTAGCTACGGTATTTTTTCATGTCCCACTAACATTTTTATCACTATCTACAGCCAGTTTCGGATTTACGTATAGGCCAAGTATGTCCAAAAATAAGCCCCAAACCCTTCAAAGGTCTCAAAGTGACCTAGTGCTATTTTAATTTAAGTGTAACTTTAATTTTGTTTATTTACAAAAATGTCCGAGAAATTTTCATTATTGATATACTTGGAAACTGAAGGGAAAGACCTTCAAAGAATAAAAAATAATTTATTCACTAAATATCGCGCGGAACACATTCTTTAATGGCCTATTCAATCCTTCCGTACTAGGCCACACAAAAACTCTAATCCGGCACTGATTGCATCTCTGCTTTAACTCACATTATAAACTATGGCAATATCCCCTTTTTTCAGCGCGCAATTTTCATTGTAGTGATGTAACGAATGGTTCAACGTCAATGAAATTGACTACAAATGGTTCAACGTAAGCAGCCTCAATGGCCAGTTATTATGGTGAGGACTGAAAATAAGAAAATAGCCTTGTCCTGGGCTGCACGCCAACCAAAAGTTTTCTGGTTCGAATCTAGCCCGGGACAAATCTTTATTTTCCCCTTCTGGCCCTCTTCCTGAAAACTAACCACCGAGGATACGTGTGCTGAACCATTTGTGCTCAATTGCCAAATCACTTTCGTGGTAATTGTGATGTCCCTGGAAAGGGTAACGATGTCTTAACTTGTAAAATATGTTAAAGGACTCTAGTTTGAGCCATCGAACGTGGGTATTGAAATTTGAATTTCGGTAGTTCTCCGTGAGCCATCGTTAAAAATACTTAGGTCCAAAATTAAATATAAAAATTACGCTATATTTTATTAATATGCATATTTTAAATGTCATTTTCCCTTTGAATGTTATGTTTTTCAAATTCTAATGAATTCGTCTCTTCATACGCTGGTGTTCAAACGATCATTTTCACTGTGTTTCTGCTCAATTTTGCAAGTTTTTCCTCCATTAAACTCAATACTTAAGCCACTTAATTTCAGCTCATTAAATTTTGTTGAATTTTAGGAGCACTGAGCTGTAGAATGCGGTTTTATTATTGGAGAGAGGGCATTGACGCGTTTCAGACGGGGCAGTGCTGCTATCCTTCGTGAGATATTGACTACCGTGAAATCCAAGAAAACACCATGTCCACATGCAATTTCCTGTTAGCTAGTTTCCGAAAAAGAACAGAAACGTCTCTCCAAAACGAGTCAATAGGCTCTATCTAAAATCAAAAGCTACATCGTTAACAACATTTAATACATTTTTTGTACTCCTGCATTGATTAAACGCTCATTGGCTTGGGTTAAAATTTCCCAGATAGGCCCACTTAAGCAATATGAGTTTAAAATCGCGATTTTGTGAACTTCCAATTTACAAATTAGACATTTTTACGAACTATTACGTTGGTTCCAAAAGGTTTCCTACATAAGAAATATTTATTTCCTTCTACGAACTTTCGATTTCAGAATTTACGAACTATTTTTTGCATTTTTGAGGTCCGTGTGAGTTCGTGCAATCAAGAGTCCATTGTATTTGTACACTTCAGAAACATGTTAAATGAAAGCCACAAAAAACTTTATGAATAAGTTAAATGTGCAATACGTGACTTTTAAAAATTCAAATTAGACAAATTAGTGCAAGAAACGAAAGAATATACAGCTCTTCCTAAAATATAAAAGGAAAGGAGACCAGATGAAGAACGGAAATACAATACACATAGCAAAAGGAATAAACAAAAATTCACATTCAAAAAGTAGCCGAAATTTATAAAACACAGATCGAAATCGGCAATATCCACCAATTAAACTTCTGAAAAGGTAAGTGATGCACTGCATAGCAGTGTATTAAACTTGAAATTCACATAAACGCAGTTTATTGTGAGCTGATACGGCATGAATCTGGAAGAGTTACTGACAAAGACGAGACGTTTGCCTGTGGAAACAATTGTAATATCGTACTAGTTCACAATAAGCTGCGTTTATATCAATTTCGATTTTAATACAAATTAATTAATTTATATAAGGAATTGCTTCATCAAAATTTAATTACAATCGGAACTGTAGCCAAAAAAACTAACATCAATCTATATACATTAGAATCTTTTTAATCTAAACTAATTGGTACTGAGACCTGTTCGGATTAACCAAAATCTTTACTACGTAATTGATTGTAAGCTGTAATCAAATAAAATAATATTCTTTATTCAGACGAATAAATGAAATATATAACAAATAATTATTTCAAAATTAACTTGACTCGTCTGGGCAGCAATGTGTAAAGACTTACGTGTCAGAAAATGTGCATGCTGCTCATGGTGAGTATTTTAATTATATTTAAAATGAATGGATGTTTATTTAACAGGCGATCAGTTAGATATCTTTTAAATAAATAAAGTGAATTTACAGACTGGAGAGTAGGAGGAGAGTAAGTAAGTAAGTAAGTAGCAAGTAAGTAAGTAAGTAATACTTTATTCCTTATTATTATGTACATCAGGAGACCATACAAACGATTTGCTTGGGAAATGGAAAGAGAGCAGTAGCGATGCTAGTAACGGGGCTCTCTTTCCGGAAGACAAAGCAAGGGATTTCTCGTATTCAACAAGAAACAATAACGATATCGATTCGCGCGTACAGATCCTCAAAGTTATAAAGCGATTTACATTCGCAGGTGTATCACATTTACATAGTTTATGAGCAGAGTCTTGACTCGAAGACGTTACAAATAAAGGTTGAAGTCCAAAGGTGGAATCTTTGTGGGCTGCAGAGTAAGAATGTTTTTCCTTGTAGCCTGTACCGAGAGAAGAAGTAGGAGAAACAAAAATAGTAGAAAAATGTAAATGAATTTTGAGTTGACCGTTGCGGGTGCAGTTTTAGAGGACATTTATAAGGAAAGGCAGACAAAAGAAAAATGGAAAAGGAAGAGCAGGGAGAGCAGAGGAGGGGGAAGAACTGAAAACTAAAAGGAAAGAGTGGGAAGGCAGAAGTAGCAGGCAGAGCATACTTGATTTAAGTACCAATCAAAGATTTTGGCTTTAAGGGTGAGAAAAGACAGAGCTTTTAAATCTTGGGGAACCGAATTCCAGATTTTAGAACCCGTAACGGAGACACTGTGTGTTTTATAGTTTGTGCGAGTCCGCGGTAGCCTGATATCGTCCTGGTGACGTGTATTGTAATCATGTGTCGTCTGTGAGATGGAGAAAGGTAAAACTAGGTCACCTTTTGTGACTTTGTACATAAGGAGTGCAAGTTTATATTTTACTAAGAGAGTGAAAGGAAGAATGCGCCATAATTTAAAAAGTTGGCCAGCGTGTTCATGGAAGCCTGCAAAGTTAACTATTCGCATAAGCTTTTTTTTTTGCGTTCCTATCAATTGCCTAAGGGAAGTAAAATATGTGATTCCCCAGACCTCAAGACAGTAGGTAAGTTTTGAATAAAATAAAGAATAGTAAAGAATCATTAGGATATATTGAGGAACGACATGTCTGAGTTTCGAAAAAATTCCCAGGAGACTGCTAAGAGAATTGGTGAGATCGTTAATGTGTTCTTTCCAGGTTAAATTTGAATCGAAAATTACTCCAAGAAGTTTGGCTGATTTCGTTTCCTGAAGGATGGAGTTGCGGAAAGTAATAGGAGAACTGTTAGGTAATATTTTTTGCCGGGAATGGAAGATAACGTAGTTAGATTTTGCAATGTTTAGCTCTAGTTTGTTAACGTAAAGCCAACGTGAAATGTTATCTAAATCTTGGTTGACTTTTTGCACTGTTTCTTCGATATTTTTTCCCGATACCAGAAGTGTCGCGTCGTCAGCATAAAGAAACAGCTGACTATTCAGGACAGCTTGGGGCAAATCGTTGATGTAAAGAAGGAAGAATAGCGGAGCTAAACAGCTTCCTTGTGGTACAACCAACAGAAATAGTTTTGCGAGTTCAGGGAGTTTTACCTATGAAAACTTGCTGTTGCCTATTGGAAAGGTAGCTGTTCAGTAATTTTAGAGGTGTACCCCGAATACCATACCGTTCTAATTTCGTCAGTAAAATGTCATGCTTAACATTTTCAAACGCTCTTTGGAGATCTATTTGCATTCCTATTACAAAATTGCTTTTGTCTATTTCGTCAGAAATCATCTCTTTGATATTAAGGAGGGCGGTAGTTGTTGACCTGTGTTTTCGAAAGCCGAATTGATGTTTGTAAAGTAAGTTTTTGCTTTCGAAATATGATTCAAGTCTACTGTGTAAAGCCTTTTCAAAAATTTTGCTAATAACTGGAAGGATAGAAATAGGATGATAATTCTGAATGTCAGATGGGTCGCCTTTTTTAAATATAGGAATAATTTTAGCCATCTTAAGCTTCGAGGGGAAAATACCCTTATTGAAGCTGATATTGATTAAATGCGCAATAGCATTTGCAAAGAAATCTGGGTTGGCTTTAACAATATGCGGCGGGATATTATCGAGACCTGTGGACTTGGAACTAAGAGCATTAATAGAACGCTTGACCTCGTTTCTGCTCAATGGTTTAAGGAAGAAAGAAGACCCGGCGGCGGGGAAGGGTTCAAAAACTTCTGAGTGGTGCGGGGGAGTGGGACTACTGTTGGGAGGGGGGGATCGTTTGCAAAAAGTTCGTTGAAGGCGTTGGCTATTGTATTAGTTGTGTGGAGCTCAGTGCCAAAGGCATTGATTTTGGTGGGGAGGAGATTATTTGATTTTTTGCGGTTTAGGGCCTCGTAAATTGTTTTCCACGTAGATTTGTTGTCTCCGAGTGAGATTTTAAACTTCGCATCAAAGTAGTTCCTTTTGGCTACTCTCAGGATTGTAGTTAACAAATTTCGATAAGAAACATATTTTGATTTTAAAAGGGGGTCAAAAGGACTGTTCCTGTATTTAGCATGAAGCCGATCCCTATTGATGATGGATTTCGGGATACCTCCTGTGATCCAAGGCTTTCTTGGAGTGCGTTTATAAGACTTATTAGTTAAATATTCGGAATTTTTTAAAGCCCCAGTTACCCCTTCTGTGAGAATATTGTAAGCCTCGTTGGGATCGAAACTGTTGTACATCGCGTCAAGCCAGTTTGCATTGTTGAGTAGTGAGGAAACTTTTTCTAGGTTGTAGGAAATTCTCGGGGTTTTACGATCAATAGTGCATCTTGGTAGTAAATTCGATATTTTAATAAATACCGGAAAATGATCTGAGATTCCCGTTTGAATTATGCCTGCCTGAAATGGATAGTCGGTGATGTTGGAATAAATATGATCTAGGAGGGTTTTTGACACGTCTGTAACTCTGGTAGCTTTATTAATGAAGGGAATGCAGCCGTGGGAAGCGAGGATGTTAGATAAAGAACGGTTAATAGGGGTGTTCTCGAGCGAAATTATATTAAAATCACCGCAAAGTATTAAATTCGATTTTGAAAAATTTTGGAAAAAAGAAATTTCAAGTGCTTTAAGGAAGTCGGCTGCATTGTTGTTTGGTGAACGATAAATAACACCCACAGAAACTGTATTCAGGGGGGGAATAAGTATTTATGTCCAGAAAGAGTGATTCACAGGAATCAATTGGGCCGACGTTTTTAATTTTGTAATTAACCGTTTTATGCACGTAAATGGCTACACCCCCGTGAGAGCTGTCTGGTCTGGAGACGTGTTCTAGACGGTAATTATCTAGATTTAAATATTTAGCGTCGATTTGAGAAAGAGTTCTGGTTTCGGTTAATGCAATAATTTTGAAAGGAATTTTTGAAGTCATGAGCAACTCCGAAATTAGATCTAAGTTTTTAAGGAGACTACGGATATTGATGTGCAGGACGCTTAGGTCGTCCCTGCAATTACCTAATATGCTTTGCAAATCGCCCGCACAGTGATAGTGACAATTAATAGATAAGGGAGATAGAAACCGAGAAGCCATAGCGAAGGAAGGAGAAAAGAAGCGCGCGATAAAGGTAAAAACAAGAAGTGACTTATCTTTTAAATCCGGAAGCACCCCACACGGATCATTGACGCCGGATAGATGGGTCCGAAGGCTGGTCGACAATGTTGAAATGTTTAAGATTACGGCACGTTATTTGGAGAATGGTACTTCCGTCCGTGTATCGGCTGAGGATTTTTCCATTAGAAGTCCACAGGTGTTTCCAGCCATGTGTACGTTTTGCTTCGAGGGCGGCTCCGAATAGCTGTTTCCGTCTTTGGGTTAATTGTTCACTTATGAATATTGGCTGCACTTCTCCAGAAAATCCCTGGTCCTTCGATGTAATTCTTTTTTTCCTGGCTGTGGCGATAATGGTTTCTTTAGTGCGGCGATTTACAAATCGAACTATAATGGGCTTGAATTTTTGAGAAGAGAGGACTCGATGAGATGCTTCCATATTGGAAGTATTTAGTTCGATGTTTAGAACTTTACCAATCTTTTTCAGGATCAAATCTGTAGATTCACCTTTGCTCTCAGGAATATTACGGATTTCAATATTGTTTCTCCTGTTATAGCTGTCGATTTCATCCAAAGCGTATTCCAGATCCGTTACTTTGTCTTTCAGAGCATCGTTTTGTGCGGAAAGGCGACAGTTTTCCCTTTTCAGGTCAAGACACAATTCCCTCATCTCTTCAAACTTGTTATTCATGAAGTTGAGGCTTTGTGTTACTTCTTCCAGCTCTTTTAGCTTTTCGAGTTTGTTTTCGATTTGCCCAAGTTTTGACTCGATTCGTTGAAGGCAAGCTAACCGGTTTTCCACCGTTTCGAGGCGTTGACCGAGTACCGCACAAGAGGGGGCCATTTTCCGCTGATTAACAAGTGGGGTTATCGGCGAACGGGAGCTCAATTGATTGTGACCTGCTGGAAGGAGTGACAAGTGAAGAGAGTTCCATACTCTAGGGCCAAAGCAGCCAATTCTTGCCACTCCGAGATCGGTTCGAGAAACATTTGGGGTAAAATTAGTTAAGTTTCTTGCTTGATATGAATGATTAGTCAATTGAAGAGAAATGGTATTTGAATGCGGCAAGGATGTTATTATGTTAAACATGAATATTAAGGTATTTTAAAGTAAGAAGATTATCAATTAAAAAACTAGGAAAGTGTCTAATAATATCTGATCTATGGGCAAAATGAGAAAGATTAAGAATAAGACGTAAATATCTCTTTTGTAATGAGATCAGACGTTGACGATTAGATTTTGAAGTATGACCCCGCACATAGCAAGTTTGGGAAAATCAAAGAATAATAATAAAGACTTTGAATAAAGAATTGGAATAAGTAAATAGAAACTAATATGTAACTAACATAACTAAACTATTTTAATACTTCTGCTTAGTTTTGCAATGTGATGTTTTAACGGTGTCATGTGATGTTATGACGTGCATGCATAACAGATGACGGGCAGGTGATGGAAAATTTCCCCTTCCTTTATGCGAAATCTCAATTAGTTGACAACACACACAGTGCTTTGTTTACATCTTGTCAGTCGGCTGCAAAGGCAATGAACTAAAAAAATTCGAATTATCCGGATTTTCGGATTAGCGAGGTCTGGATTAACGAGGCTTTACTATGTATCTTGTCGTGGTGCAGCGGTAGCACGTTCGCCTCACATGACATTGACCCGGATACGACTCCCAACGATGTCGTAAAATTAAGACTTACCAATTAACTATTCACCGTAGTCGGGAGGTTGGTCTCCTATGTCTTAATAGGTTCCTAGGAAAGCCCTAAGTCACAGAGCAACATGACCTTTTCCGTCCTCGAGCCGTAGAGCAAGCAGGAAACAATCTATGTGAGAGTGCGAATCAGAAAGTCTTTGCCCCTATTTTTTATTAGCCAAAATAAGGTACATACAGGTAATTACAAATATACGTACTATTCTACGTACCTTACACTATTTTTCCACATAGTCCCCACACCGGTTCAGACATTTGTCCCATCGCAGCACTAAATTTGAGATGCCCCTGTGGTAGAATTCGTCCGGCTGACTGTGGAACCACCGTCGGACTGCTGTCTTGGCTTCATCGTTGCACGTGAATCGCTGTCCTGCCAGGAACTTCTTCAGCGGACCGAAAACGTGGAAATCACTAGGGGCGAGGTCCGGACTGTATGGTGGGTGGTCCAGACTCTCCCAGTGAAATGACCGGAGCTTGTCGGCGGTTCTGATTGCCACATGTGGCCTCGCATTGTTGTGGAGGATAACCATGTTGTCCACATCGAGAATCTCTCGTCACTTTCGCCCAATGGCAGCCCGCAGATGTGACAGTGTGGAACGATAACTATTGGAATTGATGATTGCGCCTTGTGGCATGAAATCCAGCAGGATCGGTTCAGGGCGATCCCAGAAGACCGTTAACATCACTTTCCCAACAGATGGCACTGAACGGAATTTTTTTGTCGCAGGCGAACCCAGATGTTTCCACGCTATGCTCTGCTGCTTTGGTTCCGGCATGAAATGCAGTATCTGCGTTTTATCGCCAGTAACATTACTGTCCAGGAAACTTCCACCGTCCTCGGCATACCGTTGTAGATGATTCAGTGAAGCAATCCTTCGCTTGCCTTTTAGCATGTCGTCCAACTGCCTTGGCACCCACCGACATGAAATCTTCCGGAACCCGAAGAACCCGTGAACGATGTCGTAAACACTCCCATACGAAATGCCAATTCCCCGGGAAATGTCTTTGAGGTGCACACGCCGCTCCGCTTTCACCATTGCATCCACGTGGGAAATGTTGTCGTCAGTCATCGATGAACGCGGCCTCTCCGAACGCTCATTGTCATGCAAGTCTTCACGGCCTTTTGCGAACTCACACCACCACCATCTCACACTTCTCAAAGCGAGACACTTTTCCCCATACGTGAGCTGCATTTCCCTGTGGATTTCGATGGGCGTTCGTTCCTTGCTCCATAGAAAACGAATCACGCTTCGTTGCTCGTACACCGTGGACGTGTGAAGCACAACCGCCATCTTCAACAACCGACAGCAAAGCCGTGCTGCGAAGCTACCGGCAGATAAGGCAGAGCCGGTCCAAGAAAGATCCACCGCTGGGAATGGATATGTTGACTTCGCATTTACAGCCGTAATTTGACTAAAAAAAAAAAATAGAGGAAAAGACTTTCTGATTTGCCCTCGTATCAAAAAGATGCTCAACTGCGAAATTTACCTTGACCTGCGTCTAGCCTAACGCGTTGACCTGAAGTTCTTAATATATTCGCTGTGATTATTTCAACGAACATAAAATCGATTTCTCAATTATCGAGTGGCAAACACGTTTGTAACTCCATGTGGCAAAGAATATTGTAATAAGCAATGTAGTAAAAGTATGAACACGACACAGCATACAAAGTAATACTTGTGAGATTAACCATATATGTGCATTGTATTTTATTTATGCAGGGTGACAGAAAAAAAAAGTAAAAAGAAGTTACAAAACACAGGTTATTAAAATTTTTTTATTCCAATTACAGATAATAGATATACATCCTAAATTTAATAAATCGCATGTTCAATATGTCTGCCATCACGTACAATTAAATGACGTAAGCGCATATCCAATTTTTGAATTATATATCCATGCTCAAGTATTAGCGCATCAATTTTTTCAATTTATGTTTGAACCGCAATCTTTAATTCAGAAATCCTTTTGGACTTATTCGAAGGCACTTTATCTTTTAATTTTCCCACAAAAAACGGGTCATACGTATTAAAGTCTTCTGTTGTATTCCTTAAATGATTTTACAATAAAAATACACTCAGGGACTGAATACCTTGACATTTTTGCCAAATCTGCAAAGACAAAATTGCAATACGTCAACAGGCGTAAAAAATTTGGTTATTCCTATTGTTTAACTGCAAAGTTTGAACAGATTAGATGGGGTAAATCCGGGTTACATGCCACATCAGGTATAGATTGCTCACCCCCTAGTTCTGAAACAGGCTGTGGGGTGACACTGCAAAAAATACTAAAGGTTCGCCATTTAGTATTTGAAGCGTGTTCGGTAAAAACATCGTGTTCCTGTGCCTTTTTGTTTTTAAATTAACAAATATATAAGGTGAGTTATAGAGTTTATTATGAAATATTTTCGTGTGCTATCGTATTTTGTATATTACAGCTACGACTTTAACGATGTCAGTGGATTCCCTGTTTGAGCGAAGCATAGTCTTAGTATAGAGAGGTTTCATTGTTATTTCGCCATGTTTGAATTCAAGATCAGGAAAGCTTTGGGTGAGGCATCTATACCTTGCAAGTTGATATACATGCCACAGTTAGAATCAGAAACATACGCCGCGCGTATTCTTTCGGATGTTAATTTTAATTTTTAGAATTTTTTGTTATTTTGCGCCAAATGCCGTTAAATATAATCGCAAATCCTAGTCAAATGTCTCCAATTTAATTATAATTTTCTTTTCTTACAAATACATAAAAATATCATCAAAGTTTTCAAAAAATCCGCCAAATTCATAAAAAAGCTCTCCAAAATTCTTTTTTTTTTCGTCATTATTGATACTGGAACCATGGAATAAACATGAACTTGAGTCGAAAGCATAAGACCTTGTGGATTCACAGCCATCCACGAGTAAAGGTTTGCCTGAAAAGAATATTACAATTCCATCGAAATATTTGCATGCAATATCTCCAATTTCAAAACTAAATAAAGAAAAAAGGAAAGGCAATGAAGAAATAGGCACTTGTCTTAACCACTGCAGAAAACAGAAGACCGTTAAAAGAAAGTGTTGGAGAAGAAAGTTGGAAAAGAAAGAAATAGAAATAACTAAAGAAGGTGGTTAGATTATGAATCAAATAGTCATAGTACTAGTTCTGAAGTAGATGATGTTTCTGGGTTTGATTCCATTGCAATAGAGAAAGGCAGAGGTAATCCTAATGAGATGGGTATAAGAAAGGAAATCGAAGCTGGGTCATCACAAACTTTGGATGTGAATACATGCAATGAATATGAAGAAAATTATTATCGCACAACAAAAAAATGCGAATGGTTACGTTGTGCTATATGTAAATAAGCGATGGCTTCATGTAGAATGTACGATTTTCGATGAGTTTTGTGCCGACTGTGGGAGAGAGAGAATAGATTAAAAAATTAGTCCAGCCTATTTGAAAAAAAAAGTAATTCATTTATGTCATTATTTTGTCCATGTTTGTTCCGATTCTGAAAATGAGTGCAAAATAAAAACAGCAGATGTTTTTTAAATTTATTCAATTTTTATGTTTTATAAAATCGCAATTTCAGTTATTCTATTTTTTCATAACATAGTTTTTGAAGAAACGTATTTGATAGGAAGTAAATTCATTTACTATACGAAGCGCGGCAAGCCTCATGGTGCGGCGTAACACCCGACACACTTGGGAGAGATGCCGCAACGAAGGGTGTTAAAAAATAAATTATAGCGGCTTATTGAATTTTTTGTAGATTATTTTTTTCTAATATATATGCTTCTTAAAAGTGTATCGATTATTATGACTAAGTAAATTTTATGTTTGTGCGCCATGGGTCTCAGAATATCGATTTTAAAAAAAGGTACGGCATGTAACACAGATTTGCCTTACAGTACTTTTTGCGATCTTGCAATTTCCTATTAGGGCACTTATTTATTGTTGCTCTATATATAAATAAAAGAAACTACGGCTGTAGGTGTGTTGTAGAAGTACCTTTTTTGGTAATTTGAAAAGAACCATTATTTCGCTGTCAGTATAATTTTAATCTGTTAGCTGGGCATCACGACATTTTTCATCATGCCCGGAAGGCTACCAAAATGCGAATGACGACATTTTTCGTCATTGACATTAACCATATTACGTTGAACGCATTACGTTTTATGTAGCTCTTATATATTTAATCCTAGCGTGATGGTGTGATGACATTACTTATCACTGTGGAAAAAAGTCCCCAGTTTCACAAAATTTTATTCCCCGGTTAACAGGTTAAATTACTATACAGTGTATGTATATAAATCTGTCTACACCGAAATTTTGGACCAATCCCGAAAAATATAGAGCATACTATATCCAATCATATCTATAACGTTATTTTTCTCCGCTTCCTTTCATATCATTGTAGATATATTTCACTTTATTTATATTTTTCTCAACAATATTAATTCAAACGCAATTACGAACAGCATTAAAACATCTTAATGGAAGTAGAATTTGTTTAAATCTATTTTTTTTTCAGTATTATTATTTTTGTTAAGTTTATTCTTTTACGTTTAATTTATTTATTTCATCGTTTTTTATTTAGTTTAAGTTGAATTTGTTAAGTTATATTCATGAATAATGAAAGAATTTCTTCCTCTCTCTCCCCCTTTCTCCTTTCCCTCACTTTTGTTTTACTTTCAGAACTGGGGTGGATGCTTCAATTAACCTTAATACCCATTCTCCTATCAACTTTCTGTGTGAGGTAATGAATACTATATGATGAACGTGGCTGTACCTCTTTCTAAATGATCTATAATGCAGTGGCACGTAGATCTCGTTAGCCATATGGACATTCTTGGCTTAAAATTTGGAAGTTTTCCAAAAATTAAATTAAAAATATCTCCATTTTATAAAAACGCTAATGACCTATTGAATATCTAGTCTTTCGCAGCTCTAAAACAGAAAATTAATGATTAGGATTATTTTTCTAGAACTTTTACAGCGATAAATAAGAAGTTGCAAAATTAATTTCAAATAATACTTAAATAAAAAAAAACTAAATATAAGCTAATGAAATATTGAATTAAAAGTAAATCATGATATTTAATTAATAAGGTAATATAATAATAAATTTAATCAGAATATTGATTTGACAATTAATTAGTTTAATGTTTTCACTTAAATAATTAAGTACATGATTAATTAAATGGCTTCACTTGAGTAGCTTAGTGTATGATTAATTAAATGGCTTTGGTTAGATGCATATTTGCATAATTAATTAAATAACGAGTAAAAATAAATTTAAATTGTTAAAAAGCCATTGACAGTGCAATATAGTTTACTGCGAGATAACCTGAACTGACCTAAAATAACTAACTTTTTAAATAATATAATTCAACGTCTTTAGTTTTTCGATTCACGTCATAAATTTCAACGGTTATGGTAATATTTACCATAATTTATATTTATTTGACATAGAACAAAAGTGGGTGAGATGGAAGGAGAGCCATTTATCATATTTAATGAGGTGGAAACCTTAAAAAATGTTTCATCCACATTTATTATCTTTTTATATTTCATTAATAAGTTATGGATAATTATTATTAGGGAAATAAATATTTCAAAGGCTGCAAATGGACAAATCTTCGAACTTAACTCCGAATATAGGATACTTTCCATGTCATCATTCAACTCCTGCTACCTTTTTGACAACCAACGCAAGCCATATTATCATTACCTTATTCTCCATAGAATTCCACGCATTTCGTTGCCGTAATCATTGTTACCGCCTTCTTCGCCATTTCTGACCACAGTGACCTCTCCAGTCAATTATTTATAAGATATATCTTCTCGTTTATTGCTAAGATTCACATCGGACTTCCTCTTCTCTGTCCTCAAGCTGAAACCCTCATGATACTGTGACTTGCACCTTTGAGACTGTCACTAAGATGAATGAAATGTATTGGTAAAATGGAAGGCATTATTCAAGAATCCATCGCATAAATGTCTAAAGGATCTTCGCTCATTTTCTATGGGAACAAAATATAGTCAGTGGCAATTGGATTTATAAAGCCCTAATCATACATAAATATGTAGACAAAATCTTCAATGTTATTGAATATTAGAACGTTGAAAATGTATTCAATAACATTGAAGATTTTCTCTTTGCATTTTTTTCTCGATAATCCAAAATTTGATAATCCGAAATTCGATAACCCGAAACCTGATAATCCATCACATTTAATCCACTACTCGCTGATTCGCCACTCTCTAATCCCCCACTTTTTAATTCCCCACTCGCTAATCCGTAACTTGCTCATCCATAACCCGATAATTCAAAATTTTTTAAACCGTAATTTGCTAACCGAAACTCGATTCTCCGTCACTCGTTAATATGCTACCCCCCTAATCCGCCGCCCTCTAATTCGCCACTCTCTAATCCATCACTCTCTAATCCACCACTCTCTAATCCGCCATTCTCTAATCCACCACTCTTTAATTCACCATTCTCTAATCCACCACTCTTTAATTCACCATTCTCTAATCCACCACACTTTAATTCACCATTCTCTAATTCGCAACTCTCTAATTCTCAAGTAACTCGGTAGGTTTTCAACGTTAACAATAGCCATCATTATTGCATTTACGGAAGACCTTTACCTTACTTTTTTTAGGCCACAGACAAACAGACAGACGTAAACACCAAAAGCAATAGCGGGTTCAATATCTATTGAAACCCGCTAATAATTATATTATTGATACAACTACAATAAAGTGGCAACAACAGCCTCCTACCTTTATTAAGACGTAATGAAAAAATGTGACAAAATAAAAAGTAACTCTTTTTACTAATTGATCTCCGTAAAAATATTTTCACCGTTAATACTACTACTATGCATTAAATTTGTTTTGGATTGAGCTGCTTAAATGGGATTACGACGATTATATGACTACGACTCAGAAAAAAGGGTTTCAAACTTCCAAAACGAAAACAAAGGTTTCTCCACTTCCAGTCCTCTACGCACGGTGAATGTTGTGAGATTATTTCATATTGGGAAGACTAATACTGACGAACCTCATTAAAACGAACACATTTAAGGGAATTACTTTTAATACTAACAGTTTTCTGTGGACTTCAAATTGTGCAGGAATTCTTATGTTGATTTTTCCTTTAACACAAACATGGTTAAGACGAAATACCTTTTACTACGAACTGATAAACAATGGCCCTTGGAAATTTTCCTTCTCTTAACACGAACAAAATTCGTTACAAGATTCATTTGTTACAAAATTCGTTACAAGATTCGTTACAAAATTCGTTACAAGATTCGTTACAAAATTCATACAAGATCAGAGCTTCTCGCTGATTATTTCAACATGCTGCAGTTGCCAGATTAGACATGTGGGAATGGCGACTTTTATATACAATTGCATAAACAAACATTTCCTGTTTGAGTTTACATGCAATTAGGACTGAAAAATATGTCTCGATGAACAACATCATAAGGTGCAGTGTTTCAAGGAACGCCGAAATAGTTGAGGCCTTTAACGGCATGATAATACCCTTGTGGAATAGTAATCACTAAAGCCCGAATTATATGCACTTAAAAATCAGCAAAATATGCATGCAAATATCCACTAAAGGACCTCAAAATATGCATTTACATGAACTGATGCTAGAAATAGGGTAAAATATCCAATTCCATATGCACGTAAGCATTTGCATATAATCCGGGCTCTAGTAACTACTATTTTTCGATGACGAAGACACTGACTACACTTTGTCCCTTAAGATGAAAACCCTGTTAGTGTGATGGAGGCTTTCATTGCGCGTCGTCGCGTTGCGATGAAAGAGACAGATTCTGGGGCTTCTCTAGAAACTGTGGAAAAACTTAATGTATTATAAGATATTTCGTTAATCTCCCCATGGATCCGCCATAGAAGACATTGGCACTTCATACGAAAATTCTGTTAGCGTGAGGGAGGCTTTCACTGCGTTGCAAACTGTGCATGATCTTGTGATGCAAAAGGCAGATTCGACTCTTCTCTGGAAACTCTGGACGTACTAGATGATTTTTGGCCACATTGTTCCGGCATAAAATGTAAACAATCTGCAATTAATACATTTTTAAGTGTACTACTTTTTGCAATTTAAAATTTATTCTTTTCACTGTATGTAATCCGGAAAAATAACTATTTACTAAACCATAACGCGTACAAATAGTAAACCAACGATTTTTCGAATCCATCAACTATACGTAATATCCACTTCAAAGATACGTATATGTATATTATATGACTTTTGTTACAAAATATGTCTGCTATAATAAAATAAGAATACAGGTAAAATATAATAAAACACAGTAATAAGTAACATATACACAAATACATATATACTATATATATATATACATATAATGTGTAGGCCTATATAGTAACCACAGATGGGATAAATAATTTATTAATACATCCACCCTATTCTTTACGGATAATAAAAATTACTGTTAATACGAACAAATCACCTCTTCCCCTTAGAGTTCGTTCTAACGAGGTTCAACTGTATTATTTTCCTTGTCTATAAATAAGTAGTGCCTGTAAAAAAATAAAAGAATTCTTTTGATTTACGTAAGTACAATAAATAAATTATGTACGGTTATACCCAGCAGCTTAGTAATTAAAGCATTTAAATCGAAATCAAAAGAATGCTGATAGGAGTGTAGACCGATGATACATTTCATGGCCTAATGATACCTTTGTAGTCTAATGATGTATTTCTAGTCTAATTACGCATTTCTAGACTGAATGTACATTTCTAGTCTTGTGAAAGATTTCTTAACCAACTCTTGTGTGTCATAAATACCCTAGACTTTAAAACACTAAGAGCGTCAGAATTAAAAAAACATTCCACATTCTTGCACAATCCACCTTTCTTAATTAGAGATTCTCCCTTTACGTCACATTTTTCTTTTTCAGGAGCTCAGTTGCCTAATGTATTTGATTTTAAATAAGCATCCTGAATAATACAAAAAGAAAATATTAATGCTCTTCAACTGGAAATGTTAAATAATGATGTAAAATAGACGAATTGGGAAAAGATGCGTTTGTGTTAACAAATTAACTAGTAACTACTAAAGGTATTCAGGGTCATTGATTCAAACAATTATCAGGTTCATTCGTTGAATTTGTTATCAATCAATTAGTCATTGAATCTATGTCTCAATATTCCAAACCCAAAATGACTAGATACAGAACACCAATAGAGAACAGAATACGCCTAGATCCCAACGTTTATGATAAAATCTATAGACACGTGTTGTAAATTTTGATTCACGTAGTTTGTATTACATTTTCAATTAAGCACCTCAAATGCTTTTCATTCATAAATAATTATTATTACTAAAATTGGGAAAAATCTTTCCTTTATTATTATTTATTACTCTGTTCAGAAATAATATATGTATGTTCTGCAATTTTTGTATGTAAGGACATTATTTGTCAGTATTCTACCTGAGTTGTGAAACTTAGGATTCTCGATTTGTCAGGATGCCTGACAGAGATTCCTTTTTTTCGAAATGAATGAGAAAAGGATATCTAAAGGAATTGGAGAACCTATGCAAAATAAAAAGCTAGAATTTCGAAGCGCAAATTTTCCGAGCCGAAAAAAGCACTGAAAACTATCTAAACTACTCTTTATTTCTCGTCGAAACTGAGCAATTTTGTTGCAAATATTCGGTTGTTAAAGGCATAAAGACGTTATTAGAGGGATGCATACGACCTACTTTATTTCTTCTCGAGGCAATAAATACTTACAGCAATGCAACTGCTCGGAGAAAATGTATTCGTATGCAGTAAAAAGAAAATGCTTTTCAGATTCTGCTGAGTCCGAAATTTATAGTGCAATTAGACTGAACGTAACCGTGTATCTCACATTTTACTATCCTTGTCAAAAGGAGCAGATAAAAATGGCCGTATGAGTTACTTTGAATTTTAAAAACAATTCAATTTAGCAACGGCCTTTATATACGGCCAAGCTAATAATACCGAAACATTTATTCAGCAATATTTTACATCTGGCACTTTTGGTAATAATAATAATCCGCAGTCTATTCCTTTTGACGTTAAGGATTGTTTATATTAACTTATTGGCCACATTATTTCGTCAAATAATTATTTATTGACAAATAATTAAGTAATTGATTCTCCCTATACATAAAATTTTAAGATACATCTTTACGAAGCGCCTTTTTTCTTTTAATAAAAACGATACTGACAATGTTAATAATTGTATGTCCTTCATAAAGGCACCAGGGAATTTTCCCTATTTAATAAATGAATATAAATATGCTATGACTTGATGGTATTGACGATGTACTTTGCCTCAAACGATGCACGTATTCAGAAGGGTTTTAGGGACTGCCCCCCGCCCCCCGAAACTAAATTAGTAATAGGACCGCAAAAATAGATATATGCATTTATTTGTGAAGCTTGTAAGAATGGATGAAAACACTCTCAAACCTTGAATAATTTTCAAAATTCTAACCATAATACCTCGTTTCGTAGACCACTAATTTGCGAATACTGTACAGAAAAAATATTCAAACATTTTATTTAAAAGGTGGGGCATCGCAAACATTAAATTTTGTAACAGCAAAACTAACAAGAAAACAGTTATAACAATCTGAAGGCAAAATGGGCATTTCCTCATATATTTTCTGTATGATTAATATATTTATATTGCTTCTTTACAATGAAAGTGACACATCGTTATACAACATTATTTTGTAAAAACTTTTTAACACCCGTCCCGAAATTAAATCTTGGCTATAGCCTTGCCACAAATGTGTCTGTAAGGATTTTTTTCCCTGTGAAATATTGCTTTTCATTTCCGGCAAAGCCCACAGATGGCACTATTACTCAGGAATAGGGCACTTCCGTTGTGATTGCTTTCGAAAAATTTCTTAAATACAGTCTAACTTCGATTAAACAATGATCGATTTGAAGATAATCCCGATTTAAAGATATCCTCGATTTAACGTTTGTTTTTATTGGTCAGCATTGAGTTACATTGAGTCCAGTGTGATATTTTCATCGATTTAACGAAGTGATTGGCGATTGCGAGATGTTTTAGTCTGTTGTCCCAATTATTTGAACATCTCGAAACCTCTCGATGGTTTTCAAACCCAACTGGATAGATACATCGCGCAACCGTAAATTAAAAAAAAAAAAAAAATTCCACTACCATTTCTATTTACTTATATACGATCTTTGACCAGTGTTTGTTTTGAATGATAAAACAAAATTGTTTACTGTATCTTTATCAGACATGTTTTTGAATATAAATACTATGTCATATATACCGTGCTTTTCTTATAACGACAAAAACAATTTAAATATTTTTATAAATAATTTTAAAACTAAAAATGCAGCTTAAAATTACAGAGGGTCTGTTCTTGAGTCACTCGGATAGTATACCATAATTTACATCGTTTTCTATGATTCTCATATAAAAGTATTAAGTAGATAATTCTTAGTCATATAAGTACAATGAATTCACTCTGAAGTCCTTGCGTATTACTAACAGCAACAAAAAACGGAAATAACATTAAAACTAAATACTAGTTAGTCAAAATAAATAAAATAAGTGAAGGCCGTTTGGATTTCGTTAAATCAGGGTTATACTCTATAGGCTCACTGAGCCCATAGTGGTGATAGTGAGCCTATAATGGTAATAAATATGAGAATATAACGATTCTGTAAACAAACAATGTAATCCTTGTGCCTGATGCTGGAAAATGCTGCTAGATCTAATGATTTACTGATCACATTGACGACGCCACCGTTGTTAACGCGCATGCGCAGTGTAGTTGGGCAGCTGACTCGCGATTGCAATTTTCTCAAAAATCTCGATTGTTAAGTTCAAGGACGAATGAATTATTGGCTCGAATGTAAATTTGAGACGATGGCGATTCTTTCGATAGTAAAAACATTTCGTAATCGACCATCACTAATTAACGATAAGTTTTCGCATTAGCCTGTAGCTGCAAGTAGAATTTCAGTTACAAAATCAACTGTCGTCAGAAAATCAACTTCAATTGAGTTCACTCAATTGAAGGGAATGCTGGTATATAGTATGTAACGAAGTATTTACTGCGTTCCGACACCACTGATGATCTTTCAATGCATTTGGAAAACAAAGAGGCAATGTTTAATGCCAAGAAAAGCCAAAACAAAGTCAATCGAAGATTGTTTCGGAGTTGCAATTAGAAACGTCGATACATCGAAACGACGAACGATATATCGAAATTCTTACGTAGAGTGATTCACTCGGGCATTCTCCACAAACGGGTCCTGTAAGTTTGAAAGGGGAGAAACATTTGAAGCTAAGTCTTTGACCACGAAATGTCATACCTCTTCACAATTACATTGATATCGCAGAAGATGTTGAAAATGACCACCCCTAGCACCAAGATAGTTAACTTGTTGCTACATAATCAATGTACGCTTCTGGTATTTATTGCTTCAATATTCTGTATGCTATTGTTGTTCAGTTGCTGAATAGTCCTAGGCCTATTTCTGTATACAATGCAGGAAAAGGACATGCTGGATTAGAACAATTCAGCATGGTAATGAACATGCATTGCTTGGATTCTAGGTCATTCAATCAGCATATGTTAGCATTACGCAAATGTTCAAACATCAATTTTCGCATACTTATTAGTAACATCAAACAACTTGTTCGACAAGCATATATTGATATGGACAAGGGTTTAGATGGCCAGGAGATTATTGATACCACGGTCAGCTTTGATGGTTCGTGGTGGACGAGGGGATATTCATCGAATTATGGCGTTTCTTGTATTATTGATGTTTTGACGGGTTTCGTTACGGGCTTTGATAAATATTATCGAAAACGTGCCAGTTTTGTGAAAGTGCAAAAAGTAATTTAGGTGAACGTAGTGTTGAATATCATGTATGGGTGGAAGGTCACAAATCTACCTACGAAAAAAATTGTCATGGATCTTCCCCAGCAATGGAATTTACGGCTGCAGAAAGTTTGTGGTTGAGGTCAAAATCAATTGGGTTTCGTTATGTCTGCTTTTTAGGAGATGGTGACTGCAAAACTTTCGCGCATTTACAAAAACTGAATTCGCAAGGATCGGATGTAGTAATTGAAAAAGAAGAATCTGTGAACCACGTGTCTAAGCGTATGGGTACATCATTAAGGAATTTGGTACAAACCGAGCGAAAACAAGGTGTAACATTAGGTGGTCGCAAGACTGGAAATTTGAAAGAACGTAGGATCAAAAAAAAAAATACACAAAGATACCGTAATGCAATTATTCATAATAAAGGGGAAAATGTAGCTGTAAAGGAAGCAATATGTGCAATAATTGACCATGTGAGGTGAACAGATTCAAAACCTCTACACAACAAATGTCCTAAGATAAAAGAGTCGTGGTGTTTCTACAACAGAACTTTAGCTCTTGGAAAAACACAAGGACAACATGTTTACAGTATAAGTACGTCACTATCAGATTTTGTTGTGGCAAAACTAATGCCAGTTTTCCAACCACTTGCCTCAGACAATCTTCTAGAGCGATGTAAACAAGGACGGACTCAGAATGCAAACGAATCGTTGCACAGAAGGGTCTGGGCTAAATGTTCTAAAACGTGTAATGCCTCATTACGTCGAGTGAAATTAGCAGTTACTGAAACAATTAATGCTTTTAATTTAAGCTACACAAAAACTGTTCAACAGATGCAATCTGTAACGGTATCCGATGGTGGACACAATACGCTGAATTATTCTTTTCGCATGTACGAGTACAGAAAGCGTCGAATCATTGCGAGATCAACGATGGCGTATATGAAATATAGAAAAAATATTCAGTTGGCAAAACTGCGAGCTGAGAAAGGAAAAAAATGCAAAGAAGGTGTAACCTATAAAGCAGGGGCTTCCTAAAGTATAATCGGACTGTGACACAACAAGCTGAATTATCCCGTTTACATGGACAACCACAAAACGCATCGAAGCGATTGCGAGATCAACGACAGTGTATATAGAAAAACAGTTCATTTGGCAAAATTAAGAGTTGAGAAAAGACAAAAATGCCAAGACGCTGTAAATTATAAAGTCGGAGCTTTCAGAAGTATAATCAGGAAAATATACATTTGTAAATAAAAAAAATTTACGGGTTTTTCATTCCTTATTTTTAAAGTCCGTTTTCTCAGGTATGTGTTTTTGAATGTATTCATGTGGTTAAACCTTTATAACAATTAAAGCTATAGATATAAAATTTTGAAGGTAGAATAAAAACTATATTATCTTGAAATTCATCAAGGAGAATTTTGATATTTTTGCAATTTTTAAAAATATGACTTTTTATATTTCATCGTTCTATTAATATTCATATATGAAAAGGTAATGGATTTTTAACTACAAAAGTAGGCAAAACGTTGAAAACCCCTTGATAGGGTGTAGCATTATATTATGTTTTTTATAAAAATATTTTTTTGGAAGTATAAATTGAAAATAATTAAAAATATAACGATAAATATGAAACGATAATTTTAGCTTTAATAATTTTTTTATTATGAGAAATATTTATTTAAATTTTTTTACCTCAATATGCCTCGTATGGACACAATAGTTTTGTGAAAAAATTTTAAATCTTTAACTTCAAAATTAAAGGAAATAAAATTTTGACGCCCGACCCCCTTAAATTTATGCTCATAGTTGTGTTCTGGAAACTTAGTAGGAAAATATTTGACAATCATCCATTGTGTCCAATTGTCGATTACACACATTTCTTTCGCTCTTCACGTTTTATTTCCGCCAGGTGTCCCTTTCAACAAAAAGTTCGATCACAATAGGATAGTGAATTCAGCTATCGTGGTCACGAAACTTACACAAAAGTCATGACGCAAAAAGAAGTGGAATAATTGACATATGATATTAGTGACCGCCAATTTTATCAATGACATTTCCTTATTCCTTATATAAATCAAGTTCACCACGAACATTCAGCTAATATATAACTGTTCTGAAAGTGTCCTCCTGGCTGAAACTGAATCATCTATCCAGAAGAAGCAAAATTTAAACGATATAGTTCATCTCCGAAAATATTATTTATAATCCACATCCAGCAAAATCCTTAGTAACTAATCGAATACAAAGATGCTAGAAAGGTATTTTTTCGTTACGCTCAGCATACTCTTCCAAATTTCTGGATTTAATGTTCAGGCGAATTGCGTTTATGATCGTATAAAAAGCTGTGAAAATCAATGTGCGATTAATGTCGAAAAACTTGGTGCTCAATATTTTTCAGAAAAAGTTGCCTAATGAACAATTTCTAGATGAAAATTGCGAGTAAGTGCTCTTCTTGTACAGTCGAAACCGCCTATATGCAAATGGACGCGGCAAAGAAATCCTATTCATGTAAACGGGTTTCGCATATAAGCGGTTTGACATAAAAGCAATATTCTCTGAACTATATTCTGCAAATAATTAAATAAATTTGTATTGAATTTTATTGTTAAATTAGATATTATTCCTAATTTTATAAATCATACATATTACTTATTTCAATATTTATAATGTACAGTATTATTACTCTATTAACAAAAATAACAATGAGTAATGTAGTATTTACATAAACACATGTACTATATTTGCGGAAAATAGTGGACAAATGATAACCATACTCTTTTGTTATTTATATCTTTGTCTTAACTGTTTGATTTCAAAGAATTTAAAATCACCAATTTCTGACCAATATTTAAGCAAATATGTCAGTTTCTTTTCATCTGTCATTTTTCCCCTTTGAATATAAACTGAAAAGTTCGAAAAAAGAATAGAAAAACTTACAAATAGGCTAGGAATTTTGTAGACCAATAAAACGCGAGACGCGTAATTCACTGTCCCTGTTACAAAAACAAAATTTGATAGTAATTTCGAACACAGGCATAATATGTACATCGGTATGGGCCATTTATTGTATATTGAACTTGTCTAATGTAATGCATAAACATGTCTTTACAGATTGTGTGCATTGTATGTCTTCTGTGATAAGTAAAATCTATTTATTTATTATTATTATTATTAGAAAGCGGGGGAACCGTAAACAAAGCCATAAATAAGCTGGTAAGTGAAGTGATTTAAATAAAATTTGCAAAGATGAAGGCGAAGACCCCTTCCCGGCTTGTGATTGAAGACCAAGACAATGGATAGGATTTGGTTGGGTCCCCTTCCCCAATATTTTCTTCAATTGGGCGCCCTGGCAGTTTTCTGTAAGAAGTAATAATAATTTTCAGACAAATGGACCCGAAGGCAGTAAGTAATCTTGGCCATCGGACACCTGGCGAGGGGGTTGCCAAATACGACTTAGATAAACATGACTGCTTTTTACATACTATTTATACATTTTTATCAATTTACAATATATGTGCTCAGTTCAAATGCTGTACATAAAGACATGTTAAATACTGAAGAGGATTAATAATAATGGGTAAAATATATGTATAAAATGCTTATATTATTGAATGCATTAATTTTGAATTATAATTTTTAAATCAACATGAATTCTTATTGTTTCTATCGTGTCGTATTAACGAGCATTTGTGTATTTCACATTCTAGCAAAATTAAGAATGTTGCTCAGTGCATGCGCAAAGACCTGAAACAATTCGAAAATTACGGTGCAGAACACGTTCTTGAGTTTATGGACAAGAATATATCGTCAAAGCTGTGCAATAAAACATCCCACTCTAGAAAAAGTAAGTAAAGCAATTGTTGTAGTTATATGAAAATTTTGGAAATAGTACTTTACTTATTGCATGAGGGGGAGGGGGATTTATATACCAGAGTTTCTTTGTAGTTTCTTCATAAACCAGAGTTGTTTGTGGTCCCTTTTCTTACTTGAAACCATTAGTGTAATCAATTTTGGTTTCGAAGCGTCTAAAAGCAAATTACATGTTTCAAAATTAAACATTGCTAATGCAATCTTATCACTTTTAATTAAATGGTAATTACATTTTGATTTCCCTTGCATGTAAATTTGATTTAATTTACAGAAGATTTCCTTCGCTTATAAAATTTACTACACTTATTAATAACTTACTTATTAATTTACTTCACTGAAGATTTGTTTTGCATCTTATAAGCTTTAACTAATCCAATCCTAACTGTTTAACCGAGAGAACATCCTTATAACCAAATGTTTAGTAAGCAGAGGTTAACGTAATAAGCGTAGTAAAATCTTTACTACACTTACAATGTTGACCCCTGCTAATTAATTTAATCAGCGTAGTACTGCGTCTAATTATCGTGATTAACCAACTATTTTCTTGTATTTATACCCAGTTGTAAGTTCTTAGTTACCCCGTGAATGCATGAAACACAAAAATATGGAGAGGGGGGGGGGATTTCTTTACTTTTTGACTTAATTTTTCGCATGCTGTCATATTACAAATGATGGATAGAGTTAAATATAAGATAGAGTAACAAAACAACATTTTTGAAATTTAGTTCTGTAACCTTTTAATTTATTTGTCCCTATGTATTACCCCATGTATTTGATTTTAATGTGAAATAAATAGTATGGCGTCGTACAATTGTATAGTAGACCTGCGTTATGGCGACCTAAAAGGAAGCCTCACTGCAACGAAATTATATTGTACATTCTTCTTCCGATTTCTTACCTTTCGTAGAAAGGCCATTGTTTTCTTATTCGGCTTTCGTATTGCGGTGGCGCTAAACCGAGGGTCACTCTATAGGCGAGCCCACTGTACCTCTAAACAAGCGGTATACTGAAGCAAGAAATATATTTTAGTAAACTTGATGAATGCCTGCATACAAATTCTGAAATATAATCATAATCGCGGTAATAATATCCTCGCATAAAATTAATGGAATAAAGAGTTTTATGCGGATCAGAATTCTACGGAAGTATTGCGCTCAGTGTGGCCGCAGTCCACGGCGGATTATCAAGTGGTCCGTAGGATCATTACCAAATTCGGCAAAAAAATGAACTGGAAATTGCCGGCGTAACTGGAATTTAGGTTCGGATGAGATTTAAGGAAACCGTACCTTTCAACTCTTCGTAAAAGGTTGAATTACCCGAATACGGATATGCTATCAACATTTTTTATTATTATTTAATTTAATTAAGATGTCATTTTCATTGTAAATTTGACAAAATAAGATCGTAACTCACTCTTTATCAAATAGCGTTACTCTAAAAATTATTTGTTTTAGGTTTTTTGTAATTGTTGTTTCACAAACTTTATCAGGGCAACCAACCCATATTTCAATAACATGGTTGGAAATTTTAGAGATTTTCTGCCTGTTTTTTTTTTGTTTTTTTTACTTAAAAAAACCTGAAATCTTAAAATTTTCCACAAAAGGGGTTAAAATTATCTATAATTTATATTTCAAGGGATGAATACATCTCTCCTACCGGAGCTCTTATATACGTATCTAACCCTGCCAATAAATCACATAAATCGAGGGTTACTTTGGTTTTGTCTTTCCTTGGGAGAGGCGAGGGAGGGGATCAATACGGCGGTGGCTAAGTAGGGCTTAATATTATTAACCATAGTTGGCAACCTTAAATTTTAAGCAATACATTTTTTAATGGCGGAAATCTTCCACCCGTAATCCCCGATAAATAAAGGAAATCTTAAAATGGTCCGGAAGCAACCAAAGTTTGAGTTCTACCGTGCCATTATAACGTTATGCAACTGAACGTGCGAGTTTAAGAAACAACTTTATCTGATGTAGGGTATTGTACATTCTATAATAATTTATGATAAACTTCGGGTGGACATTCTTGAGGGAATAGACAGCCACCTAAACCTAATCGTGTTCTACAGGACACTACCGTCAAGTAGATATTTATTAAGAAATATTTCTTATAATTTTTTTAGGCGTAGCAATATTAACGCCGATGTTATGGCATGGTTAGATGGTGAAACGTTCGCAAAGAAAAGAAATGTTTTCTGCGTCCGGTGGAGCACGATGCCACGACCTTCTACAATTCGGGCAGGAGATCTGTCTACCATCTGAGCTACGAACGACGAACATTTAATCCCTTACAAACGTGTTTAAAGCGTATTTTCCGCAACCTGTTATTTCGGGGAATGGGACAGCACATGGACTTCTTTTTAAACCAAATTGCGAAGGGATCGGTATTAAATTTATGTTAAATATCATATAAAATTAATAAATAATAATGGTATATAAAATTAATAAATAATAATGATATATAAAATTAATAAATAATAATGATATCTAAAATTAATAAATAAAAACGATATATAAAATTAATAAATAATAATGATATATCAAATTAATAAATAATAATGATATATCAAATTAATAAATAGAAAAACCAAATTTCTGTTTAGTCATCCGTAATCCTTTTAGAGACACTCATCCTTATTGCCGACACAAAAGGGCGTAGCTAGGATTTAATTTCGGGAGGGGAGAATCAAAAAGTTTTACAAAATAAAGGATAAAGGTGTGTCATCTTTATCGTAAAGAAGAAATATAAATAGATCAGCGGCGTAGAAATCGGATGGGCTCCGTTGAGAGCTGAAGCCCCTCCCCCCTTGTACATCAAATCGTATAATTTTCTCTAAGGCTACATCACACACTCTTCTTTGAAGCCACTTGAGCCCCATGAGCTTTAATTTGCAATGATACTGAAATAAATTTCTCGAAAATAAATGGAAAAATACCAACGTTGCCACCAGATATCACTGTAATTTTTTACTTGTAGTTTTGCCATCAAAATTTAATTTTTTAGAAAGCCCCCCCTTTTAAAAACAGTGGTATCCATTTTGTTTTCTTTAAAGTATTCTCAAATTAATGTTCTGATAAACGATGCCTTGTGGTCAGAATTTTCATAATTCAAGGTTTGAGAGGTTTTTACTCCCCTTTTACAAGTTTGATTTCTACATGTAAATACATATGCATATTTTTTTCGGCCATATTACAAATTTTGTTTCGGGGAGGGGACCGGTGCCGAAGTTCCCCTCCGGATACGGGCATGCCTGCACACGACCCATTATATTGGTATCTGCTACTGTAAATATTGCAATTTATGTGCGTATGCTTTATCTGTTTACTCTTGGGGCGTTTCCAGCATTGCGTAGAATAATTGTTTTAAATTCAATTAAAAATGTGATATAATTTGAAATCCAGGTTATAATAAATCAGCGTTCTACGGAGTAACGTTTATCTTAGGTTTGAGTGCATTGAAAGAAAAGTTCAGGAGTTACAATAATATATATTTTATGGAATTGAAAAAGCTAACTTTAACCAGGTTTTTTTACTGCCTAGAATTTTTGCAATTATTAAGATGATATAAAATCTATTGAAGATGTTTTCAATGCTGGGAAAATTAATGATTCAAATTAGCAGACTCAAACCGTAACAAGAGTAATGCTGCTAGAAAAATCAATCGAATAGAAGGAAAATAGATGAAGGGGGAAAATTACATACTTAGACATGGTAGAAATAAATACAAAATATGCCTATAGAAAAAATATCGCCTAGCTAAAATAATTAAATACATAAGCTATAAATTAAATACTAATGCCATTTTTACATTGTATATTTTGAAACATGTCATCTCATTACAATTATATATATATATCATCATCATCATCATCATATTCAACCATTATCTATCCACTGCTGGATGAAGGTCTCTCCAAATGCTTTCCACACAAGTCTATCCTGGGCCATTCGTTTCCACGTCACCCCAACCTCTTTTCTTATTTCATCCACCCATCTAGTTTGAGGACGTTTTCTAGGTCTTCGGTGGTCTCTTGGAATCCAGTTCAGAATTTCTGTTGTCCATCGTTGATCAGTTCTTCTTGCAATATGCCCAGCCCATCGCCATTTCAGCCCTTTTACTTTAACAATGATGTCCTCTACTCTAGTTTGCTCTCTCACCCAAGTGTTTCTTTTTCGATCTCTCCTAGTTATTCCAAGCATGCACCTCTCCATGCTCCTTTGCGTTGTCTGTAACTTTCGTATTGCTCCAACTGTTAGACTCCATGTCTCTGATCCATAAGAGAGGACTGGCAATACACACTGGTTGAAGACTTTTCTTTTTAGACATAAAGGCAATTTCCCCTTCAGGATAAAACTGTTTCTTCCAAATGCACCACTTCTTCATGCACTTCAAATGCGGTGGCGCAGTATAGCCCAGATGCTCTTGCGCCATAAAAAAGTCAAACAATCAATCAATCACCAAATGCACTCCAGCCAAGTTTAATACGTCTGTTGAGTTCTTTCATAATGTTGCCATCCATTGAAATCAGCTGGCCAAGGTAAATATATGAATCAGCAATTTCTAGCTCAATGTTGTCAACTTGTATTTTTGTTTCCTCTACGAAATTATTGAACATGATTTTAGTTTTTTGTAGGTTCATCTTGAGTCCAACTTCTTTACTTCTAGTTGAGAGCTCCTGTACCATGTCTTGGAGTTCTGATGGGTTCGTTGAAAAAATAACAATGTCATCAGCAAACCGCAAATGATTTAAATATTCACCATTTATTTTTATTCCCTTGTCATTCCAATTTATCTGCTGAAAAATCATCTGTAAAGCTGAAGTAAAAAGTTTTGGAGAAATGGTATCTCCCTGCCTCACACCTTTACCAATTTTGATAGCTTCGGTATCTTTATGTAACCGAAATTTTGCACTTGCATTTTTATACACACGTTTCACCATGTCAATGTACACATCCTCGATGTCTGTTGATCTTAAAGAGTTGATGACTGCTGATGTTTTAATAGAGTCAAAGGCCTTCTCATAGTCAATAAATGCCACACACAATGGAAGTTCATATTCATGTGTTCTTTCAATTAATTCTCTTAATACTTGAATATGGTCCGCTCTTCGAAATCCAGCTTGTTCTCTTGGTTGAGCTGCATCTAATTTTTTCTGCAGGCGATGTGTTAGCACTTTTGTGAAGATTTTATAAATAGCAGGTAACAAGCTAATTGGTCGGTAATTTTTTAAATCCTCTTTATCACCTTTTTTATGCAAAAGAATTACTGTTGCAGAATCCCATTGGTTTGGTATGTTACCACTGTTGAGGCATTTGGTAAAGAATTTTGCGAGTATGTCTTCTACATGTTCTCCAGCTTCTTTTAAGATATCTAATGTAATGCCATCATCGCCAGGGGATCTTCCTTTCTTCATACTTTTTATTGCAAATGCTACTTCTTCTTTTAAGATTTTAGGAGCTGTTCCTTCGACTATTGCGGCGTCTTCGTTTAATCCACTGTTACTTTCATATAGTTTTTTGTAGAATTCTTCAACTCTTCTAAGTATTTCTTCCCTATTTCTTGTTACGGTGCCATCCTCTCCTTTAATGCAATGATGTGTTTCTTCCCCGGATAAACTTCCTTAAACAACCCTAAGGTTTACTGTTTCAGTTGACCTTATTACTAACTCACAATTGAATTTTCTTATATCTTCTTTCATGTTTTTGCGCAAAGTTTTGCAAAGTTCTACATACTCGATCTTGCGACTGGTATTTTGATTGTCCACCTTCATAAGTCTTCGCCTTTTCATGAGTTGTTTCGTCTTCTCAGATAATTTGCTATTGTGCTTTTTACATATTACACCACCAATTTCCCCAGCAGTTTCAATTATTGTCTTAACAATGTTTTCATTTGCTTCTGAGATATCAATTTCTTCAATAAGTCCTTCCAGTGCAGAAAAGCGATTTTTTAATTCCAACTTGAATGCCTCAGTATTTTCTTTCAGTTTCTTTAAATCCACCCTCTTACTACTTGTTTCCTAATGAGCTTCTGCCTTTCTAGTTTAGTATTTAAGTGCATTTTACATCTCACCATTCGATGATCACTTCCAGTATTAAATCTGTTCAGTATGCTGCAATCTTCAATAATTGATTTCTTGTTTGCCAGTATATAGTCAATTTCGCTGGTTCCTCCATTGGGGTGTTTCCATGTCCATTTTCTTTGTAGTTTCTTCTTAAAAAATGAATTCATGATGCTAAGATTGTTAGCTTCGGCAAATTCTATGAGTTGATC
>QLNU02014802.1:158838907-158860214 GCA_006491805.2 Dysdera silvatica | reverse complement strand
TATAATAGCAAAATGTGTAGGCCTATATAGTAACCACAGATGGGATAAATAATTTATTAATACATCCACCCTATTCTTTACGGATAATAAAAATTACTGTTAATACGAACAAATCACCTCTTCCCCTTAGAGTTCGTTCTAACGAGGTTCAACTGTATTATTTTCCTTGTCTATAAATAAGTAGTGCCTGTAAAAAAATAAAAGAATTCTTTTGATTTACGTAAGTACAATAAATAAATTATGTACGGTTATACCCAGCAGCTTAGTAATTAAAGCATTTAAATCGAAATCAAAAGAATGCTGATAGGAGTGTAGACCGATGATACATTTCATGGCCTAATGATACCTTTGTAGTCTAATGATGTATTTCTAGTCTAATTACGCATTTCTAGACTGAATGTACATTTCTAGTCTTGTGAAAGATTTCTTAACCAACTCTTGTGTGTCATAAATACCCTAGACTTTAAAACACTAAGAGCGTCAGAATTAAAAAAACATTCCACATTCTTGCACAATCCACCTTTCTTAATTAGAGATTCTCCCTTTACGTCACATTTTTCTTTTTCAGGAGCTCAGTTGCCTAATGTATTTGATTTTAAATAAGCATCCTGAATAATACAAAAAGAAAATATTAATGCTCTTCAACTGGAAATGTTAAATAATGATGTAAAATAGACGAATCGGGAAAAGATGCGTTTGTGTTAACAAATTAACTAGTAACTACTAAAGGTATTCAGGGGCATTGATTCAAACAATTATCAGGTTCATTCGTTGAATTTGTTATCAATCAATTAGTCATTGAATCTGTGTCTCAATATTCCAAATCCAAAATGACTAGATACAGAACACCAATAGAGAACGGAATACGCCTAGATCCCAACGTTTATTTTAAAATCTATAGACACGTGTTGTAAATTTTGATTCACGTAGTTTGTATTACATTTTCAATTAAGCACCTCAAATGCTTTTCATTCATAAATAATTATTATTACTAAAATTGGGAAAAATCTTTCCTTTATTATTATTTATTACTCTGTTCAGAAATAATATATGTATGTTCTGCAATTTTTGTATGTAAGGACATTATTTGTCAGTATTCTACCTGAGTTGTGAAACTTAGGATTCTCGATTTGTCAGGATGCCTGACAGAGATTCCTTTTTTTCGAAATGAATGAGAAAAGGATATCTAAAGGAATTGGAGAACCTATGCAAAATAAAAAGCTAGAATTTCGAAGCGCAAATTTTCCGAGCCGAAAAAAGCACTGAAAACTATCTAAACTACTCTTTATTTCTCGTCGAAACTGAGCAATTTTGTTGCAAATATTCGGTTGTTAAAGGCATAAAGACGTTATTAGAGGGATGCATACGACCTACTTTATTTCTTCTCGAGGCAATAAATGCTTACAGCAATGCAACTGTTCGGAGAAAATGTATTCGTATGCAGTAAAAAAAAATGCTTTTCAGATTCTGCTGAGTCCGAAATTTATAGTGCAATTAGACTGAACGTAACCGTGTATCTCACATTTTACTATCCTTGTCAAAAGGAGCAGATAAAAATGGCCGTATGAGTTACTTTGAATTTTAAAAACAATTCAATTTAGCAACGGCCTTTATATACGGCCAAGCTAATAATACCGAAACATTTATTCAGCAATATTTTACATCTGGCACTTTTGGTAATAATAATAATCCGCAGTCTATTCCTTTTGACGTTAAGGATTGTTTATATTAACTTATTGGCCACATTATTTCGTCAAATAATTATTTATTGACAAATAATTAAGTAATTGATTCTCCCTATACATAAAATTTTAAGATACATCTTTACGAAGCGCCTTTTTTCTTTTAATAAAAACGATACTGACAATGTTAATAATTGTATGTCCTTCATAAAGGCACCAGGGAATTTTCCCTATTTAATAAATGAATATAAATATGCTATGACTTGATGGTATTGACGATGTACTTTGCCTCAAACGATGCACGTATTCAGAAGGGTTTTAGGGACTGCCCCCCGCCCCCCGAAACTAAATTAGTAATAGGACCGCAAAAATAGATATATGCATTTATTTGTGAAGCTTGTAAGAATGGATGAAAACACTCTCAAACCTTGAATAATTTTCAAAATTCTAACCATAATACCTCGTTTCGTAGACCACTAATTTGCGAATACTGTACAGAAAAAATATTCAAACATTTTATTTAAAAGGTGGGGCATCGCAAACATTAAATTTTGTAACAGCAAAACTAACAAGAAAACAGTTATAACAATCTGAAGGCAAAATGGGCATTTCCTCATATATTTTCTGTATGATTAATATATTTATATTGCTTCTTTACAATGAAAGTGACACATCGTTATACAACATTATTTTGTAAAAACTTTTTAACACCCGTCCCGAAATTAAATCTTGGCTATAGCCTTGCCACAAATGTGTCTGTAAGGATTTTTTTCCCTGTGAAATATTGCTTTTCATTTCCGGCAAAGCCCACAGATGGCACTATTACTCAGGAATAGGGCACTTCCGTTGTGATTGCTTTCGAAAAATTTCTTAAATACAGTCTAACTTCGATTAAACAATGATCGATTTGAAGATAATCCCGATTTAAAGATATCCTCGATTTAACGTTTGTTTTTATTGGTCAGCATTGAGTTACATTGAGTCCAGTGTGATATTTTCATCGATTTAACGAAGTGATTGGCGATTGCGAGATGTTTTAGTCTGTTGTCCCAATTATTTGAACATCTCGAAACCTCTCGATGGTTTTCAAACCCAACTGGATAGATACATCGCGCAACCGTAAATTAAAAAAAAAAAAAAAATTCCACTACCATTTCTATTTACTTATATAGGAGATTTGGCCAATATTTATTTTGAATGATAAAACAAAATTACAATTGCATTTTTATCCGCCATGCTTTTGAATATAAATACTATACCTTCTGTTATATTTACTGTGCTTTAATAATTTTTTATTATGAGAAATATTTATTTAAATTTTTTTACCTCAATATGCCTCGTATGGACACAATAGTTTTGTGAAAAAATTTTAAATCTTTAACTTCAAAATTAAAGGAAATAAAATTTTGACGCCCGACCCCCTTAAATTTATGCTCATAGTTGTGTTCTGGAAACTTAGTAGGAAAATATTTGACAATCATCCATTGTGTCCAATTGTCGATTACACACATTTCTTTCGCTCTTCATATTTTATTTCCGCCAGGTGTCCCTTTCAACAAAAAGTTCGATCACAATGGGATAGTGAATTCAGCTATCGTGGTTACGAAACTTACACAAAAGTCATGACGCAAAAAGAAGTGGAATAATTGACATATGATATTAGTGACCGCCAATTTTATCAATGACATTTCCTTATTCCTTATATAAATCAAGTTCACCACGAACATTCAGCTAATATATAACTGTTCTGAAAGTGTCCTCCTGGCTGAAACTGAATCATCTATCCAAAAGAAGCAAAATTTAAACGCTGTAGTTCATCTCCGAAAATATTATTTATAATCCACATCCAGCAAAATCCTTAGTAACTAATCGAATACAAAGATGCTAGAAAGATATTTTTTCGTTACGCTCAGCATACTCTACCAAATTTCTGGATTTAATGTTCAGGCGAATAGCGTTTATGATCGTCTAAAAAACTGTGAAAATCAATGTGCGATTGATGTCGAGGAACTTGTTAATCAATATGTTTCTCAGAGAAGGTTGCCTAATGAACAATTTCTAGATGAAAATTGCGAGTAAGTGCTCTTCTTATACAGTCGAAACCGCATATATGCAAATGGACGCGGCAACGAAATCCTTTGCATATAAGCGAGTTTCGCATATAAGCGGGTTTTACATAAAAGCGGTATTCTCTGAACTATAGCGTGCAAATAATTTGCTCATTAAATTTTTAATGAATTTTATTATTAAATTAGATATTCTTATTTCTAATTTTATAAATCATACACATTATTTCAATATTTATAATGCACAGTACTATTACATTAATAAGAGTAACAAGAAATAATGTAGTACTTACATAAACGCATGTACCGTATTTGTGGAAAACAGTGGACAAATTACAACCATATTCTTTTGTTATTTATATCTTTGTCTTATTATTTGATGTCAAAAAATTTAAAATCGCCAACTTTTGATCAATATTTAAGCAAATTTGTCGTTTCTTTTCATCTGTCATTTTTCCCCTTTGAATATAAACTGAAAAGTTCGAAAAAAGAATAGAAAAACTTACAAATAGGCTAGGAATTTTGTAGACCAATAAAACGCGAGACGCGTAATTCACTGTCCCTGTTACAAAAACAAAATTTGATAGTAATTTCGAACACAGGCATAATATGTACATCGGTATGGGCCATTTATTGTATATTGAACTTGCCTAATGTAATGCATAAGCTTGTCTTTACAGATTGTGTGCATTGTATGTCTCCTGTGATAAATAAAATCTGTTTATTTATTATTATTATTATTAGAAGGCGAGGGAGGCATAAACAAAGCCATAAATAAGCTGGTAAGTGAAGTGATTTAAATAAAATTTGCAAAGATGAAGGCGAAGACCCCTTCCCGGCTTGTGATTGAAGACCAAGACAATGGATAGGATTTGGTTGGGTCCCCTTCCCCAATATTTTCTTCAATTGGGCGCCCTGGCAGTTTTCTGTAAGAAGTAATAATAATTTTCAGACAAATGGACCCGAAGGCAGTAAGTAATCTTGGCCATCGGACACCTGGCGAGGGGGTTGCCAAATACGACTTAGATAAACATGACTGCTTTTTACATACTATTTATACATTTTTATCAATTTACAATATATGTGCTCAGTTCAAATGCTGTACATAAAGACATGTTAAATACTGAAGAGGATTAATAATAATGGGTAAAATATATGTATAAAATGCTTATATTATTGAATGCATTAATTTTGAATTATAATTTTTAAATCAACATGAATTCTTATTGTTTCTATCGTGTCGTATTAACGAGCATTTGTGTATTTCACATTCTAGCAAAATTAAGAATGTTGCTCAGTGCATGCGCAAAGACCTGAAACAATTCGAAAATTACGGTGCAGAACACGTTCTTGAGTTTATGGACAAGAATATATCGTCAAAGCTGTGCAATAAAACATCCCACTCTAGAAAAAGTAAGTAAAGCAATTGTTGTAGTTATATGAAAATTTTGGAAATAGTACTTTACTTATTGCATGAGGGGGAGGGGGATTTATATACCAGAGTTTCTTTGTAGTTTCTTCATAAACCAGAGTTGTTTGTGGTCCCTTTTCTTACTTGAAACCATTAGTGTAATCAATTTTGGTTTCGAAGCGTCTAAAAGCAAATTACATGTTTCAAAATTAAACATTGCTAATGCAATCTTATCACTTTTAATTAAATGGTAATTACATTTTGATTTCCCTTGCATGTAAATTTGATTTAATTTACAGAAGATTTCCTTCGCTTATAAAATTTACTACACTTATTAATAACTTACTTATTAATTTACTTCACTGAAGATTTGTTTTGCATCTTATAAGCTTTAACTAATCCAATCCTAACTGTTTAACCGAGAGAACATCCTTATAACCAAATGTTTAGTAAGCAGAGGTTAACGTAATAAGCGTAGTAAAATCTTTACTACACTTACAATGTTGACCCCTGCTAATTAATTTAATCAGCGTAGTACTGCGTCTAATTATCGTGATTAACCAACTATTTTCTTGTATTTATACCCAGTTGTAAGTTCTTAGTTACCCCGTGAATGCATGAAACACAAAAATATGGAGAGGGGGGGGGGATTTCTTTATGCTTTGACTTAATTTTTCGCATGCTATCATATTACAAATGATGGATAGAGTTAAATATAAGATAGAGTAACAAAACAACATTTTTGAAATTTAGTTCTGTAACCTTTTAATTTATTTGTCCCTATGTATTACCCCATGTATTTGATTTTAATGTGAAATAAATAGTATGGCGTCGTACAATTGTATAGTAGACCTGCGTTATGGCGACCTAAAAGGAAGCCTCACTGCAACGAAATTATATTGTACATTCTTCTTCCGATTTCTTACCTTTCGTAGAAAGGCCATTGTTTTCTTATTCGGCTTTCGTATTGCGGTGGCGCTAAACCGAGGGTCACTCTATAGGCGAGCCCACTGTACCTCTAAACAAGCGGTATACTGAAGCAAGAAATATATTTTAGTAAACTTGATGAATGCCTGCATACAAATTCTGAAATATAATCATAATCGCGGTAATAATATCCTCGCATAAAATTAATGGAATAAAGAGTTTTATGCGGATCAGAATTCTACGGAAGTATTGCGCTCAGTGTGGCCGCAGTCCACGGCGGATTATCAAGTGGTCCGTAGGATCATTACCAAATTCGGCAAAAAAATGAACTGGAAATTGCCGGCGTAACTGGAATTTAGGTTCGGACGAGATTTAAGGAAACCGTACCTTTCAACTCTTCGTAAAAGGTTGAATTACCCGAATACGGATATGCTATCAACATTTTTTATTATTATTTAATTAAATTAAAAATGTCATTTTCATTGTAAATTTGACAAAATAAGATCGTAACTGACACTCTCCTTATCAAATAGTGTTACTCTAAAAATTATTTGTTTTAGGTTTTTTGTAATTGTTGTTTCACAAACTTTATCAGGGCAACCAACCCATATTTCAATAACATGGTTGGAAATTTTAGAGATTTTCTGCCTGTTTTTTTTTTGTTTTTTTTACTTAAAAAAACCTGAAATCTTAAAATTTACCACAAAAGGGGATTAAAATTGACTACAAATTATATTTCGAGGAATGAATAAATCTCTCCTACCGGAGCCCTTATATACGTATAAAAGCCTGCCAATAAATCACATAAGTCGAGGGTTACTTTGGATATGTCTTTCCTTGGAAGAGGCAGGGGTGTGTGAATCAGTATGACGGTGACTAAGTAGGGCTTAATATTATTAGCCATAGTTGGAAACCTTAAATTTTAAGCAATACATTTTTTAATGGCGGAAATCTTCCACCCGTAATCCCCGATAAATAAAGGAAATCTTAAAATGGTCCGGAAGCAACCAAAGTTTGAGTTCTACCGTGCCATTATAACGTTATGCAACTGAACGTGCGAGTTTAAGAAACAACTTTATCTGATGTAGGGTATTGTACATTCTATAATAATTTATGATAAACTTCGGGTGGACATTCTTGAGGGAATAGACAGCCACCTAAACCTAATCGTGTTCTACAGGACACTACCGTCAAGTAGATATTTATTAAGAAATATTTCTTATAATTTTTTTAGGCGTAGTAATATTAACTCCAATGTTATGGCATGGTTAGATGGTGAAACGTTCGTAAAGAAAAGAAATCTCTCCTGCGTCCGGTGGAGCACCATGCCATGACCTTCTACAATCCGGGCAGGAGCTCTCTCTACCATCTGAGCTACGAACGACGAACATTTAATCCCTTACAAACGTGTTTAAAGCGTATTTTCCGCAACCTGTTATTTCAGGGAAAGGGACAGCACATGTACTACTATTTAAACCAAATTGCGAAGGGATCGGTATTAAATTTATGTTAAATATCATACAAAATTAATAAATAATAATGGTATATAAAATTAATAAATAATAATGATATATAAAATTAATAAATAATAATGATATATCAAATTAATAAATAATAATGATATATCAAATTAATAAACAGAAAAACTAAATTTCTGTTTAGTCATCCGTAATCCTTTTAGAGACACCCATCCTTATTGCCGGCACAAAAGGGCGTAGCTAGGATTTAATTTCGTGAGGAGAATTAAAAAATTTTACAAAATAAAGGATAAAGATATGTCACCATTGTAAAGAAGAAATATAAATAGATCAGTAAAAACGGATGGGCTCCGTTGAGTTGAAGCCCCTCCCCACTTGTACATAAAATCGTATAATTTCTAAGGCTACATCACACACTCTTTCTTAGCGCTTCAATTTGAGCCCCACATGAGTTTTGATTTGCTATGCTACGAAATAAATTTCGAAAATAAATGAGAAAATACTAATCGCTGCTACCTCACAGATATCACTGTAAATTTCACGCTGTTTTGCCATCAAAATTCTAATTTTAGAGCCCTCCCCTTTTTAAAAACAGTGGTATCCATTTTTTTCTTAAAGTATTCTCAAATTAATGTTCTGATACAAACGATGCCAGGTCAGAATTTTCAGTATTTCAAGGTTTGAGGAGTTTTACTTTACAAGTTTGATTTCTACATGTAAATACATATACATATTTTTTCGGTCATATTCCAAATTTTATTTCGGCGGGGAATCCGGTGCCGAAGTTCCCCTCCGGATACGGGCATGCCTGCACACGACCCATTATATTGGTATCTGCTACTGTAAATATTGCAATTTATGTGCGTATGCTTTATCTGTTTACTCTTGGGGCGTTTCCAGCATTGCGTAGAATAATTGTTTTAAATTCAATTAAAAATGTGATATAATTTGAAATCCAGGTTATAATAAATCAGCGTTCTACGGAGTAACGTTTATCTTAGGTTTGAGTACATTGAAAGAAAAGTTCAGGAGTTACAATAATATATATTTTATAGAATTGAAAAACCTAACCTTAACCAGGTTTTTCTACTGCATAGAAATTTTGCAATTATTAAGATGATATAAAATCTATTGAAGATGTTTTCAATGCTGGGAAAATTAATGATTCAAATTAGCAGACTCAAACCGTAACAAGAGTAATGCTGCTAGAAAAATCAATCGAATAGAAGTAAAATAGATGAAGGGGGAAAATTACATACTTAGACGTGGTAGAAATAAATTCAAAATATGCCTATAGAAACAATATCGCCTAGCTAAAATAATTAAATACATAAGCTATAAATTAAATACTAATGCCATTTTTACATCGTATATTTTGAAACATGTCATCTCATTACAATTATGTATATATATCATCATCATCATCATATTCAACCATTATCTATCCACTGCTGGATGAAGGTCTCTCCAAATGCTTTCCACACAAGTCTATCCTGAGCAATTCGCTTCCACGTCACCCCAACCTGTTTTCTTATTTCATCCACCCATCTAGTTTGAGGACGTTTTCTAGGTCTTCGGTGGTCTCTTGGAATCCAGTTCAGAATTTCTGTTGTCCATCGTTGATCAGTTCTTCTTGCAATATGCCCAGCCCATCGCCATTTCAGCCCTTTTACTTTAACAATGATGTCCTCTACTCTAGTTTGCTCTCTCACCCAAGTGTTTCTTTTTCGATCTCTCCTAGTTATTCCAAGCATGCACCTCTCCATGCTCCTTTGCGTTGTCTGTAACTTTCGTATTGCTCCAACTGTTAGACTCCATGTCTCTGATCCATAAGAGAGGACTGGCAATACACACTGGTTGAAGACCTTTCTTTTTAGACACAAAGGCAATTTCCCCTTCAGGATAAAACTGTTTCTTCCAAATGCACTCCAGCCAAGTTTAATACGTCTGTTGAGTTCTTTCATAATGTTGCCATCCATTGAAATCAGCTGGCCAAGGTAAATATATGAATCAGCAATTTCTAGCTCAGTGTTGTCAACTTGTATTTTTGTTTCCTCTACAAAATTATTGAACATGATCTTAGTTTTTTGTAGGTTCATCTTGAGTCCAACTTCTTCACTTCTAGTTGAGAGCTCTTGTACCATGTCTTGGAGTTCTAATGGGTCCGTTGAAAAAATAACAATGTCATCAGCAAACCGCAGATGATTTAAATATTCACCATTTATTTTTATTCCCTTGTTATTCCAATTTATCAGCTGAAAAATCATCTGTAAAGCAGAAGTAAAAAGTTTTGGAGAAATGGTATCTCCCTGCCTCACCCCTTTGCCAAGTTTGATAGTTTTGGTATCTTTATGTAACCGAAATTTTGCACTTGCATTTTTATACACACGTTTCACCATGTCAATGTACACATCCTCAATGTCTGTTGATCTTAAAGAGTTGATGACTGCTGATGTTTTTATAGAGTCAAAGGCCTTCTCATAGTCAATAAATGCAACACACAATGGAAGTTCATATTCATGTGTTCTTTCAATTAATTCTCTTAATACTTGAATATGGTCCACTGTACTGAATCCACTTCGAAATCCAGCTTGTTCTCTTGGTTGAGCTGCATCTAATTTTTTCTGCAGGCGATGTGTTAGCACTTTTGTGAAGATTTTATAAATAGCAGGTAACAAGCTAATTGGTCGGTAATTTTTCAAATCCTCTTTATCACCTTTTTTATGCAAAAGAATTACTGTTGCAGAATCCCATTGGTTTGGTATGTTACCGCTGTTAAGACATTTGGTAAAGAATTTTGCAAGTATGTCTTCTACATATTCTCCAGCTTCTTTTAGGATATCTAATGTAATACCATCATCACCAGGGGCTCTTCCTTTCTTCATATTTTTTATTGCAAATGAAACTTCTTCTTTTAAGATTTTAGGAGCTGTTCCTTCGACTATCTCAGAGTCTTCGTTTAATCCACTGTTACTTTCGTATAGATTTTTGTAGAATTCTTCAACTCTTCTAAGTATTTCTTCCCTATTTCTTGTTACGGTGCCATCCTCTCCTTTTAATGCAATGATGTGTTTCTTCCCAACAGATAAACTTCCTTTAACAACCCTAAGGCTCTTGTTATTTTCAATGGCTTTCCTTACTAGCTCACAGTTGAATTTTCTTATGTCTTCTTTCATGCTTTTGCGCAGAGTTTTACAAAGTTCTATGTACTCAATCCTGGAACTGGTATTTCGATTGTCCACCTTCATATCTCTTCGCCTTTTCATGAGCTGTTTCGTCTTCTCAGATAATTTGCTATTGTGCTTTTTACAGGTTACACCACCAATTTCCCCAGCAGTTTCAACTATTGTCTTAACAATGTTTTCATTTGCTTCTGAGATATCACTTTCATCAATAAGTCCTTCCAGTGCAGAAAAGCGATTTTTTAATTCCAACTTGAATGCCTCGGTATTTTCTTTTAATTTCTTTAAATCCACCCTCTTACTTACTTGTTTCCTAATGAGCTTCTGTCGTTCTAATTTAGTATTTAAGTGCACTTTACATCTCACCATTCGATGATCACTTCCAGTATTAAATCTGTTCAGTACACTGCAATCTTCAATAATTGATTTCTTGTTTGCCAGGATATAGTCAATTTCACTAGTTCCCCCATTTGGGTGTTTCCATGTCCATTTTCTTTGCGGTTTCTTCTTAAAAAATGAATTCATGATGCTAAGATTTTCAGCTTCTGCAAATTCGATGAGTTGATCGCCACGTTCATTCCTTTCCCCATATCCGTATTTACCAACCGATGTCTCTCCTTGTTCCTGTTGTCCAATTCTTGCATTGAAATCCCCCATGATGAGCTTGATATGTTGTTTCCCTTTGGTGTGTAACTCTTTGATTTCTTCATAAAATTCTTCAACCTCTTCGTCGGTATGGCTTGATGTTGGTGCATATACCTGTACTATTTGAAGTTGGTATCGCTGGGTTAGTTGAACAACGAGCCTCGCTGCTCGATCTGACGTGCTTTCGACTTCAAGAAGGTAGTCTTTAATTCTTTTGTTGATTAAGAAGCCAACACCACTTGTTCTTCCAGTTTCCGTTCCTCTATAATAAAACAAATGTCCACTTTTAAGTTCCACCAACTCTTCACCTTTTCTTCTAACTTCACTGAGTCCTACAATGTCCCATTTGATCTTGTCAAGTTCTTCTTCCAATTCCTGAAGTTTTGCTTCAGAAGCAAGGGATCGTCCATTAAACGTAGCCATGTATATATGTATATTAAAATAATAAATTTATTAAAAAATATTATGGAAATATCAGTATTCAAATTGCTTTCATGCAAATGTAGAAAATGTATTTTAGTTTGACTGGTTTCAAACGAATTAAAAAATAATTTGCGAGGTTATTACTGAAAAATGGATTAATGTCCACAAGGAGAATTTAGACATTCGTGCCAATTAGTACAGCCACTGATTTTTTTAAGTAAGAAATATAAAAATGTAAAAATGAAAAACCTACATAACAATTACGCAAAAGGGGTCTCATCAATTTTTTACATATTCTAGATTAACGCAAATATTTGCGAAGCCTGAAATAGTTCTGTTACTGATTTTAATGGCTTTAATCATCATTAAGGATTTCTTTACTCATGTTACTCAACTTACTAGCATCAGCGTATTATGAAATAAAAATATTTCTTCTTTTTTTTTCAGTTTACCTTAAAAGTCTTGAATGTTACAACAGCAACATTAACGAAACTATAAATTGTGTTCGTAATGTTGATCGTTTTACGTATGAAATGAGAAGAAACGAAACTGACGAAAACCGCGTTGATGACTTCCGCACAATTGATTGCATGTACGTAAAACTTAGGCTAATGCATGATCAGTTTAATTGAAATGTAATTATTATACAATGCTTGACAATTACGAAGGAATAACTGGTTATTTCCGTGCAACGCCCTCTAATAGGCGTATAGTTGCAGAAATATCAAATTCAAAAATCGTTGTTGGGCATGTCCTCTTCTATTTACAAAAAACAGTGACTCATGAAATTGTTGTTCATACAAAATCAGAAGCAGTGAAGCTTGAAGGTAGATTTGGAAGATTGTGCTAGAGGCTTTTGGTTTATTCACAAGTTTAATTCACAGCAAATATCGATATTAGAATGCCTCTAAGACACTATTCAAGAGCAAGTATGATGATGGACGTGCAGTTGAACGGCTGGAGACAGGATGAAGTATCACTGAAGTTTCGAAAATAATAGACAAGCCAATTTATCTCACAACTTCAGTGATACAGCAATAGACGTGCGTAGACGTGTCTTTTTCAATCGAAAGAGACTGCAGAATCTGGAAGAACGGCTTTGAGATGACATGAAAGTAATCATTAAAAAGGCACGACAGCTCAGGATGACAGACGTGAAGCCTTTCAGGTGAAAGAAGCTGAAATCTTGCACCTCTCCAGTTAGTCGCAGACCTTGCAACTTCTACAGGCGCTCATGCATCTGCAGAGCCATTTCTCATCACCTAAGACAGGGGTCTTCAACCTTTTTCAGTCCAAGGGCCAATTTTGCTTATTCTTGTAGGCCCGCGGGCCGCACTACTGTATCAGCAATATTAGGACTGAACAAAGGCGGCTCAAGGGGTTCTGCCCTTCTTCCGGGTCAGCCTGTTTTGATATTTTTACCTCAGGTCTCTATATTAGTTTTGCATGCCCACCCAAAAATATTTGTCGGATCCGCCTCCAGGACTAAATATATATATTACAATGTAAAATACGTATGGAAGCAAAATACATTTACAATTCGTTTAGGTATTAGTAATATGTAAAGCGAAATCAAACCTTTTAGTGAGATTTTTGTCACTGCTTATTTTTAACAGTCCAATCAATATCAGGTCTCATTTTTGATATTGCAATCCTAAGAATGTTTCCAAGGTGGACGTCAGTTATTCTGGTCCTAACTTTTCATTTTATCGACTTCGTTTTTGGAAACATCTGTTTATACAGACACATTGGCGTACTCAGGAGGGGAACTGAAGGGATTGTAATTTCCACTGCAACGAAATTTTGTGTGTAGATCTATATATATGAACATATGGCGTTATAGCTCTGTAATCCCCCATTTTAAGCCTTTAACCCTCCTTATGAATTTTCTATGTCAGCCTATGCGCAGATATACAGTAGCTCTCATAAGTGTTTTGGCAAAGAGTTTTTGTTCGCCAGCGCCATTTATATTATAGCATTCACTTGCATTGTGATATATTGTGATTCACTGCACAGTTGCACATTCTATAATAACAAGGAACTAGCGCTGCGTAGGAAATTGTCTTTCCTTACAGCTGAGCTAAGAAATCTCGATGTTCAAAAGTATTTTGACATGCTAATTAGTAATTTGTTTTCGTAGATATACTTAATTAAATAATGTGTTATATTTTGCAAAAAGCCTTCTCTTAGTCATTTTCGATTGTGCTGAAAGGAAAATGCATGCCAAAAGGAAAGGAATACTCTGAAGGCTTAAAAAAAAGCTTTAATTGCAGCTTTAAGAGAAGTTTGCTCTAAGGCAAGTGTAGCTCGTGATTTTAATCTATCCAGACAAATTGTAAGTGTGTGGAATAAAGTTTTCAATAAGAGGGGAACCGTGTCCAATAATCCTATCTCCGAACGGATACGAAAAACGTTCAGCAGAACTCATAAAATGCTCAGAAGGAAATGTGTAACTAATCCCTATCTAACTGCTGTAGACATAAAAGATGATTTACAGGAAAATTATAAAGTTAAAGTGCACGTTTCCACCATAAAAAGACGTCTAAATGAAGTAAATTTAAATGGCCGCCGGTCAAGCAAGAAGCCTCTTATATCTAAAAAGAATAGAAAGGCTCGACTTAGTTTCTCCCCAAAATATCGAAACTGGACTTCTAAGAACTGGTCGTCTGTTCCCTGGAGCGATAAAAGCAAGTTCAACATTTCTTATCTAATGGAATTCAGTATGTTCGGCGCCTTCTAAACAAAAGAAACGCTGTCAAATATCGAGTTCATACCAACAAGCACAGTGGAGGAAACGTTATGGTATGGGATGTGTTTCTTCCGCCATTGGGTGACCTCTAGTTTGTGTTAATGGAAACATGGATCGCTTCAAATATTGTGATATACTTAAAAATCATATGCTACCCCATACCTGGAGGAAAATTCACGCTCGTTGGATTTCCCAACATAACAATGACTTAGAATACACATCCCGACAAGTCAAAAGCTTTTTGAAGCAGAAAAAAGTCCAAATGTTTGATTGGCCTATTCGAAGCCCAGATTTAAACCCAATCGAGCACATGTGGTCAGAACTAGACAAACGTGTCAGACGCCAAAACTACACAAATAAGGACCTTTTTTTTGGATGCATCGTGCCGTAAGTGGAGAAATATTCCGAAAGAGTGCATTGTAAATTTAATGGGCACAATGCGCGAAAAGATGCACTGTTGTTATTGTGTCCAGTGTCTATTCAACCAAATATTAAACAACAAAGTGTTTCTTACTTTGCAGTTATCAGTCAAACCAAGACTGACTTATAAAAACAACATTTGTCAAAACACTTATGACCCAAGACGTTTCCATCAATTTCTATTATTATAAGCCTTAAAGTAAATGCTGTCTTTTAAATTTTTTAAATATATATTTATGCATGCCTTCTTTCCTTAGCAATTGTCAAGCAGTGCACATATTGACGGGCCGATGCGAATGAATTACATTATTTGCGAAATTAACGAATATCAGTTAACGTAATAGTTGTTCTGATTCAGTATAGCTTTGATCAACATTGCTAACGTCTATTTCTTCTATTAGGCCCTTGTACTTGATCAAAGTGGTGTGTATTCCAGAAATTATAAGTAAGTCATGTGGTGATGAGGCTGCGACTTTAGTGAAGGACCTCCTGGACTATGCTCCATTTATTATAAACGATAAATGCCGTAGCAAAGATGTCCAGGATGCAATAGTAAAGGATTTCGGCGAGAGCATTGATAGCTGGAAGAAGAATAGTGGATGGATGGATGGATGGATGGATGACCAACTGTTTTGATTTGTAGTAAAGAAACAGCGAATTTACAGCACTTGAATGTGAAATGAATCCAAATCGATATATTCGTAACAAATATAAAAATATGAACATCGATAAGTAGAAACAGATAATATAAATGTAAAGATGTGTGTCTATATTTTAAGCACAATAAACTCCATATTTCATTCACGTTCATTTTTTTTTATTTCAAGGTAATTAGATTTAAATAATTTATTTTATATTGATAATTCCTTGAGCATTTATTTTAATTTACATAGAATAATTGAAAGTTTACAAGCAAAGAATATTATTTAAAAATTTCAATTATACTAAATGCATTAAATTCATGCACACACAAGCACACACACAGACATATATATATATATATATCAGCGTTACTACGCTCATGGCGCGATGTCTTGATCGGTGAAAGTATTAATAATGAATAAAAATACCATTGGGCCATTAAAACCGGATTTGTAGCCTGCTGACGACATGCCAGCATCCGGAACGCCGTTGGGATAACTATCGGTAACCCAGCGACGTGAAAAAGGCTATCTCAGACTCTGATGATATGAACCATAATGAAAATATGAATGGAGCATCGGTTGTCTCGCTCTTAAATCAGAACCGCGTTCGAGTTTTAAGCAGAGGGGCCAGTTCGAAAAATATGCAACAGTCTCTCCTTGGAGGTGTCGGCGGTTGTAGCGGCGCCTCCAACTGTACGGCTACTAGAACCAACACAGCCCAAAGTGCTTTGCAGCCTAGTATAGGTGCAACCACTAGGGCTGAAAGACCACGCCAGCGCATGTCATGGACAATAGATATGAACACCTACATCATGCGCACCTACTATACGATTACAAAGCTGGAAACAGACATGACAAATTACAGACCCACACTTCACGCCAAATTCGCACAACAGTACCCACACCTGGACATCAGTATAGAAAGGATAACAACCCAACGCAGGAACATAATAACCAGAAATCTCTTAGCAGAGCCCATACTACAAAGGTTAAGAGATGAAGTCGCCAATGACCTGGCAAACACTTCAACCAGTGTGGCCAACCCTGAAGCACCAGCTAGTAGCGCAAGAGAACCGCTCCAACCAAGCATAGAAGAAGAAGAGAGGAGGGACGTGGAGAAAATGGAAGAAGGTTTCCAATGTGCCCTGGCGGAATATGAAGGCTCGGATGCCGCAACAAGGCCAAGAATACCACGCCAACCGGCATCTTGGAAACTCTGCAAAGCAACCAAGATCCTCAATGAACATACTCTACCACTACACCTACAGAACCACAACTCCCTACAGGAAATACACACCGCCATATACTGTGCAGCAGTAGCGGCATCACGCGCCAATGGGTACGAAGTAAGGAACGAAGGCCGAAGTAACAGAGGAAACAAAGCCCAACCACCATGGCAAGTGAGACTGGAGAAAAGAATAGAAGAGCTCCGCAGCAGCATAGGGCGAATAACCCAGTACATGCAGGGAAATAGGAGTAAGAAATTAGTGAGGAAAGTGAAGATGGCCCTTAAGAGAAATAGGATTCATACAAGACACGAAGAGCCCAATAAACACATCAGCGAATATCTGGATACCCTCAAACAAAAACTGGGTGTATACGCCAGAAGACTCCGAAGATACAAAGACTATACCAACAGAAAACAACAGAACATGCAATTCCAAGCAAACCAGAAGGCCTTCTACAGGAAGCTTCGAGAGACCCCAGCGAACAAAGACAAGTACGAAGCCCCAAAGCCAGCAGAAATAGAGACCTTCTGGAAGACACTATGGTCCAATGAAGTACAGCACAAAAGCGCCCCCTGGATTCAGCAAGAAATGGAGGCTACGAGAGGAATAGAGGAGATGGAGTACACGGGCATCACGATAGAGGAACTCCAGCAGGTAATCCAACGTACGCACAACTGGAAAGCACCCGGTATTGACGGCATACACAACTTCTGGTACAAGAAATTTACCAGCGCCCATGGCCCATTAGCCAAGGAACTTACGGCGATAATTGAAGACCCCAGCAAAATGCCTGAATTCCTCTGCAAGGGAATAACTTACCTCCTACCGAAGGACCAGGATACCAGTAACCCAGCGAAATACCGACCCATTACGTGCCTGAACACCCTGTACAAGATACTCACGGGGTGCATCTCTGAAAAAATAAGCCGGCACAGCGAAAGCAACAACTTAATGGCGGAAGAACAAAAGGGATGCCAGAAAGGGACTCTGGGATGTAAAGAGCAGCTTACCATCGACTCAGTTATCCTGGAACAAGCAAGAAAACAAAAGCGAAAACTCAACACCGCATACATAGACTACAAGAAGGCTTTCGACTCTGTTCCGCACTCGTGGCTCCTTGAAATACTCAGCATATACAAAGTGCATCCCTCAATCATCCGATTCCTACAGAGCAGCATGAAACAATGGAGAACCAGGTTACAGCTAAACACGCCAGACAGTAAAATAGAATCGGCCGAGATCCCCATCCGGCGAGGAATCTTTCAAGGAGACGCACTAAGCCCCCAGTGGTTCTGCTTGGCATTAAACCCCTTGTCAAGGATGCTGAACACAAGTAAATACGAATAAATTCTGAAGAAAGACAAGAGAAACCTGCATAAAGTCTCCCACCTCATATACGTAGATGACATCAAGCTATACGCGCCAACAATCACCCAACTCCGACAACTCATCAGTATAACAGAGACATTCTCCAAGGACATAGGAATGGAATTCGGCCTCGATAAGTGCAAAATACAGAAGAATAGCAAAGAAGATTTGCCAGGCATCGAACTCGAAGACGGGAGACTACTGAAGACCTTGGACGAGGGCGAAACCTACAAATACCTAGGGATAATGCAAAAACGGCAGCAGGAGCACAAGAAAGTCAAGGTCCAGCTCACGCAAGCATTCCAAGAAAGACTTAGAAGCATTGTGAAGACGAAACTGAGCGGGAAGAACACCACGCAAGCAATTAACGCATATGCGGTACCAGTGCTCACCTACTCCTTCGGGATCATCAAATGGACCAACACTGAACTAGAACAACTCCAGCGGAAAATGAGAACCATCCAGAGAAGAGCCGGACAACTACACCCTGCAACGGCAATTGAACGGCAAACACTACCCCGGGAAGAAGGAGGACGCGGACAAGCGGACCTCAAAGACTTACATGACAAGCAGATCCAGAGCATGAGGCAATACTTCCAGTTGAAGAGTCCCCGATCGCCACTCATCCAAGCCATAATACAAGCAGATGCAAATTACACGCCACTAAACCTGTGTAGTACCGAAGAGCGTGTCCTCGAAACAGCCAACGAACAGAAACTGAGAACTTGGGCCGGAAAACCATTACATGGCAGGCACTACAATGACCTGCAACAACCACACGTTGACAAAAAGGCATCAAATTCTTGGCTGGCCAAAGGCACTCTCCAGCCAGAGACAGAAGGATTCATGCTAGCCATCCAAGACCAAGTGATCGCAACAAGGAACAATCAGAAATTCATCCAGAGAAAAGACATAGAAAGCGACAAATGCAGACACTGTCATGCGGCATCGGAGACAATCCAACACGTGATGGCAGGATGCAAGATCCTTGCGCAGTCAGACTACAAACATAGACACGATCAAGTAGCGAAAATAGTCCACCAGAAATTGGCAGCGAATGCTGGCTTTCTGACAGAAAAATGCCCGTACTACAAATATGAGCCAGAGACCGTGCATGAGAACGAAACACACAAGCTTTACTGGGATAGAGCAATCATAACAGACAAGACAGTCCCACATAACCGTCCTGACATAACCCTCGTCGATAAATCGAATAAGACCACGTACTTAATCGACATAGCAGTACCCAACACCAATAACATACAGACAACCTACACAACGAAAATCACCAAGTACCAAGATCTCAGACATGAAGTACGAGATATATGGGGTAAGGAAAAGATCCTTATCATCCCGTTGGTCATCTCAGCAACAGGGATAGTACCAAAAACGCTTGCGACGAATTTGGAGACACTCAACATTGACCCAAACACCTACATTGAAATACAAAAAGCCACAATCCTAAACACGTGTCACATTGTCAGGAAGTTTCTAGACATGGCACATTAAGAAGTGATGTAAAAAGAGGCTTGGGAACATGGCGCTCGGCCCGTCCTAAAGCCTGTTTCCAAGAATGGACCAGGGCTTTTTTATTTACATATGTATATATGAAGTACCTTTCCAAATGCCTCCATTATTAAAGTCTATCCTGAGCAATTCGCTTCCACGTCACCCCAACCTGTTTTCTTATTTCATCCACCCATCTAGTTTGAGGACGTTTTCTAGGTCTTCGGTGGTCTCTTGGAATCCAGTTCAGAATTTCTGTTGTCCAACGTTGATCAGTTCTTCTTGCGATATGCCCAGCCCATCGCCATTTCAACCCTTTTACTTTAACAATGATGTCCTCTACTCTAGTTTGTTTTCTCTCACACAAGTGTTCCTTTTTCGATCTCTCCTAGTTATTCCAATCAGGCACCTCTCCATGCTCCTTTGCGTTGTCTGTAACATTCGTATTGCTCCAACTGTTAGACTCCATGTTTCTAATCCATAAGACTGGAGTGGCAATACGCACTGCTTGAAACCTTTCTTTTTAGACACAAAGGCAATTTCCCCTTCACGATAAAACTATTTCTCCAAATGCACTCCAGCCAAGTTTAATAAGTCTTTTGAGTTCTTTCATAATGTTGCCATCTAATGAAATTAGCTGGCCAAAGTAAATACATGAATCTGCAATTTCTAGCTCAATGTTGTCAACTTGTATTTTTGTTTCCTCCACGAAATTATTAAATATGATCTTAGATTTTTATAGCTTCATCTTGTGCCCAACTTCTTTGCTTCTAGTTGAGAACTCCTGTACCATGTCTTGGACTTCTGGTGGGTTCGTTGAAAAAATAACAATGTGCAAACCGCAAACGATTTAAATATTCACGATTTATTTTTATTCTTTTGTTGTTCCAATTTTTCTGCTGAAAAATCATCTGTAAAGCTGAAGTAAAAAGTTTTGGAGAAATGGTATCTCCCTGCCTCACACCTTTACCAATTTTGATAGCTTCGGTATCTTTATGTAACCGAAATTTTGCACTTGCATTTTTATACACACGTTTCACCATGTCAATGTACACATCCTCGATGTCTGCTGATCTTAAAGAGTTGATGACTGCTGACATTTTAATAGAGTCAAAGGCTTTCTCATAGTCAATAAATGCCACACATAATGGAAGTTCATATTCATGTGTTCTTAATTCTCTTAATACTTGAATATGGTCCACTGTACTGAATCCACTTCGAAATCCAGCTTGTTCTCTTGGTTGTGCTGCATCTAATGTTTTCTGAAGGCGATGTGTTAGTACTTTTGTCAAGATTTTATAAATCAAACAACAATGTCAATCAATCAACGTTTATTGGCGTAGTGATACCAACGCCGATGGTATGGCGTGATTAGATGGTGAAACGTTCGAAAGAAAATAAATATTTCTGCCTTCGGTGGGACCTGAACCCACGACCTTCCACTTGCCGGGCGGAGGCTCTACCCACTGAGCTACGAAGGACAATATATAATCTCTTTACGAACGTATATATATTGTTGCCAGTTATTTCGCAGAATGGTGTAGTACATGGACTACTATTTAAACCAAATTGCAAAG
>QLNU02014802.1:158807457-158835584 GCA_006491805.2 Dysdera silvatica | reverse complement strand
CAAACTGGTCACCATTGATTAAAATTCTCAATTCAGGTAAACGATTTTTCCCACGAAAGTAAATGGTTTTTGACACATGAAAATTTGGCGAGAATTTTATTTAAATCTTCACATTATCTATTGATTTTATTACACGCACATGTGTGTGAACATAACGACCGATATTCTTACCGTTTAAATAGCATCCATAAATAACGATTTTCTTCAAATTTTAAAGCGCGAATACTTACGGAGAAATATAACTGACTTCTTCGTGTTGTGTGTGTGTACACGTACATGATAATACAGTAATCTCTCCTGTTAACGAATCACAGAGGATGGAGAAAAAAGTAAGTAAATAAACTAAGTTCGTAAATTAAGAAGGTTCGTTAATTGGAATGTAGTATGAAGTGAGAACCGACTTCAATGTTCTATTTGATTTTCTTTTGCGCATCGCAGGTTCAGGAATGTCAATACATTTTATGAATGCATTGGAGTGTGTAGAAATCGTTATTATTTGAATTACACCTTACAATTTAATGTAGTTACAGTACAATATGTCAAAAATATGTCGAGACTATAGACCAGTGTTTCCCAACCGGTGGTTCGCGAAGGAGTCCCAATTGGCCCGCGAGATGGGGGCATTATTCAAAAAAATAATTAAAAAACTTATAAAAATGACTAAATGTTAAAATTAATTATAAAAATGAAATTGATTGCATATTTGTAGTATTTTACAATCTGACGGAATTTCATAAAACGGTTCGTATTAAAAGTAATTCGTTTTAAGCGTGTTCGTCTTAACGAGGTTTGACTGTATTATTATTAGATTTTATTATTTCTTTTTCTGTTTATTTCTTTTTTTTTTTTTACCAAAGAACGATTGTACAAACACATTTTCCCCAAAAAAGACCCAGTTCCCTTTTTTATTAAGGTCTTGCAGCCAACTCGTAAGAATTTTTCAAAGTGGTCCGCGAGTCCAATTGAAGTGGAAAAGTGGTCCACGGCTTAAACTGAGTTGGGAACCACTGCTGTAGAGCATTTTCAGGAACCACAAAATGGGGCCCGACAAACGGAAAGTTTCGTTAATTAGAAGAGCATTATTGAGAGGGGGAGAACTCTAGTCGCGATGGGAATTGCACTGTGTAGCGTGACAAATGATTACCTCTGTCAGAATAAAGATAAGTAGATATTTTAAAAACTGGATTATATAATAGGGTTTCCACTCTTTGTGAGGGGAAAAAAAATACTAGGACTTTTCCAGGTTTCCCCGACGTTTTGGACGAAATTCCCGACTGATCGCAAACAAAACTTTGAATTTAGCTTCATTTTTTGGGAAAATCGCTTCTTCACTAAATTTATAACATTCAGAATTCTACAATCTCATTCGTAACTTGCGGTTTTATCTCCAGAGCTCGCGATCTGATTGCGAAGCTCCTCTACTGGCCTTACTGGGTAAATAAACCTTGAGCCAATCAGAGAAAGAGAATGAAGCACTTTTGAATCTAAACGATTTCATTGGCTAACGAACTTATCTTCTCAACCAATCAGATGATATGTATGAACATTTGATAACGCCTATTGGCTTATAACAACATGGTCTTAAAAAAAAAAATGGCGTATTTACAATAAGGCATTTTCCTCTTATCTTTTTGCTTCTCCAAACTCCATTAAAATTATTCGCACTCAAGAAGGCAGTCTACAAATACTAAAACATTATAAATGTTAAAATGCTAATTTTAAAGTATTAATACTTCTTTGGTTGGCTAGAGTTTTAAGGCGCAAGGTTTGTTCCGCGCCAAACAAGTTAAGGCGGTACCTACAGTAGTAATCTCTCAATAGCGGCCTTTTAATTGACGAAACTCTCTGTTTAACGGCAGTACTTTGCTTTCTCGGCAAATGTTTCATCGTGTTAATGTATTTCTAATCGCCCCCCCCCCCTTTTTTTCTTATAGACGATTTGGCCGCGTTCTCCTTTTCTCGCCAAGATGTTTCAGTAGCGGAATTCAGAAGTTCGGATCAAATTTATGATGAGACAATAAAGGAAAACTGGTTGATTCAGAAAAAGATACCCCCTCCCCACTTGAAGGTTTCGAAAAAGATAGCCATGCTTTAAATGTCCTTTGAAGGTATATTATCTCACCCGATACAGAAACCAATTCGTTTCTTATTGAAAAATAGAAGAAAATATTCTATAAACGCCACCTATATCAAGACACTCCACTCTCTTCAATTATTCTGAATGGAAAAAAATGCTGTATGACATCACATAATTACCATAATATAGGAAGCGAGTCCTTATCCATTCGGAGGCGAGAGTCCCATCGCACATTAGGGAGCACCGGAGCGGGGGCCGACTGCCCAGTCCGCCCCTGACTATATGTAACTTCATTAAATTGTGAAGTGTAAATAACCTAATAATGTTGAGGGCTAACATCTTTTGCGGATTTGCGAATGAATAATCATTGCACGGGCGTGAATAGGTCACTGTAGCCTTACCAGTGTGTCAGGTTAGCTTTGCCGCGAGTATAGGTAAACGCATTATCACGGCAAAGCCTTTTTTTTTTTTTTAACTGTGCATTATCTGAAACGGTACAGACGGGTTAACGTAACCTCTGGGATATGGTATTAGAGTATTAATACATGACTAAGCTTCTCATGTTTCAGACAAAACAATTTTGATAGGTTTCAGACAGTTTCAATAAGCTAAAGCGCAAGTGTAATTATTGGAAAAGAACATATTAAAAAAAAACGCACTTTTTAACGGCAACAACATAAATTTACCCATTTTTTGTTCGTACAGTACAGTACACACAAGCTGTTTTCACTTGAAAATCAACATCATATTTACATAAACATATACAGTACTGATAAAAGCATTCGAATACTAAGGTTTAAGTATACTCGAACACAAAACAGATTGATCCGTTAAGGAACATTCGCTTTCTCTTACAAAGCTTCGGCCAAAATTGCCATAAGAGACTATAGTTTTAGTAACACTCTTTTTTCAAACCATGTTCACACTTTACATAAAATAAATATATATATATATAAAAGCTTATATTATAAGCAGCAACGTAGTGTGTGTTGACGGCGCACGTTGCAGGTATTGCACCCTCTAATAGCCGTTAACAATCCCTCCCACTATTTTAATATTAAAATTTTGCGCCTCTAAGAATTTTGCCCCGGTGCCCCCCCTCACGCTACCCCACTGCACATAAGTAGTGTATAGATTGTGTGTGTGTGTGTGTGTATGTATATATATATGTAGACGCATACACAATTTTAAATTACAGAATTATTCTCGAAATACAAAATTTTTAATAATAGGATCATTCCGTAATAAAATGCGGGGATAAAGATAATAGAAATTTTTCTTACAATCATTTAATACTGCTAATTTGATACGAATTTGAAAGTGCAAATTTAATGGCAAAAAACCCTGGAATAAAGAAAGATAATCGAATTTTAAAATTCCTCATATACGTCCCCTATACTCCGACCCCCTACACCGACATGAGGAATTCTAGCTTAAAAATGTGCAATAATTTAAAAGTTGTCGACAATTTTTTTCAGCAGCATACGTAATTGGTAAACCGACGTTTTAACTTCGTAGCAAATTTGGGATATTTAAATGGTGTAATTGAATTTTAAAATTAATAATTAAATGTTTATTAATGTGTAATTGATTATTAACATTAATGTTTTGACTGTTAAAATACAGTAGAGCTTCCATATATGGAACTTCTGTATACCAAAGTTCTGGCGAATCCCGTGGTTTGAAATCTTCGTTCATCAGACAGAATCGCTTCTATAAATTGAAATTTTTTTACCGAACTTTCGACATATGGAAATTGGAATTCTGTAATTTTATATAGTAGAATAAGTATATTTTATACAAAGTACTGCGTGCAATTAAAATGGCTTTGAGAAATACGTGAAGCGAAGAATCTTGAAATTCTTTACTTTTAGCGATATTAATTGATCACATCGTGAATATATTAATATTAGATAGAGATTAATAATGGGCGGGAGAGAAGCTTTACGTAACACGTTACGTTTAAACGACACTAACTTTAGATAATAAATTGCTAAAAAAAAAAGAGAAATTGCTAAAAAAAAAGAGAAAGAGATTTCAGGTGCCTGGTGGGAATCGACCACCAGGTATCCGGCCAGGACGTCTTCCAACTGAGCTACAGCCCACCTATCATCCTCCCCTCTCTGAGCGCATATAAAGCTACACAGTAGATAATTTGAAATGAGGTAGTACCTGGACTTCTGTTTAAACCAAATCAACGTGAAAGAAGCGGACGTCCGAAACGCGTGACTAACGTGATATTAAAGTCGGATATTTTTTTTTTCACAACCACTAATTTTATTGGGAGTTCCCGAACTCGGCTTACTTAATCAATAGGCCTGGATGATAGCCACCGAATCACGAAGACATCGGACGTTAAATACTAACACTGAATATGGATCGAATGTGCATCAACTTTTTGCAGAAAAAAATCGGTTTTCTTTATTTTATTATTTGTTTGTTTTATTATTTATTTTCAATAAATGAAAATTGGCATTGGCGCAATATAGCCCAGATCATCTTGAGTCATATGAATGCAAACAAACAATTTGCCATATCATGGATGTTCGAAAAAAGTTTCAGCATTGTTAGCAAAGTCCCCTTTGAGCTTAAATTGGGAAGGACCCTAGCCAATTTTCAGGGAGATAGGTATTTCAGGACACAGCTTTTAATTGGTTGGATTTTTATGGCGCCAAAACAGCAAAGGATACAATTTTCAGCGATCTAAACTTGTGGGCGGAAGAAAGCTTTTAAATATAAAATAAAGGTCATTTTACAGGAACTTTTACTTCAATATCTACCCCCACCCCTATAAACAATTCTATTATCTTACCACAGAAAGTGGAAACGATAATAGGTCGTCGCCAACATGCAAACAAAATGCCATTGGGACGTTAGTGGTTTAACATAATCGTAAAAATAGTCGTTTTAACCGCAACGGTATCTTTTTGGTGCCAAAGAGTGCCCGGGGTGTCGGACACCTTTTGTCGGGCGGAAAAAGTGGTTCCCACGACATGGATCTTCCCATATTTGTTTGCAATTTCCGATTTTTATGAACAATTTTTGGTTTTAAGGCATTTTAATTAATTTGAGAGCCGGGATGATTGGTAACCTTCACATCGTCACAACAGGGTCGATATATTATTAATTAAAAATGTGATTAAGGGTATTAAGAGTATAATTTTGGAACCAGGGTGACTTGGTAAAAAAAAAGCACCAGAGCAGAAGGGGCGCCTTTATTTTCTTCCTTCATATTTCTGCTAAAAACAGCATACGTTGCAATGCGGCCCTACCCACAAATATCAAAAATAATTGAGAATAAAACGCATATTTTAATATTTTCTTGTTCTGCCAAAAAAATTTCAGATTGCAATTTTTCTGTCAATTCACGTGTAATGATCACATGGCGTTAGCATGGGAAAGTGAGACTTGTAGGTCTTCTTTGTGAAAAGGGTCGAGAGGAAACAGTCCGGATGTGGGCGGATAAAATTGCAATAACTCTGGTCTGCAAGGTCCAGATTGACATTACAGAATATTTATGGGAAACATGTGTGGAACGGGGAGAAGGGTCACATCGGCCAATCAGGTGTGACCACGCTCTTAAGACTGATCAATTATATCATAGTAGGAAAAGAGCTTGTGGCTTGAAGAGGGTAGGAGAAAAGGATAGTATTAGGTAGAGGAGTAGGACGGACACACATGTGTGCGATTTCCGTGCCTCATCAATACGTTGGAACTTAGGGGGTGTGCCTATAGTTGCCTTGTCTGTGATGTCAAGGTATATACTAATCACCTTCAATAAATAGTGTTAGATAATGCTTCATTCTTGGTTTACCTACTCTTTGTAATAATCATTCTATTTAGCACGTGGAATACAGAACCCGCCTCACGAAGAGACGTAGATTGCTCAGTTACGAGCCGAGCTGGTAGCAGCACAACGACCCCCCCCCACACACACATACATACATATACCCGGTCATGACATCACGTTTCTTAGTTGTGCTTTCCTATTTCATGCTGTACTGAGCTACAGCGCCACATCACTTTCAATACTGATCGAACTTCATCTTTTTCAATATTGATCGATGCCTATCACTTTCAATACCAACAGAAGAGCTAGACTTCATACACGCTACGCATCGGTGTGCAGCGGGGTGGGGAGGGTATATATTTATTTAAAAGTTAATTAGTTTTTTTTAGGAGGTACAAAAAATCAATAACTGTATCAAAAAGATAAATCTCTTCCCTGTGCAAAATTTACCATGTAAGTTTGCGATTTTGAAAACGATTTAAGAAAAGCTGGTCCTTCAAAACTGAAAAGTAAGCGAATAATACTAAAAGGGTGAACTTTTTGTAAATAAATATCGTTTTTAAATTTCTATCCGAGGGTTTATTTGCCAATGATACGTACAGGTACTCAGACCTTGCAAAACAACCATGACTATTACAACAAGAAAATTAATTACAAATTTTTCCGCTTTGCATTTAACAATTGCTGTAACAATTTGCGGAAAGAAGGAATTGTGAAACTTTTCGGAAGCAGTCAACATGGATTTTGGTTTTGTTCCTCTTCGCTGTAATGTAATTCAACCGTAGGTAGTGTGTTGCTATTCAAAAAGAGAAACTCTTTCACAAAACGATTCACAACAGTAAGACCGTAGTTAGGTTTAATTTAGGGAGGGGCGGGTTCAAAAAAATTTCAGCATGTATCGATATAATAACAGCACGTAAGGCCGTATCCAACTCCTATTAAAAATTTGGTTTCGGGGGATGGGTCGCATGAAGTCCCCCCGGATGCGGACACTCACAATGAAAATTGATTTGTGATTTCAAGAACCCACCAGAGGGCTTTTCCAAAGGTAAAATCCAAAGTTGACAGTGATGGCAGTAATCCATATGGTGTTTATTTTATATAGTTCGAGATAGACATATTTGTATTTTATAGAGAGGCCCTTCGCCCCGACAACCGTGGGGCGGGTGAATAATAAAATATTCGAAGCCCAAAGTTCCTGCATAGTAAATCGGGAAATAGAAGTACACTGAAACTTCGTTATCTGTAGGTAGTTTGGCTAAAGGGACTTGTTTTTCGATTTTGTTATTTACCTTGGGGCCTTCACGGGGTGCTGTAACTTCTGAGATAAGCGCATCGTTTAAAGTGCATTGCGAAATATACTAGTGACATTCAGACCACTCAAGAAATTCCTAAATTTTCAAAAATATTGGGTGAAAGATCTCCTTCATAGGTTTTACCTCATCTATATGCAAGTTCACAAATCAAATGCTGTTGGTGCATATTTTTTGTCCACTTGACGATATCTAGGCTGTCAGATGTAGGTTGCTGCTCTGCATTGAAGAACGAAATAGCCCGGATATTTCGTTTATTGTTGTTAAAGTTCTGGTGAGCTAGGAAAATCAGTATTTACGTTTCAAATAATCGATTAGGTCCCTCTCTACCACAGTCCCAAAATCAAGTCTGCAATCAAGTTTTTGAATGAGACAAATATTCGCCAATGCTAAATTGGGCATCATGTACGTACGAACAGCGAGTGAAATAAGTGAAAGCATAGTGAAAAAGTGGGTTTGAATATTCAACAAAGTTAGGAGAGACATCAATAACCGGAAGAATAGCCGAAGCCTATCTCTAGTTCATGCAGATTGACTTTAGAAAATAATTTGGACATTTGATAGGAGGCGTTCACAATTTCTGATACACCAGTAAAATTTTCTAGCATTTCGCCAACATTTTGTTGCATGACACTGAATATTTGAACTTACGGTAACCTCATGGCAGAATGTTTATATCCGCATTTTAATACTTGTGTCAAAAAGAGACATCAGCATTAGTGGCCAATTTCTGTAAAGATATTTGAAAAACTCAATGTCCCGATAATTACCTCAGCGAAAATGACAAGTACGTTAAAAGTACATTCAAGTGTATTCACGGAAATCGATTTGTTTGCATGTGTGTTGAAACGTCTCCTCTTTTAATAGGCAATTCGACAGTCGCGCCTTGCAATTATAAAGTTATTTAAATAGACAGCTAATCATAAAGCTGAGTTAGAAAAAGAAATATGTAGAACAGTCCATTTACAAATTTTGATCATTAGGCTGTTTAAGATGCGAGAAAAATTAAATGGCGAAAGAAAACAAAATGAATTACAAAAATAATTACTCCACATCCTTCTTCATGATTGGTTATTGTGTAAGTAGGGTCATGTTTTTGGTGTTAGACGCTCACCCTTCCCTAACTGGATCTGTCAATTGTTAAGATTAAAATAACAATAATAAAACAAGGTATATATATAATAGATCTACCAGAATCTGTTCCGCGTGGACATGACGTTCGGGTCATATCTTAGATGGGATTAAAAGGTTTAACACGAGCCGTTGAATTTCAATGGTTTTGTTAAAAAAAAGAAGTCCAGTCTGTATCCAATCATGCTTCACTAACGGTCCTTAAATGAATCTATAATAAATTTTCAAACCAGTAAACGCCAAAGCAAAAGCTAGGAAAGGAAAAGCATACAAAAATAAAAGCTAATGATGAAGGAAAAATATAAAGTTGGGTGGTTGTTAAGTTTGGGTCTTAAAACCACAAACAATCAGGTCTTAATCAGCAAAATGCAATGTTGTTTACGCGGTCATAACTCAGAAATTGTTTGTGGTGAAGAAGCTAATTTCGCAAGCATCCGAATGAACGAATGAAAAACAAATTGTAATTGCTAAATTTTCGTAGACCAACTATTTTTATATTATTCATCAAGACATCTGCAAGCAACGTTACTCATAGAAAGAATAGACCTAGTGCTTTTAATATATATATATTTTAAATTCAGAATTTATGAAAGAAAAATATTGCTTAATATATATACAGGGTTCATAGGAAAATCCAAATGCAACCAATAACTTTTGAACCAAGACAGACCTTGGAACAGAAGTTGGGTATTAGTGCATAGTCCGTTTTCTGTACCATCAGGTGCGATGAACAGTAGCGCCTCTGGTGGCGGAATTAAGATGGTTAAAAAAATTATTTCGAAAAATAATAAAGATAAGTAAATATTTTCAATGAGAAATTTGTAGAGCATCCTTCAGTTAGTAAGCAAAACATACGGCTTACATGCACTATGTACACGTACTGCCACAAAGTGAGGTGTTCCGGAAGTTTCAATACATCACTGCTTTCTGGTGTTTTAAAAGTTGAGTTGAAGTTCTTATAGGAGAGGGACCATGGTTTCTTTCCTATAAGAACTTCTCAACTTTTAAAACACCAGAAAACATTAACAAGTGACGCACTGAAACTTCCGGAACACCTCAGATTGTGGCAGTACATGTACATATTACATGTGAGTCGTATACATTTTCCTATAAATTGAAAGATGCTCTACAACTTTCTAATTGAAAATATTTCCTCATCTTCATTATTTTTCGAAATAAAATTTTTAACTTCATCAATTCGCCACCAGGGGCGCTGCTATTCATCTCATCTGATAGTGCATAGTCATTTTACTATACCAATACTTGTCTTGGCTCAAAGGTTATTCGCCGCATTCGGACTTCACTAGGAACCCTGTATACTTTTTATGAGATTAATGGGGAATTTGTATGTCCACATTGAAACAAATGAGGGAGCTACAAATTCAAGCGAAGCGCCGAAAATAATAAAATGCGCTATTGTATTGAGGTATGTATCACAGAGGCTCATGAGCAAGGCAATCGACGATGAAAGGGGGTAGGATTACCCTACCCCTCCTTGAACGACATTATTTTAGCTGCAAAATAGAATTCATTACGAGAGAACTCTGCACATCAACTCCCCACCCCCATGAACAATATTAATAGCTGCAAAATAAGATTTATTACGAGAGATAAACTCCTCTGGCTCTTAAATCCGCCCCCCCCCCCAACGTTAATTGTAGCTGCAAAATAAAATGCATTACGAGAGAAACTATATTGCATCTCAAATCCACCCCCAACTCTGAATACTTGCATATGGGCCTGTGTAGAATCATGAGATTGACGAAAGTAATATTTTGCAGCAATACAAACATGGAATTTAATTGGGAAGTGCTTCTCCCCCCGCCAATCAGTATAATGAAAAAAAAAGGAGTCTTCTAGTCTACTGCAGCGTGGGGAAATGAGAAATTTTACATTTCCCAGCTCTTAAACAAGATGAATACTTCCCATAGAACAAAATAGGCAGGCAGTATTGGAGGCGCCTACCTGGTCGCGACGGTAGTAGTTGTAGATTGGGCGAGGGGAAGTGTGGGCTGATCGCGGTTCCCTATCGTGTTTACAATACTTGACCAACACCGGACCAGACAATCAAAATATTGTCTGTTTTCCATCATCCGAAACCTTGTCGAGTCAGAGCAATGACTCCTGTTGCCCTTCGCACTCTCCGCCCCCGAACATGCAAATCGTTATTATGTAAGCAATATTTTGGCCATTTTATACCCCTCTCCCCACTCCCACCTTGGTAAGCAAAAATTAACATTGGCTAACATAGGAAAATAAGCACAACAGCAACAACCCCACCCCAAAGGTGCTTACGTAATACTTGAACTCTTCCTCATTGGGGAGCAACACTATATAAGATATTATTACCCTTCACAGGGATAACACAATTGCCAAATAATGGTCAACACGTGGGTGGCCAGAAATTATTGTGTAACTACATACAATTAACGCAATGGAAATAGGATACTCATTTTCAAGTTTGTAGTAACGTTTCGCAACATTCCCAACAAACTAAATATTGGTAAAGTTATTTACTCACATAAACGCAATTAATATACACGCGTACAGTCCGCTGGCATATGCAATGGGGGGGGGGATGGCTTTCATAACCAGGGGGGTTGAGGGTCACGGACAATTTGCCGTAGTCTTGGAATAACACCCTTCATTTTTCATGAAAGTTGGAATTTTTACAGTGAAAAATTATACTTTTTTTGTGGGTGAGGGCGGGTCATGATCCCTGTGACCCCTTCCCTGTGCCCGCGCTTGGTCATAAACCCCGTCACACTAATGCAATTTTGAATATATACATTTATGTGGAGTTGTACCCCCCTCCCTGAATTTTCTGCGTACGCCTATGATGTTGTCGTACCTCTAACAAAATCACAAGATACCGCCCGAAAGATTTCCTTAAATGAAACCTTTGTTAAAATATTCGTAAACAGAACGGTTAAAAAAAAATCTGTGTGTGTGTTGTGTATTTATTACCCATGGAAATGCTACTCACGAATTTTTTTTTTTTTAAGTGCGTTTTGCGGTATAAAATACTGGAATTTGTAAATAATTATGCAATTTATTAAACTTCATATGGATCCGCATATATCAAATTTCAGTATATGAAAATTCGATTACATATACTGAAATTTTGGTGAACCTATGATTTGAAGCGGGTAATAGTTTGGCCATTTCAACGCCCTCTGTAAACAAAATTTAATACTGGCTAACATAGTAAAATAAGCACAACAGGAACCCCTCCCCCAAGGTGCTTACGTAATACTTGAACGCTCACATATAGAAAATGTATTTTTATTAATTTTTATATGGGACCATCAACTTCGACCCGGCCGTTTATTAACTTATATAAAAAATAAATGGAGTTTTTGAAAAAATGTACGACCTTATAGATTTTACTGACTACCGTTTTAAGAAAAAAAAAAAAGTCACTAAAAGAAAACTGAGTATAGGGGGTAGATCAAAATTTGAAGTGGTTTCATATTACGGAATGATACTACGTCATTAAAAAGTCCTTAATTTCAGGACATATTTCTATCACTACGTAAACAGAATTAACATTTGCACTGAAATAGTATACACAGCAAATTTCCGAACGCATGTAAAGTGTGCCATGGTACGAAAATAATAAGAGTGTTTTATACCCCGCCAAAATCCTAAAAAAAAAATGCCACACCTCGAAACGACTTCATAAATTATTATAGTCAAGAAATCGAATTTTTTCGTGACTGCTGCGAGTTTCGCAGAGCGACTTCTCTGCTGACGACACGGTAGTTCACAAAACTGATGTCGGCACATTTTTTCCATGTACTTCTGTGACCGAGTTTTCCTCCTTCAGAAAAGTCAAGAAACTTCTGTTGACCGTTGTGCAACGTCGTCCCGAGAGATAGCATTCCTTACGTGCTCCCAAATTAATCAAATGATCAGAAAAACTTACCCCTGAACTGCAGCACATAGTTAAGTACTTAGTATCCTATGCAGAGGATGTGGGCCGAACGTGGTATCTCGGAACCAGCATGCATGACCACTCGTCGACCCGCACGCGCATTCTGGAACCAGGATCAGATCAGGTAAGCATTGCATCGGAGCAGCGCTCGCTGGGACTAGACCCGCCCGGGGCGCCCCAGGTACAAGGGGGATGAGGCACCAGAAAGGGTGTGAGGAAATCCATATTTGGCGCTTTGACACACTCGCCCCAACTTTTTGGCGAGCGCAACCACCTGTTGTTGCCCCTTGTGCGCGCCAAGGACCAGATCTGGGAACCGTTGAACGGTGGCGAAAAACGCGTCAAGGCCGAATACGAGACTCACCTTCGTTTATTATTCTCGTTTTTTTCCACGCTTTATACGGTTTTGGCGATGCTATGTAAAAATTGAAACCTTTTTTTTTTTTTTTAAGCAAGATTTACACAATTAGCTGGGTGATATTTTTATGGCGGTGCCTGGTGGATGCAAAGGCGCCAAGTGCGGAACACGTATCGCCTGATCTTATTTGGTTCAAACAAAACAAATCGCCTCAAAACAAAACAAAAACTGCGTATGTTTAACAAATAACTCTTCCTAACAGAACCATATTTTCTCACAGGAGTTAAAATAGGAAGTTTTAAATGCAGGAAACGACCACTTAATCCCTTAATTCTTACTAACCCGATTTTCGTAACCAAATCCGCATCCGCAAATTTCTACAAGCATAACAGCGTAGTGGCAACGTGTCCGGCTACCGTGCCCCGGGCTGACTTTACGCATGGGTTATGGTGCCCTAAGTTGTCGTATTTCGAAGAAATGTACATACCGGAGAACTAAGACCTTGGCTACATGTTGCAAAGCAGGAACATGATTCGCTTCATATCTAGATAATAGACGTAGAATTAATTATACAGGTCTGATGCCCGACCCCCAATAGTTTAAAATTGCAATTTTACATATATTGTAATGTATATAATATGTGTATGCATTATAATAACATATTGATATTTTTTTATTCGTTGCTAATGTCCAAGCAATTATCTCTAGTCGGCCGAATTTCTGTAATGACTGTTAGTAATAAGGCTATGTGAAAAATAAAATATGAAGCTGATGAATGAGAAATGCATTCGCATCAGTACATTTAAATCTTAATTCACACAATTGCAGTTGATTATGACCTAAAACGACTTTTTTTTTTTTTACAATCCGCTTGATAGGGAAGCGTCCTCATCTTCTTCAGAAATTCTTCCAAGCTGATTCCCTGACCACCTGTGTGGCCAGTAACGCCCAAAATGCGACAGTTCAGTATCGAATTTAAAAAAAAAAAAAAGTTGTTCCAACTTATAATAAACTGTGTCTGTGTGAATTTCGATTTAAATAAAATATGAGGGTTAAATTTTCGATTTAAGGGGATAGTGAGGGCTAAGGAATATCCGTTAAATCGAAAATGCCTTAAAACTACAACAATTTAATTTTATAACACTGCATATTTAATATCTCAATATGAAATTTTAGTAATGCTATTTTTAGGCAACCTTTCTCGCCTTCGTATATTTCATACATTTACCCTACCCATGCACTTCCTGGAGAGAGATCGCTTTCTTCAAAGTGGCAGGACTGGACCACACAATGCAATCTAATTATCACAGATCGGAACAGAATCCTGAATTCGCGCAATCTTTCATTGCTTTCTTTATGTTTAAAAATATCGCTTGTCAAGGACTGCCATCTCATTAAAAAGCCATTATTTCGCTGCTTCTGTACTTATGCGCTCGGTTGCTTTGCCTTGTAGTATACATCGTAATACATGGAATCAAATACTAATATAGGATAGCATTTCATTAACCATGGAGAGAGAGAGAGGGAAAGCCGAGGTTGGAATTGGTGGTCCACTTGGTTGCATTGTTATGGATGGAAAAAATTATATACAGCGGGTATTATTGGTCTTAAAATGGTACAACTGGCACTTTTTAATAATACCAGCGACCATAGAATGCGATAGATGTAGGTTTTGTCCACGACACATGGACCAACATCACAGGGTAAAAGATTAAGACATGACAGTAATGTGTCATCCATGTATTTGCATATATTTATCAAGGTTCCAGCTAGAGAATTGGAACAGAATTAACAGGCAGATTAGTAGAGACCTAATTATACCTAAATGAGTCATTATTTATTTAATAGCTATACACTATGCCGTATTTGCCTTTTCTCTTCATTTTCGGATTGCTCAGGGGGCATAATTTCTTCCACCAATTTTCTGGTTTGCAGCCTTGCTTGCTATGCAGTTATTTAAATGTATTCCAGTTCCATTCCCAAGGCTTTATTTATACGTGTAACTATCACCCGCTGTTGATAGCTATGGATACAGTCACAACAAAACACTTCTTGGAAATTACTAGTAGACAGTATTTTCAACTCGTGTGGAAGTTCGTACAATTGTATGAACATATAAACAGGGCAATTTTTGTATACGGAAATCTGCGAAAATTAAAGGCTTCATTTACTTTCGCTGTTAAATGTCCCAATTGAAAATAGACTAACGTGCAGGCATGTATCCAGGATGAAGCGTCAATTGAGGTAAGACAAAGGTCATACGGGGCACAGGGCGTCCTGGGATTATTCTATATATATACAAATAACTCGATGGGGCAACTGAGGCCACGTCCCTTCTGGACTGCAGGCCTGCTAACGTGTTTTAAATTCACTAACTTATTTTAAATCCAAGTTATCTTGGGAGCGTGTATGTGCATGACGTAATTCATTCGGTTTCATGTCTTGGGACCATAGGCGTAACTTATGCGTTAAATATAGAGTAAACTGGGGACAAAAAAACAAAAAACTGTAGGGGTGAAAAGTACGATTTTGCCTCTTTTCTAAACAAATAGAATGGGGGGCCAGCGCCCCCCTGGACCCCGCCAGGTTACGTTTGTGCGCAGGACCGTTGTTTTAGTTTAAGTATAATATATCGCCTCTTTAGCGGAACACTATAACAACACAAAATGGATTGTACTTCACAAAAACTACTAAATTAATTTTGATAACATATGAAATACTAACATATTTGATAATGAGCTACGTAATCATAACACATATCATAACTTACGTAATGGTAACACATGTGATAACTTACTTAATAATAACATGTAATAATAAACTGTTTTAATTCACAAAGCTGTATTTCCTTCATTGTATTTACTTTTGTAAAAAATCCCTTATTTCTTATCATCGCTGTATGGTAAGTCAATGCCAATTAAATTCTGAAAATGAAAAATTTTTAGAATATAATCTGAAGAACGAAAGGGAAATTTTATTATTCGTTGTGTTTATCAGATAGGCACCCTCTCCCCCTATTGTATTATAAATTTTATGTTCAACGTATGGGGTTTATGGAGCACTTGTGTGGGTATACCCACCTATTTCCTTAATGGCGCAGCAATTCAGAAATTGTACAATGGCGGACACAGACTTTTGGGGGGGGGGGGTCAAGGACAGAATTTGCCATGGTATTGGAATAACACCCTTCATTTATCATGCAAGTTGGAATTTTTTACAGTGAAAAAATATATTTTGGGGGGTCATGACCCCTGTGACCTCCCCCTGTGTCCGCCCTTGAAATTATATAGGCTGTAACGTCTTTGATTAAGATCACAAAGACAACGTCTCCAGTGTAGATAACACTGGAGACTTAAAATACTAAGTTGCAGAACGGAAGATTCCAATCTTTATTTTACTTTCGAAAGCATCTCTTCTCCACTCAAACACTAACTCTCAATCTCAAAATCTCGAATAATTAAAAATATGCAAAAACTAACTTATTTTTCTTTTCTTTTCTTTTCTCGTGAACACAAAACAACAAAAAAAACTTTCTTCTCGATACATTATTACTTAAACATAAAGGTCAATAAAGAATATTTCGTATTATCACACGATGTCAAAAAAAAAATGGGGGGGTAAATATAGCGTAAACTGGGAAGGGGGCAAAATAAGCAAAAAACCCAAACCGTGTGGAAAAAATACAATTTTGTTTCTGTTCTACCAAAAACTTGGGGCCTGTGCTCCCCTTGCCCCCCTCCAGATTAGGCCTATGGAGGGGCGGGCTCATGTAGGTTTAAAGATCATGTGTAAAAAAAGGGGGTCTTGTAAGCCCCCATGCCCCACTTTTTTCTACATCAGTTGCCCTTTCTTCTTCCCCATTTCCAGCAGTGCCGCAGCTAGATAATCTTTTGTCCTTGGCAAAACGGTCTAGATTGCTCCCCAAGTCATGGACATGTTTTCCCCTCTGCGAGTTATTTCAGCTATTGTTACGCCCGCCCCATTGCCGCCCAGGCCTGCAACCAAGACGGGGCTGGGGAGCGTGGCCCCAATTGCCCCATAGAGCTATATATATATTATACAACATTCCCTGGATGCCCCCATATGACCTTTGCCTTGCCCCAGTTTCCCCTTCATCCTGGCTACAGGCCTGCCTGCGCCCCTGATGTAGGCCTTTCTGATCGCCCCCTTAGATATGGCGCCAATTTCCAGTGGCAGTGGCTATTTCACCACCATCCATTTGCGGAAATATTAGAGCAAAATTAAATTTTGAAATATATTCTTGGAATTATCTCATTTGTGGTTGCATTCTATATACAAATTGCCTTTTTTCTTTGGAAAACCTGTCCGTGTGCGAGATGCCTATGGCTCCAGATATGAAACACGAGGGACCACTTTATCACCAGAAAACTGACAAGAAACAGACATGCCAGGCATTCTTTCGTTTCTGAAGAACTCTACTCACCTTTTGGAAAAGAAAGCATAACTTGATGTGTGCTTGTGTCAACACTCCTTTAAAAATTTTGCATTTGCGAACACAGATAATGAAATGCAATACATATATAAACAAAATTAAAGCACGTTTTAGAGATTTGAATACAAAAATGAGAACAAATTGGGAAATGTTACATTTATAACTTTCTCTAATTAAAGAAAAACGCCACGGTACGCCGTATACATATCGAACCTTTGATACGCAAATGTTACAACTCAAAAAAGTCCTAATTTTCAGGAACAGCAAAAAAACCGTTTCTGGCTGAATTGAGGGATTTTTAAATCATCTAATAACTTCAATCCTAAGATCAGTTTCTGGACGCTTCAGATGAGGCAAAATTTGCTTCATTTATTAGACCAAAACCCTTATAATCACAACTTTTTGAGTTAAAACGGTTTATGAGATTTGTTCAAGGTTTGCGTGATGTACTATTTTGAATTATAACAGTTTCGTTGGTCGGTTTTTGATATTTACTGATGCCGAGCAAGAACTAAAAACGGGAAGTACTATTTTGAAAAGAAGAAAGCCAGACGTCATACTTTCCATTTGAATACCAGTGTTCGATAGGCTTTTATTTTTTGCTAAAATTAAAATTTATTTCAATAAAATTGAATTTGATTTATTATATACAAAAAGAGCTTCAATCACGGTGTCTACCAAAATTCTGTTTCAAACTTTCCTGACTTTTCCAGGTTTCCAGACCAAATCTTAATCGATTTCCAGTCACTAATTACAGTAAACAACACACAATGCACTAAAATTTACATAATTAAAATAAGTTTTAAGGCCATAAATTCCATTAATGTAAACCCCAAAGCCATTTATAACTCAATTAAAGTGAATTTACAAATTCAAAAGCTGTATTAAAAAGTGTATTTCTTTACACTAAAAACTTGAATTAAATATTTACAGCAACATTTCCATTTGGCCCTTTTTGAGTTCATTATAAAAGAGTTTAACTATATAATCGCAAAGCTGATGTTTCATCTATTTCATTTAAAATGTGTATGAATATAGACTATTTAAAGGTGATTGGTATGATAAAAATTCCTTACAGATTATATAATTTAATTAAAAACACTTTTTTTTCCAAGTTTTAGTTACATATTTGGCAAACATTTTCTTCTGAAAAATATATGGGCTTAATAATTTTATATAAATTATATTAGTTTTGGTGCAAAATGGTAACTTTTGGAAGAAGTTTAGTCAAAAGTATAAGTTTTTCAAATTTTTCAGTATGCAATGTGGTATGAAAAGCACAGTTCAGGAAAATTATTTTAATAAGTTATTTATTATAACAATGAATTTCAAATTTCCCTGACTTACGCCTTTATATTTCAAATTTCCCTGACTTTTCCAGTCAGAAAAAACTTCCCTGACTTTTCCAGGTATTCCAGATGATTAGACACCCTGTTCAATATAAGTAATAATATTGTTTAATGTCCATGCTTCAATTTATGAGTTGGTTTTTCAACATATGCCAATAAAAAAGTGTAACAATTTTTATGTTCCTATCATTGGCTGGGGGGGGGGAGGAAGGTAGAAAAGGGCGGCATTAGGTACCTTGGGGCCCTAATCCGGTTCACAGCTTCTTCACTGGTTGACCAGTTATGATCCTGTTATTGTTGTACAGCCGAAGAGAAATGACACCGGGAGTTCCAATATTACGTAAGCACACGCACACACCTTTGGAGTTGGGAGTGGGTTTGCTGTTGCGCTTATTTTCCTATGTTAGCCAATGTTAAGTTTTGCTTACCAGGGGAGGGGGTATAAAATGGCCAAAATATTGCTTACGTAATAATCGAACGCTCCCCAGGGCACGACTGGGAGACGTCTGGCTATAGTTCGTTCGTGGAAAGATGACCGATGGAAGTGTTAGAATTCACGGGAGCTGACAATGCAAACGAGCTGGTTCCTTACAGCAGAGGGGAGGACGTCATTTCAGAACTGGTTTTTGGCGCAGACAAACGTTCGCTAAAAAACAGTTCTGTAATAACGTTCTTCCCACTGCTGTAAGGAACTAGCCCGTTTGTGACGTCAGCTCCCGTGAATTCTACCGGTACCATCGGTCAACTTTCCGCGAACGAACTATAGGTTCAGTACTCACTGCGGGATCCATAATAATATTATTATTACTATAAGCTCCGTCCACAGTGACGGTGGGTTCAGTAGTCAACGAGGGATCATCTGCATCTGCAGGTTTCACAAGCAATGCTGTAAGGGCAAGCTTGACAAACATGGCGCCAGGACTCAGGAGCTTGTTTATGGCGTCAGCAGCACTCAAAAAAATGTTAACGTAACACAAAGATTAAAAAAACTGACCGGGGTTTAGCATTACAAAATAAAGTTCTTAACTGATCCAAACGCCAAAGGTAAAAACAAGATAATGAAGTTAAATTAAAAATAGACATGTCTAAAAGAAGTAGCTTGGGACATATCAATCACTTGGCATTTCTTGCTTAAGATATTGTGGATAAATGAAAGGGTTAAATTTAGGTTTTTTGCCGCATTATAAACACAAAGAAAAACCAGTACAATGTAGTTATAAATTTCTGCTTCTCAGAACTTCGTGGTAAGTTCTTTTTTTTTTGTCGGAAACCGGAGTCTCTGTAGAGGCTATAAGGCCACCACGATAAACATTATAAACTGCATAGTCTACTGATGCCAGTGCATTTAACCAACAACGTGTATATTTATTTCGACCACGATTTAAAAGTTTCTTGTGCGTTATGGGAAATATAACGTTACACACACGAAAGGTCAATTGATTAAATACTCTGGGAAAGTACATAAGGACCTCTAAAAACTTATTTATTGGCGTTTGCACTGCATTTTTAAGCGGCAATACACCAGTAGAAGGCATTTTGTTAAGAAATTGGGGGGGGGGACATGAAACACTAATACTAACATGGGGGGACATGTAACACTAATACTAACATGGGGAAGAGAGTCCCCTGTCCCCTCCATAACATCAGAGTGTGTTAATACTCTATTCTCTTTATTAACTGCCAAGATTTTATTCTAGTACAACTTAAAAAGTTTTCACATTGATGACTCCATTTTCTTTAAATATTCAGCTAAGAAGAGAAAATTCAAGTTGTAACCAAATCCTTTCCTTTGACCATTCATCGAAAGTGTGACAACTCGAAATAGTACATACTTTTCTGCCTCTTCTGATATCGTAAACAGTTACAACAGAAAATATAACGCTTTGTACGAAGAAAAAATTGCGCCAAAATTGCGGCTACAATAGGAAGCCAAATTGTGAACGATGGAGAATTGATGGACGGAGATCGGCTATTATTTGGAAATCTCACGTGACTACGAAAGGCGTGAATAGTCTCACAAATCTGGACGGAAAAAAACCCGCAATAAGCTTTGAATTTCAATCAATAAAATGCTTTGTTTTTTTGCCCTAAATTAATTCGTAGGTTAAAAAAAATCAGCGTACGTTATAGTATGAGATTGAAAAGGCCATTTTTATGACAAAAAACATCGGTTTTAATAGTTTTACACCTCTATAACTTATTTTACGGACATTGTAAAGTTTATTTCGTTTAATCCGGACTTTCCGTGGTCCGGGCGGTGTCCGGTCTTAATTAAGTCCGGATTAGCAAGCTTCTATAGTATGTTGAAGTTATTCAGCATTCTGTAATGATGATGTCATAGGTATTGAAAGATTTTGAATTACACATTTTCATGTTCTGTAAGCAGCTTTATTTATTTTTTTCTGTTTAGAAAAAAAACCGAAATCGACGATAATTTAAACTCAACCATTTCATATTGTGATTGCAAATATGCATTCTAGCGCCTGTCAATAAGCACTACTTGCTTCCAATTCTCACATTCCTGTGTCGTCCTTTTCTTGTTAAGTCGTTTCAATTATATGCACGTATTTTTAAGAATGGCACTAACTTAACAATGAAAAATATTTAACAATACATGGGAAATATAATACGTTTTAGGTGCAAGGTAATTGTCAGTTGCGCACTGTTCACACAAGCATTTTATCAATCCATCTACAAAATATTTTTTGCCTCCACGGGGACAGAAAACGTGTCAAATTTCCTTTACAGCTCCAGGTTCGCAGGCACCAAACCGCGCTTTTCAATTGAAGAATCCCGATTTGTATATCGAAATTCAACGTCTCAAAGAAATCGACCATTTCTGAGTGAAAAGAAAATATTTAGGATCGAAACTGAACGAACTGTCTTATGCCAAAGAAAACGAATTGTCTATTCTTTTCTCATCTTTTTCTGGTACCTGTCACGGCACGGTTTTGAGGAGGGAGGGAGGGAGGGAGGGTCTGGAGTTAAGTACCCCCTCCCATCCCATGTTTCTTGTGTGAGGTCGTGAGACGGAGAGGGAGGAGGTACACACGTTTTCTTCGAGGGCCTAGAACGCTATAGGTGTACACTTGGAACGTGAATTTCCCAGAAATGTGGTCGTGCCAGCATTTCAAGAATAATGGGGGAACGCGGCTGTACAGGTGCGAAAGATGGCTGAAACAGAGGCGTCGCTTGGTACTTAAAAGATTGGAGCCTCCAGATTCTTTTATGATGGATGACAGCTTGTGGGGGGGCAAACTAGAGGGCTTCTAAAAATTTGCGGTGTTAGTGTTTGTGTTCCTGAAAACAAGTAGAAGAAAAATAGTTTTCCAATTTCCTAAGTATTGAAAAGAACATCCTACATTGTATAGTACAGTTAATTTAAAAAAAATGAATACGTATTTGGTTTTAGAGGGGGCGAGTTTAGTATACTCTCTCCATACTTGGAAAATAAAAAGAGAGGACAAAAAATACAGTGCTACTTACCTCCTATAAGGGCTACTCCATTTATGGGATGAAATGTCCGCTCTTGTGAAGGTGTCCCTTATTTAAATGTATACTATATATGTACAATATTGCATATAACACTATATATATATATATATAGTGTTAGCTTGTATCAATCTTGTCTTTTCACAGTGCCTATTCTAGCTAAGATATAATACTTCCGTATTTACCACGACAATGACCTTAAAAATCATCCCACGAGAGAAAAATAAATTATAATCTAAACCAGCGGTCGCCAACCGGTGGTCCGCAGAAAAAGCTGGACATTATTTGCATTTTTAATGATTTATTAATAATAAAACAAAAATAATATTCTAAGAAATTCTCATATTCTGAATGACAATTTCCACCTTTATATTGCACTAAATTCACGGAATGTGGTCCGCGGGATTTAAAATTATGCCGAAATTATAAATTATTAACCGAAAGGTTGGTGACTGTTGATCTAAACTAACTATCATAATCTAACTAACTTACTCTATCATAATCATATTTATCATAAATTTGGTTATTGGTTACATCGAGCATTTTGGATTTCACGGGGTTTACGATATGCCCATAGCTCCAGAATTAAAGACCCCGTTATTGCCAGAGCCGTAGCCAGACTGGGACCAAAGGGGTTGCCCCCCCCCCCCGAAAATATTTTTGGTTCAAATTTTGTCATTTTTTTCAAAATAAATTATTGTCAAATTTTATTTTAAATTTTTTGTTTTGTACGAAATTTCACATGACAGTGGAAATCGTTCTTTAACGTTAAAAATATATTCAAAATAGATTTCTACTGTAGATCAGTTCTTAGATTTTTTCTCTCTCTCTACCCTTATTATAGAGTAGGCTTCATCTACTCTATAATATATCTCGTAAAATAATATATAAGGGTAAGAAAATTATGTATTTTAGTATACTACCTCTACAATTTTCAGTGATAAAATTTACATTAAGAAATTTATTCATTAATGTTAAATATATTAGTCTGCTTAGATATTTAATATTATTGATAAAATATATCCCAAAACATTAATGAATTTTAAGCCCCTGGCTCTGTGCCCCAGTAACAAGCGTCTAAATACTGGCCTGGTTATTGCTATCAATAAAATAGTTCAACTATTAGGTAATAATACATTTATTCCATTTCACGCGGTGGTTAAATTTCAACGTTACTTCCGCATTCCATAAAACAGTTTTTTATTTTAGCCCACACAACATACTGATTAACTATCTTCGAGGAAACGTTAACAGACCACCCTAAATCACTTTTAAAAACATTAAAAATGTATCTTTTAAGAAACGTGTATGTCTCTTTTCCATTATAACAAAAATTCAGTTTAGAATTCTTAACTCGGCTTTTTAATCCTATCATATTGCTTTAATCTCGCTGTATTCCACGCACATTGAGCACACACAAATGCGAAAACGTATACGTAATATTTATTTTTTAATTAACTTTGTTATTTTAATGAATTTAATTTTGCTAGTTTAATGAACTTAACTTTGGTAGTTTGATAAATTTCACTCTGTTAGTTTAACGAATTTAACTTTGGTAGTTTAATGAATTTAACTTTGTTAGTTTGATGAATTTAACTTTGGTAGTTTGATGAATTTAACTTTGTTAGTTCAATGAATTTAGCTTTGCTGGTTTAATGAATTTAACTTTGTAAGTTTAATGAATTTCACTCTGTTAGTTTAATGAATTTAACTTTGTTAGTTTAATGAATTTAACTTTGTTAGTTTAATGAATTTCACTCTGTTAGTTTAATGAATTTCACTCTGTTAGTTTAATGAATTTAACTTTGCTAGTTTAATGAATTTAACCTTATTAGTACGATGAATGTAACTTTGCTAGTTCAATGAATTTAGCGTTGTTAGTTTAATGAATTTAGCTTTGTTAGTTTAATGAATTTAACTTCGTTAGTTTGATGAATTTAACTTTGTTAATTCAATGAATTCAACTTTGTTAATTCAATGAATTTAGCTTTGCTGGTTTAATGAATTTAACTTTGTTAGTTTAATGAATTTAATTTGTTGGTCATAGTTTGATATGTTAGCCAATGTTAATTTTTGCTTACTAGGGGGGGGGGTTGAAATGGCCAAAATATTGCTTACGTAATGCTTGAAGGTTCCCTAAGTGGGGTTATAGGCTCAATGGGGGCGGGAGTTACAAAACTACAACTCACATTCCCATGTTAAATACACAAAATTTCGTTGCAATGAAGGGGGTTACAACCCAAAAACCCCTTGGCTACGTCTATGAAAGTACCTAGTTTTGTTTTCCAGTATCCTAGTCCAGTTTCAATGGTGAACGTTCAACGAATTATCCAAGGTGAAGATATTACATTTATTACATTCAACTTTTTCGTACGAAATATAAATTTCTTCATACAAACTGTTCATCGTGTACTAACAATATATTTTCGTATATTAAATATTTGTTTCTCGACGTGTAAAAATTACAAGTGTCCTTTTGTATGGTTGACACAGCCTTCATTGTTATTCACGTGGGAACTCAAAATCACTCGTTGTCCTTGCAAAGGGTATGTGCTTTACGTGGTTGACGTCTGAGTTCAGTAAGTTCCCATGTGAATGACAAATAAGACTGTAACTGCACCGACCACCAAGATGAAAACAACGTGAAGCATAGTTTTCATCAACACGTTGGGTTGAAAACACTTACGCAAGTACGTGCATATATGGGTACTGACAGCACCCAAGATGAAACAAATTATACCCTTGTACCCAGTGGTGCCTAAATGCGGGGTTTAAGCATCTCACGCTGCATATTGGGGCACGTTTTTTTCTTTAATATCGAATCGCACGTAAGCCTTTTAAAAGATACTTAAGTCCCTCATAATTTTTGACTTTCTACGCTCCTGCATTTACCCAATATTGGGCAATCGGTATTCGTTGAAAATACCATGCGGGGTGGGGGGGTACTCAGTTTTGCAGGATGATATGAATTCAACCAATCAATAAAATAAACTGAAATAATTCTCAACGTATTTATTGCGTATAATTTAAACAAAATCTCAAAGAAGAACACAATTGCATTTCAACAAGTTACCCGCTAGTCTTCATCAGGAGATAAACACTGTAAACACGAGGCGTGTTGCCATCCTTTGGAACAGTTATTTTAAAACGTTGCTGTGGTCACTGTTCTAGGACTGGCTCTGTTGTTAGTGCCGTCTCTGGTAGCGTGGCAATCCAGGCGCTGCTGAAGAAAGGCATGGTTTTATGGTCATTAACTATGGTGGAAGAGTTGGCTTTAATATAATACGATTCTAAAAAGTCTAGTTCGAGTGGAGACCTTGGTTGACAAAATAAAGTGGGTTCGTCAAAGTTGAATTTGTGGTTATTTTCCGAACAGTGGACCGCGATGGAAGACTTTTGGAATTCGGCCCTTTTTTACGTTGTTTTGATGTTCTTTTAACGTATGTTTCAAGGCACGTTTAGTTTGGTCGATGTACGAAAAGCCACATTGGCAAAATATTTGATACACTCCCCAACGTTCGGTGAGGGAGCAGCAATCTTTGATTTTGGATGTAGAAATTTTATTGCACGGGGACAATGTGACGCCAAAATTTGCTTTTTTTTTTTTAATTTTTTGCCACGGCAAAACTAAATTTCGGAAAAACGGAAGGGTGACGAAGCCGGAGAAGTCTTCTGCTATGGAGTGGTTGGAAAGAGATATTATGGGGCGAGGTCTGCTTGTTTTTGTCAGTGCCCGATTGATGATATTGTGGTTAAAACCCCTGTCGACAGCCATGTGTTTCAATACATCTAATTCCTGGGCTAGTAATGCAGGAGTTGAACAAAGTTGTACAGCCAGAAACACAAAGGTGTAAAATGCCGCCATCTTTTGCTTAATAGGATGGCAAGATTTGGCATGCGGAGGGAGGGAAACTGAGGACGGCTTCCGAAATACTGTAATAATAAATTTTGTGATTTCTTGATCAAAATATCAAGAACGCGGAGTGAATTATTCTTTTCTATACAGAAAAGAATAATTATATATAGAAATATTAGTTATAGAAATTATTATTAATTATAGTTATAGAAATTATTATTCTTTTCTATATAGAAAAGAAAGGGTTATAAAAAAGGAATAATTCACTCTCTATGTAGAAAAGAAAGGGTTATAGAAATTATTATTCTTTTCTATATAGAAAAGAAAGGGTTATAAAAAAGAAAAATTCACTCTCTATATAGAGAAGAAAGGGTTATAGGTAGCTATAGAAGGGGTTATAGAAGTTATAGAGCTTTGTGATATGTGCTTTTAAGGACATTTTCAGTGAAGATAACACTTGAAAACCCTCGACGTTCTTCAGTTAATTGCATCTAATGGTTTATCCCTTCCTAATTTAACAATTGCATTTAGAATATTATTGACCATTCCTGTAACTGTAGCCAATAGTGAACGTTCATTTTTAAAATAGAAGTTGACACATTTAAAAGCAAACATTTTGGAGGAGCGACTTGTAAATCTTACGTTAATATCAATAGAAAATGATATACTTGCCGCAATAGCTGTTATGAATGTTATTTCTGACTTTGTAAATATGGAAGCAAGAAAGGTAATTTTTTAAATATGAAAGCAAAAAAGATCATTTTATAAATAAAACTGTACTCCAATTAAGTTTCGTATTCGTTTATTTATTTATTTTTAGTGGTTCATTTATTCATTCATTCTGATTATTTTCGTAGTATGTGAAAATGTGGCCAGTATAATTTTTGATAATTTTTATTTTTCACGAGGGAAGGGGTGGGGCTCAAATCTACTTTGCGCGTCGGCGCCGAAGAACCTCGAGCCGACCCAGATATCAATAATACAAATTTCTCGGACACTCGTAAATAAATAAAATTAAAATAACACTTGTGTTTAAATGGCACCGGGTCCCTTAAAAATCTCTTTGGGGCGGGCCCCGAAGTTGCGAAGTCTGGGCCCACTTGGCCTATGCATAAACTCGGCACTGAGAACAACAATTCCGTTTTGGGTGAATGAGTTCCGCTGTCGATGGAAATTAACCGCCCATCGTAGTGTGTTAATACGCAACTGCAATAAGCATTTTGCGTAAGGCCTAACTCTGGCACTATAATTCCATATGCATCCAACCTGTCGTCGGCCCGTTTTTCAGCGACCCTTTTTTTTGGTCAGCGCTTTTTTCCAGGCTACTTTTTCCGTGATATTAGTGGATGTGGGGCTATATATATATATATATTTAGGAGGGCTATACCAATGCACACTATAATTGATATAGTCATAGGGGTGTCATCAATTCACTCCTCCTACTTAGCCAGTGTTAACCCCTTTAATGATACCAAGAGGCTTATGTGGTCTTCAGTCATTATTTTAACTTTAATTTTGTGTTATGCCCTCTTTGTGCGATGTTTTTATTACACATACTATTAAACTTATCCTCATTTATATAGATTTTCTCATTGCCTCTCATCCTAGGAAGACAGGCAGCCTTCAAGGGTTGATACCATACCATAGGCGTACGCAGAAAGTTCATACGGTGGGTTTTATAGGCTTCATGGATCGTTACAGAGCTACAACTGATATATTCCTATGTTAAATATATAAAATTTCATTGCAATGCGGGGTTACAACCCCATCCATCAACACGCCCTGCGTACGCCAGAGTACCATACTACTACATTACTTTTGTGATTGAAGAGAGGACTGAATTCGAGATACAGTACTTGGACTTTTAAATAGAAGCCAAAAGCAAAACCAATGAAATATCCAAGGTTAGTTTATATTGTTTAATATTAGAATTCCGTTTAATAACGCTATCTATTCAAGGGTAGTTTACACGTCGACAAAATAGCATTCGAAAACGCATAAAGGCAATTACAGGTCGTCGAAACCCTGATTGTTGCGTCTACTCCCGTCCAAGGATAGTACTGATTGACTAGACGGCGCCACATGTGTTTATGCGGATGGGGAATATCGTAAGCCACAGGAAGAATAAAATTTCCAGAACTCTGGCATCGGTTGGAACATATTTTCCCTGTAGGCCTATTTTGTTGATTAACGATTGCTTTAATTGCAGATCGTATACATTCGTTCGTTTATTGATTGCGCAAAAATCGGGGAGAAGAGTGGGCACACATTCTGAGTCTGTATTATCAGAATATACACGACTTATAATTCTGAAAATACAGCAGTCTCTTTAATCCGATTTTCTTTTTTTTTTTTTCAGTCCGTTACGGTT
>QLNU02014802.1:158767774-158807357 GCA_006491805.2 Dysdera silvatica | reverse complement strand
GATCAAAAAAGAAACATTTGGGTGAGAGAGCAAACAGGTGTAGAGGACATCATTGTTGAAGTAAAGAGGCTGAAATGGCGATAGGCCGGGCATATTGCAAGAAAAATTGATCGACGATGGACAATTGAAATTCTCAACTGGATTCCAAGAGACCACCGAAGACCAAAAAATTCCTAAAACTAGATAGGTGGATCAAATAAGAAAACAGATTGGAGTGACATGGAAGCGAGTTTCTTAGGATAGACTTGTGTGAAAATCATTTGGAGAGATTTTCATCCAGCACTGTGGATAGATAATGGTTGAATATGATGATGATATAGAGTTATAGCTCTGTTACAACGCACCCCCCCCCACTCTCTTCCGTATGAACTTTTCACGCAAGCTAATGCTGGAAACATGTTAGCACTGAAATTGAAATATTTTTTCTGCTTTTTAATCCCGCAAATACTATTTTCAGACATTTTTTTTTTTTTGGAATGTAAGTACGACGACTTGCCGAAACTGAAAAATGGATTTTGTTACCTATTCGAAACGCAATGTAAAATTTAAAAACAAAATATACAAGCAAAACCGCTTTGCGACAATTTGCTCATATGATGGCCTCGAATTATAATCGTATCAGATGCCAGTTTAGAAGTATGATACTGCGGGCCGCAGTGGCGGATTACTCGAAGTATGGATTTTGCGGCCGCACGGGGCCTCGCAAACGATGAACCTCCAAATGCTTGGAATATGTCACTTCCCACTTAGCTATCCCTCCCCCTATAAAAAACGTATCTGTGTAAAAATTTGCATTTGAAAATAAAATAGTCATTTTTGTAGTCACATTTCACCCATACTAATGCATAGCGATGCCAAAGAATATAGATATAACTACAGTGAAAATCGTTTATAACGACCAATTGCATATAACGGTTATAACGACATCGTATATAACGACGGCGATTTTGTAGTCTACGTAGATTCTAAGTAGGGAAATTCGTATCGGATATAACGACGCGACTTGACAGTCATAAAGCAGCAATTACATTTGTTTTCTACATTATATACTTTAGTAGTATTTTCTACAATTTTTTCAATTTAAAAAACTAAGGAAGTACTATGTACTTAGTATAGCTATAACATAATATAAATGGAAATTAAATTCATTATAATTAAGTATTTATTTAATTTTGAAACCAAAAAGTTTAATAGTTTTTGCTGTCAAAATAATGTATAAAACTCTAGAGTACATTGCTATAGGCTACTATGATTTTAAAAAGACATCCTTTATAACGACTATCGTTTATAACGACCGAATTTTCACGGTCCCTTGGAGGTCATTATATCAGATTTCCACTGTATGTTCTTGGTACGGGAATAAAGGAAAAAGTATTGCACCGTACTGTTCGTTCACGAAAAGTAGTCCGATGGTACCGTTAGAAATAACGGGAGCTGACGTCACAAACGGCCTAGCCGATTACAGCAGAGGGGAGGACGTCATTTCAGAACTGGTTCACCCCTCTGTTGTAATCGGACGTCATCTCCCGTTAATTCTAACGGTACCATCGGACTACTTTTCGTGAACGAACTATACCTCTCATCAACCATATGTGATGAATTCAATCATCTAATGGCAGATAAAGTGGGAAAAAGCATAAGGGAAGTACAGAAAGCTCAATAGCTTTCCCTCGGTACTGATTCATCTCCAGATATATCTCACTGTGATCAATTTACTCTTACGTTGAGGTACGTAAATGCGACGGCCATTCGGAAGAACATATCTTAGAATTCCTTCACATCTACTCCTCCACTGGTGAATATTTAACAAACGCGTTTGAAGTGCAAAAAACAAAATGTGTTTCAAGTGCTTGAAAAGAAGTATGGAATAAATATGGCTGACTATCGTGGCCAAACGTACGATGATGCCTCAAACATATCGGGAAAATACGACGTAGTGCAGGCTAGAATACTACAGTTCAATAAATTTGCAGTCTGCATAATTTGTGCTGCCCACTCGCTACGTCTTATAGGGAAATTAGCCACCGATTCATGCAGAGTAGCTGCAGACTTTTTTTAGATTAGTGCAGTTATTATATGATTTTTTCTTTATTTCCACACATCGATGGGAAAAATTGACAAATTGCTTGTCATTAAACGAACATGGAAGGAAGTCGACTGTGAAAAAATTGATCGAAACTAGATCGTATTGTCAAGCTGAAGCAATATTGGCGCTGCATTTAATTTATGACGCGATTCTAGAACGTTCGTTGAAAATCTCAACTGATACCTAAGAAAGAAAAGAAACGTGTACACAGGCAAGGCAATTATACAAAAAGCTCTGTGTACTAGAAAATCGGTCCAGGTGCATCATGTGGAATGTGATTTTTGAACGTTTCGACATAATATTTACAATAGGTCACAATGTAGCTGAACACGGCAATTGATCTTTTTCATCACTACGTAAGTTTATGTCAAATCTTAGAGAACAATTTAATCAGATAGAAAGCAAGGCGCTCAATGCATCTTCGTATAAATTGTATCTGACTGAAAGCAAAAGAAAAAAGATCTGCAAGATTTTCCCAAATGAAACGAAGAGCACTGATGAAGAAGACACAGAGTTGCTATTACAAAGAAGCATCCGATTCAGAGATGGGACGTTCAAGTTTATAACTGACTTGCAAACAGCAGCCTTATAAACGCGAACTGACCAATACATCGTCCTCCAGAAGAGGTTTTGCTTCTTAACGAAAATGTGCAGTTCCGATTTGAATGATACCAGAAATAGCGAAAAGAAATTTTTGTGTCACTATAACGAGTTCGATGATACTTTTCCAGAAAAATTCACGTACATTTGATAAAAGAGAAAATAGATAATCCTACTGTTACAAATTTATATCAGCTACTAAAGAACAATGACCTTGTTTCCGCATTCCCGAATGTGGACATTGTATTTAGAACATACTTGGCATTTCACAACTGTCATATGCAGAAGGGAAAAGATCATTTTCTAAAATGGAACGCATTAAGAGAGGAGCACGCTAAAAAATGACAGACAAAAGGTTAAATTCCTTGTCTTTACTTTTTATTAAAACCGATTTGACGGGACAGTTGGGTTTCAATGACATAATAGAGACGTTCGTTGTTTCAAAATCTCGAAGTTTTCATTTGAAAATAAAGTACTTGTGAATACGTTTCCATTCTGCATAGAGGAATTATATTAATTGCAAATAAAAATGAATGATTCTTCATATAGATTTCTTTTTATATATTCTATGACTAGAAGTTATGGCGTCACAAGAGCGCAAAGCCAAGCCGGGACGTAGAACTGCGCACGAGTCCTGGTTTCCACCCTATCGCTTAAAACATGTGGCTGTGCATCTGGCTTTGCTTCTTTTGCTGGTTTCGGCCATACATGAGTTACAAGCGTAACTATTCACATCATTCTTATGCACTTTTAAGTTTCTGGATGAATCCAATAGTTTCGGACATGGTCTATTAGTTTCTGCATCTGCTGCAAGAGCATTTGCGCCATCATTGTAAATATGCATCTTTTGCCGTGTTCAATGACTTGCTTACAACGAAAATAAAGGTACTTATCTGACTGCGTGTCTCGTTTCCCTATGTTATAACTTATTAGAGTTAGATATACATAGTTCGCAGCTGAAGTGGGAGTTGTAATTTGGCAGTCATGTTAAGCCAGTACTACTTACCAATTTAAGCCTACGTAGTACTCTCCGCAAATCGGCGGCAAAAGTCCCCATCTGCACGTGAGTGTTAAGCTAATTACGTTAACATATATTCGGGCTAATCTGTTGTGGTATCGTTTCAAAATATAGGGCCGGGAAGGGAGTGAGGGGCCTCAAAATCCCAAATCCGACAGGTGAGTGGGCCTCAAAATCTAGAACTCGAATAGGGTCACAAAATTCCTTAATCCGCCACTGAACCTGCTATACATTTGCTTTCAAAAGTTTTACAGTCACATTTTAAAATAAGGTTGCTTTTTAGCTCATTATTAATTGTCAAGCGGTATCAATTACTTTTGCAGTGTTTTGGTATGATGGCCGTCCACTAAAATTTTCTGGCGAAAGCGCCCGGGGAAATTATGTTGCAAACTCTCACTGTAGGCGTCTTATGGTTGTAGCCAACTAACAAAACGTAAAGAAACAGGGCAGCGGATGTTGCCAGCTAATTTAAATTTCCCATAAAGCACGGGGAATTTTTCAGCCGCCCACCCGTCGTCTGTTTGTTACGTGTGCACTCTAAAACGCACATACATCAAACAATTATATGGCGCAGTATAGCCCAGATGCTCTTGCGCCATAAAACATCCAAACAAACAAACAAACAAACATCAAACAATTATAGGTCATAGTAAAATAATGGTTTGTGAAGAAAGAATTTTACACATGAATAAGAAGTAATATGAACGACTGCAAAATTAAGGCGTCTTTTTTTTGTTCCATGGCTATCAGTAGAGTAGCAATTCAAAAATTGTGGGGAAGGGCGCTCGAACAGGGGTGGTGGCTTGAGCCCGTAAACCCCCATTTTCCTACGCCACTGCTGGCGACTATTTCGATTAAACTCTGTTAAAATTATTGCATGCACTCAGCAATTCCGTTACAACCGAAACCGTAAAAGCACCGGTAATAATGTGGCAACCTGCGTCGCATTCCCGGTTATGTGTAGATGTTATATTTGCTTTACCATTTAACTGTTATCAGTTCATCCTGATAACGCGATAAGAATTTGCAAGAGGTGCACATTTTACGTGAAGTTGTTTTTATGGCAGACGTTACAGACAAGCGCCGTGCAAACTTTCACGAAGTCACCTTTCCAGGCATCGCACGTTCACGCTGAAAAAACTCACTGGCATCAAATTGTGGTGACAGAACGATTTGACATGCTGTTGACAAGGGTTGTCAAGAGGTCTCTCAAAGTTCCGGTATAATGAATTAAAATAATTTCAAAATATTCAACCGGAATATGAAAAATCATGTTGCTTTTGACATGCAGACCTTTCAGAACCCCCACTGGGCTACGAGCAACGACCTCCGCTTGATTTTACCGCTCAGCACATTCATTAGTAAGAACAGAAAAACATAAGCCAAATAGCTTATGTATAAAACATTCATTTCTCATATTGCGCCATACTTTTATATTTGCGACCTCCCATTTTAGGAAAAATTGCATAACTCATAATGTATCATTAGTGATCCATTAGTCATTCGCCTAGGGCGCAGGGATTCCAGGGGCGCATTCCAATAAAATGCGAGTGTTTTTTAGTAATTAAGCACTTTCAGAGCGCAAATTTTGTTTCAACTGGGGCATATTCGTTTTGCCTAGGGCACGTGAAACCTTGCGACTTGCCTTGCCTATAATCTACAGTTATTTTAGTTAATAATACCGACGTATTCAGTTTATTATGCATAATATATTCGGTTTATTATTCGACGTATTAAGTTTATAGGATTGACGTATGAAGCGAATCGTTGCCTATTTCACTCGGGGGCTTGTTTGTTTGTTTGGCTTTTTTATGGCGCAAGAGCATCTGGGCTATACTGCGCCACACACTCGGAGGCACTCGTGATTGCGCAACAGGCTGGTCGTCGTAAGAATCGCATACAACCTGCATTTTTAACACTGCAGGGGTTAACGCGTTCATTCAATTTTAAGCTATTACGCTTATGTACAATTTCCACAAATAAAGTACTTGTAAACTAAATATATTCTTGTGTTACATTTCATTTTTCTATACTTATTGGGGGAGAACAAACATATCAAAGTCAGAAATGAAAATATAGTTAGATTCAGTGGCGTGCAGTCCATAGAAGCAATGTAAGCATTGCTTGCCTAATATCAATTTGAAACACATTTCCATTGCCAATTTAAATTAAGGAAAACTTAATTGTAAAACTTCGGTAAAATTTATGTTGCGTACCTGAAATTTTGTCTGAGGTCAAACTAGCCACTTCGAAATTTTTTGTCACTGGATGGCGCCACATTCTGAGGGTGAGACTGACGTCGGATCATAAGCAATGCAATTTCTGCATTCCAGCCATAAATGTTTAATTGTGGATCTCAATGGGCGCGGCTCCGAAAGCATTTCTCGTTATCGTATTTTCATTTCCTATTTTATCGTATTTTCAGCTTGAAATCTGTGAGTTCGTCAAATTAAACATCAATTAAATTTATAAATACTAATTGTTTTAATTTTTTAAGCCGCGCAGTGGCGGATCAAGCGGCTAGCGGACATGGCGGCCGCCAGGTGCCCTGAGCTCAAGAGATTCCTAGTTTAAAACTGCCACAACACAAAAAACGAAAGATTCAAAACTTAATATTATATTTACGTATTAAGTACAGAACGACCTTTTATTAAATTGAAGCTAATTAAAAGTCCAATTAGTTAAAAAATGAGTGCAGAAAGATTAAATCCTACTGTCACAACTAGGGCCCGGATTATATGCATATGCAATTGCATATTTTAGCTGTTTTTAGTGTTTTTGAATATAAATGCACAAAAACCATGAATTTCCAGAATAAATGCATATTTTAAGGGTTTTAGTAATTTTATTATTTCCTCATCCGAAAAATTTCACCACAACGCTTAGTTAAACTTCCCTCTTACTTCTTATCAGAAAGGAAAGGCAACGGAATTTGTAAACGTGCTATGTCCTAGGACGCCAAAATGTTGTCGTAGCTGAATTATAGCCACCATCCTTGTTATGAAGACCAAAGCTGAGTTTTACTGTGCTTGGCTGGCAATTGATTGAAAGTCAAATTAAAACAAACACTTATTCTAAATTTCCACACCATTTTCCTTCAGTGATAGACATCGTTCTATCATCGATAAACTATTCGTAATAGATAAACCGCAAAATTTATAAGTGCTGTTTAATATCTTTGTAGCTCTAGAAAGGGCTGCAATGCGGTGGCGCAGTGTGGTAACGCGTTCGCCTAGTGAAAGAAAGGGTGGGCACGCATGAGGTCAATGGAGCCGCATTTCAATTTATTATATATTATAAAAACCCACACCATAGTTACATAGTATTAAATATACAAATTTAATATGATTACATATTGTACCAAAGTCTTAAGTGCTGTGTAAATTATACATATGAGAAAATATAATTAAGAGAAAGAAAATACAAAATAATTATTTCAAAATTTAATAATAACTCCTAGATGGACCTATCGATGCAACCGAAGGTCTACTTTTGAAGCGATTACGTACAACTTCTATTCTTCATTAACCGATTCACTTTCTTAGTCAATTTAACAAGATTCGTAAAAAAAAAATTCTGGAATTAAAGAGGGATTTAAATTTTCGATGAGAGCCGTACTTCACTCAATGAAGAGCCGCATTTTCCCACCCTTGGTCTAGCGTGTCGTTAACTCGGGTTCGACTCCCAACGGTGCAAAGAACGTTTACTCAGAGATCTCCTAAAGATCGCGTGGCTCACTGTAAACCTGGGTTTGGTTCCCTAGGCCTTAAGAGGCTCAGATTCCTCGGAAAACAGTAGATCTCGGCGCAGAATGACCACTGTAGTCCTTGAGCCGTAAAACTACAAACAAACAAATCTGAAAGGACCTTTTTGGCCATAAAAATGACATACATTATATGATAGAAGATAAAGCTTAACTGCTTAGAACAACGAGAGATACATTGCGATATACAGTCATAGGATTTGTGATATATAAAACATATGATTTAATGTATATCGAGTTTTTCTACTTGGCTGTTAATAAATCTATTTGTTTTAAAATATGCGACATAAGATTTTCATGCGTTCAAATAATTTAGATCCATATTTATTCATTTCGAGTGCATGTTTATTCATTTCAAGCGCATGTTTATTCATTTTAAATGCATATATGTGGATATTTTGAGGTTCTTTAGTGCATATTATCATGATATTTTGCTGGTTTTTTAGTGTGGCCGGGTTTTACGCATAACTGTAGTTTCACCATTTATAATTAAATAAATGGAATTAGAATTAAATGAAATTAAACTATAATGGCAGAAACCCTCAATAACGCCATTTTTCTTATAAAAAGCTGAGGAGGAGAAGAACGGCTTTGATTTGACCTCTAGGCACGCGTTTTAATACTTATCCTCTGCGTATATATGCAGTCAAACTTCCATAAGTAAAACCTCCAGGGAAACGGGCAAAACTTCGAGTTATAGAATAATTAATTGATTACTACACATGAATTCAATAATAAGTTTTAAAATCATGCAAAATGCTGTACTTGCTATAAACTATGATTAAAAGGAAGTTTAACACGTACATATCTGTAAAAATGATATTTTATTAAAAAAAATTTTAATTTTTCCTTGCCGTTGCGATGCAAAAATTTCACTTAGAACGTGAGTCTCTAAATCAACGATAGTCTTAAAAATATTTTCAGACATTGATTCGCGGGATTCAACAAAGGATCTTAATATTTCGATTGCAGAAAAGGTGTCCTTAAAAGTAAGAACAGGACGTGAATTCTGCAACAGGACGTGAATTCTGCAACAGGACGTGAATTCTGCATCTCATCATCCTCAATAGGTGTCTCCTGAACATATATACATTGGTCATATTATACCTAGAACAAGAAATTTTGGACGAAATAGGTACTACAAAAACAATTGATGAATCTGCTAAAGAGAAACCAAGACATAAATTTATATACAAAACATTTTTAAGCACTAAGGTAATTTATTACTATTAAATTTTTTGAATAAATGTATGGTTTTTCTTGAAACGTTGAGCTTATTTATTAGCTACATATTGCCGGTTTAAGCAACCCACTAAAAATCATAAAAATCTTTATGAAAAAGTCCCCAGTTCCTTACATATTTTTGTTTTGTTTTTTGGAGGTTGGGCCTTAAAATTTTTACCGCCAGGGGCCCTCAATAAGCTTAATATACCTCCGTAAACGTCAAATAATCTTCATCTGATAAGCGATTTTCTAATCGCTTATAATAACGATAATGTTGACATCTAGTAGTATCGATACGAATTTTTATTGCATTTGTCAAAGTTATCCTTGTCCCCTATTGAAAAAAAAAATTATTACAAATATGAAAAAGAACTCCAACTTTCACAAAAGTGTTATTTATATATTTGCCAAAAAACAGAAGACTGGGATATTTTTTATATAAGTAGGACCAACTGTAACATACTATAAAAATAAAATTTACTTTGTTTACATGTCCCAAACATAAATATATTGCTTGCTTAAAGGAAAATGTCACCGCACGCCACATATTTGATTTAAGCATTTAAACCAGGTGTCCTAAAACTGAAGGCGGTTGAAGCCAAGTCGGATTAAATAAATAAATAAATAAATATGCAACGGTAGTGTAAGTTGTAGCTCAACCAACTTCCAACCAGGCAAGTTGTAGCTCAACCAACTTCCAACCAGGCAAGTTGTAGCGCAACCAACTTCCAACCAGGCAAGTCGCAGCACTCGTTTAAACAATGAACGATATTCATTATAACAAGCTCCTAACAAAATTCTTTGTTCTTCGCAGACAACTAAAATAAGCCGCATCTGGGCTGTAACTGATCCATCGTAGCGTGTGGGTCCGAATTGTCGTAGACACGAGTATTCGTCACAATCGAAAGTCGTAAAACCGAGTGTCTAAAATTTTGGTAGCAATTAGTACAAGGTAAAAAGCCATGGTATTCAAAATGTTACGGAAGAACGACATCATGGTTAATGTTTTCTACACTATCAAAATATTAAACTGAAATGTTTTTCGTAAGTCATTTTAAGAAAAGGGCCTAATACTACTTTTAACTGAAATGGTATGAAAATTTTCCTGCGGTATAAAAAAAATATACATTGAAAAATGTGTGTCGTTAAGGAAGGACAGAAAAAACATGAAATGATGTCCTTCCGTAACGGAGTTTTCAATGTTTTTTTCAATTTCGGTACAGTTAATTAAATAATACAACGCATTATTTTGAAAAGACTTGCAAGATTATGATGATATAATTTATTAGTTTTAATATGATATATAAAACATCATGCTTTTACAAATTTTAAACATGTCCCAAACTACCATGGCTTTACCCTACACTGGTGCATATAGATCAGTTGGTCTCAGTTCATTGTCTCAGGCCATTGAATCATGGTTGTTCATGGTCTCAGGTCATTGGATCAGTTGGTTGAAGATTCTATCAGTGTCGTTTTATTCAGTATCAATCGTATAGATTTGGGGGGACTGAGATTCCCCCCCACCAAATAAGCGCCATGGATTCATCAGCGAGTGGGTAGATGCTTTTCCTATCTAATCAAAGCACTTAAAATTTTATACGAACAGGTTTAATTAGAAATGAACAGAATATGTTTTTCGTCAACTGGAAAACATGTAAACTGCATTAGTATTATATAAAATAAAACACATCATTGCACTTGCGATTAGCAGCAATTGCGATAATGTGTTTTACTTTATATGACATTTTCGCGCAATGAGTTGTACATCTTTATTATGCATTAGTATGTCAGATAAAAGTTTGAATGTCATTATTTTTTCGCTTGCTTTTTCTTTAAAGTCGAAGACCTTCGATTTGAGTCGCTTCCGATTCGAGAGTTAATTTTTAGATATATAAAAATATACTTTACAGACAGATTAAAAATTAGGTACTCATGTCTGTACACATATATGTCTACTTAAGATGATGCTTTGGTTCAGTATTTATCCAGAGCAAACCTAAATACCAGAAATCTCCAATATTAAATACAATCACTTTGCAGAAGACAAAACTGCTTCTTTGTATCTAAACTAGCAAGCAAACAAACTGTATCTACAAAGGTACAATCCAAAATGCAGTGATAAGTCGCTATAACCATACTAAAGGGAATCAAATAATAAATAAAATAATACAATAAAATAAACAACATTTGTTATTAAACATAATTAGTTGAGGGGCTCCGATCTTCTAAACTCTCTGAGGGTCCGATCTTCTAAACTCTCATAAATGGCGCCGATTTCTACGTCATTGTACGACGAATAAAGTAATATTACATTCGACTATACATGGTATTTTAAATAGAAAAAAATACGTATTTTATTAACAGAAGTGGATCCACAGAGGGATTTCTTTTGTGGGAGGGGGATGTAAGATGCAGTAGGACTGACTCATAACGAGCCCGCATTTAGCGAGTTTCTGGATACAGCGAGGAAAATATGGATTTTGTTTGGTATAATGATTAAGCGCAATACAATTTAACTGCTTTTAACGGACAGGGCTTTTTTTTACGCCGTATTTAACGAGCAATAACAAAATAGTCAATCAACCTTTTAGCAAAAATTCCCTCGTTATATGCGGTTGATCACTAAAATCGGCGGTAGTAATAACCGATTTCCACCGCATTTTTATGTATTTGGGGCGGATTTCCCTAAGCACCCCCCCCTCCGTAGATCAGCCACTGTTATTAAGCAGTCACGGAGTCATGTCTTGCATAATTCCATACATTACATGCAGAGACATCTACATGGAGATGTCTTGCAGGTAAAATAGAAATCGTAAAAAGTGTAGTTTTTAAAGGGACTAATATTCTAGTTGTAAAGATATTCAGCTATTGAAATAAATATAGATAAATAAAACAAGAAGTATTTATTGTACGGAATAGGAATTCTCAAACTTTTTCTTCAGCGTACCATTTCGTCTTGCCCGAGTGTATTGGCGTAACCCCTGATAAAAATATAAAATGTATGGATGCCATAGAATAGATAACAAACAAGTAGTATGGGCGCCCATATGGGGTAAGCCACCCCCCACGGCCGTTCAAAAATTTTATTTGCCTAATTCTGCTATGCATTTAGTTTCAAAGGTTTTACAAGTAGATTTTAAAATAAGGTACTTTTTAGCTCATTACTAATTGTCAAACGGTATCAATTACTTTTGTAGCATTTTAGTATCTTGTACATTCACTAAAATGTTTGACAGCCTTGAGAAGAAGCTAACCATTTTTCTCAGCCCAACCTCCCTAGAAGTACTCATATGAACGCCCATGACAAATAGTATTTCTTTATAATTTTAGTCAATAACTAGTTGTACGTTTAATGAGATGGATGAGCGGTAAGTAAATCAATTCCGGAAACCGTTTGAGTGGGACACATATGCATATCGTTTTCAATTCACAGTTTTGGGTGGTATGTGGTTTCGATCATACACATCGTTGGAAAACCTTGTTCGCAACGGTAAGTCAATGGGAATAGTAAAAGATAGTGTAGGAGAATGAAGGCGAAAGGAACGAATTTAGAAACAGGGCGTCTAGCCAAATTCTGTTTCAAACTTCTCTGACTTTTCTAGGTTTTCCAGACCAAATCTTAATCGATTTTCAGTCCCTAATTACAGTAAACAACACACAACGCATTAAAATTTGCGTAATCAAAATAAGTTTTAAGGCCATAAAATCCATTAATGCAAGCCCCAAACAGTGGCGGATTAAGGGATTCTATGGCTCTGTTCAAGTTCTAGATTTTGAGGGCCCTTTCCCTCCCTCTCTCCCCGGCCGTATACTTTAAAATCCGTAACATCACAGGATAGCCCGAAAATATGTTAATGTAATTAGATGAAACACCTACGTGCAAGGGGGGTGGGGGGAGAGACTTTGTACTTTGTCGCCGATTTGGTGAAAGTAATTACGTAGCTTGAACTAGTATGCAGTACTGGCTTAACGTGACTGATTATAGCACTAAGACTACCAAAGTATACGAACTTACAACTCCCACTACGAACTATGTACATCTGACTCTAAGAAATTATGACGTAGGGAACTGAGACACGCAGTTGGACGAGTACTTTTATTTTCGTTGTCAGCAAGTCGTTGAAGATGGCAAAAGATGAATATTTGCAATGATGACGCAAATGCTCTTGCGTCAAATGTAAAAACTGATAGAACATGTCTAAAACAATTGGATTCATTTAGAAATTTACGAGTGCAAAAGGATAACGTGAACAGTTACGCTTGCAACTCCAGTATGACCACGGACTGCACAAAAAGCAAAGCCAGATTTTTGTGATGGAGTGGAAATCAGAGGGCGTGGGGGGTTCCACCTCACGGATTTTCTTTGCGCTGTTGTGATGCCATTACTTCTAGCTATATATAAAAAAGGGAATTTATAAGAAGAATCATTTATTTTTATTTGTAATTCATATAATTCCCTTGTGCAGAATGAAAACGTGCTCACAAGTATCTTATTTTCAAATGAAAACTTCATTAAATTGGAATTTTTTGGGAGTTTGAAACCGCGAACACATCTATTATGTCATTTAAATCCAATTGTCTCGTCATGTCGTTTTCTATGGAAAGCAAAAACAAACCTTTTGTTTGTCATTTTTTGTGCGTGCTCCCCTCTTAATGCGTTGCATTTTGGAAAACGATCTTTCCCCTTCTGCATTTGACACCTGAAGTGTTGGGTTTATCCTAAGGGCAATGTCCACATTCGGGAATGTAGAAACAAGATCTTTGTTCATTAGTAGATGATGTAAATTTGCAACAGTAGGATTCTATTTTCTCTTTTATCAAATATACGAATTGCATGAAATCTTCTGAAAAGTGTCACCGATATACTCGTTATAGTGACAAGAAACTTCCTTTGCACTATTTCTGGTATCACTCAAATCGGAACTACACGTTTTCGTTTAGAGGCCAAACCTCTTCCGCAGAACCATGTACTAGGCAGTTCGTTTCTGTAGGGCTGCTGTCAACAAGTCAACTATGGCGTTAAAAGTCTCAACTTTGAAGCGGGTGCTTCCTTGTGTGTTCAGTGCTCTTTGATTCATCTAGGAAAAGCTTTTGGGTCTATTTTTTGTTGATCTCAGTCAGGTAAAATTACGTATATTTTAACCAGTGTGAAACATAATGCGCACTCCTAGAAAACACTTCAATTACTTTTTTATTGTCAGAGTCTGCAGCGTTGTACGTGAAGCTGAAACATGTGCCGTTAGAGAAATACGCTTTGAGGATATTTTTTAATGCTTAAATCAACCATGCTTTTATTGAGCTTTCACAGTTCGTTATAGTTTCGTCTAAAGGGATATTTTATATACAAAGAAGTGGCTCAGGTAAGAGAGGGGGCTCGGATAACTCAACCCCCCTCCCCCCCATTTAGAAATAAAGTACATTGATGGTAAACCACTTGGTGTTTCGAAAAGCGACTTGATCTCCTTCCACCTACGCATAATTTTTAATCGCTACGCCTCTGATGCAAAGTACTTTGAAATTTACAAAATAAAATATAATTACTCCTTATATGGGGTCAGATTGCAAATGAACCTAAAGTAACATTTCAATATATTTTTTACGTTAATTCATTCTTACATTTGTAAGAATCTAGAAAAAAAAATTTTTTTTTTTTTTATTATGAAATGAGTCATTCCCACTATCAGAAAAATATCCACGATTTCTCCCAGATCCATTTTCCCGCCAAAATTTTATTTTTTTGGCGGGTTTGTTTGAATAACGGCTGTGCTATTGGCTTATGAACTATCAGACACTAGGTAAACGATGTTCACGTGATTACCAAGACTACGCACTCGTTATTGTCGATAACTTATCTTGATTCAAGCTCTTTCTCTTCTGACACCTATCTAATCTTATCCAACGACACAACACACTTATCCTTAGCGTATGCATTGCTCTATCTAGAACTGGAGTCAAGTATGCAACAGCACGCGCCCAGCCCACTTCCACTAAATCAACTGTCAATGGTCGACTAGACGTGCACAGCAACAACTGTTCGACGTAGCAATTCCAAATTGGACGAGCAAAAGCTTACATCGTTGTAAAATTGGACGAACAGTTTTAGCTTTTCCTAATCATTGCTTATAACAGTGGTTTTGGAACTCACTTTCGGTTCTATACAAAAAGTGACACTCAAATTTCTCTAAAATATCTATTACAGTAGAAGCTCTTCAATCCGATATTCATTGGTTCGGCACATTCTATAATCCGGCATCGATCGAGCTGCTCGCGTTCGGTTTTTTCGGTTGGATTTGGGCGTTCATTTACCTTGCCCTCTAAGTCGGATGAAGAAGGAGACATGGCAGATGAGGCTAAAGTTTCCTTCTTCATACGACTTAGAGAAGAAGAAGGAGACATGGCAGATGAAACTAAAGTCTCGTGGAAACAGGCTTCTGAATCATTAAATACATTTATAAAATTTACAGAATCCAACAAAAGCCATTACTATGCACAACTCAAATTTGTGTATTAATCTGTAACGATTGTTTTTAAGAAAAGATCCGAATCGCGGAAGCAACGTGACATAGCTTTTTTTTTTAACAGTAACGCTCATGTGTATTTTATCCTGTCATACAGCAGCTTATTACGACTTGTTTTAAATATCATTGTACTGTATTAATTTTTCTTTGGTATTCCCGTTAAAACCATATTAACGTTCGATAATCCGACAGAATTGCTAATCCGGTAAGTGCCGGATTAATGAGCTTCTACTGTATAATGGAAGTTGTAATTAATTAGGACCTAATTGGTTGATTCACAATAGTAACTGTACTGTTATAAAATTTTTCGAACCAGTAGTTCTTGATTTTTCTGTACTCTTCTCGTCTTTTATATATGTTCTAAATTTTTGTTAAAAAAAAAAAAACAAAATGCGCAATTCATTTCAAAATCTTCTATCATAACTAGTGAGATGCGACATTGTGGTCATTGTAGTTTTAAATTAACCAATTTTAAAAAACACAACAACTTGTTTGTGATGGGTAATAGATCTATATTATGTATGGCGCATGTAAAATACATACATGTCAGCAGGCAATGATGGGGTTAGGGGCAGGCAAATGACCTGTGGCCCGGTTCGAGGTCTCAATAAGACAACAAACACAGTTTATCGTTAAACGTAATTAGTTCGGGGGCCCCGATCTGCTAAACTGTCTAATGACCCCGTAACTCCTGTGCCCGGCACTGCACGAGGGCGACCATGGCCGGTGGCCATAATAGCACTCGCAGAGGTGGTAACAGCTCTACGGCACGTAGGCAGCAAGGTACCTAGAAACCTGTCCTGTTACCGGGAAGAACATTTTCGCATGCTGTGTGAATTTGGATTTGGAATGTTGTGTCCAAATTCTACCGTCCTGTGCAAAGTAGGTTTTTTACATATCAACGAAAAAAAAAAGGAAGAAAAACTGTTGATAGTTGCAAAATAAACTACTACATGCAAGAAGCACTATTCTATGGCAGTGTTTTTCAGGACGTGTTGTTCTGTCAAACCTCGGGTTTCCGCAAGTAATTTGTAAAGTATCGTCGAAATTTAAAATAAATAAATAATTATAAATTATCTTCTACATGGTCCTCACCTAGCTTAGTGTTTTTCGAAGTGTGTTTCGTAAACAACCCGACGACTCTCTAGGAGTTCCGCGAATATAAGTATCTACAGTAAAAAATATCGCCGGAATTTAAAAAAAAAAAATTATATATTATTTTCTACATGGTCCTCACTTAGCACAGTGTTTTTCGAAGTGTGTTTCATGAAATCCCAGGGTACACCGACGACCCTCCAGGGGTTCCGCGAGCAATTTGTAAAGTATCGCTAAAATTTTTAAGAAAATTTATAGATTGTTTTCTACATGGCAATCTACATGGCGTGAGTAGCACGGCGTTTTTCGAAGTGTGTTCCGCAGAACCCCAGAGCATTCCGTCGACTCTCAAGCAATTTGTAAAATATCGCCGAATTTTTGAAGAAAATTTATAAATTGTTTTCGACATGGCCATCGCTTATCTCAGTGTTCTGAGTAAGGGCGGATCCAGCGAGAGGTAATCGCCCCTTGGTCTGGGTTAAATAGAAAAAAATAAAGTTGATGAAGAATATCTTATGTATTGTTTGTTACGACTGTAATAAACAAAAGTATTACATTGGCGTCCAAAGTCTCTAAGTCTTGGAGAAATGCGATCAAGACGTTTTTCCACGAATCTACAAGTTTCTCGCCCTTCAAACTACGTTTTCAGTAGGTGTTGCTTCAGCAGAATGTAGTTTTTTATCGTTGAAGCGCCGTCAAACTTGGCTTCGAACGCGGATGACAGAAGAGACTTTTAATACACACCCACAGAGACATTCATATTGATGTAAATAAAGTGATTGACAAATTTTCAAAGAAACCAAGCTGGCTTGACTTTGCACTATAAACTTCAAGTTTTTTAAAAAGTCGCTTATTATAAAAAAAGTAAAATAATTACGATGTTTTTGTAGTTTAAATTTAAACTTGTTCTATTAATTACATTGTAAATTATCGTTTTGGTTATTGTATATGTCTCCTTTACTAGCTTATCCTTCTGTCATACTTGACTATAATCTACCCTAAACCATATAGTTTAATTAAAGGAAAGCCCAACTCTACTTCTTTGTCTTAAATTAAATATTTTGGTGAGTATAAAGGAATACTAGTAATATAACAACATTTACCTAAACTATTTAATAGTCCAAAACTAAAACTTTTCCCGGTAAGAGCCCTCGAAACCGCTTTCTACGTAATAACATCCTGGATCCGCCCTTGATTCCGGGGAATCCCAGGGCACCCCAACGGCCCTCAAGAGATTCCACAAGCAATTTTTAAAATATCGCCGAATTTTTTTTAAAAAAATTATAAATTGTTTTCTACATAGCAATTATTTAGCTCAGTGTTCTTCGAAGTGTGTTTCGCGGAATCCTAGAGTAACCCGACGACTCTTCTGGGGTTCCGCAAACGATTTGTAGAACTACGGTAGTTACAATCTACAAACAATTTATAGAGTGCGGAGAATTCCGAGATCATCAGTAAATTCTGTAATTTCTCCCCCGTGACAACCATTAACTTAAGAGTTAACTAACTATACTGCATAGTGGGTGTATACAGTAGCGTCGCTGGGGGGGAGGGGGGCAAGGGGGCAACCGTTCCGGGCGCCACAATTCGTTGGGCGGCAATTAGCTTTTAAAAACAATGACAGGCACAACAATTACACAATAACAGTCACTTGCCCTGGGCGGCAAAATATCCAGCTACGCCACTGGGTATACAGAAATTTGATACTTTTTGTACCCTTTGTATTTTAAACACATTCATTTATAATGATTAAAATAAAGTAAATCAATAAAAAATAAGGTGAACAAAATCATATTAAAAAAAAAAAATTGTTTACAAAACTTGGATTCATCCAAAAGACCGCAGGTTCCTAACCCCTAGCCTAGAGCTTCTAATGTAAATCCGACAATGTACCTGATATATATGCGTAATCTAACGGGGGCAAATGACCACCAGTTTTTTTAGAACAGCGGCAAAATCGTATTTTTTCACTTAATGTTTTTGGGGGTTCTTTTTGCCACCCCTAGTTTATGCTATATTTAATCATGGACGTACGCATGGGGGTGTTGATGGCGGTTGTTACCCCCCGTGAACGAAATTTTGTATATTTAACATAGGAATATGTGAGTTGCAGCTCTGTAACCCCCCATTAAGCCTGTAGGGACGTTTGGAGCTGAAATCGCGATCCCAAACGTACCTTGACCTTTTGGTCGTTGCGCATGGGCGGTAATGCCTAAACATAGTTTAAATTGTAATATACTGTGATAAACTCTCTCTCTTCTCTTTCGTACCCTCATCGCTTGTTGCTGCTAAATGCAATATTCGAAGTAGCTGGCTCACCAAACGAGCACGATGTTACAACGATGTTTCGCTAGATGATTATCGTTAACAAATTTTGTTTGCTAGGAAGCAGTTCGAAGTTCTGTTGCCGCTTATAACCTAGTCAGTATTATTAAATCGTTAAGTTTCTGCGAACTGGCTATATATATTGCTCTTTCTTAACGCCATACACGAAGTTATCACTTATTCAAGCCGTTAATGACATGCCAGAATTCCAATCAACATGATGTTGTGGTGGCCTAGTTGCCTTTTACGTTGATAAGCCGCAAACACTGCGTTTGATATCAGAGGCATACTGCCTTTCCCCCACTCGACAAGCCTATAACCCCCACTTACGAACTCTCTGCGTACGCCTACGTATTTAAACCTCAAGCTATGCTTTTATGATATATTTAAATCGTGGTTGTTTCGGCGGGAAAGCCCAAAACTGAAAAACGTTAAAGCACTAAAGATGACATCATAAGGTGCTGCCATCTGTAGGAGAATTATAGAATTAAATCCTCGAAAGAATTTATAATTTTACAAGCCATGTTCGATTGTTTTTATGAATAAAAACAGAAAGCATAAATTTGATCTTTCAAGCATATCATTATTTTGGCCTCAAAATGGTATTCGGAGGATAATTTTCTCTATTTTTATTGATTTCACAAGCTGAAAACATTGAAATTTTTAAGCTTAAAATCGAATCAGCACGTACTAGCGTAAAATGAATGATCCCCATGGGGAATGGGAACTCCCCCCCACTTCCACATCCGCAAGGATATTTTGAGATATTTAATTACTCGTATGAAATTTTCACTCCTGTCAGAGTCGTGACCAGCGCCCTGAAAAAAAAAATTTTTTTTTTCAAAATAAATTATTTTAGAATTTTATTTAATTTTTTTTTGTTTCGTAAAAAATTGTACACGACACTGGAAATCGTTCTTTGACGTTAAAATATAGATTCCAAATGGATTTCTAGGGTTGATCTTGTGCACATAAAGTCTTTTATAGAGGCTTGAATCTTCATCTACACAACAATAGGGAAAAAATAAATTTTAAATTTTACCTCTATAAGTTTTCAACGCAAAAAATTATATTCAGAAATTCATTCATTAACGTTACATATATGAGTCTACGTAGATATTTAGTGTTATTAAATACATTGATAAAATACATCAAAACGTTAACGAATGGCAAGCCCGCTGTAGTTTTTCAAGCACCCCCTTATAAGAAACCTCTAGCTACAGGCCTAACTCGTAGATACGTCGGACTTCGAGCCGTGATATCAAATACACTAATTTATTATTTTTTTTATTGTAAATTCTTTAAGATCTTGCGGAGCATTTGATAGAGCGCTGAGGACCAACCACCAGTTGTCCGCAAACTACAGTTTTTGAAAAACACTGCACTAGAGTGTAGTGTGTTCCACGAAATTTCAAGGTACCTAGACGACATTCCAGCGGCTTTGGCAAGCAATTTATAAGATATCCCCCCATGATTTCAAGGAAAGCTTTGTAAATCCTGTAATTTCTCCCCACGATTTCGAGGAAAGCTTTGTAAATCCTGTAATTTCTCCCCACGATTTCGAGGAAAGCTTTGCAAATCCTGTAATTTTCCCCCACGATAATTACTTACAGTCAGTGGCGGATTTACCCATTGGCGTAAGCAGGGGGTGTGTTGACATTGCAATGCAGTTTTTTATATTTAACATAGGAATATGTAAGTTTCAGCGCTGTAACTTCCCATTGAACCTATAATCTCCCCTTACGAATTTTCTGTGTATGCCTATAGATTTACCAATAGGCTGAAGCTTACGGCGGTAAATTTTCGATGAAAATTTTGCCATCGAGAAGTTTACAAAGGCGGCCCTCATACTGTTGAGCCTGTAACCCGTTTAGCCATTACTAGAAGCCAGACAGAAAAGAAAACTATATAAATTTGTGAAAATCATAAAATACTGATGTAATTAGTTGAGTAATGATAAATGAATAACAATAGTAAGACAATTTTAAATTTCCCCGACGTTTCCAGACCAAATCATAATTAATTTCCAGTTGTTAATCATAGTAAACAACACACGATAACGCATTAAAATTTGCTAATCGAAAAAAAAAATTAAAGACCGTGAAATCCACTGACACAAACCCACTTATAACTCGGTCATAGTGAATTTACAAATGCAAAGATTGTTAAAAAACGCATTTCTTTGCACTAAAAACTTGCGTTAATTATTTACAACACCATTTTCTCATTTTTGAGATCATTACAAACAAGTTTAAATATATAACAGCAAAGCTGATGCTTCATCTTTTAATACGGGTCTAATTCTATTTGCTCTTAAAATACATTGGGGGGGAAGGGCCTCGAATCGAACGATAATAAATAACGAAATGCAGAATAAAGTTAAAAACGAAAGACGCACCAAATAAAATACATTAAATGTTATTTGTTTATGTTCTTTTTTGCTGTCTCTATTATAGGCGTACCAGATCAGCTGATGAACGATTTCACCTGCCTATCACAAACGAGCAGGTTCATTCGATGATTGAGTCATTTAATGATTTGACATATCAGGGCCGTTGCTAGTGGAGATGGCGAGAAGACCCACGCCAGGGGCGCAGGCTCACTTGCTACGTTCCTGCAGCATACCACAAGTCACTGCACTTGAGTCACTGCACGTGTTGGTCTTTCCATCCCATCCATTGTCAAACACAGGGGGGTGTTGATGGGGTTGTAACCCCCCCTTTTTGCAATGAAATTTTGTATATTTAACATAGGAATATGTGAGTTGTAGCTCTGTAACCCCACCTCATTGGGCCTATAACCTCCCCCCTTATGAACTTTCTGTGTACGCCCATGTCCCCACTCCATATTTTCTCCAAGTTGGCGCCTTTGGTGTACACTTAGTATAAATAACGTTGTATAATTCTGCAATATAAAAAGCAGGGTGTGGTCCCATGGCTCCATTTCTGTCTATACTATTAGAAACAAATCGTTTTTAATATACAAAACTTCCGGACCCAGGAAACAGAACGCTGTTCTATAAATATGGACCTCTGAGATAACACGAATCGCTTTGTTGCCATATGCAACATCCGTCCTGGAAATTATTTTGAAGTAAGTTTTATCACATATGAAGAAAAATAATTTTCAAACTCTTGGATGAAAACGAAAAACACCCATAGCTAAAACAAATAAATATTTATTGGAACGTTTACACTGTGGGGGTCGTATTGATGTGAGTATATATATATATATATACATATATATATTAATATATTACTAATTTTAAATAAATAAATCCATAATTTTATTTTGTGTGAAGTTTAAAATTTCGAAATAATTATTTAAAACTCCACATATGTATGTAAACAAGTAGGGGTACATTCAGGAATTACTGTCACTCTTTTACATTGCCCCGACAACTGTTATCACTGTTTTTGTTTCCTCGTGCGCAATTTATATTTTGAATGCTGCTGCCTAAAAATAAACAAACCGGTTATATTGGAATATAAAGGGATTATCAGGCATCTTTTAAAAAAATATTTTTCAGAAAACTCTGAAAAATCACTATCTTTTTATGAAAACTTTTCACAACTGAGATGTTGCGACAAAGTTTACAATTTCTTCATGTCGATGAATTAATTGTAGAACAAATTTATTAATAATAATTGTATTTTTATTTTACATATTTCTAAAATTCCAAGCATTAATAATAGTAAATAAATTATTTTAAATACTTTACTTTTATAAGTGTAGAGAAACGTGCCGAAGGGATGAAGCAATTCCTCACCTGACGGTTTTTTTTTTTTTGGCACTCCCGGGCCAAACAATTATTATTGTAGTCAGAGCCGATGAGAGGGGGTGGGCAGCAGGGGCTGCAGCCCAGTTGAAGTCTAAGGGTCCGCGCTGGCAAGGACCTACGCTGTGGGAGGGGGGGAGGCGGCCCAGGGAAGAGGTTATGGGGGGCTCGCGTTGGCTTTCGGTGCCCCTGATTGTAGTATATGCTGCTTCAGAAGTTAAAATGTTTAGGGTATAGTGAGAAAAACTTGAAACAATTACTTAAAAATCTTCGAGAAATATCAGTAAGCAAATGACAATATAACCTATTAACGTAGGTGCCGACTTGAAAAATTATTGAGATTCCAAAAATAAAAGCTAAACGTTCTCGTTTCTGCTTGTAGAGACTAGAGACTAGAGTTTTGTATTTTCTATGAACCCAGACAAAATGAAGAATTTTCTTTTATAAAAGGTGCAGGGAACAGGATATAAATAATGAAAATCTTGAAGAATTGATGACGAAAAACTTTGTGCTTCTATTTCTGTATGCGTATTTTCCCCACGAGCAAAAATATTAGGGGTTCGAGGAACCCACAACAAAATTATTGAGGGTGCAAAAAGTGTCTCGAACCCATGAAGTCGGCGCCACTGCCTATTAATAACTGTTTCAGCACAAATATTTGCCTGTCGGAAAATAGAACAAAGCATAACGAAAGCTGTGAGGAGTTACCGACTTGCTCGAAAAAAAAAATCGTGCTACCTAGACCATCGGCTGGATGCATTGAAGATATTTCCCCACACGCTTATGTCAGGCGGGTGAATATATTCCATACATGGAATGAGAAGCACAATTAGCGGAATACATTTGTTAAATATAAAATAAAGAAGGATTTTATGCAAGTTCCTATTTTATACTTCGGACAACAGATGGCAGCAGCATGCACTATTCACGATCGTTACCAATGACGAATACTAGTTTCCGAGACTTGCCGTCCAGACAAGTCAGTCAGTAGGTCAAAACATAGGGGTCGCTGCAAGTTTTTTTTATAGTTGCAATTATTTTTATATGGAATTCCATATCAAATTGTAAAAAAAAACAAAAAAAACAAATTCTTTATAACTGCTAGAATCACGTTTGGCATCAGCCGACTTATTCAAATTAGAGTTTCCAAAATTATTGGGTTGGGGTGGGGAGCCAGCATATATTATGAGCATTTATACATTACAATATATGTAAAATTGCAATTTATTTCAAATTATTTGGGGGGAGCTCGAGCCTCATGGGCCCATACAAAACTATACGCCTATGATCGACTTCCATCTTCCATCAACGACTGAAAACATTTCAGAAGAAGGTTCGTAAAAGACGAACCGAAATGTACAGTTCTTTGAGTAATTAAATTTGGTTTATATTTTCACGCGGTTTTTACTCGACAATCTGTTTTTTATAATTTTAAAATGCGCTGTGAAAATTTTCGTGAAACCATTCATACCAAACGTTTAACAACGCGTTTATGTTTCAACGTGGCTACCTCGCAATATTCCACTAATTGTTGTAAACTTCATATATTATTAAATATATTTTATCAACATGACATATTATAATTTTATATTTAATGTGTTTTCTTTACTTCGTTAAAAATGCTTTTATTATGCAAATAGGGCAACGGCGGACAGAAAGGCTCCAGGATTATTCGTTTAGGGAAAATTCAAGTATTACGTAAGCACCTTTGGGGAGAGAGGGCATTGCTGTTGTGCTTATTTTCCTGTTAGCCCATGTTAATTTTTGCTTAGGAGGGAGAGGGGTATAAAATGGCCAAAATATTGCTTATGTAATAATTCAACACTACCTTATAAGTGGGGTCGCGGATGCCGAAAAGGTTTGACTTCGGGGAGTGGGAAATACTGAGATATAAGCGGTAAGTACAGGCACATACAGAGGTTTAGAAAATGGGGGACCTGATAAACAAAATTTAAAGCGGAAGTTATACTTCGCTCATAAGCCGCATAATTCAAGCTTCTGAAAGAATGCGGTAACCTCAAAGCCCTCCCTTATAGACATCTTCGGATGTGTGCAAGCCATCCGCTGGTTTTCATGTTTTCTTGGCTTCTTTCAATATTCCATATTTCGTTATTTAAACAAGGACGAGGAAGGGCATGGAATTCTTTTCTTGTTCGGTCCCTTCACGGGTTGTTGGCCCTTTGGTTCAAAATAATATCTCGCCGCTTTTATTGATTAAATATTACTTAATTTAGAATTTGATATGTGAAATGTTTACTTTTATACTTATATATGTATAGTTTGTCATGCAAAAGAGAAATAATTTCTATTTTCATGAAATAAAACAGAAATTCTCGATATTGTCTTTTTTATTAATACTATTAAAAAGTCAAGGATATTATAATAAACGGTTTGCGGCCGCTTCTAAGATTGGCCGCCCGGATGCGGGGCACTTTTTAAACCCCCGCCAAAAATTGCTCTGTTAACTATCATAACTGGAGACAATAGGGCAAATATACCCAGGGGCCCGGAATGTTAAGGAGGGCCCGGTGTAATATTTCAGGGCCGTGCTTAGGGGAAGCGCGAACTGGGCGGACGTCCAGGGCCGCTGAAAAAATGCAGTGCATGCATGCACCAAGAAATAAGTTTTTAGCGGCCTTTATATACCTTCCCAGAGTATTTCATCAATTGACCTTTTGTGTGTGACGTTATATTTCCCATGACGTTGATGAAACTTCTAAATGGTGGTTAAAATAAATATACACGTTATTAGTCAAATGCGTTAGCATCAGTAAACTATGCACATTATCAAGGTGGCCTTATAGCCACTAAAGAGATCCCCCCCCCACTTCCTCCCGGTTTCCGACAAAAAAGCACTTATCGCAAAGTTCTGAGAAGCAGAAATTTACAGTTACATTGTGTCGGTCTTTGTGTTTATAATGCGGCAATAGACCTAAATAGAACCTTTTCATTTTCCCACAAAATCGAAGTTAAGCAAGAAATGCCAAGTGACTGATATCCTTATCAGACTTTATTTAGAAATGTCTATTTTTAACTTCGTTATTTTTTCTTTACCTTTGGCGTTTATGCTAGTTAAGAACTTCATTTTGTAATGCTAAACTCCGGTCAGTTTCGTTTTTAATCGTTGTGTTACGTTAAAACATTTTTGAGGGCCGCTAAAATCTGTTTCGCCCAGGGCCGCTAAAGCCGTAAGCACGCTCCTGAAAACTTTGATAACTTAACAAACGTAATTAGTTGGGGGCTCATAAATCCTGTTCCCAAGCCTGCTAACAAAGAATCCGCTAATTAAGAAATAAATTGCAGTCGTCTCTTCAAAAATCAAACTCTTGTACAATTAAAAAAAAATAAGTGCATTAATGTCTTTCTATCTATGCTTGACAACAGAAAGCACAGATAAGCTCGTCCAACCACATTGGACGAATAACGCTGTTCAACACCTGCTCATCTGGAAAACATCGTTACGCATGCTTGCTTAACTTCCAGGAATAAGATGATCGTCAGTCTGCGTGTCATTTACTTATATTATTAACGTTGAAGACATTTACACTGGGTTTAAATCCGAGAAAATCGTTACGTGATATCGTGTTCCGAATTTACACAGCAGGTATATAAGGGTTCCATCTCGTCTCGTGTCTCTCAATCCTTTTCCCTCTTCGGAAAAGTTTTAGAACAAATTTTTCAGACTGTCACGAAACACTCCGTCTGCACAAAATTACCACATTGATAATATATATCCTTTTTTGTGCAATCGTGGTTTCTCTAGCGATATCTTCATGGGCGGATTTACATTTTTGCCACCTTAGCCTGTGTTTTGCCGCCCCAATACTGTTTTTTGCCTCCCCTTCCTGAACCCATCCGCTCCCCTAACCTGTGGTAGGAACATAAAAATTGTTACATTCAATATACGCTACAAAAGTTTATATTAACAGTAAAAATGTTGAAAAACAAACTCATAAATTGAAACATAAACATTAAACAATATTAACTTATATTGAAGTATTATTTCTTTTTGGTATATAATAAATCAAATTCAATTTTATTGAAATAAATTTTAATTTTAGCAAAAATACAAGGGCCTATCAAGCACTGGAATTTAAATGGAAAGCATGACGTCTAGCTTTCTTCTCGGCAAAACATCTGATTATATCATCGTATGGTATTAAATTTTTTATATCAAACTTAATACACAAAATTTTGCCGCCCTAGCTTTTTTTTTTTTCAAATTCATTACTTTTTTTAATTATTATTAAGCGGTGCTTATACTTTATATACATTATATAGTTGCACCTGCTTATAACAAAATGGAGGCACGAATTTGTTGGTTAAAAGTGAATGATGTACCAATAACTGCTTAAAAATAAAGAATGTTTTTAGCCGAAGGTAAGCATCATATGCATGTATGACATAATTTTAATTAGAATGAGCATTCTCGAAAGGAATGCAAATTTAAATCATTATATGCAAGTTTAAGAAAAACAAAAAGGTAAAAATTTCAAATGAGCGCCATCTATTGCTTTAAAAAGATATAATTAATAATTTCCTCTGGACTCGAAAAACGGTATTTTTTGGAAGACGTTTCTTACTCAAAAGTAGCAATATAACTATAGCATATATTTAGTGCAAACTGGAAAACGTTCATTCTTTAAAGTGCGAACAATAATGCTGAAATTTAATTTATATTTAAGCCAGCGCCATTTATTATTGGTCTGTTATTGAAAATATGAATTGCTGTTAGAAGAGTGACGGATTTTCGAAATTTTAGTGAGCGAGTTACACAGCTGTCTATATGAAGAATCTTTTGCTGTTTTTTGGACTCATTTCGTTGCTCAGTTCTTTTATACGTTCTGAAAAAATTCTTGATTGGACGATATCCGTATATTCCGACGCACAAGAACTTGGATACACGTGAGTTTTGCCAAAAAGTTGTTATCAAAAAATTTTTTTACGAGTAGAGCCCGAAACTTTAAGCAAAATTCCACACATCCTTTTTTTTCTTTTTTGGCCTATTTTTAAATTCTTTCTGTAAAACGCTTTTCTTAAGACTTTTTCAACTATAAATGCCCATTCTTCGGCAATGTTTTGTCTTGAATCAATGCGGTGAATATACGCAAATCAACAACATATTGCTTGTGTTTGTCCTACTTCACAAAATCTGTGAAAGTTTGTCTACAAACACTAAGTAACAGCTGGCCAAAGAATCAACGCATCCGAAGCGTGACCAGCAGTGGCGGACACAGATCTTCATTTGGGGGGGGATCGGTCAAGGACAGAATTTGCCATGGTCTTGGAATAACACCCTTCATTTATCATGAAAGTTGGAATTTTTTACAGTGAAAAAATATATTTGGGGGTCATGACCCCTGTGACCTCCCCCTGAGCCCGCCCTTGGTGACCAGGGTAAGTTTTGGAATAAAGTTTGGACAATTAGTGGTAGACACGAAATATTTCACATGGTTGATCATAGATGGCGCCACATACAAACCTAGAAGTTGGGGATTTTTTATTTTTTTTATGGCGCAAGAGCATCTAGGCTATACTGCGCCACAAATCTAAAAGTGATATTTATTTCGTTAAGAACTAGGCACACACAGTGGTGCCAGATTGGGCGACTTTGTAAGTGTCCAACTACAAAAATTTCAAATTGGGTGACAAGCTACGTTTTAGGCTACTTTTAATTATCTTCAGGCTATAAATCTGTAAAACATACTACTCTATTTTTTTTTTTCATATATAAAATCACAAAATATTATTAGTATTACATAATACAATAAAAATTTTGTTTGTTGAACATTTCTATTCGCAGTGAACGATAGTTTTACTAAAACGTAACATGTTCGATACTCGTTCAATTCATAAAAGATCTCTGTGGTTCAATTTTTGTTTTGGTACTTTTAATCACAGAGATCTTATATGTACTAGAGTGGACGTCACGTGACTTCGAAACTCGTTTAACATTGCAGTTCTGTGCAAACCTTCGAGCATATGTGCGCTATATAGGTTCGAAAGTGCAAACCTTGGAGACACATTAGTGAGGTCAATTTTTCTATTTTCCTGTGTTACAGTACGTAATTATAATTAAGCGCGTATACCGGCGGGAGGGGGGTAGGTCACAGCTGTCATGTTCCCACAAAAATATATTTTTTCACTGTAAAAACTGAATCCACTTCGAAATCCAGCTTGTTCCCTTTGTTGAGCTGCATCTATATTAAATCCAGTGCGAAGAATATATTAAAAGTAATACGTTAGCATAAAGGGTTTATTTCAATTTGCATAGATTTTATTTTTTCTTCATATGAAAAGCAGTACATATGACTTAGGGATCATTTTATGTATATATATATATATATATATATATATATATATATATATTTGTTTAAAAAATAAAATCTTCACAATCTAATAAATCAAAATTTCGTTTCTATGCCAAGCTGAACGCCACCACGTCGGAACTTTTACTAATGATATATAATAATAAAACTTGGGCATTTTTAAGTTCAATTTATTTAGAATTTCATTTTTGTAATTTTTTCAACTTTGTTGCAACATTGTCAACAGCCGTTCAAGACATTGATTGAAATTTTGCAGATATATAATTTGTATAGGTATAAATCAACTGTCTGAACAGAATTTTGATATTTTAATTTTAAGTACACATTTTATTCTGTTTTATGTTTCTCACTATGAAATATTGTTAAAATATCAATTTTTTTTCTCTGGTTCTATGCAAGTTAACAAAAAATCCTTCAGTCGGATTTTTCTTTACTTAATTTTTAATAAGATAAAATATTGAAGAAAAAAAATCATGGAAAACTTAACATAAAAAATGGTCTACGCCCTTTTTTCAGCACGTTGTAAATTTTTTCTTAAAAAGTAAGTTAGTTGCAAATTATATTTTCTCCTAATGTCAATACTGTATGCCCTATAAACGTACACTCAAAAAATTAAATCATAATTTTAATAAACAAAACAAAAATCCGCAGGGGGACGGACCCCACTTAATCCTTTTACTGCTACAGTGCTTGTACATCAAGTCAAAACTGTAGCGTCTTTCCTGTTCGCTACTAACCAAAAAGGTCAATCCAGACAATTTTCACGGATTCTCAAAAAGTTGTTGCCAGGTTTGGATAAATGATGTGCGAATTTTTAAGGAGACCACCACCCTTGAATTTGCCCCTCCTGCTAACATCTCGGTACGCAATACTCTTGACAGTAGTGTAGAAATTTAGTACGCATGGGGGTGGCTCAAGTGGCTATGGGGGGTGGGGGATTCAAGCGCCTTTAAAGAAGATTTTGTGATGCGGACTATGAGAAAATGATGTGTTTTGATATCCAATGGGGGTTTTAAGCCCCCAACCCCACCCTGTCCTACGCTAATGACCGTTGGGAAGGAGGAGGAGGAGGATTGTGCAAGGGTTTCATTGGGAAGGGTGGCCGCCGGAGGCGGCGCTGTAATCCCAGACAGGACGCTTGAACAGCGTAATCAGCCGCCGAGGCGGCTGGGTGGTGATCGTTGGGAAAGCTCGCAGCTCAGTGACTGTTCGGCCAATACATTTTCCGCAGTTAAAGGAGTGGATTGAATTAGAAGAACGTAAATTTTACTCCTTTCACCTGTAATAAAGTTGGATGACTAGTTTAATTTTTTACAGCGAATGAGCAACAAAATCATATTGCGACATACAAGGTAAAAAAAAACCGAGCCGATTTTTAACCATTTTTTACAGATAAAAAAACCATTAAAAAGAAATTAGTCAAATACGTATGTTCATTGTTTGTAGTTTAAACCGTAATGATTATAATTTGCTATAATCCATTGTGTTATCTACTGAAGTAAAGGATTATAATCCTTTACTTTATTAATAGTATCATCAATAATTATTGATGATAATATTAAACTGCGTGTAAAAATATCGCCTCGAATTTCAAATAAATTACAGGGACTATTCCATAAGAGTACTAAGTATCTAAGTCTTTTAAGTATCTTCTTATTAGAGAGATTTATTAGTAGATTACGAATTTTTATTTATCAATTTCAAATCTGTTGTTTTCCCTTTGTTCGTGGAACGTCCTCTTCTGTAAAGAGTATGCACTTGAGCAAAGCAGCTTTTATAAGATATAAAGATACAGTGGAACCTGATTAAGCGACCACCCGAATAAAATGACCACTTTTTTTTTTTATAAGAGAGGGAACTGATAGGGGCTTACTCGTGTATGTACCAATGTCCGTCGTGTGTAGTAAGCATCTGTCGATGGCGAACCTTGCGGTACAGTCTCAAAGGTGGTCACATTCGGCAGGTTCTACTGCATATTCAAACCACTCAGAGTGGGATTATAGACGTAGTAGTAAAATTCTGAATTTTATGCATTTACGAGTGCATTTGCCGAGTTGAAAGTTTTATGTTGTTGACAATTCGACTTACTTCTGTGCAAGTCTTCTTCAAAAGATTGTAAAAAAGACTAGAGAAAGAGAGGAGGAGGAGGGGGGGAGAGACAGTGAAATCTGACATCTCACAGACAAGAGCTTTTTACTCAAAAACTGAAAACAAACCGCAATTTCATATTTTTGAGAGAGATATGTTGTCCATTTCAAGGCCATTCTGCGGCAGATAAGACGTTTGGAAAGACACAATGGGTAGCGATTGGATCGTTTGAGATTTACTGATGGCAAATAATCATTTTTTGACATCCAAATCACGATAGCCTGTAACTTTCCATTGTCTCAGAAAGGCGCACTTTTCTACCATTGCCCCAAAATATGACTTCAAAAAAGCGAAGAAAGAACTTGTTTCTTACGAGAAATGTCGTAATTGGCAAAAGCAGGGATAAATTGACCCCACTGTAGCCCCACCTTTGGTAGCTAATCAAAGTTCTTGAGACGCGCTTGGGTGACCGTCGGCCGGATGCTGTTGGGGCTGGGAACTGAAGAACCTGAGTAACGTATGTCTTTTCCCCGTCCCCCTCCACAGAAACTTCCCCAAAATTCCCACAGTTCTACCCATGGGTCGTCCATCTCCTCAAAGGGTTGCAGAAGCAAGCAGCTTTGGGACCGAAGACAGCTTCAGTTGTAGAAGCATTTTCAACGCAGCAGGATTAAAGGATAACGCTGCAAGCAAGCGATGGGGCATAACCCATATTTTTTTTTTTACACTAAATCTGCAAGATTATGCGATTTATATTTGCAAGAGGAAACAGAACACACTCTTAGATGGCACTGGAAACAGCCTTATTGATCAAATAACCAGCGTGGTTTACCGCTGCTGTTGAATATTGCGATTTGAACAAAACAACTAACAAACCCATAATTTGTTTCGCGCATTGGTAAAGGAATTAAGAGAAATATTTTGCTAGATCCATGAAAAACGAACTTTGACAGAATTTTTTTTTTCGATATAAGTAATGCAGTAAAGAATATATATTAGTCTACAATTCTGATTTCATTATGAATAGGGTGTTTACCCAAATTCTGTTTCAAACTTCCCTGACTTTTCCAGGTTTTCCAGACCAAATCTTAATCTATTTCCAGTCGCTAATTACAGTAAACAACACACATGACAAATTAAAAATTGCGTAATAAAAACAAGTTTCAAGGCTATAAAATCCACTAACACAAACCCCAAAGCCTTTTATAACTCAATTACCACGAGCTTACAAATACAAACACCGTATTAAAAAGGCATTCCTTTTTTTTTTTTTTTAACACTAAAAACTTGCATTAATTAAATATTGACAACAACATTTCCATTCGGTCTTTTTTGAGTTCATTCTAAAAGAGTAACACTATAATTACAAATATTCATTTGTAATTATATTGCTAATATGCATATTGTAATTATACTGATGCTTCATTATTTTATTCCATTTAAAGTGTGTATGACTATATATATATAGGAAAGGTGGTGGTATGATCAAAATCCTTACAGATTAGAAATTTCCTTGTTTTAAGTCTGGTTATATATTTACAAACATTTTCTCTGAAATATATGGGCTTAATAATTTTATATAAATTATATTAGTTTTGATGCAAAAGGGTAATTTTTGGAAGAAGTTTAGTCAAAAGTATAAGTTTCCAAATGTTCGTTATGTATTAATTTTGAAAAGCACAGTTCAGGAAAGTTATTTTAATAAGTTATTTATTATAACAATGGATTTCAAATTTCCCTGACTTTTCCAGGTTTTCCAGATCCGCAGACACCCCGTATGAAATATAAAGGTTGGCAAATATTTTTTTTTTATATAGTGGTGTTCTTTCCCTATATTCGTTCATTTTTATTATGTGCCCAGTCGATACTAGAGTACATGTGTAACTGTATTTCTTTACAAGACAAATATAGATAGACGGATAATCGAGTATCACGCGTATTTGCTGAAATTGGCAATATTCGCATAAGCGGATCGACTGCATGTGTGTGTATAAATACATGAATTAGAGACGGTGTAATCGCTGTTAACTGCAAAAACTGAGTTTTTTTTTTAAAAAGCGATTATAAATTCGAAAAAGATAGAGTTGACAGTAGGAATTCAGGAGAGTGAAAGCGACGAAAGGAGACAGCAAGCACGAAGCAGAATCGCAACAACATGGAAGCGAAGTTTTCAATCGGGTGAAAGTGACCTCATTGTGCAACTGTCAAGAATGTATGTCGTTAAATTACCTTATTGTCTGTGTCGAAGACAATATTGTCGTACATTTTATGTGTTCATGAAATTGGCCTTTTAATTTCAGCTTCTGAATATGTTGCTCCTTAAAATTGATAGTTTAGACAACATAGACATAACAAAATAGACAAATTTTTCCAAAATAATCTTCTCTACTGCAGACTAGTCATTCAGGAGAAAGGTACATCTCTACATATTAATGTTAGTTAAAGGTTTTGGGAAATTCTTGGTCCAAATATAACGTTTTTCTTTTTAAAATTACTATTCATGATATTTTAAACTTACACAATTATATGATAATATCTCACCATGCCCACTGTGTTTTCGCGCAGACTTACAAAAACATTTCTTTATTAATGAAATACTATTCGAGCTAAAATATTAAATTTACTGCATTATTATTAAATTTAACAAAGCACATATTTCTAATAAAGCATTATTATTCACATCAAAATTAGCGTTTTGTGAACAACGGACCACATTTTACGTGGTGGTGGAAACTTTTAAAGTTCACACGTACACATAGTTCGTCCACATGTGAACAATGTCTTTTCTCCTTTTCTCTCTCTCTCTCCCTCCCTTCATCTATCCACTTTTTCTATGTCTTATCATTATGTTTATTTGGTTTCTCGATTTTCTAAACCTTTGTAGCTAATTTATATTTCTTGTTCTTACAAATCTACTGTTTTTCTTATTTACATATTTCAAGTATGCACTATTATAGATTTCGCCGAGCTGCTTTTAATTCCTGTGTTTCTTTGTTATTTTCGTTAGGCTGGATTCCTCCAATTCACAAGTGATAACTAACAATACTTTAACTGGGTTATTTCATCTTCCAGTACAACGGCCAATTCCTCCTTGAAGAAAACGTTCTGCTATAAACACTCAACATGCAGTTTTCATACGTCTGCAGAGTACTGTTACAGGGTTGCCTTCTATCGACACTAATTGGTATTTTAGCCCAGGGTAATCAGACAAAATTGTGATTTTTAACTTATTAATATCGATATGTATTTTTGCTATCCTTATAAAATGACTGAGTTTTAATTCATGATCTGGATGTGTCGTTCACTTCCAAGTTCGATTACCATATTCTCGAGAAAGTGTCAGCGTTCTTACACTTCGAATTTCCAAGAGACAATGAAAAAATCATAATATCATTTGTGAAATGTAATTTTCCTAATTATTCAGAAGTTATATTTGTTTGATTGTTCCAGATCAATATCCGAACGAGCTTCTACGAAGTTGAAGAAATAAGTTTTAAAGACAGTGCATCTTCTTGTTGTGCATTACTTGATTAATCTGGATAGCCCACTGTATCCTTATGCAGCTTCTACTTATTATTTACTTCTATATGCATAATAGACGCTTAACAATATCATGGTGCGTATATTCAACGTCTTCTGTTTTCAAGGAATTGAGCACTGCTGATGTTTGGATAGCCACAGGTGTTCTCATAGTCAGTATATGCCACACATAAAAGAAAGTTATATTTATTTTCCTTATTTCTATGGAACCTATACTTCTTATTTGCTTCGGTATGCAAAACAGACGCTTAACCATATATAACCGTACTCAACGTCTTCTGTTTTCAAGGAATTGAGTACTGCTGATGTTTGGATAGCCACAGGTGTTCTCATAGTCAGTATATGCCACACATAAAAGAAGGTTATATTTATTTTCCTTATTCCTATGGAACCTATACTTCTAATTTGTTTCGGTATGCAAAACAGACGCTTAACCATATATAACCGTACTCAACGTCTTCTGTTTTCAAGGAATTGAGCACTGCTGATGTTTGGATAGCTACAGGCTTTCTCATGGATAGTACATGTCACACATAAAATAAATTTATATTTATTTTCCTTATTCCTATGCAACTATACTTCTTATTTGCTTCAGTATGCAAAACAAACGCTTAACCATATTAAGGTGCGTACTCAACGTCTTCTGTTTTCAAGGAATTGAGCACTGCTGATGTTTGGATAACTACACGCTTTCTCATAAACAGTAGATACTACGCATAAAAGAAATTTATATACAGTAGAGCATTGGTTATCCGAAACAATTGGGGACTGGGGGTGTTCGGATAACTGATTTTTCGGATAAGCGATCATTCGCGAAAAAAATGGTTTCACTGCCATAGGAGCAATATGAAATAAAGAGACAGTGATATAAAACACAAAACTTTTATATATTTTACATCACATGTTTTACAAATACATACCTTACATAAAGTAGTGCATTAAAGTAGGCCTACATTTCATTAAAAGAAATCCCAAAATTTCCTTTTGTTGCAGAGCGGAGACTTTTATTTTTGTCGCTAAATCTCGCATACCTTTTAAAGACAGCAATTGGACAGCATCATTCTTCTTGTTCTAACCGCTTCATAGCCATCTCAAGGCAGTGAAAATCTTTCTCAGTGGATGATCCTTTTTCGGCACGGTCGTCGTGGCAAGGGTCTTGGTCGTCGATGACACTGGCAATGATATTTAATCGACCGTCAATACTTGATAGCCAGGGTCATTGACATCACATTCGAGCCAGTCCTGAATGTTTTCCTTGTAGCATTCTTCAAACCCTAGAGATTTTTTAATCAGCCCATCCGGTTTTAATATAAATTGGCTATTTGGTGCTGCTCTTCAGGTGCAGTGAAATACTCTTCTGATGGAAGGAGCTTATTCCAAGCTTTTGCTAGTGTAGTGTCCTTAACAGTAGCCCAAGCTTCTGCTGACCTGTACACAGCATCCTTCAAGTTCATTTCGGTGTACACTTGCTAAATTATTTTTCCATATTCCCGCCGCTAGCGGAACTACATGGTGCACAAATTTGAATTTGCTGACTGGAGCGTTTTCGGTTAACCGACGTTTCGGTTGATCGCTACTCGGATAATCGATGCTCTACTGTATATACATTTCAATTAGTTTTTATTAACATTTGACTATGATATGCAGTGCAGAATTATACCCTGAAATTCTATTTGCTCTCTTGGTTGAGCATTTCGCTCGAATTTTTCTTCTCCTTGTTGAGGTTCAGCCTTTTCTCTTTTTGCTGTTTTTTTTATTGTAATTGTACATTTACTTAATTAATAAACAGAATGGTGAGGATGTTAACAGGCCTTTTATGTATGTGGGGGGGGCACTTGACTAGTCAGGTGTCTCCAATATCTTTGTACAATTGCTTCCTAATTTTTATTTTTAGATAATTTTATGTTAAGTTCAGTGTATTATGTTAATCAAATTCAAAGTTTCATGAATCACGTATTGTAATATGTTGTACATTGATATGAACAAAGATGAATAATAATAATAATAATAATAGCATCAAATTCTTTCCGCAGATTATGTGCTAACAAGCTTACAAGACATTTCTATAAATATGCAATACAAATTTTATTCAGGCAGATTCAATTTCTACTTGAATTATAACATTATATATCATTACGTAATTAGCATTTACGGAATAGCGAATACAGAAATATAGGTCACATCCTGAATAAACAGCTTTATATCCTGAAATATCAGGAAACAATGCGACGAATCCGTAATTTTTCCTTAATCTTCCCTATAATCAAGTTCTTATGATCTCGTTTGTTCAATAGAATTGTCACAATGTGCTATTATTCTGATATGCTAACACCACTAAAGTAGTTGATGTTGTATGTATATAAACATAATGCCATCGTTATAGATATGTACATACACAAGTATGTGCGTGCGGGAAAAATATTTGGAGTGGCCGAAAAAATTGTCAACATATGAAATAAATTTATATTTTTATCACGCTCATTTTTAGCAAATAATTACAACGGACAGTAGAACGAAGATAATTAAAAATATCCAAATAATATAATGAACTAACCCAAAATTATCAATTTTAAATTAGCTAATTTTTCAAAACTTCATTTGCTCGAATCGCTATTAGTTATGAAATATGTTGTTCGATCGCGTTATATCTTATTTCATTTATCGGTATTTTTATTTTGACAACTTAGCATTTAAACATGACAACAGGTAATGAAAATGGCACACCACCACTGGAACATAAATGTTATAAATGTACAATATGTTATATAAAATATGTTCGGTACATCTAAAATAAAAAGAAAGTGTAATACTTACACATAAATAAGACCATATAAAATTACTGCTCTCGAAAAATAAGCTTACCTGAAAGAAAGGTATAAAAACACCAATCAGTACTATTAAAAATACAGTTTATATAATCTAGTTCATATATCCCTTATAAAATTTATATATTGTATTTCATCTAACGTAGATAAGTCTTTTAATAATTACTCCAGATGCATGCGTAAAAGGTATGTTAGTGAAAGTAGTTTTCCAAGAAAGATATCGATGTGTTTTCTTTGGAGTATCTAATCTACTGATAACAAAACAAACATGTCGATACTTTGGCACTTAACCTGTGCGCTTATATATATATATAACAATGTCGAAATGTTTAATTTAATGTTCAATACTTAAGAACCTTTTAGAGAAAAGAACGTATATTTGTGTTTTAATGCACAAAGTACAGTTAAGATCATAATCAGCTAGGATCTACGGTTTTGAGGGAATTGAATTTTTATGACCTAGATAGATATTCTCGAAGTGTGTATGCCAGGGAACACCACAGTTCCGCACGTAATTTATAGAACATTTATTTGCGAAGATTTTCTTGGAAATTTTGACGACAATTTCAAGAACATCTGTAAATTTCCCCATGATAACCCTTTTGGTAAATTCACTAACAGTAACCCCAATACCCAGGAGCAATAGAAAGGTATTACCTACTTTTCGTACTGATGTATTACTTATTATGTTTGTGTCTAAGCATCGATAGATAATAGTCATCGAGGTTTCCTTGGGTAATATTTATTATAGAGCAGTTCCATGGCTAAGCAATAGTGATGGGTGATCGCGAAATGTTTTTAAAATCGAAAGAATCGCAATCGACTCAAATTTACAATCGAGTCAACGATTCATTCGTCCTTGAACTTAACAATCGAGATGTTCAATTGAAATCGCTAGTCAGCAGACATTTCGCAACTGTCCGCCTCTCGTCGCAGCGCTGACTATACTATATATATATAGGTTGGTTTTTTTTAATTTTCATTATAATTGTGTTTGATTGAGTCGTTGTTTCAAAATTCAATCTTAAATTTACAATTCGCGGTACATAGAGTGAGATTTAAAAATGATCGATAAGTTTCGAGATGTTCAAACAATCGAGGCAATCGACTAAAACATCTCACAATCGTGCGTCACTACTAAGCATGTGGATTTGGGAGTTTTACGAGGCGAGGTCAGCAAAGGTTATGCTATGCCAGGATTTCAGTTTTCCAAGGAATCGGAACCTTTTAAGACCTAAGCAACCAACCCCGAACTGAAGTGACAGATAAGCGTTTGTTTTATTTAAGCGCCGTTGGGAGTTGAACCCAGGATAACGGGGTGCTAAGCGAACGCATTACCACCGCACTGCTCTAAGCATGTGGTAAAATAGGATTACGTAGAATAAGACGTTTAAGAACCATTAGATCACTGGCGGATCAAAGGGGGCGGGGCATCACTCCCCCTACCCTTGAGCCGAGATTATAGCATGGAAAATGAAATGGAAAGTACTAGATACTTGGCTAAAACTAGGAATTGGAAATAAATCTCCCCCAACCCTGGAAGATTTCCGTATCAGGCCTGGATAATCAAGTCCCGAAATAAGGATTTTAGTCTGAAACACACCTTTTAACAATTTTATAACAACATATATATAACCAATTGCATACTCGTAGCGTCTGCTGACTAACAACAACGATCGATATAAATAGCAGAGAATTTGCAGCGCGTATATCAGAGGCATGAAAGTTTTAAAGAAATAATAATGAAGTGAAAACCCCTCTCAATGAGGACCCCGTTTTCTTACGGTCAAAAAAAACAAACAAAAAAAAGTCCAGGGCAAGATACTTCAAAATAATACACCCCTTTTTTTTACGGACACATTTAGGGTCGTTGGATGTATATTCATTTTATTTTTAACATCGCTAAAAATAAATAGCCCTACATGGCATGGATTTTGCTAGAAAAAATCCTAACCATATTTTTAGAAACAATCTTTGTTGAGAAAATTGAAATGGATTAATCTTTATGGGTGTAACGATCTTTTTTAACAATGGATGCATTTCATTCCGTCTCCAGTACGCAAAAAAAAATCTCGGTTCTGTATATAGTTCCTTCCTCTTCAAAATTTATATAATGTGCATTTCTTATTTTAAGTATACAGACATCCGTGTTTTACAAGGATATTTTATTCCCTTATACATCCTATAAGTTTAAAATAAATGTATGATATTTCTTTCGTTTAGATATTATTCAGCTATTTTCTTAGTTTCTTGTACCATATGCACATAGTTTCCATTGTATGAAGCCGTAGCTAGATTTTAATTTGTGGGGTTCAAAGATGTTTACAACATACATAAGATACAATCACAGCATGCAAGGCCGTAGCCAAGTCCCATTAAAAATTTAGTTTC
>QLNU02014802.1:158753426-158767674 GCA_006491805.2 Dysdera silvatica | reverse complement strand
TTGACCACTACTCCTACCCGAAGTCCGTTAAAAGGAGAAGTCTACGACGTTACAGGGTGCATAGGCGTACGCAGGAGGTTCATAAGGGGGGGGGACGTTATAGACGCAATGAGGGAGTTATAGAGTTACAACTCATGTATTCTTATATTAAATATTCAAAATTTCATTGCAATGGGGGTTATAGCTCCCATCAACACCCCCTGCGTGCGTCGATGTGTGGGTGGGTGGCGATTTGTTTCCGATTCCTATTTTTAGCCAAGTGTCTGGTACTTCTCATTTTATTTTCCATGATATAATTCCGGCTCAAGGGGCGGGGTGAGGGCGATTGCCCCTCCCCTCAATCTTGAATGCGCCGATGTTAGAAGTTTGGTTCCCTTTGTAGTAGAAATTCGGATTTCTCTGGAAAATTACAGGTCACGGCGCAGCATGACATTTGCTTCCCTTGCACCGTAGAAGAAAACCTCTTCATGCGTTCTGAGACACACATTCCAAAAGTACGAGACCTTCGCCTAACGACTCAAAATTTGCTATTTGTTGGAATGTGAACTAGGCCACAAAGCACATGGGATTAACAATTTAATTGATATTCTTCAAATTGTTAATTAAATTATTGAAATTAATTTTTACGATAAATCGGTGCATGTGCACGCTTATATAACGGCCATTTGCTTCTAACTGCACCTTTTAAATGCTTAATATCGACAAGTAAAAAAAATATCAAAATTCACTGAAATTCTCTTGCTGATCATACTTTCAACAAAGCAGGTACCATCGTTCAACAATGCAATCGGAGTTTGTGATTTCATTTGAATTGGAAGACAGTCTCTGCTCGACTCAAAAATCTAATTGGCAATTTCAGGAAACAATGCCTTTACACACAAAGATCTATTCATTATTACAGACGTTTCAAACGATAGAAGCATCAAGTTTGTAGACCTATTTGTGCATTCCAAACTCTTGCAATTGCATGTAAATATAATGAGTAGTTTGTTTCTGCACCATTCTAGTATCAAAAATAATTGTGAACGCGTTCAAGTAGTATGCAAGCATGTGCCACGTTCTACGTAGGTTATGGCATATTATAATTCATGTTAAAAAAAACGTGGCACTAAATAAGACAGTATTATGAGCAAGTGTGTACATGCAGGCCTGCCGCACACGTTGTGCCCCGCACAAAGGCGCCTGATCAGGTGGGGCGCCATTTCAAGACGACACAAATAGTGATTTTCTATACAAGGTTTTCAGATTAATTCAGATAAATAAATAAATACATTGAGACAATAAATTTTTGTGCAATTTATGACGCATACAACTTTATTGCAAAAATTGCAAAACTTGAAAGGAAGCGCAAAGGCGAGCTTTCCTGGATGAGCATATTTTGCGGTGCAACAATATAAAACGCCAAGATGAAGCTCAAACAACAGAAACCAATGGAAGCGTTTTGGCGCGTTCTAGGAAAACACTTCCATTGGTTTTTTATTGTTTGAGTCAGTCCTCGACGTTTTTCATTGTTGCGCTGTAAAATATGCGTATCTAGGAAAAGGCGATAAAACTGACCAGCAAACAACGGATTAGCCGCTTTGTCTTGACATACTAATACATGCATTAGTTACATAAATCAGTGACTAGTGTACACTGCCAGGTAAACCATTGAAGTTACTAGTTTAATGAATGGTTATAAATATGCATCATGTCCAAATGCACAAGTATAATGAATCGTGTAAAGAGTTAGTTGAGTTTCGGATTTTAAATTACATCGATTTTACTGAGGGTCTTAAAGTTATGGAGAATTTATTAACTTCCGTTGGCAATTCGGTTCTTGGAGAGAGAATTCAAATATTATGGAGTGAGACGAAGCCCATTAAATTCGCTATCTTTTACATGTAAAATTGTGCAGTGGGGGGGGGATCTACACCAAGAGCGGACACAGGGGCCATGATCCCCCAAAATATATTTTTTCATTGTAAAAAATTCCAACTTGCATGATAAATAATGGATGTTATTCCAAACACAGGCGTAGCCAGGGGTGATTTTGGGGGGTTGTAATTCCCCATCGCAATGAAATTTTGAGTACTAAACATAGGAATGTATGGGTTGTAGCTCTGTAACCTCACCATTGAGCCTATAACCCCCACCTATGAACCCAAAACAATGGCAAATTCTGTCCTTGACCCCTCAAAATGGAAGTTTGTGTCCACCCCTAATCTACCCTATTGTTGTCTGGATCCTAATCAAAACACCCTGTGCATGCTGGACCCAATTCTGGATCACGATTTGCCTTAATTTGTCCAAATGATTCCATTTTGAAAATTAAAAGAAGAAAAATGCTCAACGTAAAATCCAAACGCAAAACGCATCGTCCGTGCAAACATGCAAAAGAGAAGGTCATTCCGAAAAGAAAGCAAATGAAATATAAAAACTGAAATAAAACGCAAAGATGCGTATTTGGATGGTTGGTTGTATTTTTCTGGCGCAAGGACAGGGGTCATTTTTGGCTCAACGTGTTTATTTGGCGGAAAAGAAAGGAGGCCCAATGACTCCTTTCCGAATGAACGCTTGAATGAAAGCAAGTTCAATAAAGTGCTTCATAATAATTTAATGGACGTTATTTTAGTATGATGGCTTTGGAAAGCAAAAAATAAAGATGAAATGGTATTTTTCGTTGGATAATTTTCAAGATAGATGAAGGAAAGTTTTCTCCTTTTTTTACCATTCGATACTTAACTCGAGCGCTAGTCTCACGGTACTTATATTACGTTTTATTGTAAGCGACAATCGGTTTTTGAAGTGCCTTGTTTATTCGTCTATGGCGCGTTATCCGGCGCTCCTCTACAACGTTTTCAACGCAACGTTGTTTACAGCGTGAAGTACACTTTTATGTAGAAACGATGGACGCCCATATGGGGGGCTCAGGTGCGAGGCGCTCGAGCCCTTCTACCCGTTTAAAAGTTTGATTTGCCTGTACCTGCTATGCATTTACTTTCAAAATTTGTACAGTTACATTTTGAAATAAAGTACTTTTTAGCTCATTGCTAATTGTCAAGCAGTATCAATTATTTTTGTAGCGTTTTGGTATCTTGTACATTTACTAAAATTCTCAACAGCTTTGAGAAGGAGGTAATAATTTTTCTCAGCCCCTCCCACTAGAGGTACACGTATGGGCGCCCATGGAAGAAACTAATATAAAACCATATTTGGTATGGATTCCGTCCATACTAACATTAAAAAAACTTTCTCGTACAAAAATTCTTTGCTTTAGAAACAAGAATCGTGGGAAATCGAAAGATATAATTTATGTTGAGAGCTTCATGATAAGCATGTAGAATTAATATTGAATAATAATAAATTAATTATAGATAACTTCGTATTCATTAATGTATGATAAAATGCATTAATATTTGCATTAATATGTCAGAATATTGAATGATGTAGAATATTTCATAACTTCCTCATGAGCCTTGAAAACGTGAATATAAAAATAACATAGGCATTATTATAAAATAATATAAATAAAAGAGAAATGGTTTTCGATGATATTGTTTAAAAGAAAAATTGATTCTCTTACGAATATATTCCAGAGGAAAGGTTATGCATAATTTTCCCATATTTACTACTAGTCCATATTTAATGTTACTATTTTTTATATTATGAATATCACATAATTATGGATGTCTATGATGTTTGTAGAAACGTCACTGATTAGAAGTTTCCGTCCGCAGTTCGATTACATGGAACTTGATTTTGATTGTATTTCATGCATTAGTGAAAGGGGTTTGTGGTGGTTTCACAGGCGTACGCAGAAATTTCATAAAGGGAGGGGTTACAGAGCTACAACTCTCTCTCTCTATATAGATACAACATTTCATAGCAGTGGGGGTTACAACGCCCATCAACCAACTATCACTGCAGTCTTGGGAACGTGGGGAGGTGCCCTAGATCTTAATAGATTTCCATCTCTTGAAAAAATGTTAAGTCTTCGGTAGCCGAGTTAAAACATAGACACCTCTTGCGCCATCATCATGGCCCGATTCCCAACGGTGTCCTTGGACACCTGCCGGTTTTCTAACCACGATAGACCGGAGTTTAGTTCCCTCGGTGACCGAGGTTTGGATTCCTCAGAAAGCTGTGGGCTCAGGATACAAGATCATATTAAAGAAATGATTGACCACGCACTTGGGCGGGATCCGAACTAGCGTTCCCAGCAACCCAGTCGGTTAAGGAACTCCGGTTTATATGGAGGGTGTCCGGTTCAGCTCCGGTTCGAGATTTCTTTTTTTTTTATAAATACAGCTCTAACTTGAGCGCATAAACTTGGACGCAGGAAAAAAAATACATCCTCCGTTTTAATTTAATTGAGGAGTCCACCTTTCTCTTTGACAAAAGTATATACTGGAAAGAGACCACGAATGTCTGCACTCAGTGGCTTAGGGGTAAAGCATGGAAACAATAATCTAAAGATTGCAAGTTTGAATCCTGCCGGGATGCGTGGTGACGTTTATTTTGTTTTCTTATCAAGTTATTGGAAAACACATAAAGCAAATTATAGTTTAAAGTCAACCATGGAGCGTAAAGCTTTTTATAACCCTTCCTCAATTTGTAGAAATAGTCCCCCACTCCAAATGGTTATTCAATAAAACCCTTCATTAGCGTTCACTTGACGGACAAGGACGTCGTATTCGTCGTAGCGTTCACTTGACGGACAAGGACGGATACGTAGAAGAGGATATTTTTGTGAAAGTGGCTTTGCCGAGCAATTTTTATCTGACCGTAAAATTGAGGTGGCCGTATACAAGGAATTTTACTGCACATTTAAATACTCTTTCGGCTTTTATAACCCATGTTGAATTCATGTCATTTGATAATGTCCACAACACTTTTGAATGTATTTTATTAATATATTTTAACACCTTTAAATGTACTTTATTAATGCATTTTATCATCTTTAAATGAATTTTATTAAATAGACGTGTGCTATGAAACCATGGGTTTTTATCAACTCTTTTGGTTTTTTTTTTACCTCTCTCTTTAAGGGGAGAAGGAGTTTTTAAAATTTGGGTTCAAGAGACTGAACTTGACCGGCTGAAGACAGTGTAGGAAACCACTCTCGTCCAGAATGATAAGCCAAGACGAGGCGAATGTGCTGAATATGGATAACAAAATGACTTTAGTGACCTTGCTCAGAGAAAAAGATTTGGCCTCCGTTTTCAGCCGAGCGGAAAGCGGTTCCCCACATCCACCCCTCCTTAAGGAGCTCCTTCTAATATGCATTCCCATAACAGTTGTGGCCTTCTGTTCTCTGACAGATCCATTCACGCACATGTGGACGCAATTCTCTTCGTAATTTGTCAGATTCTTTCAGGCAAATGCGCGACAGCATTGTTTAGTTTTCTGAAAAAACACTGCATAAAAAAGGCGCGTGAACAATTTTTCAAACCGTTCGGTGACAGAAACGTTTTTGATGATGAAAAAGTACATAAAAAAGAATGAGTGTCTGTGGAAATATTAAAAATAACGTCAAATCCTCACTACATGTTGTGTCAAATGAACGATACGATCAGATCGGGCTTTGTATGTCACTTTCCTGGTGTACACATGTCATTTTCACACACACACAACAGCTACTGCATTGCACATCAGTTCTTATTTTCACCGCGGCTTTCCGAATTTATTCGTTTATAATTTGCATCTGTAAAATGCATGGGTGCTCCATGGGCGGACAGGGCCGGTGCGCCCCCCCCCCAATAATCTGAGAGGAGGACCAGATCTGCCCCTGGTGTGCTCATTAATAATAACTTACAAGCGATACCAAGCATCTGGCTTCAGTAAGAGGAAATGCCATTTATTTTTCGGACTATAGGATTTCACAACATTTTATCCCTAAAACCCACGTTCCCTCAACATTGAATGCATTTTTATATACGCCTTGCGTATATAAGTAAAATATTCTTGCAGGGTTTCGGAAACTACTCGCCTCTAAGGATTTATGATTTTGGAAGAAGTTTGTCAAATAATTTTCAAATTTCCCAAATTTGACAATAGATTGGTCATTTTTGAAGATAAGGATCTTTGACCCAGGCCTGTAGCCAAGACGGGACATGGCCCCAGTTGCCCCTTTATCCTAGTTACAGGCCTGTTTCGACCTTTTGAAAGGGATGCGAAGACACTAGCCGAAGCAAAAAGTTATCCGAAAGTCCCCAAAACGTAGAGTTTTTTGCCTATATGTCAAACTTCCTAAAAATATGTTGCCAGACATACAATAATGACTAAGTAATTCACCGACCGAATAATTCCTTTCACTTCTGGCATCTATTTGTCCGAAGAATGTCATCATGAATGTTTCTAAAAATTATTTTCTCTTTAGCAGTTTGCTACTTCATGATCCAATGTTCTTTTCCAGCCTTTTTCCAACTTATATTGACCCTTTCTGTTAGTATTGGAAGATCTATTTCCGTTCACTTCACGAACATGCTGCTTGTTGAATGCTTCTCCTCCTACAAAGCAAAGCCGATAATCATCGCATGGACCAGAACGCTACAGCGCCTTGTGATTTAAAAGCAACCAACTAACAAACCATAATTTTTGTGTACTTGAGCGAGACGAAGAAAAAGTGTTTGTTCTACGGTCAAGTAGTTCGGTCTCAAAGGATTTGGAAGTCGGGTCTCAACGCTGTGATCTATAGCATAGGGTATTGTTACACACCGGCCATTGGAAACGACTCGACTGATACGAACAACTGACTGTGGATAATTGACCATTATTTCGTTTTTGAACTGCTTGGTCGTTTTCAATAGCGTTTACAAGCAAGAAATCTGCAGACATTCTTCTGGAAGAATGTACTTCGCATAACATAGGTATATATGTATGCTTGTTATGCAAAAAGTAACCTCCACCTTCCCAATTATCTTTAGGAATACATTATTTTTATAATACCAAATAATAATAATTTATCACAATGATAATTAAAATAACTCGTTAAAATTTAAGAGGAAGTATCACTTCACAAGAACAGCGAAAAACTTAACTTATTTTTTTCCTCCGTAGTCCTACAGGAAAACATATTGGATAAAAAATTCGTATTCAAGACGTTCGTCCACCATGATTGAACTGCATTATTCAAGTATGCACTTCATGTGTTATATATTGCATTTCATTGTTTCGTTGACAATTGCCATGCATTATTTTATTATGTGGAATCTTGAACGTTTTTTGTTTTTTTCGTAAACATTTTCTACGAAATGATGACAAGTCTTCATCATTCAACAAAATTTAATTGGATTAAACGTTGGATAAAAAATTCGTATTTAAGTCGTTAGTCCACCATGATTCAACTGTATTATTCAAGTATGCACTTTATGTGTTATGTATTGCATTTCATTATTTTATTGACAATTGCCATGCATTCTTTTATTATGTGGAATGTTGAACGGGTTTTTTTTATAAACATTTTCTACGAAATGATGACAAGTCTTCATCATTCAACAAAATTTAATTGAGTGGAAGGCTCTAAGGAGTTCTAAAAAAAAACGCAAAACGTATTTTACGGAGAACCGAAAGCGCATAAAACTTCTTGGAACCTACTTCTTAACGTTTTCGTCTGCACTCGTGTACCATTCATTTTTCCGAATAAAAATTGGAAGATAGAAAAAAAGCTTTCTTCAATGAGGTCCATTAAAGAAATTGCCATGTTCCTGCAATTTCCCCCTAATAAATTGATTACCCCAGGAACACGCTGTTCGCTTACAACGCGAACAAATTGCATTTAAGCGCTTGTCAATTTCATGTTCCCGGTCGTCTCTAGGTGGGGGGTTATTGTTATATTGCGGTTGAGGTAGAAGGGGGAGGGGATCTCATCTTCGTGAACATATTGAGTTCGTGTAACGAGAAGGGTCAGATTACACAATCTACCGAGTTCCTGTAATATGAGCGATTTTCACTAATATCCCAACTCTAAATAGATTATATTCCAGGAGACTAACGCTTCCCCGTGGGGGGGTAGGAAGAGGTTTTTTCAGGTCTATATACTATAATTCCAAAAGAGTTTGAAATCCTTTCGTCAGCACTATTGTACACTACTAACGGTTCGAGGTAAGGTAACTTATTTATTATTAAGAGAGAGAGAGAGAGAGAGTAAAAAATCTGGAAGAAGACGTAGAGATTGATGCATGACCAAGTTGAAGCTGGGCAATACAATATGTAGGAATAATATGGAAATTGTGAGGATAAAATATAGAGAAAATGAAAATTGTGAGGACCTCGTTAAAAGAACGTCAGAAACTAGATATGAACATCAACCAGGAGCAAATAGAGTCAGCTCACAGAATGAGCGCAGGAGGACAATACGACAAAATAGTGGTAAGATTCGTGAGCCGAAAGACTGAAAATGAATTAATATTAAGAAAAAGAGAAACCAACCTACGAGCAAACGATATCGCAGGTGGCAGAAATAGAGATCAAGAGAATAACTTTATATACATAAATGAGCAACTATGCTCATATAGGAGGAAGTTATTCACAGAAGCATTGCAGATAAAGAGAGAAGGTGGATGGAAGTACTTGTGGACAACAAATGGCAGGATAAAAGCAAGAAGAAATGATTACAGTGAAGTCCTAGTTATTAATAACTATGCGGATATCCTCAGAACGCGATGAAACTTTATAAGGGAAAAGAAAATGCATAATAGAGACAATAGTTATTTAATAAAACAAAATCTTAATAGCAATAATGTAAACATATATAAAGGACCACTACAAAATGCCCACACTAATAATCTCAAAGTTGTCAAATATAGATAATTTTAATCATAAATAATGCTAGTACTGGTATAATGAAATGTGGAGTATATGGTAATCATATAACAAATACCGAATTAAATTTAAAGAATACGAACACTATCATAATCAATAATATGAAAAATTGGTTTTGTCTAAAACAGTGTGTTTAAAAAATAGTATTGATATTGTGAAGATGGAGGAAAATGGAAAAAAAGGTGAATATAAAATTCATTAATAATAAGTGTAATTATGTAAATAATGTTATTGATGCTCTGTATGTAAAGGATTGTAAAAATGATATAACAATTTAAGTCAGTCAAAATTATGAGGATGATGTTTTGAGTGAAGGATTAAACAATGTAAAAAATAGAATTATTAAGGACATTGAAAACTTTAAAATTCCTTTATAACATAGACAAAAGAGATGGAAATGCAAATGTATATGTTTTTGATGATATAACAGATAACAATGTGTGAGATATAAATGGTACAAATCATATGAAAAATATAAGTATAGAGAAAAATTTGTGTGAAGTTAACAAGGTAGTATGGATATTGATAGTAATGCAAATTGCAGGTTAAAGATTAAAAAAGCTAAAATTATGAAAAGAGGGGAACCTGGAAAATATAGTGATTTTAATAAATTAAAAATTATGCATATAAATGCGAAAAAAAAATGGGTAAAATAGAAATGCTGATGCAAAATAATGAATATCAAATAGGCATAATGGGAATAGTGAAACATGGTCTAGAGAAAATGATCTCATGGTAATCTATGGATGGTATGGTTATCATCTGATGAGAAACAAAAAACAAAAAGGAGGAGTGTTATCGGTATATATATATCCATATCCCTTGCTTCTGAAGCAAAACTTCAGGAATTGGAAGAAGAACTTGACAAGATCAAATGGGACATTGTAGGACTCAGTGAAGTTAGAAGAAAAGGTGAAGAGTTGGTGGAACTTAAAAGTGGACATTTGTTTTATTATAGAGGAACGGAAACTGGAAGAACAAGTGGTGTTGGCTTCTTAATCAACAAAAGAATTAAAGACTGTCTTCTGGAAGTTGAAAGTACATCAGATCGAGCAGCGAGGCTCGTTGTTCAACTAACCCAGCGATACCAACTTCAAATAGTACAGGTATATGCACCAACATCAAGCCATACCGACGAAGAGGTTGAAGAATTTTATGAAGAAATCAAAGAGTTACACACCAAAGGGAAACAACATATCAAGCTCATCATGGGGGATTTCAATGCAAGAATTGGACAACAGGAACAAGGAGAGACATCGGTTGGTAAATACGGATATGGGGAAAGGAATGAACGTGGCGATCAACTCATCGAATTTGCAGAAGCTGAAAACCTTAGCATCATGAATTCATTTTTTAAGAAGAAACCGCAAAGAAAATGGACATGGAAACACCCAAATGGGGGAACTAGTGAAATTGACTATATCCTGGCAAACAAGAAATCAATTATTGAAGATTGCAGTGTACTGAACAGATTTAATACTGGAAGTGATCATCGAATGGTGAGATGTAAAGTGCACTTAAATACTAAACTAGAAAGGCAGAAGCTCATTAGGAAACAAGTAAGTAAGAGGGTGGATTTAAAGAAATTAAAAGAAAATACCGAGGCATTCAAGTTGGAATTAAAAAATCGCTTTTCTGCACTGGAAGGACTTATTGATGAAAGTGATATCTCAGAAGCAAATGAAAACATTGTTAAGACAATAGTTGAAACTGCTGGGGAAATTGGTGGTGTAACCTGTAAAAAGCACAATAGCAAATTATCTGAGAAGACGAAACAGCTCATGAAAAGGCGAAGAGATATGAAGGTGGACAATCGAAATACCAGTTCCAGGATTGAGTACATAGAACTTTGTAAAACTCTGCGCAAAAGCATGAAAGAAGACATAAGAAAATTCAATTGTGAGTTAGTAAGGAAGGCCATTGAAAATAACAAGAGCCTTAGGGTTGTTAAAGGAAGTTTATCTGTTGGGAAGAAACACATCATTGCATTAAAAGGAGAGGATGGCACCGTAACAAGAAATAGGGAAGAAATACTTAGAAGAGTTGAAGAATTCTACAAAAAACTATATGAAAGTAACAGTGGATTAAACGAAGACACTGAAATAGTCGAAGGAACAGCTCCTAAAATCTTAAAAGAAGAAGTTTCATTTGCAATAAAAAGTATGAAGAAAGGAAGAGCCCCTGGCGATGATGGTATTACATTAGATATCCTAAAAGAAGCTGGAGAATATGTAGAAGACATACTTGCAAAATTCTTTACCAAATGTCTTAACAGCGGTAACATACCAAACCAATGGGATTCTGCAACAGTAATTCTTTTGCATAAAAAAGGTGATAAAGAGGATTTGAAAAATTACCGACCAATTAGCTTGTTACCTGCTATTTATAAAATCTTCACAAAAGTGCTAACACATCGCCTGCAGAAAAAATTAGATGCAGCTCAACCAAGAGAACAAGCTGGATTTCGAAGTGGATTCAGTACAGTGGACCATATTCAAGTATTAAGAGAATTAATTGAAAGAACACATGAATATGAACTTCCATTGTGTGTTGCATTTATTGACTATGAGAAGGCCTTTGACTCTATTAAAACATCAGCAGTCATCAACTCTTTAAGATCAACAGACATTGAGGATGTGTACATTGACATGGTGAAACGTGTGTATAAAAATGCAAGTGCAAAATTTCGGTTACATAAAGATACCAAAACTATCAAAATTGGTAAAGGTGTGAGGCAGGGAGATACCATTTCTCCAAAACTTTTTACTTCAGCTTTACAGATGATTTTTCAGCTGATAAATTGGAATAACAAGGGAATAAAAATAAATGGTGAATATTTAAATCATTTGCGGTTTGCTGATGACATTGTTATTTTTTCAACGAACCCATCAGAACTCCAAGACATGGTACAGGAGCTCTCAACTAGAAGTAAAGAAGTTGGACTCAAGATGAACCTACAAAAAACTAAGATCATGTTCAATAATTTTGTAGAGGAAACAAAAATACAAGTTGACAACATTGAGCTAGAAATTGCTGATTCATATATTTACCTTGGCCAGCTGATTTCAATGGATGGCAACATTATGAAAGAACTCAACAGACGTATTAAACTTGGCTGGAGTGCATTTGGAAGAAACAGTTTTATCCTGAAGGGGAAATTGCCTTTGTGTCTAAAAAGAAAGGTCTTCAACCAGTGTGTATTGCCAGTCCTCTCTTATGGATCAGAGACATGGAGTCTAACAGTTGGAGCAATACGAAAGTTACAGACAACGCAAAGGAGCATGGAGAGGTGCATGCTTGGAATAACTAGGAGAGATCGAAAAAGAAACACTTGGGTGAGAGAGCAAACTAGAGTAGAGGACATCATTGTTAAAGTAAAAGGGCTGAAATGGCGATGGGCTGGGCATATTGCAAGAAGAACTGATCAACGATGGACAACAGAAATTCTGAACTGGATTCCAAGAGACCACCGAAGACCTAGAAAACGTCCTCAAACTAGATGGGTGGATGAAATAAGAAAACAGGTTGGGGTGACGTGGAAACGAATGGCCCAGGATAGACTTGTGTGGAAAGCATTTGGAGAGACCTTCATCCAGCAGTGGATAGATAATGGTTGAATATGATGATGATGATATATATATATATATATAAATATATATAAATGGAAATGTAGAAAATCAAGCAAATAGATTGGTGAGAAATGAAAGCAAATAAAAAACAATAGTAAGCAGTAAAATAAAAATACAAACAAGTTTATCAATGAAGAGCGCGCATGAAGCAGCAGCAATCAATATGATAAAAATATATAAATAGGAAATAGTAGATAATGTAAACATAAATATAAATCAAAATGTAGAAAATCAAGCGAGTAAATGAAGGTTATTAATAAGTAAGTGCAAATATATGCGGAATACCAATATTCACACAGCCACATCTGCATACTATATAAAATAATAAAGGCCTATGCACTAAAATGTGCTTATACCGGATTCCAGGCCCCATCGCCTCCATACATAAGCGTATATACAATATAGGTGTAAATGTATATATAGAGTGTAAATATATAAGGTGTAAATGTTAACCAACAAATTGTAAATGTATATATAGGTGTGTAAATATATGTTCATCATACTACAATTACACAAATAGGGCTCAAAAGGCATTCTGTTCTCGCTTTGAACAGATTTGACAGTGGTTTTAGGGGTTTCGTTGAACGGTTTTTTGGCGTTTCAGAAACATTGTCTTGCAGATCTTATATATTGTGTCCGGCATGCGTGTATAACTGTTCCCTTGAAAAAGATTGTACATGCATGCATAGATGCAATATATTGTCATATAATTTCAATTTTTCACTTTCGTCACTAGCCCGTCATTATTAATTGCAGTGTGCTATACAGAGTGACTACTTGTCATGAACTTGTCTATTCATTTATACTTTCACTACACATGAATGTATATTTTGTAATTGTGGTATGATGTACATACATTTACACCTATATATACATTTATACCTATATTGTATATACGCTTATGTATGGAGGAGATGGGGCCTGGAATCCTGTATAAGCACATTTTAGTGCATAGGCCTTTATTATTTTATTTCATTTTATATAGTACGCAGATGTGGCTGTGTGAATATTGGTATTGCTCATATATTTGCACCTACGTATAAATAATTTTCATTTACTTGCTTGATTTTCTACATTTTCATTTATATATATATTTACATTATCTACTATTTCCTATTTATATATATATATATATATAAGGAATATTCACGAGGATTTTGAAAAAATGGACTGAATTATCACACATGTGATGATTGGGAAATAATAGGCGTAAAAAGAGGTAAACTTAGGACAGAAATTGTATATAGAGATCCAAGAAGAAATGTTCACAAGCTACTAGATTGGCTATACTTAAAAATTGAAGAAGTACAAAGTAAAAATATAATTATAGTAGGTAGCCTAAATATTAATATAAGTAAAGAATCTAGTAATAAAAATTATTTGATAAATGCAATGAAAATGATGATACTAAAAAACATAATTAGTGACTATACAAGAATAACCGATAATTCGACTACAACGATTGATTTATGTTTTACGAACGTATTGGATTACCAAATAAGAGATCACAAAGCTATACTCATCGAAGTTCAAGAGAAAACTAAACTCATGATAAACAATAAAATTAAAGTCAGAGATTTTGGTTCAAAACATCTTGAAAAGTTTAAAGAGAAATTGAGTTCTATAGATTGGAATGTAGAATTTAGCGATTTTAATAAATATGATGTATTTATAAATAAAATCAAGGAAATATATGATAGGAATTTTAAATGGAAACTCATAAAGGAAAAAATAATCAAAAAAGGTTGGATAAATAATCAAATAAAAAATAGCATAAAGAAAAGGGATGGTATATTCAACAGATTTATAAGAAC
>QLNU02014802.1:158724628-158746387 GCA_006491805.2 Dysdera silvatica | reverse complement strand
TGTATTATAAAAAACGATAGCTTATTCGCTGTGCATCTGTGGCATGTGGGAGTTAACAATTTCGAGCCAATGAAAATTGTGTTTGAAAGTTTGGCCTTTAATTTCCCATCTTTTGCGGTCACCAATTTTTGGCGAGAATGGCGAATATTTGGCTGTAAATCATGAGCGAATATAAAAGAATATCGGAGCATAAAAGTTTATGATTGGCAGGTGGAGGGCATTGATGGATCTAGTATGAATCCTAGAGGTGGGGAGGGTGGCGATTTGTATGGAAGTATGCAAAATAATTTGAACCCTCTTAACTGCTTAATCATTTTATCAAAGTCGCTTCAAAAATTGCATATATTTTTATTACATATTTCAAATGTACATGCATTTGAGAGTTAAAATATGTAGCACATTTTTGTAAACAAGATTTTTTTAATATAAATTTCGTGCATAAGAACAGGCTTTCATAAAAATCAATTTTAAGAGTAATCGTTTAAATTCAAAAATTCTGAAAATAAATCTTGATTAAATTATGATTTATGGAGATTTCAAGCCTTACGCAAGAAATAGTTTGGGTGCCCTGCGGTGGCGCAGTGTGGTAACGCGTTCTCCTATTGCGCGGCTAATCCGGGTTCGACTCCCAGCAGTGCAAAAAGAACGCTTACTCAGAGATCTCATAAAGATCGCACTGCTCACTGTAGTCCGGGGTTTGGTTCCCTAGGCCTTAAGAGGTTCGGATTCCTCGGAAAACAGTAGGTCCCGGCGCAGCATGACCACTGTAGTCTTTGAGCCGTAAAACCAAAAAACAAACAAACAACCATTTGTAGGCACTAACTGAAAATAGCTAATATTTGTCATTGCAGATGCACATACGCATTTACATATAATCCGGGCTCTAGTCATTGGCGTAAGCAGAAATTTCATAAGTGGGCGGGGGGACATAAACTCCATAAATTCATATGTATATGCACAAAATTTTGTTGTAATGGGAGTTATAACCCCACCGTGTACGCCAGTGCCTTTTGTCCAATGCTATTTTCATAAATTTCGCTTGTTACTTCCTATCCAGTGACGAATCGGACCTGACTATTGATGAATAATTTCATCCACAGTATGGTTGGTGATTAAAAAGTACATTAGAAGACAAGGCTATGCCAGACTTTACAATGGTTGAGAACTTAAACACTTTAATAGAGATATTCATATTCGATGTACGAATCCTTTTATAGTGAGGGGGGGGTATGTATTGTTAATAGGCGGCTTAAGCAGCAACGAACCTTGGTCCCTGAAATGAACACCAGGTGGTGGTGCTATCGGCTACTAGTATAGACATCACTAATTTTCTGATAATGGCGAACATTTGGCCTGTAATATCCAGCTGTGAATTTACGTGCAATTCAACTATTTTTTTTTTTTTTTCATCTAATTACCAAGAGAAAAGCTTTTCTGTACGTGTTATATAATACTGTAGAAGTACAACTAGCTCCTTTTTACCTCTTTGCCCGCTTGCTTCAATTTTAAGAAAACCTTTCCTTCCTTCACTAGTTCCAGTGGAAAGGCACACCTCCAGACCAGCGTTGAGTTTCACAACAATAACCTGTTCTGAGATTCTGCAAAGCAGATGGGCGTAACGGTAAACACTAGAGGCATACTCCCATACCTATACGTCCCTCCGTCCTCCACCATACAGTCAAAAGACCGTGACGTCATGTCAACAGATCTTCTGCAAGAAAGTATAGATCAAGTCTCTCTATGCTGTCCGCCCAAGGAATAAGTGGAGTTCGTGAGAGTTGAAAATTAACTCCACGTTGTGTTGGGCAAATGGTCTTTTCAAATTTTGAACATGTTTTCACCTCTGACGATTGTCTGAATTCACTCGCAGACCAGCATATTAAATTCATGCATTTATAAAGATCTGAGTTCATAGAGACCTTGAAAGCTTTTGGAAACGCTTCTACTTGGTGTATTTATTCACCCTATTCTCTAAGATGGTCAAAAACAAGACTTGCACGTAGATACAAAGATACTTTAAAGACACCTTATGGGGATCACGACCTTTTAAACGTAAGAAAAACCAAAAAACTATTATCTTCCCAGAATGCCGAAATCTTTACAAATCTAATGAAAATTACCCTGTCAAAATATTCCACATAGTTCAGAAGTAACTGACAAAAATCTGAAGATGTACGCTCAAAAAATTTGTAAATAAAAGGGTATTTAAATACCCCTCTTCGTCCTTTGACTATTTTTTCTATTTAGTTATCGCCATTTTGTTTTTACTTTTGACGTTTGGTATTATTTAATTTAATTATTGCTTCCAAAAAGAAAAAATATTTCTGTGTTTGAATGATCGCTAAATCCGCCCCTGGTCGGGACCTACAATTATCCACAGAATCCGAACCACTTAAGCAGGGACGGATTTAGAAATCATTAAGGAGGGGCCGATTAATGACTTGATTTTTGAAAATGATACCTCATTGGACCTTTACCTTGTATCTTTTCAATGTTAAATTTTCATTCAAGAGGGGGGCGATTGCCACCCTCTAAATCCGCCCCTGCACTTAAGGCCCAGAGAACCAACTCCCTGGCTACAGTGCATTCAGTAGTACACATTTGTGATTGTATGTCAGGCCTAAGAAGATTTTCAATGCAACGATATCGTCCACTTACTTCATTCAATAATCGTCTACGCCTGTTGCAAGCGACAGCATTTAATGGCGATGGTGTGAACTGACGAGAAATTGACCTAACATCGAAAGGTCATGGACAAAGAAAAATATCCCTTTATTCTTGAATATGTGAGCCACCTTACTCAAGTTTCACTTGAGTGTCTGCCGATTACACACGTGTTGCTGCACTTGAAGATTAGGCCAGGGCGTAGACACCACGGCATTGCAGAGCAGCTTTTTTTCCCCCAAGTTCTTCTAGCCCCATTTTTTTATATTATGAATGTTTGCCATATGGAAAACGCATGTACTTTCTTGAGAAATCTGTCAGAAATTAGTAGAATGGGTGCAATAATATTTAGAGGTGGCAAACAGTTTAGATATTTTTAATTATTAGTTAGAATTTTGATTAATGTTGATTAGAAAGTTAATTACTAAAGATGCGTTACAAGTTAATTAGCAATAATTCATATATTAAATATTAAAAAAAGTGGTTTGAGAACTATGCTCGTGCTTGATCGAATATTAAAAGAATTACGCCTAACTCAGATAAGCAAACGTTGGTTTGATGAAGAAGTATGCAGAGCGAAAAATTCTGCTTTAAAATAATAGGTCAAAAATTTTAATTTCAAAATCAATCCAGACACAAGACTCTTCGTAAAACATTCAATATTATTTTCGTCATTTGGTACGATAGCGGTCAGTTTGAAGAGTAATTAAGACTTACGAACTTACGAAAAATGCAGCCTTTGTGGCTATTAATTTTATAGTAATTATTTTTAAACAGTGCTATTTTTCTTTCCTCTGGTTTCATTTCTTCCACGCCATTTCAGGCATGTATAAGAACGCTTTTGCACAATTTCCACGAACGACTATGGAATTGAAGGTGGGGGGGGGGGAAATGTATAAACTTATAAAGGCCAATTAATTTTAAATAATTAAAAATACACAGAAACAGTCGTGAATTCGTTTTAAAAGCGAGTTTAATTAGTAAAAAATTTGCGTTCCTCAGAAAAAATAATGGCAGAATTATGACTTTTATGCCGAATATATGGAATAATTTTAAGGAAACATTGTGAAAATAAAAAATGAGAGTGAAACATAAAATAATACTCATAAAAAATGTATAAACAAAACCTTCAAAAAAATTTTTTTAATAGATCGTTTGAAGAACCGGAAGATACAAATCGAAAAGAAATAGGTCGAAGGGAGATCAACTTCAGCTTTGCTAGTTTTGGTATTCAAAGAAATCCTAATACAATTTCAAGGTAGGTCATACATCCCTCTTCAATTAAAGAGGTAATAAATTTTTGTTGATTATTAAATTAGCACATCCTTGCAAGTCTGCAACATCTGCATAACGAAAGCAAACAGCTTTACGATATCAACCAAATTCTTCATTAACATCAAATAATGCATATCTTGATACACTATAAAAAGGATAGCCAAGCATTATATGTTGTTTCGTTGTTATATACAATATTATATGTGCATTGTTTAGTTAAAAAATGAAACCTCAAGTGAAATCCATGCCGATATCTTTTCCCGATCCTTTGAGTATCATAATAGACAAGTTTCACTGTACATATATATATACAGTAGAACCTACCTAAACTGACCACCTTTAGGGCTGGACTGTAATGGACCCCATAGACAGGTGACCACTATACACGGTATGCTTTGGTACAGGCGTGACTAAGTCCACAAGTTCTTTCTTATAAAAAGTTGTTACTTCATTCAGGTGGTCGATTTACCAGGGTGGTCTCTTTACCAGGCTCCACTGTAATATTATACATTCCTTTCTACAAGCGTCCACTTTTGAGTCTCGAAACAGGACAGTACAAAACAGCACATTTTGACTTTAGGGTTATTATACTACGTGTTTGGAAAAAAGACCTTGTGTTGTGATATGCTTTAATATTAAGAACCAAGACCAGTAATTGCGCCTTAACTTTGGTTGTCAGATCTCATTATTTCGTCACACTGATTAAACGGAGGGAATAAACTATTAACGCGTAATAACTATAATTCTTCTACTGAAATATCGTGAGCGTACTCAGTTACATGCAGTCATTACAATGCACTTAACTGCTAATTATCTGCTCTTTCGTTTCCATTAATTCAAGACGTGCGTTTTGGACGATTAATTATAATAATTTTTTACATTGACTTTCAAGAAGTGGCGGGTTTATTACCAGCAAGCTAAGAACGCTGAATAGGGTGTCTACTCAAATTCTATTTCAAACTTCCCTGACTTTTCCAGGTTTCCAGACCAAATCTTAATCGATTTCCAGTCGCTAATTACAGTAAACAACACACAATGCACTAAAATTTGCGCAATCAAAGCAAGTTTCAAGGCCATGAAATCGATTAATGCAAACTCCAACGCCATTTATCATTCAATTATAGTGAATTTACAAATTCAAAAGCTGTATTAAAAAGTGTATTTCTTTACACTAAAAACTTGCACTAATTAAATATTTACAGCAACATTTCCATTCGGCCCTTTTGAGTTTATTATAAGAGAGTCTAACTCTATAATCGCAAAGCTGATGCTTCATCTTCTATTTCATTTAAAATGTGTATGACTGTATATAAGGCAAAGGAGATTGGTATGATCAAAATCCCTTACAGATTAAATAGTTTGGCTAAAAACACTTCTCTTTTCAAGTTTTAGTTATGTACTTGGCAAACATTTTCTCCTGAAAAATATACATGCATAATAATTTTATATAAATTATATTAGTTTTGGTGCAAAATGGTAACTTTTGAAAGAAGTTTAGTCAAAAGTACAAGTTTTTCAAATTTTTCAGTAGGTAATGTGGTATGAAAAGCACAGTTCAGGAAAATTATTTTAATAAGTTATTTATTATAACAATGACTTTCAAATTTCCCTGACTTTGGCCTTTGTATTTCAAATTTCCCTGACTTTTCCAGTTAGAAAAAACTTCCCTGACTTTTCCAGGTTCTCCAGATGAATAGACACCTTGGCTGAAACTTGAAGGCTGCAAATCTTTGACAAAAAGTTTGCAAAAGTGGGATTTTTTGGTGGCTAATTGCATTACTAATTTTGGTTTGTTATGTTCGGAGGCATAACTAGGCTTTGTCGAAGAGCACTGCAATGAGTGCCGCCTTGAAGCTTTCGGAAGGCGCCAAAATTGAATTAACCGCCAGGGGCGTCAAATTAAGAATTTGACAAAAACGCCAAAATCTGTCACGCCTTTATTTACGTTTGGTAAGATTAGGCGGCAAAATATATCGGTACTTACAGGCGGCAAAATCACAAATCCGTCTCTGCTTTCAAGGAACGGAGGAAGCACATGGTTAAGCAGGAAAAACCGTTAACAGTAATTAGGAGCGGATTATTAGAAGATAGGTCGGATTATTACAAGACAGGTCGGGTTATTACAAGTCGGATAGACAAATTTGTTTCCGGGCCCCTTGTAGTATACTGTAAGCTTGGGTAATTATAGTAGGGCCAGTGTATATATATTGAGGATCTCGGGACCAATGAAAACGCTCGCTAAATATGGACAAACAGCTTAACGTGGCCACTTAATTAAGACAGGTTCAACACACAACCAAGCTCACTGAAGGTCAGATATCAGCAAAGCCATTCAATGAATCATTCCTACTGAACAATCATCATTCACACCATATAGCGGTAGAAAGAATCATTCTCAGTGATTCACTCGGAATATGATTTTTCCGAGCTCAACTGTGAATGGATCTCGCTCCAAAGAGAGTCTAATAGCCGTGATCATTTTAATCGGAAATTTAAGTTTTTTATTTTCATCATCATCTTTATTTTTACATCTAATGATCGCTTAGTGTTTGAAACAGAAATTGGTCCCGTTATTATGGTACAGTGGAACTTGTTAAAGTGACTACCTGAAATTGACCAGCTGACTAAAGTAACCACATTTTATAAGAAAGAACTGGTAGGGAGTTATTCATGCCTATACCAAAGTATGTCGTGTATAGTGACCGCCTGTCCAAGGAGACCATTACGGTTCAGTCCTAAAGGTGGTCACTTTAGGAAGGTTCTATTGTATATCCAAAAGTCGAAGACCATCCGGATTCGGACTCGAATCCATTCATAATCACTGTTACTTGTCGCCGTCTCCAACAGGGCCCGTGCGTGGTTCCTGAACCTTTTAAACAGTGATCCACCGATTCTTAATGAGCTGGGAGTATGAGTTATTTTCTTAAACCTTTTTACTACTGTATTTGAAATTCTAATATTATATAATACTAAGCATTTATATATAAATATATACTGTATACTAGGTATTTATATTGTGCATACTAAGCATGTGTGTATATATACACGGGCGCCCATATGGGGCAGGAGGGACTCGAGTCACCCCTAGCCGTTTAAAAATTTTATTTGCCCGAACCTGCTATGCATTTACTTTCAAAAGTTTTACAGTCACATTTTAAAATAAGGTACTTTTTAGCTCATTACTAATTGTCAAGCAATATCAATTATTTTTGTAGCGTTTTGGTATCTTGTACATTCACTAAAATTCTCGATAGCTTTGAGGAAGGTAATAATTTTTCTCAGCCCCCCCAGGAGGACTCGTTAATTTTTCCCAGCCACCCCAGAAGTACTCATATGGGCGTACATATTATACGCGTACTCATGTAATATATCTCGTATATATCATGATATATATCTCGTATCATATGGGCGTACGTATTATAGTTACGTATAAGGGTATAACGAAAAGGATAGGAAAGTTTAATAAAAAGAGGGCTAACAATTTCATCATTTAGCTTTAGTTGCCCCCTCTTTTAAAAGGGACACTTCACAGCCTCTTCTTTTTAACTGAAATTTGAGGCGGCAGATAGCAATCGATTCATGAAAGTGGAGGGACAGAACAGACACACACCCATCTCCTATTTTTAGACCCTTTCTCCAACCAGCTTACAGGTGTGTGAAATCGTTCAATGATTCGATCACTGACCGATTTGGCAAATCGCCAATTCAGATGAAGCTGGTGACAGATTTGAAGAACAAAAAACTTCATTTCCTGGTCTCTTCGGCTCCCCAAACCCATCTTGACGCCATCTATGAAGATACACCAGTGTTATGTCTAGAGACATCTATTTTGTTTTTTCCTTAAAGACGATTCTGGATTAATTAAATTGTGATGAAACCAGACTATTAAAGGTTCCATTGTTAAATAACGTTCCTGGAATAAGGGCGATGTTTTTGTGGAGCCCCAATTGGGGCAATTGTTTTGTGAAATAATTAAACTATGTAACTGATACTTTTGCGGAGACCCAATCGTGACAAACGTCTTGTGAAAATAATAATTAAACTGATTAAGAGTCCAGCATGAGTGTGAGGTTAATCTTGTTTTCTTCTCCGAATATGATGAGTCTGTCGGAACGCCTACTAGCGATAAATTCGGACTCGATTTTCGAAGCCCGAGCCTGAAACTTCAATATAGAAAGGTTAGTTTTCGGCTTCAATGGCACCCGTCTCAGCTTTTACGCCTACTGTCCTCTGACATGAAAGTACGCTATGTCAGATTGATCCAACTAAGGCTGCTCGATACAAAATACTTTTAATAAATGATTAACATATTTACAACTTAGTAAAGTGAAACATGAGGCAGTGGGTACTGCTATGAATTGCTGGAAACGGATTTCCTTCCCATGGACGACCAAATGCTAAATTTACCTCTGTTCAGAGACCATCGAAAACCGTCTTCCCTCTAATAGCGACGACATTTTTGATCTGTAGGGAGTGAATACGTTATATCTACGAGTACCGCATCAATGCTGCATAACCTCTACATTTTACGTACAAATATTCTCGAGTACTGATAAGAGAGGAATTTCATTTCCTGTGTATATTCCCATCTTGACCGGAAGGAAAATAGTTGGTAGCGCCGTTTGTGGATTTGAAAAAGCACTCCGGAAGAAAAACTCCATGACCTCTGGTCTTGGGGAAACACTGAGGCAGAATCCACAGAGGGATTTTGGGATGGGGATGTTAAATACAGTAGGAGCCGCTTATAACGAGCCCGCATTTAGCGAGATTTCGGATACAGTGAGGAAAATATGGCATACTGATTAAGCGCAATGCAATTTAACTGCTTTTAGTGAACAAGCCTTTTTTTGGACCCCGGATTTAACGAGCAATTTAAAAAATAAAATAAGCAATCAAACTTTTTGTAAAAATTCCGTCTTTATATGCGGTTGGTCGTTATAAAAGGCGCTCGTTATAACCGATTTTCACCGCATTTTTATGGATTTGGGGGATTCCCTAATCCCCCTTCCCTGTGGATTCACCACTGCACTGTAAGAATTAAGCCAATCGGAACTTCAGTATTCGTCGAAGACAGTGGCGTATAGCAATTCAAAAATTTGGGGGCCTATCTAACTTTATAAAGAAGATAATATGATAGAGATGCGTTAGAGAAAATATTTATTTTGATATCCAATGTAGGAGGTTTGTGCCCCCCCTTTTTTACACCACTGGTTAAAAACGAGAAATATACTCGATTCGTTTGTTTAGTGAACTTCAAAAGTGTTTAGAAAGAAAAAATGCAACAGAAAAAACTGCAATATCAAAACGAACTACTACTATTCATTCCTTTTTTTCAAAAGTTATGAATTTGATTTCTTTCAGTTAATATTCAAATTACCAAATGTTATTTTTTAAGTTTAGATTTTGCCATTTGTGTTTGTGTATGTAAATTCAATCGCTATTCAATTTAATATTTATCGTTCCCTCACCCAATATCTCCATTAAAAGACCACCTTTTTGACAAGACCGTAGCCAGGATTTAATTTCGGGGAGGGGGGCAAATTTTTTTTGCATGTATCGATACAATCACAGCATGTACGGCCGTAACCAAATCCTATTAAAGATTTAGTTTCGGGGGCGATCGCTCTTTCACAGAACCGACGGTGCTCGCCTTAGGGAGGTTTTACTGTATTCGTGAAATCTGCTGGTCTCCCAATCGAATATTGCTTGGACAACAGTGGCCGCATAGGGACAGTGGGGACAAAATGACCAGGGGACCAGCACGGAATTTTAACCACTGCAACAATTATAATCAGTTGGGTAGGAGAGGGACTCGATTTGTTAAATTGCCTAGAGTCCTATAAATCCTGTCCCAGCCCCCCCGGCGGCCACCCTTCCCAATGAAACCCTTGCACAATCCTCCTCCTGTCCCATCCCTGTGGCCGCCTTTTAGTTCCTGGAATATGCTAGTCCCTTACAAGTACAGACTCATCTCCGAAAAATGAAATCCAGCCAGCTCCATAATAATACCAGTATTCGTGGGAGCAAGGTACAAACACCTGTTACTGGGGGCCCTGAACAGCTGCTAGTCGGGACAGGCAGCGGTTGAATGGCGATAGGCGACGCAAAAAGGATTTGTCAAGAAAGGTAGAAACATGGTGAAGGTAAAAGGACAAAAAAGGGAGACATTTCTTTGTGTGAGCAGAGAACGCATTATACACTGTGAAAATAGCATCCAAGATTTCGTCCTTAGTTGGTTCATCTTTGGTAGTTGATAATGGACACAAAGAGAGAGTCACTGGTACATTAAAAGAAAAAAAAAAGTAATAAATCAATCAAATAGTCTGATATTTGACATTTGAATAAACAATTTCTAATTTTTGGTTTGGAAAACGACATTACTGATCACTTACAAACAAGAAGAATTCTTCTCTATTGTCTTGTTCGTTTAAGCTTAACGTGGTACCACTGTTGACTAGGTTGCTAGAGATGGGCTGTCGGCTTAACATGTTATTCGAACCACGACATGCTCAGGTACCTACATATCTATGAAATGAAAATATGGAACGTTTATTGGCGCGACTGGAGAGTGGTGGGGGGGCTACATATGCCAGTATATATACCGGTGTCCAAAATTAAGGTTACATTCAATGTTATTTCAATGGGAGAGGTACATATTTTGCTCTGTAACTTCCGATGTGCTTTATTTATAAAAAATCATTTTACAGAAAATTAAAGAGCTATAAACACTTAACATAATTACAAAAAAAATTTTTTTTAGGCATCTTATGAAGTAGAATCCACGATTGAAATTGAAATTAAAAGTCGAAAGCGAAAATTCGTAAAAAAAATGATTTAGTATAGGCGTACATAGAAAGCTCGTAAGGGGAGGTTACAGGATCAATGGGGGGGGGTTACAGAGCTACAACTCACATATTCCTATGTTAAATATACAAAATTTCATTGCAATGGGGGGTTACAACCCCCATCAACACGCCCATATGATTTAGAATGATGATTTTTCTCACACGAACATGCAAAATTATTAGAAAATGATTGTTCGTGCTTATATGAGCAATTTTTTTTTTTTATCCTAAATTTGTTTTTTACGAATTTTCGTTTTCAACTTACAACGTTTGCATCCAATTCAATCGTAGATTCTCTTTCATAGGGTGCCTAGAAAATTTTGATTTATTTTATAATTATATTAAGTATTTATAGCTCTTTAATTTTCTATAAAATGATTTTTTATAAATGAAGCACATCGAAAGTTACAAAACAAAATATGTACCTCTCCTATTGAAACACCATTGAGTGTAACTTTAATTTCGGACACCAGTATATAAGATGTTAATTTGAATGCTCTTGTTTTTGGGTTTGTTACAAACGGGAATGGGGGAACCTTTAAAATGTAATTATTAGGCATGGATTTAATTGCTTAATTTCTGACTAATTTTTTAAAAACAGAATCGCATTCCTCCAACCCATAAGCTACAATGTAACTTCGCTAATCTGAAGTCAGACCCAGGTGCACAGTAATTCAAAAATTAGGGGGGCGAGAGGGGCTCGAATAGCTTTAAACGAGACCATGTCATACGGCAATAAAATACAGTGAAAACTGTCTTAGGCGGAACCTACATAAAGCGGAAACTTGCTCAACACGGAATTTTTTTACAATCCCTTCAAAAGTCAATGGTAGTTAACATTAGCTACGGAAACTGTCTAACGCGGAAGCGGAAAGCACTATTTAGTCCCGTTAAAGAGAAAAGCCTTCATAAAGCGGAAAATCGTTAGTAGGAAGAAAATTTTCTTAGCAGAAAAAGGAAAGAGGGTTGTAATACAATGCAAATAGCAAAGTGGGGGATGACGAACAAAAGAGATTTTACAGATATAGAATGCCCTTGTCTGCATAGTTCATGAGGGAAGGGCTGCAGGCGGCTTACAATGGGGGGTTACAGAGCTACAACTCCATTGTATTTACATGTATATTATACACCAGTGGTCCTTAAACTATGCTCCCTGGAGCTCTTTGGCTCCACGGGTAATATTTTGGGGTTCCGTGAAGAACATTGGCATCAAAATAATCTCACGAATTGGAAAAATCCCCTCTTCTTAACTAAATTTATTAATTTATTTTTTTAGTTCTAAAACGGGGTGTTTTATTTATATGCAATATGGATAATCATAATTTCATAAAAATTTCTTAAAATAAAATAAGATTAGCGTATTTTCTCCTACCACTGTTTAGTGGTCGTTCAAGTATCGTTTAAATTTAAGCATATATTTTGGGCTGTTTTATATCCTTCTCTATATAAGCAAAGAGTGCAAATATCTGACCCATCTTTATGCTTTATGTAAGGTTTTCATTCTCTTATTTTTATTTGCTGCTGCAAATACCACTTTTTAAAGAAATTTATAAATTGATTTAGGTTTTAATTAATTAATTAATTATTGCAGTCACGTTGGGACAGTTATCACTTGGTATGTTCTCGTTTTATTGTTTTCGATGTCTTAAAACGTAAGACATCGAAAATAATACAACAGAACTATGATTACGTAAACTTAGTTCAGCGCCCTCCCCCCCCGGTTGCCCCAAAAATAAAAAAATAAATAAAATTTTACCCTCCATCCCTCCTAAGATGCTTACGTAATAGTTTAATGCCCCCTTTATACATAATGAATTGCTAAATTTTTAAGGTTTACGTGATAGAATTTGGGGCTCCGTCATATAGTTTTGGATTTAAAAGGGCTCCGTGACCAAAAAAGTCTAAGAAACGCTGTTATACACAATTTCATCACAATGGGGGTTACAACCATAATCGACCCCTCTTGCGTATGCCAGTGCCACCCACTTCTTAAATAAAAACGTTCATTATTAACCAGAACGAAAAGTCACTCATATCCACTTTATCAATTCATGGATAAACCCACCGCAAGGGAGAGTATCTTTATACAAGGGAATTATCATCTTTACAAGGGAGGTACTTTATCGTTACAATTTAAGCTTACATAATAGACTTTTTGTATATAATAGGCATGTACAGTTAGAATGAAATTTTGCACCATATTGATCGTAATTACTAAAACCACAAAATAGTGCAAAAATTAAAATTAATAAAAATAAAATGCAGTGATAAAATAAATATTTTTATCAAAAGGAAAATAAATATAGTCTTAAAGTTCGCAAGATAAGACAAATAAAAACAATAGCATATGCAGTCATCTCTTACCACTGAATTTAACTATGTATGTATTTGTTTTGCATGTAACCTCCATAAGGCGGAAACCTGCATACTACGGAATTTTTTTCCGGTCCCGTGAGTTTCCGCCTTAGACAGGTTTCACTGTATGTGATGCTATCCAGTGGTGGGGGGAGCTTGAGCACATGAGCCCCCCCTCCATTCCTAGGCACCGAAAGTGCATTCGATGGAATATTTTGATTATTACTCGAGTTTTGTGTTTTCTTTACAATACATGCAAAATATTCTACAAATATGTAATGCGGCGTTCATATGAAATAAAATTTTTAAGCATATCGTCTGAAAATTGTCCTTTGTAATTGCTCTATATATTAAAGGGAAAATAAACACGTATACTGCTCATAGCACGTGTAAGTGTATTTTTAGCAATTTCGGATTATCCAAAATATCGGATCAGTGGGGTTTACCGCCTATGTTTGTATAGTGGTATTAACCAGAGATGTGCAGAACCGCTCGTTTGTGGGAGTTGGCTCTTTTGTAGCATTTAACACTTTCGAGCGACTCAAGAAATCATGGACTCTTAAAAAAAAAGGATGATTTTATTTGGATGAAGAAAGAGTGGGATTATAAACTCTGTATATTTCACTTTGCAGGGAGTCTACTCAAATTCTATTTCAAACTTCCCTGACTTTTCCAGGTTTCCAGACCAAATCTTAATCGATTTCCTGTCGCTAATTACAGTAAACAACACACAATGCACTAAAATTTGCCCAATCAAAGCAAGTTTCAAGGCCATGAAATCAATTAATGCAAACCCCAAAGCCATTTATAACTCAATTATAGTGAATTTACAAATTCAAAAGCTGTATTAAAAAGTGTATTTCTTTACACTAAAAACTTGCACTAATTAAATATTTACAGCAACATTTCCATTTGGCCCTTTTTGAGTTCATTATAAAAGAGTTTAACTATATAATCGCAAAGCTGATGCTTCATCTTCTATTTCATTTAAAATGTGTATGACTATATATAACAAAAAGGAGATTGGTATGATCAAAATCCCTTACAAATTAAATAATTTAGCTAAAAACACTTTTTGTTTTTCAAGTTTTAGTTACATATTTGGCAAACATTTTCTCCTGAGAAATATATAGGCTTAATAATTTTATATAAATTATATTAGTTTTGGTGAAAAATGGTAACTTTTGGAAGAAGTTTAGTCAAAAGTACAAGTTTTTCAAATTTTTCAGTAGGTAATGTGGTATGAAAAGCACAGTTCAGGAAAATTATTTTAATAAGTTATTTATTATAACAATGAATTTCAAATTTCCCTGACTTGGGCCTTTGTATTTCAAATTTCCCTGATTTTTCCAGTCAGAAAAAACTTCCCTGACTTTTCCAGGTAGTTTAGATGAGTACACACAGTGATTTTGAGAATTAACTATTTCGGTTAATTAACTATTTTTTATTAATTTCCTTTGTTTACCTCAAACTCACATTGATGTCATAAGCGAGGAAAATATTAAGATCCCCTTTTTAATAAATAATTAAAAACTGGGCAAAAATGTAACTCTTCGTATGATTTACATTCATAGTTTCCTGTTGTTTTAACAAGCCATTTCATAAAGCATTTAGCATTTATTTAATCAATAATCTCAGTTGCAAGGTTACATATCGTGAAAAGCAATAGGATTAAATACGTTGAATTGATGCAGAAAACTTTTGTTTAATTAATAGATAAAAAATAAAAAAGTTTTAAATGTAAGAGAATAGAAAAAGCTTGTTACGAGGCTCTCTTCCATAGGTGTGAATAGAAAGTTCTAAAAATCTTAAGAAGAATGCAGCGCAAAACACGCTTGATTAGGAAGAAATTTTTACAAAACCTTATGATTTAATTGTCTTTACAGGAGGCGGGAAAAGATGCTTGTCCCTCTAAGTTTTACGTAAGCACTACTAGTGTATGCAGGGAGGTGTTGATGGGGATTGTAACCCCCCATTGCAATGAAATGTTGTATATATTTAACAAAGAAATATATGAGTTGTATTTCTGTAACCCATCCATTGAGCCTATGACCCCCTCCTCATGAACTTTCTGCCTACGACTATGGTAAACACAACACACTGATGTAGATTTTAATCTGGTAAACAAATAAGACAAAAACAGGAGGAAGCACTTCTCAAGACGTACTCCGGCAGTATCAATTCTCATAACATAACAGTAGATATGTGCGTACACAGTTCTTTAGGAAGACGGGGCTGTCTTTCATAAAAACATACGCTGAATTCAAAGTAGGTTGGTTAAACGTTTCCTGATAGCCCAGTCATAAAAAAGCAGGTATCGAATTTAGTTCTACGGTCGCACGTTCATTTCATAGGACATGCTATGAACCAGTGAACTAAGAGTTGGATGATTCGTAGATTTAAAAAAAAAAAAAAATTTAAGGCGGTATACTTGTCTGCGTCACAAAAAACGTACTCGAAGACCTCTAGTGTCAAGTGTGGAAATTTCGCACCCTAATCATCGCTCTTGTGCGCATGCGCACAGAGTTCAGTGCTCAGCTAATTGATATCCAATGTGCGTAGAAACGTCTAATTTGAATAATATTAAAGTGCAGGAAGGTGCTTTGCTTTCTCTTTTTATTTTAGAAGTTACTCATTATATGCTTATATCAGTTGCTCGCGAGTGTTATTTGTACTTGATGGATGAATTATAAGTTGCTTACATAGGACAATCCGGATTACCCAAACTTTGCTCAACTGAAAATGGCCCGCGGCATTTATTTTTTTAAGTGGACACTCGTTCCTTGTTTTCAGCAAAAGCGCTCATACAGTAAACCTGCATAAAGTGGCCACCTTTGGAACTGAACTGCAATGGCCACCATGGATAGGTGGTCACTACACAAGACAGATTTTGATATAGGCATGCCTAAGTCTCTACCAGTTCTCTCTCTCTTATAAGAAGTGGTTAATTTATCAAAGTGGAGCTTTACTAGGTTCAACTGTATATACAAAATATAAGTACAAATATAATATTCGAAGCGTTTACTTGAAAACCTAATGGAGACAAGTACAACAGCCAAGAAGAGAAAAACAGGAAGGGAGGGACCAATGCTTATTATTTAATGTAAACATTTATCATAGTTAAGTGGTTAACGAAAGTTAAACGTTACATTTACAGAAAGTAATATAAAGTGATACAAATGCCTGCCATTAACATGTATACAAAGTTAACAAAACAACTTAACGATAGGACTTTGGCTTTCAAGTCAACATCCTGTCTGTATGTGTGTGTGTGTAACATTCATATTTCCAAAGCAGTTAGTCTTAACAGATACATATAATGACGTCTTTCCTCATCCCTAAAGTAGTTTGGTAATAAGTAATTAAACGTGTTTATGGAGATACATTATTCTTCCTAACTTTACAAGGAAAATTCGCTTATCCGAAAACGGGTACGCTTCCTCTTTCTTTCGGATAATCGGGGTTCTACAACATACCCATTCCATAATAAATTTTGAAACGCATTTCGCTTGACTTCCAGAGTTTAACATGCAGCAGAATTGCACCACTTGAAGCCAAGCACACGCTCTCCTCAAAGAAAGTACATTTTCATTAAAAACAGAGCAAACCTCTTTATAGCGCGAAATCCAATGCACAAATAGTTCCACATCCGCTATTACTCACCATCAAATTGTACATTTCATCAACATTACTGTCAGGGAGCAGCCCTCGTTCCTTCGCTCACTATCACACGCTGTTCACTGCAAGTTCAGTTTAACATTCACAAGTCTATTTTAAACCCATATTAACATGCAACGGGCACTGAAGTTTTCTCAATGATGCATCCAGAACTAGCCCTGAATGGGAGGCCTGTTTTCGAGCCTCAAAATATATTTTCTTTTTCATTGAACGCTTCCGGAAAATCGAAAACGAAGCACATAAATGGACCAACGTTGCGATTTTAAAATCCAGCTTTCGACGGAACTGGTTCCTGTAAACAATGGACATAATCGGATGGTGAAAAAGGTGTTTGAATTATCACATGTAGTAATTAAATTATAACTTTCAGAATTAGATCACTGTTTCTTGAATAGGCTTACTTACGATCAGATGTACTTTTTATGACAAAAATGCTTTTGTTCTTTTGCATTAAACACTGAAAAATGCAGAAGCTTATGAACTGAAACGGACATTGAAAATGTCGTGGAGTTTACAAGATAATTATGAATTGAATTTCTCAGAATGTTGTTCATGTACGAATAATAATAATTCCCTGTTGCTTTATACATAAACAGTCTTTAAAATAGCTTTCTATAAGGCATTGGAAAGAGAGCAATAGCGATGCTAGTACTGAAGCTGTCTCTCTCTCTCTCCTGTAGGAATAACATGGGATTATTACATTTGCATTCATAGAAGAATGATGCATTAGATAAAAGTGATCAACAGAAATTGATCAAGCTTGAACTCTTATTTGGCTCAATATTTGAAACATGATGGCATCACAACTCAAAAAGAAATGGTTTATCTTCTAATGAAACTTTTTTTTTTGTAGGTATTGTGAGCAGGTTTAGAGGGATTAACCGGAAATGAAAGTTTGTCAAAAAGAAAAGAGTATTCAAAAGCACCAAGGCTTGAATTTAAAGCCAAAAATAAATCACCAAATACCGACAATATAGTACTCATTTTATATTAAAAATCTAAGCTTAAAGGTTGTTAAATTGGAGAACCTACAAATAGTTTCATTATTTTCGGCCATGGGAGCCCATATGGCGGGAAGAGGGGGGCTCGAGCCCTTTCCCCCCCCGGCCCCCTAGCCGTTTAAAAATTTTATTTGCCCGAACCTGCTATGCATTTACTTTCAAAAGTTTTACAGTCACATTTTAAAATAAGGTACTTTTTAGCTCATTACTAATTGTCAAGCAATATCAATTATTTTTGTAGCGTTTTGGTATCTTGTACATTCACTAAAATTCTCGACAGCTTTGAGAAGAAGGAGAAGAAGAATTTTACTCAGCCCACCTCCCAGAAGCACTCCTTAATTTTTCTCAGCCCCTCCTCCTTCCCTAAAAGTATTCGTATGAGCGCCCATGTTTTAGACGAATAAAGCAAAAAGATTATAAATAATTTTTCATTCATTTCTTTTATTTTTAATTCTGAAATAAGAATTTTAATAATAATATATTGTAGTGACATTGACATTTTACCTCATGAATTTAACAGTATAACATTTAACAGCGTCATTATTGTGCGTATGATTGATTTATCTTGGAACGTTTTTATTTTAAAAATTTTTCATTGCATCAAGGAATTATTATAAACGTAGTTCTTCAATCGTAACTGTGAAAGAATTAAATATATGGTCGTGTGTGTTGTTCGTCGTATTAATATTAATAAATAATGATATGAATAGAGGCGGATTAAACCTATTGGGGGGCCCCTGGCCGTAAAAATTTCGAGGCTTTGAGACCCAAGCCCTAAAACAAAACAAAAAAAATTGTGTAAGGAACTGAGGATTTTTTTCGGAAATATTTCAGTATTAGATTTTTAGTGAGTTTCTTAAACCGGCAATATATATATATATATATATATATATATATATATATATATATATATATATATATATATATATATATATATAGTTAATAATAAACTCAACGTTTCAAGAAAAACCATACATTTATTCAAAAAATTTAATAGTAATAAATTACCTCAGTGCTTAAAAAATGTTTTGTATATAAATTTGTGTCTTGATTTTTCTTTTCTTTGACAAAGTCATCAATTACTTTTTGCAATATCTATTTCATCCAAAATTTTTTGTTCTAGGTATAATATGGCCATGTTGTTCAATCTGTCTTCTCCTATCGTACTCCTTAGATAGCATTTAACGCATTTTAAAACTGAAAACGATCTTTCACCTGTTGCATTTGATATTGGCATTGTTAAAAATATTTTCGAAATAATATCTACATTAGGAAAAGTTCCACTCTCTTTATACACTTCGAACTATTATTCAATAGCACTTCTGGCTATTTATTTATCAACACTTCTGATTATTTATTTATCAGTTTCTTATATTCTTATTATTTCTCCTTTCATAACAACATATATTAATATTCTTTGCAAATGTTCTTGCGAACTTCCTTTATCATTTATAACTTTTTAATATCACTTGAGATATTATATCGGGCTTCCAAACATAAATTTTTTACCATCATTCATCTATATAATTATTATTTTTCATAAATTCTTCAAAAATAGAATAAACAGTATTTACAATTCGATTGGACTCTTTACGTCCTTGTATATATATCCGAGCGAGATAAATACTTACTAATACACACTTCAATAATAATCATTAATAATAATAATTCACCAATAATCCCATTGATTATATACTCCATGATGGAAAAACACTTTCTTTCCATTTTTTATTTATTTTTTAATTTATATTTAATTTATTCTATAACAAGGATTATTTCTTTAAAATGATGATATTAATAATAGTTCAAAGGGAGTTTTAGAAAAATTAATACAGTCGGAGCAGGACATAAACGTCCTCTCGTCCTCGAAGATTTATCCAGAAGCTCCGATTTTCGCGCGGAAATATTGTTTAAACAACAACGTCCAATTACCTTCAGCATTCTTGCGCTCAAGTGTGTGTGTACACACACACAGATTAAGTATTAAGGTGCGTGCCTAGAGGTTAAATCAAAGTTGTTCTTCTCCTCAACTTCTTATAAGAAAAATGGCGTTGTTGAGAACAGGGTTTCCGCCATTACGATTTTATTTCATTTAATTCTAATTTCATTTATTTAATTATACATGGCATGGCATGGGCGCCCATATGGGGGCAGAGAAGGGCTCAAGCCCCCTCCCCCCAGCCGTTCAAAAATTTGATTTGCAAGGTTCTGTCGTGCATTTGCTTTCAAAAGTTTTACAAGCACATTTTAAAGTAAGATACTTTTTAGCTCATTACTAATTGCCAAGCAGTATCAATTATTTTTGTAGCATTTTAGTATCTTGTACATTCACTAAAATTTTTGACAGTCTTGAGAAGAAAGTAATAATTTTTCTCAATCCCCCACCCCCAGAAGTACTCATATGGACGCACATAATACACGGTGAAACTAAAGTTATGACTAGAGCCCGGATTATATGCACTAAGAAACCAGCAAAATATGCACTGAGCCTCAAAATATCCACTTAAAATGAGTAAACATGCACTTAAAATGAATAAACCTTCTCTTGCGTGCGCCAGTGAGCCCCCATCCACAGCAAAGAATAACGTTAAAGAAATAAAACGCAGTCCAAAACAGCCAGTGGCATAGGAAATGGAGTGACTCTGGGGCTCAAACCCCCCCCCACTAGATAACAAAACACATTGTTCCGATAACACAGAATTACTTGATAATTTTTAAGGGTACTTGAGCCCCTCACCCCCAATTTTCGGGAATGCCTACGCCCTGTAAGCAAATCAATGACATAAAACGTTGCTCCCAATAACTGCAGTGTAAATTTTCAAAAATCAAGTTTGAACTAGAAAATAACATAGTAAGAACTTTTTCTTGTAACTCATAATTTTACAATGTCCAAAAATTCATTTTCAAATATATGAAAGTTTGGCGATGGAATACGAAATTGGCGCAGGTTTATGATTTAGTTGGCGCCAGTTTCTGAAACAAAATTTTTAAAGAAATACTGTAGAAAAGAAAGAGGACAAAATGTGGTTCCAGAGACGAGTGGGAAACTTGTTTTTCGGGGTCCATCAATGAAAGCAGCTGCTATATTCCTTCCCTCCGCTCTCCCCCTTTATTTTCGGGGGGAGGAGATCTTTTGAAAATGAATGGAAGATACAACCGGAATAACGTATAACCTGCCAAGATAGCCAAGCTAGAGGTTTTCTCACCAGCTTTAGGGTTTTTTTATGCCATTTAAATTCTACATTTCGTTGAGTTGGTTTCTTCTGTGTGTGTATTGAGGTTCGTTTACCTACGGTTCATTGTTGTGCACTTTCATTGCTAAGACTTGATTGGGCATAAAATAAATCGATTATTTGAGATAAGTTTCCTTACGTAAGTTTTAAGTTTAAATATAAATTACTTACGTTTCGTAACTTTAAAGGACAATCTTCTAACAAGCTATTGCTTTCCATTATCCTCCATTTCTAATCTAATCATTGTATCAGTAACGTATCATCATCGTCCTCGTATGTAATTCATATATAAACTTACCATATGCAAATTTAAATATGTATCTCAGGTTGAATAAATTATTGTTATTAAGACTCCAGTAAATTAACGGATGGAAAATAGAGAGAGAGAGATTAAAAGAAAATTAATCAAGAACATGCATTTAAGTTTTATATATAGCAAGTCATGATCAAATCAGAAAAAAATATAAAGAAAAATGTGGAATTTTATACTCAGCTCTATGCTATATATCTGAACATATTATTAGACACATTATCACATTATGGTATGAGAGGCAAAATTAACAATATTCTAAATGCCTATCTTCAAGAAAGGCAGCAAATAGTACATATTAATTATATAATATATGTTTCACTTAAAAATAAATATGTTGTTCCCCAGGGGTTCATTCTTGGTCCCCTCCTGTTTTTATTGTATATAAATGATATAGC
>QLNU02014802.1:158701732-158724528 GCA_006491805.2 Dysdera silvatica | reverse complement strand
TATGTTATTTTATTTATGGTACTTCGAAACGTAAATTTCCCATTTGTGTCAACAGATACGAAACAATTAAACATACACAATGACCATGGGCGCCATTAATGGGGGTCGAGCTTCCCCCCCAGCCTTTTCAAAAATTTGGTTTGCTCGATTCTGCTATGCATTTACTTTCAAAAGTTTTACAGTCACATTTTAAAATAAGGTACTTTTTAGCTCATTACTAATTGTCAAGCAGTATCAATTATTTTTGTAGTATTTTAGTATCTTGTACATACACTAAAATGTTTGACAGCCTTAAGAAGGAGGTAATAATTTTTCAGCCCCCCCCTAAAAGTACTCATATGGGCGCCCATGATGTTGATAACAAGATTTGACCAATATACGCTTGCATCAATGAGAACAGAAACATGATAAAAGAATATGTTTGTCGTCATATCTGCGGCCACCCTTCCATCCCCCTGCATACTTCCTTCCTTCCTTTATCATCATTCAGAAGTTTAACAGAGAAAGTTTTTATGAATGAATACGTTGTTATTGGGGAAATAACTATGTTTTTCCAGGGGGTGGGGGCGCAACAATTAGCTATGCAAGTTATTTCCTTTAAAAAATTGGAGCACCCTTTTATAGCTGCTATTTGGGGGCAAAAATTTTGTTGGGACAGTATTTTTTCTTCTCCCCCGTACCTGAGTATGCTGTTAATTGTTACGTAGTCATAATAAGACTTTAAACAGGCTTTATACCAATGGTTCTCAATAGGCAGTCTGCGAGCCAGATCCGGCCAGCCAACAGCAAAAACTGGCCCGGCTACAAAAGAAACTGAAAAATTTTCCGGGGGTGGGGGGGAGATTAATTTTCTTCTAGGGGGTCTCATTTTTTCCTAGAGGAAGGCTAAAGCTCTTACCTCAATGCTATTTCATTGAATCAGAAAATTTGTAGAGTGGGGATTATCCCATTAATCTATATAGAGTGCAGGATAATTTCGTTCTTTTATCTTCTGACCCGCCAATTAGGAAAAAAAAACAAAAAACAAAGCGACCCGTGATGGAGACCAATTGGAAACCACTGCTTTATACCAATATGTACAATATACTACAGCAATGGTGGCGGACCTTTTTAGGTGAAGGTGGCGAAAATTTGCGAACAATATTCATGGTATTGCTGGCACGTCAGCAATATTCATGGTATTGTTGCTGTGCCGGACAACTTGTAATGAGAGATAACAATCTAAAATGCCATAGAAAATGCCATAGATTCGCCACTTCTATACTCTAGTAGTAAATAACCACTTTACGTGACACGTATGTGTGCGTGCACCTTTGTGTGCTGTGCATGGTCGACAATCGAATACCCCCTTCCCCTAACCGTCTGGCGGTTGGTTGAGCTGTCTGAGCGCCCTGTTCGGGATTACAGTGCCGCCTTGGCGGCCACCCTTTACAATTCCCTCCTTTCCCACTATACTAACTTTTTGCGGTTTTTGACGCCGATGTCAAGGATGAACAACGTGAAGGGGGAAATTTTAGTTAACATACATTCCTAATAACATGCATTTAAGGCCAAAAATATAAAAACGTGACATTGAAAATTTCAATGGCTGCAGCTGCAAAAACGTGTATGTGTAGACTTGTCAATTTTTCCTAACTGATATAAAAAGACAAACATCTCGCCATAAAGATAATGACAGCTAGAAGAAATCACCTATTATCAGAGAGTATTTACCACACTGACGTCATCGGCGATAAATGTCAGAAATCTACGTCTTCAGGACGCCGGATTTCGAATAACAAAATCCGATGCTTAAAATTCACCTGCATTTCATACAAACACAATTTTCCTTTTTATATAAAACGTGTATTCAGAAATATATTTTAAAAAGCTATTTTTTAATTTTATAACACGTAATTTTAAATTTCCCAAAGTTGGGCCTTTGCATTTTTGTCTTTTCCAGAAATTTTGTATATACACATATGAATATATGAAGTTGTAGCTCCATAACCCCCCTCCCCAATTATAAGCATTTCTGCATACGCCTACGAAAGCCGCGGACTTTCCACCTTTCAAGCCGCGACCCACTTTTATAGTAGCCAAGTAATCCGCGACCCCCTTTTATAGTAGCCAAGTAATCCGCGACCCCCTTTTATAGTAACCAAAAGGTTCCCGACACCCCCTCTGTCCATCGCCGCACCATTGGCGTAATAAAAGCATTTTTAACAGAGTAAAAACACATAAAATTACATTGTATTAATTATGTATATTATATTGATATATATTATAGATATAAAGTTAACAACGATTAGTAGAATATTGCAATGTGTGTAGCCATGTTGAAATATAAAAGCGTTGGAAACATTTGGTATGAAATTCTTTATAAAAATAATTGCAACTAAAAACAGTCGGGGCGACCCCTCCACTAGAAACCAGTTCGCCACCCCCCCAGGTTGGAAACCACTGATGTGGGCTATGTGGTAAACAATGTGAATTAAGTATTAATATGGGGTATTTAAAGTTAAATTAATGCAAAGATATACAATTGCATGTAGTGTACAAATGTACAATATATACACAGCGTTTAAAACAAATAAAATACATTGTAGAAACCCGTGTAGGAAAATATATTATTATTATAGAAAATGAACATACGGTACTTGAAATAGATGGAACACGGATAAAAGTGTCGTTTTATCCTGCATTCCCTCTCCCCCCCACTTTAATTTGCATTCTAAATTTCGTCTGAAAAGTGAAATACACACGATTATCGTAAATAAAGTGGTTTTCAATGCATGTGTAAATAGAAAAGTTTAATGGAGGGGGACATGCACGAGATGAGTATAATAAAATAAGAAAGTAAAAGTAGCGCCTGGGCCCCTGATTAGAGGAGACCACCTTCCCAAAAAAGTTTGAATCATTATTTTTGGTAGTTTTAATGTAAAATTCGTTGACAACTTGGGATCGGAAAAGTGCTCGCGCTTGTCGATTTCAAACTCACTTAAAATAATCAATTTCGTTTCCAATGGTCTAAGTTGTCCTGGAACGTATGATACCAATTCAAATTAAATGATTAAATAGTTTTGATTTCGCGCCAAATTGAGACAAATAAAAAACAAATAGTAAATTAGTAACCAAAATTATATGCGTCTCTGTTGTTTGACGTAACATTTCGCCGATTCTAGGTTACGATGTGGTAATAGATTTTAATTCAACCGAAATTAAAACTTTCGATTAAAAAACGATTCATCGACCTTTAAGGAAACAATGTACGAATACCTTTTGTACCAAAACAATCAAAGCCATCTCGTTAAATTGAGGGAAAAGAAACATTACGTTTACAGAAAAGCCCGCGGTTTCACGGTTTGTTTCGTTTTTTACATTTGCTACATTCGAATATAACATTTAATTTAAATTAAAATATATTTCTACGTCTAACGATGAATTTATGATGGATTATAATAGTTGAACCAATTTTCTTAAAAAATAAAACAATTTTCATCGGCCAGGTGTTGCGATGGTTACGCTACACGCTTGCGTCCAAGAAAACGTTTACAGAAGTTTTATCTACATCGGATAATATAATTAGATATTGTGCCATTAAAGTTCACTTTACCTTTTTCTTCTCTGATAGCCAATCCACGAGGTATTGATGAAAACGCGATACACAGCAGCAAAAACGTCACCATAATGGTATCCATGAATATGAATATTACAACACCATAATCGAACTCCTCGCACGACGACTGATGCACTCGGAATGAAGAACTTGATTTCGACGCTCGCGCGTTCAAGACAGTGTTGCCACTTCGAGGGTTGTCGCCAAAAAAGTTGGAAGGGCTTGCAGGAACGGAAAAAAAAAAAAAGAGCGCGTTTGTAGGCATTTTCTACTACGGAAGACCTTATACAGCGTTTTTGGTATTTTCAAGGATTTTGGGGGGAGGGGGGAATAAAAGAGGCAGGTCTTTTTATGCAAACACTACTATAGTGAAACTTCTCAATAGTGGACACTGACGGGGAACGGAAAAGTGTGCGTTATTGGGGAAAAAACAAAAATATATGTAAAAATTTTCAGTTGAAATTTAACATTTATGAAGCTTGGTTTCATTAACTATAGTAAATATATATAGCAGTATGTCATAGTCAGGTATATATATGCGATCACACAGCGTGTGTGCAGGTAGTCGTTGTGCTGCCACCAGCTCGGCTCGTAGCTGAGCAATATACGTCTCTTCGTGAGGCGGGTTCTGTATTCCTGTTTTCTAGGTAGAAAACTAGAAGGTCGATGATGAAGAGTGAGGTAGATATCAAGAATGAAGAAACAATCTAACACTATTTATTGAAGGTGATTAGTATATACCTTGACATCACAGACAAGGCAACTATAGGCACACCCCCTAAGTTCCAACGTATTAGTCAGGCACGGAAATCACACACACGCGTGTCCTTCCTACTCCTCTGCCTCGTTCGATCTGCCCTCTCTTACCCACTGTACGCAACCAACTCTTTCTCCACTATGATATAATTGGTCAGTCTTAAGACCGTGGTCACACCTGATTGGCCGATGTGACCCTTCTCCCCGTTCCATACATGTTTCCCATAAATATTCTGTAATGTCAATCTGGACCTTGCAGACCAGAGTTATTGCAATTTTATCCGCCCACATCCGGACTGTTTCCTCTCGACCCTTTTCACAAAGAAGACCTACAAGTCTCACTTTCCCATGCTAACGCCATGTGATCATTGTACAGTACATATTACGTTTGTGAATAACACTCACCTTTTACAACGATCTCTCTGTTTAATTATCCATTTCATTTAATTGTACAGCATTACAAATTTATTTTGAAAAGAAAAGTCTGAAATTTTGGTTTGCTTTTTATACATTTTTACAATTTTCCCTTCCACATGAATTCCTAATTCGAATGCATTTTTTAGACCATCTGGATCATTCTCTTGTAAAAAATACCTTTTTAATTTACTAATGCATTAAATGGCTTCTTTCTTAGACACTATTTTCATAATATTTTCTTCGCTTTCAGCAATTTCTAGCTCCTTATCCAGTTCTGTATTGTAGTTTTTGACGTCATCAATTACGTCATCAACATTAGTAGATTGATTTTCAGTTGATAATTGTTCACCTATTAACGTGTAATCTTCATAAGATTCAAGGAAGATTTTCATAATGTCATCATCAACAGTTTCTGTAGTGGCTTTGTTGGTGATGGAAATTCCTGCTTTTACAAAACAAGGACCCATAGTTGCAGCTGTGATTTTTACTGAAGACGAAATCCACAATATTGCGTCTAAGATACTTACACTGCTTGAAAGAGAGCTTGGTGATTTAGCGTCTTTCATTTTTGCTAAAGGATGTCTTACAGGGCACTGACGGTAGTAAGTTTCTTTGTCATTCACAATTTTTTATTTTTTTTATTTGCCCGACATTGTACGTCCAATGCATTAACATTAACCCTTTAAAACATCGTGGTTTCATAGCTTTACCTACGACCAGAAGTTTTTCAAATTCGCGTATCATATTCACGCATAATATAGCAGCTAACGTTTATTGGAAATCTTTCTTCCACTGCATTTTTCGCCTTTGAGACTCATACTTTTGCCCGGAAGAGCTCGAAAGAAGAGGCCAGATTCATCACAGTTGAAAATGTTCTTATCATCATAACCTTTGAAAAGATCCTTAACTTTCATTTTCCAATCAAAAACAATTTCGTTGTCAACAGACGAGTTTTCACCGCATACATTTTTATAAGAAATATTGTGTCGGGTTCGAAATTTATCCAGCCAGCCACCCGAAGCCTTGAAATCAGAAAGTCCCTTTCTTTGAGCAGTTTCTAGTGCTTTCTCTAGAATTAAAGTTCCAGACAAAGGAATGTTCTTCAACCTAGCACGGCTAAACCATTCAAATGTTAAGGTATCCACAGCTAATCCTTCTGTTTTAGGGAAAGCTCTTTTGGTTACCATTTTCGGCCCAACATTTTAAAAGTTCATCATTCCGTTTTAAAATTCCACATACTTGAGTTTTCTGAATGCTCGAATGCTTGAATTAATATAATATATTAATTGAAATTTTCATTATAAAATATTTGTTCGTACATGCGACTCACTTTAGTGATATAGAAATGTTGGTATATAAATGCAGTTCGACCATGGCAGAGTCAATTTAAACGAACAGAAATGTAACAATTGTATTTTAAACCATTAACCACTCCTCAACCCGATTAAAAAAAAACAACTAAAAAAACTGTTTGTTTTTAATTGAAAAATTGAAAGAAAATTGCATTTTTAGACGAATCATACATGAAAAACCATCTAGTGGCTAAAAATTAAGTATACATACATATAGCAATAATCATTGCACTTTAACAAATTATGCTACGTAAAAAAGCGCTGCCTGTATCACATACGAGCAAAACTGGTAAGTGGTTAAAATGTGAGCCACTTACAGTGGCGGTTTTACGCTTGGGCCGGGCGAAGCCATGCCCCCCCCCCGCCCCCATCAACTATAGCCGGATTTTATTATTTATTGCACTTTTACTATGCTTTTACTATGTATGTGCGCCGGCGGCGCCTGTGTACATAGGCAGGAATTTGTGCCCTCCAAATTTTTTTTTGTCTAGAATCGCCACTGGCTACTTACTAAACAAAGAGAGCCTCTCCAGTGGCAGTTCTAGATAGGCCGGGGCCATGGCCCCCAAATATAATCGGATTTTCTTTTATTGCCTATGTGCACGGGCGACCCCCGTACACATGAGTGGGAATTTGTGCCCCCCCCCCCAAATGTTTGGTCTAGAACTACTACTGGCGTTCTGCTTAAAAAATTTAGATGTCTTGTAAGGAAACATGCAAAATAGTATATAGATAGGAGTATAAGCGTCGACTTGAAAAATTATTGAGGATTCCAAAAATTTTAAATTGAAGACTGGGTCATTGTTGTGTCGTAAAAATGATAAAAAATATACTTTTAATATTTTAAATAATGGTTGGCCATCTACATCATTACATCTTTCCATTTAAGACATTTTTCACATATACTAAACCGTGAGACACAACAAATTGTAAAAATGTAAACTGTGGTCAGATTCTGCCTTCGTCTTTCATTGTTTTAGGAAAAGAAACCAAACCAGGAAAGAGTACCCGTGGAACTATTTAATACAGAAGTGGCCCGAATTAAAACTTGGACAGCCGACTACAACTCCACATGGAACAGGACCTCGATACCTATGGCCATTATATAATGAATATAAATTTAGATCAAATAGAGACAACACAGACAACACAGAACAGGCATGGGATTGAACAAAAATAATAAAATTGTAGTGAGATTTTTAAAAAGAAAAAACAAAAATGAATTGATGTTAAAAAAAGAAAATAAATAAAATAAGAGCACATGAAATTATAGAAAATGAAACTGATGAAAATGGTAATAACATTATTTATATTAATGAACATCTTTGCCCCTTCAAGAGAAGATTATTTATAGAGGTATGGAGAAAAAAAAAAGGAATACGATAGCAAATATCTCTGAACAACAAATGGCAAAATAAAATTGAGAAAATATGATAACAGTGATGTTATCGCAATTAATAACTACTCACATATCAACAAACTGCAATGAAAATCTATAAGTGGAAATAATGGGAATATTATTGAGAGCGGGGTGTATTGAGAGTGTGAGTGTTGGGGTTGATACTGATGGTATTACTAATTTGTGATTTAAAAATATCGGTGATAAAAACATTGTTGATTGTATCGACTTGGATCAAATAACAAAAGCAATTTTGTAATGTTGTTAAATGATGTTAATAATATTGATAATAAACGTGCTAGTAATTTTGATAATAACATCGTTAAAAATTTCGATTTGATGTTAAATTTTGTTAATGAATATTCCCATGATAATGACATTAACCGTAGAATAGATAAAATTAACGAGACACAAAGAAGTATGGAAAATTATGTAAATAATTTGTGTAATTCAATTAATAGCAATCAAAATAATATGAGCACAATGGAAAATTTATTTAATGTGGATGAAAATATTAGATTCGCTACTTCTTGCAAAATTATAGATATTCATGAAATGAAACGTGAATTAATTGATGATGGTTTAACTAAAGGTCTGGCAAATTATGAGATTGGTACAGAATACAATAATGTGAACACAAACGGTCAATCTGTAGACTGTATAAGTGATACAGATAATTGGAGTGATGATATTGATGATGCTATTATACAGATGTTAGAAAATACAAAGTGTAATAAATGTAATAATGATAATGATGAATCAAATAATGCAAGCAATATATATGTAAAATGTGTTATATCTAAAAAATGTAATATGTGTGAAAAATGTAATATGTATAAAAATGTAATATGTGTAAAAAATTTAATAAGTGTAAAAAATGCAATAAGTGTCAGAAATGTAATATGTATAAAATATGTAATATATGTAAACAATGCTTTAATAGGGATGGAGTAAATAATATAAATAACATTTATAATAGTGGGAATATTGAGTGCCTAAATGATAAAGATTTACTAAGAATATTACACATCAATGCCAGGAGTATAAATAACAAAGTGGATGAAATAGAGTTACTAATGGATAACAAATATTACAAAATAGATTTATTAGCAATTACAGAAACTTGGTCAAAAGAACATGATCATATGGAGTTTCCAGGTTGGTATGAGTATCATGTAATGCGAAAAAAAAAGAGGAGGTGGAGTACCCATTTACATTAATTACAAACCTGAAAATTTTGAAAACTGGAACGAAATTAGTCAATTAACTGAGGATTGGGAAATAATAGGAGTAAAAAGAGGGAAATTAAGAATAGGAGTCATATACAGAAAACCTGGTAGTAATGTAAATAGTTTAACTAATTGGTTATACGAGAAATGGGAGAAATTGCAAAATGGAAACATTTTATTAATTGGAGATTTAAATATATTGACAAAGAATCAAGTATAAAAAACAATTTACTACATACAATGAAAATAATGGGACTAAAAAATGTAATAAAAGATTCCACGAGTGAATAACTACAAATTCATCTACAATAATTGATGTGTGTTTTACAAATATTAGGGAATATAAATCTTGTGTCGTAGATTATCAAATAAGCGATCATAGGGCTATTATAGCAGGGATATATGAAAATTTTGTAAAAAAAATAATAAAATGAGAATTAGACACCTAAGTAAAAGAAATATTAATAAATTTAAGGCAGATTTGTGATCAATTCATTGGGACATAGAATTAAACCATAACAACAAATATGATATATTTTTAAGAAAAATTAAAGAATTATGTGAAAAAAATTTTTAATTGGAAATATATTAAAGATAAACTAAACAAGAAGGGCTGGATAAACAACAGAATCAAAAACAATATAAAGAAAAGGAAAAATTTAAGAGATTTATAAGAACAAAAAAATTTATTTATTTAAAAAGATTCAAAGCATTGAGAAACTGTATAACTGAATCAATTGTTTGGCACAAAAAAAGATATTTAGATGAAAACTTGATTAATGTAGATAATAAAAATAATTGAAAGTTTATAAATAAATTATTGTGTAGAGATAATAAAAATAAAGAAATAAAATTAATAAAAAGATGATAATAGAATTATAACGGTAAAGGGGGAAATGGCAAATTGCTTCAAAAAAATTTTTATTGAAATATCTGAAAAAATAATATATATATATCATCATCATATTCAACCATTATCTATCCACTGCTGGATGAAGGTCTCTCCAAATGCTTTCCACACAAGTCTATCCTGAGCAATTCGCTTCCACGTCACCCCAACCTGTTTTCTTATTTCATCCACCCATCTAGTTTGAGGACGTTTTCTAGGTCTTCGGTGGTCTCTTGGAATCCAGTTCAGAATTTCTGTTGTCCATCGTTGATCAGTTCTTCTTGCAATATGCCCAGCCCATCGCCATTTCAGCCCTTTTACTTTAACAATGATGTCCTCTACTCTAGTTTGCTCTCTCACCCAAGTGTTTCTTTTTCGATCTCTCCTAGTTATTCCAAGCATGCACCTCTCCATGCTCCTTTGCGTTGTCTGTAACTTTCGTATTGCTCCAACTGTTAGACTCCATGTCTCTGATCCATAAGAGAGGACTGGCAATACACACTGGTTGAAGACCTTTCTTTTTAGACACAAAGGCAATTTCCCCTTCAGGATAAAACTGTTTCTTCCAAATGCACTCCAGCCAAGTTTAATACGTCTGTTGAGTTCTTTCATAATGTTGCCATCCATTGAAATCAGCTGGCCAAGGTAAATATATGAATCAGCAATTTCTAGCTCAATGTTGTCAACTTGTATTTTTGTTTCCTCTACAAAATTATTGAACATGATCTTAGTTTTTTGTAGGTTCATCTTGAGTCCAACTTCTTTACTTCTAGTTGAGAGCTCCTGTACCATGTCTTGGAGTTCTAATGGGTTCGTTGAAAAAATAACAATGTCATCAGCAAACCGCAGATGATTTAAATATTCACCATTTATTTTTATTCCCTTGTTATTCCAATTTATCTGCTGAAAAATCATCTGTAAAGCTGAAGTAAAAAGTTTTGGAGAAATGGTATCTCCCTGCCTCACACCTTTACCAATTTTGATAGTTTTGGTATCTTTATGTAACCGAAATTTTGCACTTGCATTTTTATACACACGTTTCACCATGTCAATGTACACATCCTCAATGTCTGTTGATCTTAAAGAGTTGATGACTGCTGATCTTAAAGAGTTGATGTCTGCTGATCTTAAAGAGTTGATGACTGCTGATGTTTTAATAGAGTCAAAGGCCTTCTCATAGTCAATAAATGCCACACACAATGGAAGTTCATATTCATGTGTTCTTTCAATTAATTCTCTTAATACTTGAATATGGTCCACTGTACTGAATCCACTTCGAAATCCAGCTTGTTCTCTTGGTTGAGCTGCATCTAATTTTTTCTGCAGGCGATGTGTTAGCACTTTTGTGAAGATTTTATAAATAGCAGGTAACAAGCTAATTGGTCGGTAATTTTTCAAATCCTCTTTATCACCTTTTTTATGCAAAAGAATTACTGTTGCAGAATCCCATTGGTTTGGTATGTTACCGCTGTTAAGACATTTGGTAAAGAATTTTGCAAGTATGTCTTCTACATATTCTCCAGCTTCTTTTAGGATATCTAATGTAATACCATCATCACCAGGGGCTCTTCCTTTCTTCATATTTTTTATTGCAAATGCTACTTCTTCTTTTAAGATTTTAGGAGCTGTTCCTTCGACTATATCAGATTCTTCGTATACTTAATACGATATACTTAATGTTTCAGATATGGGTCAGATAACATTGCTTGCAGATGATACAAGTGTGATGGTTACTGGTCAAGACCTAAAAAAATCAATGGAAATATGCATCAGTGAAATAAAAAAAATATGAGAAATGGTTTTATGTAAATCAAATGAAATTAAATGTAGTTTTTAATTAAAGAGTATTGAAATTGCGGGGTTACTGGGCTTGGAGACGCCATCGCGTCACTCTGACTGGCATTTGACTGGTCGTCTATCGTCTATCCAAGCCCAAGGTGGCAGTTACCACTTTCATCAGTTTTTCATTCCTCTCCTGGTCGTACGCAGGATATAACTTTGAGGTTGAGGCTTGGGGTGGGAGTGTTTGGAAGTTTTCCTCATTTGTTTTCATTCAAGTTTGTAAATGACTAGAAAAGAAAAAGAAGGCTGAACTTTGTTAAAAGTTGCCCGAAAACCATAAAATACAAAAAGTTTCTTGAGACCTTGAGAATATGGGGCACATATTCGGTATTTTTCAAAATTTCTTGAGAGTGTGCGGCTTATACAGCGTGTATCCTTTAGGAACAGCCCTGCTTAATGCAAATTATTTTTGTGAATTTGTGAATTGGCCTAGTTCTGCCTCACTAAAATAGCATCACGAGAAGCCAGTGCGCCACTGCTTGACGCGTAAAACACACGAATTCTTTTTTTAAATCATTTTTTATTTAAGCAAATGTCAATACATTATACAAATCTCAATTTAGTCGGAAAAGTATACAATCAAATTATACTGAAATAACTTAAAAATACAATACATAGACTATATTAACTACATAAATATGACCTGACAAGATATAATTAGATAACTATGATCAGAAGAATTAAACAATAATTAGCTTGACAAATAAATGTTTTGGCGCCTTGCCTGGGCAGCATTGAGAAAAGACTAAAAAAAGTCTGATAAAGCTTATGCCGCCCAGATAAACGATTGGAGGGCATTACATTGGCGGCAAGTGTGTGTCCAACACGTCGTGATTGCAAGGCCGTGCCCAGGATTTAATTTCGGTCGGGTCAAAAATTTTTACAGCATGTATCGATACAATCACAGAATGCAGGGCTGTAGCCAAGTCCCATTAAAAATTTAGTTTGTGGGAGGTCCCTAAGAACTCCCCCTACTGGATACGGGCATGCATGATTACGCATCTGTAAAAAAATACGTAGTAAGTTTTTAAAATGCATAAAAGAATTAAAGGATTTACGTTCAGACGGCAAAATATTCCAAAGCTGCGGACCCAAAGCTCCAATGCGTGACAAACCCAAGTTTGTCCACGCATGGTAAGGTCTTAATAAATCCACAGCTCGGACACCGTAGGTATGTCCAGGTTGAATAAGAAGAAGAACATCAACTATAACATCTTCTCTCGAATATTGGAACATAAAGATAGCAATTCTAGTTTTATCTTTAGAGATTTACAAATTTTGTTAAGAGTTCAGTTTTACGATAGATGGCAGCACATACGTTAAATTGAATGCATTTTAGCTCTGACCATGAAGTTAAGATCTTGGTGCTAAGAGAGCTTGATCCCCTCTTAACTCCATGCAGGGCCGTGATTAATGGGGGGAGAGGGGTGCGAGCTGGGCGGCCGCCCAGGGCCGCTAAAAAAATGCAGTATGAGCAACCAGAAATAACTTTTAAGCGGCCCTTTTATACAGAGATGCCAACCTGAGAAAGTAGTCATCAGTAAAAAAGTCAAGAATTTTCTGTAGTTTTCTGTAAAAAAGTCAAGAAGTTTCAGTAAAACCGCGCTCTTTTATTTCCTGTAAACTTTTTTTTTTAAGTAAAGCACCTGCATTGTTATAGAGCAACGGTTCTTTAACTTTCCTAGACCGCGGACCCTCTTCAGAGATCACTCACCCTCGCGGACCCCCAAGAATTAACTCAAAGTTTAAAGCCCAGAATTTGCATCATACATATTTATTTCTAGTGTTTCATCACTGATTTTCACCATTTGGGGAAGGAATTTTTCGTTCCCTCGTAATTTATTTTTAGCATTAAAGAGTAAATGCTCGTGTCTTAGTACTTTTCCGAACTTTTGTGGGGCACTGGGAGGGCCTCGCGAACCCCCTGATAGAGTCCCGCGGACCCCAGGGGTCCACGAACTACAGTTGAAGAACCGCTGTTACAGAGCAATATACGTACCTCCCCACCACTTGAAACAACATGAAAATATTCCTGATAATGTGACTCAACTGCGTATGTTTATGTACTTACGTGATTGTGCTCTTACCAATACTATTCGTATCAACTTTGTATCAGGAGAAATTACCTTTTGTATCAGTTTCGTAGCAGGAAAAATGGCTTTCGGTATCGATTTTGTAGGAAAAAAAACCTTTTGCATACGTTTTGTAGAAGGTAAATACCACATTTCTATTCTGTATAAGAAAGTTGACTTTCATTTCACATGAGTTTTGTAGTAGGTAAAAAATAGTTTAATCAAATGAATGAGCACAATAAAAATGAAAAGCTAAATGTTTTATTGAAAACGTTAAACTTCATAAACATTAAGTTCTTCGTTTCTTTTTCTGTAATTTTGAAACCTCTTCCCTATTCTTGAGAAGATAAAATTTTTTTAAAATACGTAAATTAACTTCTGTCAACAAAAATTGCCCAATTTCAACTACAGACGTATTACTTCTTTGAATGGAAATTTTTAAGTGCAAAATATGACTAATGATTGCTAAGTTCGTACACCTCCAATGGACCTCAGGCTATCAGGGCAAAATTCCTCTGTTTTGATGGAAAGGTACTAAAAGATGACCAACAGTCATTAATTACAGCACATTTACAAAAGTTTACAATTTTGCCGGTAGGTGGCGCATCAAGGACGAACTCACGCATCGGAAAAAAAAAATCATCACTCGTTAATTAACGTTAAAATCGTTTTTTAAGTCAACTCTTTCTTTTTCTTCTTTTTTTAAGCTCTAGGAACAGCAACTAGATAGCTTTTTTTTTTACGGAATAGAATTATAAATTACGTAAATTAATTAAATTTATTTAATAGGTAAATTTACTTTTAAATTAATCTGCACGCCTCTGCGTGTGTAGATAACGAAAGCATAAGGGGGAAATATCCCGAAATATATGCCGCAAAATCTCGGCGAAAATCGCGCGCTATTTTTAAAGTATCGTGTGGAAATTTCCCTGAAATTTTAATAAAATGTTGCGAGTAAAAAATTAGTCAAAACGTAGTAAAACTGCGGGTGCACCTAAAAATTTAAAACCTTTCGATGCTTCGTAAAACGGCAATTCCTTACTACAAATTAGCGCGATCCACTTGCCAATAAAGTTTTGTCTGCCGAATTTTTTTTTTTTTTTTTTCTACAGCTGTTCCACAATCATGGCTGCGTTTCAGTTCGTTGTTTTAATCCAAATTTGAAGCAAGTTTCACATACAAAGCTGGACGTAAAAAATAAGAGAAACAAGGTAACAAGTCGAAAGCTTCGCGTTCTAACATGGAAGGCACGAGCTTTTTTTTTTTTTAAACCAAAAAACCATAAAAAATATAAATTTCTAAGTGGCCGGACGAAAATGGTTCGTGAGGATCTTGAAAGAACTTTTCCGTAGTTTTCTTGGTATCGACCGTAATACAGTAAGGTGGAGTTAAAATCCGTACAAACTACGGAAAATCCGTAAAAGTTGGCATCTCTGTAATTTACATACTCTCACAGAGTATTTGTTCAACTGATCTTTTGTGTGGGACGTTATATTTCCCATAACACCCATGAAGCTTCCAAACAAGGGCGGATCCAGTTTGAGGCGGAGGGGGCAATTGCCCCCTATCAGGGTTAAATAGGAAAATAAAGACGATGAAGAATATTTTATGTGTTGTTTGTTAAGACTGTAATAAATAAGTCTTACACTGTTGTCCAAAGTCTACAAGTCTTAGAGAAACGCAATTCAGACTTTTTCCACGAATCTACGAGCTTCTTGCCCTTTAAACTACGTTTACAGTAAGTGTTGCTTCAGCAAAACGTAGTTTTTTTTATCGCTGAAGCGCTTTCAGACTTGGCTTCGAACGAGAATATCAGAAGAAAGACTTTTAATACACATGCATAGACATTCATATTGACGTAAATAAAGTGATTAATAAATTTTCAAAGACATCACGATAGCTTTACTTTGCATTATAAACTTAAATTGTTTTAAACAATTGCTTGTTATAAAGAAAAAAAGTAATTTCAACGTCTTTCTAGTTTAAATTTAAACTTGTTCTATTAATTACATTGTAAATTATCATTTTGGTTATTGTATAGGTCTCCTTTACTAGCGTATCTTTCTGTAATACGTAACTATAATCTACCCTAAACCATATAGTTTAATTAAAGGAAAGCCCAACTTTAATTCATTGTCATAAATTAAATATTTTGGTGAGTATAAAGAAAGAATAGTAATATAACAAAATTTATCAAAACTATTTAACAGCCCAAACCTAAAAAATTTCCCGATGAGGGGCTCCGAGGCCGTCCCTTTAATAACATCTTGGATCCTCCTCTAACTAAAAACTACAGCATTGGCGCCAGTTTAAGGAAAATTTTTGGGGGGTTTAGCTAAACACCAATCCTTTGACCTTCTTTTGGCTTGGTTTTCATCCTCAAGCGTTTTTGCCCTAACTTCCGTAATTGTATTAAAAGGAAACGCTTAATGACTTAAATCAGTGGTCGCTAAATTTCTTTGATTGTCGACCCCTTCAAGATTGCCTTGAGATTTTATCGACCCCCCCCCCACCTTTGTTTTACTATTACGTAATTGTAACAAGATAAGCAAAAAGGACGTGTGAGTTCTTAGATTATTTTTAATAGTTAGAGTGTCTGTTGTATGTATAATATGGTATATATTATATATTGGCTTAACAGTTAAGGTAATAATGCACACTATACTGAACGTAATAAGCACATATACATATAGTAATAAACTTAAATTTAGTATATATAACCACATGTGTGAATTTATATTGTAATCAATAATTATATGCGAATATAATTATATATTGTACAGTAATAAATAATAACGTACCCCTTTCACATTAAGCGCTTCTTAACATTGCACATTTAATAAGAGGATAAAATTTTTTTAAAATTTAATTTAGCTAACAACAACATGATTTTCTATTCACATATGAAAATAAGAGTCATATTAACTCAGTAAACAAGGAAACTTAGTAAATCAGGATAAAGGTAATCCAAGTTTACCAGATTAAATAAACATTACGCTCGTACAAATATGTCTTATATATTTCTATTCATACTAAATAGACTTCAGAGCCCGAATTGACCCCGATAATGCTATACCAACCCCTGAGGGGTCGACATTGACCGCTTTGGCGACCCCTGACTTAAATAGACAATAAATAAAGAAATCCTCATTTATTTTGAATGCCTGATAATTATTACAACACTGAATGCCTTTTTTTATTAAACAAAAGTTCAGTTCCGTTTTTGAAGTTGATAACTGCACTTCTTATCAGTGGCGTAGCAGGGGAAGGCTTTCGGGATCAAGCCCGCCTTTGGATATCAAAACATCATTTTCTCACATTTCATCACATCATTTCATTTAAAGCTACTTGAAACCTCTCAACCTCTAACTGCTTCCTATCCATTGCAGTGGCTAGGTTAAAAGTCTAGGAGGGCTAAATTTTTAATTTGTTTTTAAGGAGAGCTATGTCAATTTATTTCTAATTTTCTTTTTTCTAGGGACAGCTTAAAAAAACAAGACATATCCTAAATCCGGTATCGAATTCCGTACCCTGGGCTAAGTGGCAAAAGTCACCTTTTTCTTTAATGACCATCAAGCTGCAACCTACCGAACATTTCGGTTCCTTACTTTAGCGTTCTGCAGGAGTTTCCTAGTCAAGCAAAAACTCCTTTTTTGAGAGTAAGAAAACAGGATGTTCCCATCTCCGGTATCAGCATCGAAATAAGGACATTGTGCAGGGGCGAGGAGAGGGAGCACATGCCATCCAGAATTAATGGCTCGTGGCTGTATCATATAGAGCGGCTATAAAAAAATAAATAAAAGTGTAATACCAAAATAAATAGGACTAAATGGTAAAAATAAATAATATATAACAGAAATAAACAACAAGGAAACACAAATATGATCCATTTATGATATAGGTATAGGACTAGTATATAGACAGCCCAAAGGAAACTTGGACGAATTTATAGATTGGTTAACTAAAGTTATTGAAGACTGTTATCTAAAAAATTTTCTTTGACTGGTGATTTCAATATAGATATAAATAAAAAGTAGAAGTAGTATATTATTATACGATTATATATTAAACACAACGAAGGCATTTGGGTTTAAAAATATGGTTAAGGAATTTATTTGTGTAACTACACATTCTTCAACAAGAATAGATTTGTGTTTCACTAATGTAGATGAGGTAACTGTTGTAGTTGATGATTACCAAATGAGTGACCATAAGACGATCATAACTGATTTTAGGGAAATAGATCTAAAGATTAAAAGAAGTAAGATAAGAGCAAGAGATTAGTCTTAGTAACATGACGAAATTTAAGGAAGCAATAGAAGAGATTAATTGGGAGGATGAATTTAAAAATGATTCAAAAAATATTCTGTATTTATTGCAAGGATAAAACAAATAATTGAAAAAGTTTTTACATGGGTAACAATTAAAAACACACTTTATAAAAAGGGCTGGATAGATAAAAACTTGAGAAAAAAAATTAAAAAAGAAAGAAATAGATTGTATCGTATTAGGAAAATTATTCCTTTGAAAAAATTTAAAATCACGGGAAATAACATAAATAAAATAATTTTGCAGAAAAAACAAGATTATTATAGGAAGTGCTTTAAAAATATAAATGGCAAAAATAGGTGGAAAATATTAAATAATATGGCAGGTAGATATAAAAAAAGAAAGAAAATTTGGAGGAATTACTAGTAAATGATAATATAATTACCAACGTACAACAAATTGCTAATGTGTTGAATAATTATTTTGTAAATGTTGCCAAAACGGACGCGGGAGGTAATGACTTAGATTAAAATGATTTTAGTAAATATTTAACAAAAGAAAACAACTAGACAATGTTTGTCGAGGAAATAAATGAATTAGAATTATTAAAAATTATAAAAACTTTAAATATAAAAAAGGGCGCAGCTGCGGATGAAATTAGACTTATTATAATAAAGAAAAATGCCGAGTTATTTCTGAAACCTTTATTGATTATTTTTAATGAAATTATTAAAATGAAAAAATTCCGGAGGAAATGAAACTTGCAAAAGTAATTCTGATTTTCAAAAAAGGTAAAAGAAGTAACATGGCAAGTTATCATCCAATTTCTTTGTTATCGGTCTTTTGCGAAAATATTCGAATGTTATAAATTCATAATAGATTAATAAATTTTATAAATAGATTTAACATATTAAGTGATTCCCAGTATGGCTTTATGAAAGGAAGGTCTACTAAAGATACGTTAGTAAACGTAATTTCAGAAATTTTGAGATCCTTAAATGTTCGGAATATTGGTTTGGGAATTTTTTTGACGCAAGTAAGGCATTTGATGTCCTATATAGAACAATACTGCTAAAGAAATTGTAACATTATGATTTCACAGAGGAGATAAATAACATCCTGAAGTATTACTTACAAGATAGACATTAATATGTATATGTAAATAATATTGTTTCAGAACCATTAGAAAATTGTTTTGGTTTCCCCCAAGCGTCTATTCTTGGTCCCTTAATGTTTTTGTTATTTATTATTTGCACTGTCATAGAATTGAAATTAGATGATCGTTGCTAAATTCTGAGCCAACTGGGACATCCTCGGGTTTTGTATTATGTGTAGAAGTTATGTTAAACATATGTGACACTTTATTGTACTCAGTTGCGTTTGTAGTTTGCTTCCCGTATTTATGTTTCGAGCGGCGGCAGCTGTGGGGCAGACACCTCCGGGAACTGAAGTCCTGCAACAGAGAAGTTTGGATTTAGAACTGTAAGGACGTGTGAACGCTCTTGAATGGCGGCAGAGCTGAAATTAATCGACGTTTGCCTCAGATACCAGTAATACCTACCTGCTTATTTTTGCTATTTGTGTCCTGCGACGTTAGCGAGCTGCCGGCTTGGAATAATCGTTTTGGGTGGATGACTGCTTGCCGCCCTTGCGCCTTAAAGGAAGCGGTGCATATCTGCGGAAAGTTTCGTGTGTTTGCTTGACACTGATGAAACATTTCGTGCCATAAGAAGTAACTTACCTTCTTGTGAGCGACTTACGACTTCGAGAAACTGTGTTTGCCGTGATGAACTGACTATTTGTTCGGTGAGGTATTTTTGACTGACTTTTAGTATTAAAGAACTTTTAAGTTAAGTTAGAGTTTTAACTAAAGTCAGGTTTTAGTGTTGAGGTTTTGCTGAGTGTAATGTGTATGTAATTTAATGTATTAGAATTCTTTCTGTTTGAAATCTTGATTGCAATCACCACTGAGTCCAGGTAAACTGATTTATAAAGTTAATCTGACGGAGCGTCTTGGCAGGTGGAATTGCGCCTTAGGAAAATCTTAAGTCGAATAATGAAATAAGTTTAATGGATTTATGAGCTTAGAAGTAACTGTTACTGTTTGAGTTATGAGTGATCTTGGCTTCGGCACAATTTAGCGACGTGGATGTAAAGTGCATTCGAGCCAATTCGCCCATATCTCTGGGGAAGAAGAAGAATCGAGAAACCCAAGGAACCTGTTTAATGTTATTTGAGTTAGAAATTATTTAATGATATTGATTCCCGAGTTGACTTTGCTTTAGATCTCCTTGGCGCAGAAAACCGTTAAGTGAAGTCGAGCCAATTTTCCTTCAGAAGATACGTCCTTGCTAGCAGATACCAAAGTGTGCAGTTATAATTTCGGATCCAAGAGTCCGGATTAGTGTTCGTTTCAAGCTATGTGTATAGAGATATATTTGTTTGAAATGTATATTATACTTCCTTCGAGAGTAATCGCGATAATGTGTTTCAGCCCGGAGTCCAATGGCCTGATCACGTCCAGCAACTGAGTCGAATTCACGTTTCGGGAATTTTGTGCTTTGTGAGCCTAGAACCAATGTGTGGGTCGAAACAGCGAAATATTCTCACAGTTGTGATTTGGTCGTCCGTGATAAGAAGATAGCTGTGTTTGTTAGCCACCGGAACTGTTTGCCAAATCACTCTTGGTTGTATATTAAGAGTTTAAAAAACATTGAACCTAATTTCGCATCATTCATTGTTGATCGAAGAACACCCATCCGGAGTTTGTAACGTAATCCTTATAGAGTTTAGCGTTTAATTATTACGTAACCTGTTACATAATGACATTGTGTTTGTTTCAAACAAGTGAGAATTTATACTATACGCGGATGATACCAGTATGTTTTTTCAAAATGATAATGTAAAAGAGTTAATTTTAAGTGGGAAAGAAGAAATTTGTAAATTTGAGTTACGGTTTAAGAGAAATCGATTAAAAATAAATGAAACTAAAACAAAAATTGTAAGTTTTAAAACAAAAAATAACAGAATTGACAAATCCGAAGTACTTGAAATTATCCTTATTAATAACAAAATAATTGGAAATATTAGGGAAATTGACTTTCTGGGTGTGACTTTAACTGCGATTTATCTTGGAATAAGCAGGTAAATAAAATTAACAGGAAGATTAGCTCAGGATTAGGTATTATAAGAAAGTTATCAAATGATGTTCTTAAAAGTGTACTGCTGAGTTTATACTTTTCCTTTGTTTTCAGCCATTTAATATACTGCAATAGCATCTGGGGTAATTTAAATAGCGGCAATATGAATATTATTAAATTATTGCAGTCTAAATTTTTAAGAATTATTGAGCAAAGAAATGTGTTAAATTGGAATGAAGTATTCGTTAAATATGGCTTGCTTCCAATTGACCCAATTACTAAATTTTGTATACTGAAAATAATGTATGAAAGGATCATGAAAAATAAACGTTTGGATATAATAAAAATTGAATATTGTAATAGTAATGTACATTTGAGAAGAAAAAAATCAAATAAAATTACCAAGGATTAGGATCAAATTAGTCACGATGGGAACTGAATACAAGGCAATCAAATACTGGAATGAAATTACTTGTGATATTAAAGACATGATGATATTAAAGATATATAAAGACACAGTAAAAAATTATTTTAAAAAAGGTTATTTAAATTTCTGTCTGATAATATTATTATGTCTTCTGGATTTGTTGGGTCTCCAACAGGTTAAATTTATTTTTCACTGGGGACCCGTCATTTGTTTGCACGAGCACTTACAGTTATGTGCTTATGATAAATTTCGTATATGGCATCTTATTTTTTTCTTGTAATTCATGGCTGTTTGCTATTTGTAACAATGACAAATAAACAACATTATAATAATAATAATAATAATAATAATATTTCCCATTAAACGGTTCATTGATATATGCACGGTTAATCAAATTTCAATTTCTACGAACAAAATACATGGCGCAGAATGCCCTTGCGCCATAGAAATACAACCAATCGAACTAAACATAGCAAGCAGTACTCACTGTATTCAATTTATGGAAATCCGAAGTGTTTCTCACTCTAACATCCGGCAATAGATGGAGCAGGGAACCAGTAGCTTAGCAATTCAAAATTTACGGGAGCGGGGCTCAAGTGGCTCTTAAAGATTTAAAGAAGAATATATGATGCAGCCTTAGAGTAAATATGTTCTGATATCCAAAGGGGGAGGTGGGTCTTGAGGCCCCCCTTTTCTAGACCACTGCAGGGAACATAGGGATAATTTGATTCAACTCCTTTGATCAAGCTTTATGTGATACCGTTTGTGCGTTTTAAGGCATTGTTACAATTTCCTTGTGGTTTTCTTAAGAAAAGTGGCATCCGTTTTTTGAAATTAAGAGCTTACAGTTTGAAGGGGTATTAAAATTTAACCAATCATCTCCCCACCCCAAAGTTATATCAAAAAGAACAAATTATAATATTTTATATATATATATATAATAGATAAATATAGCTAAAATACAAAATAGAATATTATATACAAAAAAGGAAATAAGGTTAGCAATTTGAGTAAGGCTTAGTATCACCAGCCCCTAAGGACGAGTTGCCCCGTCTAGGAATCCTAAGGAGCTCGGGGCGGAGCTTTTTAATTTGTTTGTTTTAAAAATTATTTACGAGAATTATTAATAAAAAATTTAAAAATCTGACATTTTAGCTTTGAGTTCTCGAAAAATCATTTTTTTTGTGGGGGAGGGTATTGGGAACCTAATGTGTTAAATTGCTTAGGATTGCGTAAATCCTTTAATCAACCCACTGAGTTATATAAGAAGGAGTGACCGTTTCCCATTGGCATTAGAGTCTCGCGGTCCGGCAGTAAACAAAGGACCCCGGGGCCCACTAGCGTACACAGGAATGTGTTGATGGGGGATGTAACCCACCCCATTGCTATGCGTATATTTAACATTG
>QLNU02014802.1:158673104-158693933 GCA_006491805.2 Dysdera silvatica | reverse complement strand
AGTGTTTGTTTATTCTCTGCTTCAGCTATTTTTATTTCACAGGTCTTCTAAACATTTGTCGACTTGGGAATTAAGCCCGGAACAACAGTATAGCAAAAAATCTGCTTGTGCTAAACGAGTTATTTGAAGCCAAACATATAGGATTTCCGAACAGTAGATAAATACTGCTTACACACACTACCCATTCTAAATAGTTTCAAATAGTGGTACGTCGTTCGCGAACGAATCGGTCAATTGAAAGAGACACGCATCATAATTCCAAATAGCACTAAAAACGAACACCACAGGAATAGCAAATTTTTTCGCATTAACAGTAATTCGTATTATCCATAAAGGATGGGGGGAGGGGGATCCATTTACTAAGTTGTTGTTGTTAATTGAGTCAAAAAAAAAAAATGCTAATAGCACGGAAAGTTGGCTTAACTGGCGGCACGGTATTCCCAGGAAAGATTGGACAATACCAAAAGATGTAGACCAGACTTAACTCCCCAGAAGTGGTTGTTGGGAGGTGTGGAGACTATCGTTACAGATGCAGTTGGAGCATAGCCTCTAGCGGGAGGAACTAACTGCGAAAGGGGCAATTTTGCCGCTCCTTTTGCGTATCGCGTACTTACCGCGTCGGAGATACCAAGATACCTTATCTTTTTAAATCATTCTATTGCGTCGGTTTTAGTTTTAGTTTGAGTTCGACAAAAGTTTTGGTACTGGCTTCAGAGTGTTGCCACTCTACGACGGAAAGTTTGCTGCTACACACTTCCCTCCCAGAGACAACGTTTAAATCGAACATATGGTGACAAACCGGGAGGAAAATACACCGATCTCGTGATCCCTGTTATCATTGAGGTCTCTGTGGTGTTTGCTTCATTGGTGTCCTAAACGGCATTGCTGCCATGAGCTGTTGTCCTCTCTGTTTCAAGCATAAAATCTGGTTTGATTCGATCAATGGAGATTCTCTTGACAGTTCCGTTGATTTCGATATCAAAAATCTTCTCACTGCGTCGTTTGACCGCATATGGTCCGTGGTAACTTGGCTGCAAGTTTGTGTGTGTCGCGTTGTCTTACACAAAGACGTGTGTACACGTTTTCAGATCTATGGGTACAAAAACGTTTCTTGTCCCGTGTGTTGTTGTTGGGGTTGGTACTAATGCTTTGACAAAATTTTGAAGTTGTTTTAAGAAATCGTGTTGTTGTGTCTTCTCGGAATCATTATAAAATTCACCCGGCAAGTGCAGTGCTGAACCATATACCAGTCGAGCAGATGAACACCCCAAGTCTTCTTTAATGGCGGAATGAAGCCCAAGAAGTACAAATGGGAGAGCATCTACCCATGCAGTTGATTTTTGAAGATGGCTTTTCAGAGCGGTTTTGAGTGTACGATGCTGTCGCTCGATGAGACCCTTTGCCTGTGGGTGACAAGCTGATGTGTGATGTTTTTGAAAACCAGGGTATTTTCCCAAAGAATGAAATAATTCTCTCTCGGATTGGCGACCCTGGTCTGTTGTTATCTTTGCCGGTATGCCAAACCGAGCGAACTATGATCCAATTAGTGCTTTGCTGACAGTGTCCACGGACTGATCCTCCAAGGGTGTGGCCTCTATCCACCTGGTAAATCGATCTATTGCCGTTAATAAATAACGATAACCATGACATGGTGGTAGGGGTCCAATAATATCAATGTTTATGTGTTTGAATTTTTGATTGGGTACCTTAAACTCGCCTAGGGCTGCTCGTGTGTGCCGATGGACTTTGGAGCGTTGGCATGCTAGGCATGCGCGAGTCCAAGCCTGACAGTCTTTATTGGTATCTTTCCAAATGAAACGCTCTGTGATCAGTTTGGTTGTCGCTCTGATTTTTGGGTGAGATAGTTCGTGTGTTGCTGCGAAAATTTTCTTCTTGAATTATTGGGGGAAAATTGGAAGGAAAATCGGCAATTTTTGTCATTTGCCATCCACTTGCTATATTGTTTATTATAAAGTTCTTCAATTTTTTTCAATCGTTCTGAAGGATCTTTACGATGAAGTGGAGGACCACTACTTCAATATGATGGCTGATTCGGAAATATATGCGGAATTGCATCAGCAGCTAGTTTGGATGTTTTTCTATTCCCAAAAGGTGTGGAGATATCATCTTTGGTTATATAATCCAATCTAATAACCAATTCTTAGGAAAAATGTTTACAACAAACCACCGAAGATTCATTAGGCACAAAGTCTTTCCTGGAAATGGCACGCAACCATTTATTTTTTAGATCATTATCTTCAGGAAATTTGAACATAGAGACTGTATTTGATTTTTCAGATCTGTAGTTCGGCATACTGAAATAAAATTAAAACATCATTTAAAATTTCTAATATTAACGAAACTTCGTACAAATTTGGTTTAGTTACTGTGTATTTTTAAAGTAGGAATGGTTGACACTTTACTTAAGTTTTTTTTTAATTTGGTAATCTAAAATTTTTTCTTGCCACACTATTTTTCTTGTATCAGTGAGTGTCTAGTGGGGGGAGACCCTAACACAACAAATCAATGATGAAGATGCCAAATACACCAATGCAGAACAAATTTGGCACCGGTCGCGTTCAATTCACTGACAGTCACTTCACCGACACGTTACCTCACCGACACCACTTGGCCGACATGTCATTCCGCCGACAGGGTCATTCCGCCGACAGGGTCATTTCACCGACACGTCATTTCACCGATACATTATTTCACCGACAGGGTCGTTTCGCTGACACGTTATTTCGCCGACACGTCATTTCGCCGACAGATCGTCTCGCCGACAGGTCGTTTCGCAAACACGTCATTTCACCGACAAGGTCGTTTCGCCGACACATCATTATATCCACATGGTCGGCTCGCTGATATATATATTTCTTTTTATATATTTTTGTTTTAATTAAAAATGCTTATTTTCATATAAAATACCATAATTATGCCCTGTAGCTCAATGTACCCTCATGAAATCTAGGAGCGGATATAGACTTCCATTTTGTGAGGATGAAGGACAGAATTTGCCATGGTCTTGGAATAACACCCTTCATTTATCATGAAAGAATTTTTTACAGTGAAAAAATATATTTTTGGGATTCGTGATCACTGTGCAGTGCCGTAGGCAGAAAATTCAGGAGGGTTATAAGCTTAATGGGATGGGTTATAGAGCTACAATTCATATATTCCTATGTTAAATAGACAAAATTTCATTGCGATGGAAAGGTTACAACCCAAAATCTACCCCTGGCTAAGCCTCTGCCCCTGTGACCCCCTTGTATCCGCGATTAATGAAATCGTGTGTTATTCCTTCATGAAGTGAATGTAATTCAGTTAAGTATTTATAGTCTTTAATTGCCTGCAACAGATTTTTATGAATGATGCGCACTGAGAGTGACATTACAAAATAAGTACCTCTCCAATTAAAATAAACGTTCTTTAATATATACAGGGTGGACCATATTAAATTGATGCTGTGAAATATCTAAAAAAAGGAGGGTCTTACAAAAAAAAGTTTGAAACAAAAGTTTTTGTCTTGAAGGTGGGGGGTGGGGATTTCGTTATCTATATTTTACTTAGGGGTCGTTTTCAAGGTCATTTGAAGGTCAAATTCAATAAAATTTTGATTAAATGAAATTTAAAAGTGTGATTATGATTATATTGCAGATTACAGCTACTTCAAAACATTCGATTAAAGTTACAGATGTGATTACGCGAAAATGTAATCGATTGCAATCGATTATAATCATTTGATCTCGCCCTGCGGTGGCGCAGTGTGGTAACGCGTTCTCCTATTGCGCGGCTAATCCGGGTTCGACTCCCAGCAGTGCAAAAAGAACGCTTACTCAGAGATCTCATAAAGATCGCACTGCTCACTGTAGTCCGGGGTTTGGTTCCCTAGGCCTTAAGAGGTTCGGATTCCTCGGAAAACAGTAGGTCCCGGCGCAGCATGACCACTGTAGTCTTTGAGCCGTAAAACCAAACAAACCATTTGACCACGAATTCTTGGAGCTTTCTTCACACACTTTTTTGCTATATGCAGCATTATTTAAAATATAATTTTTTCTATAGTTAGTCACAAAATCATTGGATACTACATATACATCAATATTTGTGTGTCATGATTTAAAACACGTTTTTTCTTTTTACTATAATTAACAGTTATATGCAATGTAATATGAAAACTAAGGAATTATTTATTACCGCATTTATACGCATTTATTACGCATTTAACCGCATTTATTACGCTATTAATTACCACAATATTATGATTTGACCAAAAATAACGTGACGATTAACTACCGAAATTTTGTGTTACTTAAGCCGCTAGGGTAATTAAAGCCACTATGCTGGGTAAATTTCGGACACTGATTCTGGCAACACTGTTTTGAGTTTGATTGTTAACTTTCATGCCATCAATTCCATATTTTGACGAAGCTTTGGGCCACATATTTTAATAGTGTGTATGTTTTAAAATTAAGTTTATAAACCTTTATTTGTATTTAGGATAATTTCGTCATAAATTTATACAGTCCATAACTTTAATCGCCAAAATCACATTTTTAAGTTAAATTCACTAAAATCATTTTTAAACATAACCTCAAACAATACTCTTACGGTTGTTATACTTCCTAGATTATATTTCCATTTTGTTTTGTTTTTTTCAATATTTTTAAATTCATTGTTGTTTCCCGTACGGGGTAACAAATGCCACCGAACAGGAGTGGCTTTTGCCGTCCTCATCCAGGATGAGGACGGCGTCTCTTTTTCTCCTAAACAAAAACAGCTCTAGTTTGAGCTTGTTTCTATGTAGGTGTCGAAAATTATTGAGTAAAAATAAATCCCCCCCACGAAAACTCACAAAAACTCGCCCCGGAGGCTTTTTGTGTTGACAATTATTTGGCAATTGTGTAATCCCTGAGAAGGGTAATAATATCTTACACCCTTCTATACGGAGAAAGTGAGAGCTGTTCTTGTCTTCTTTCGTCTAGCGGTCAAAACACTCCGGGCTCAACGGAGGGACCCTGGTTCGAGTCCAGGATGAGGACGGCGTCTCCTTTTCTCTAAAAACAAAAAAGCTCTAGCTTGAGCTATTTATACATGGGTGGTGAAAATTATTGTGTAAAGCCATTATACTGGGTAAATTTCGGACTCGTATTTTGGTAACACATGTTAAATTAAACATCTTGAACTTTTTTAGTGTGAATTAAACATACGAAACACTAAAAATTTGTAAAACTTCCTTCAATTTCAGTTTTATTATTTTTATTTTTAGTATTTTTATATTAATAATTAATACATAGACACACGCGCATGCATGCATGCACGCACAGGTAGGTAGGTAGGTAAGTAGGTAGGTGGGTGGGTTTTCTTTCGAATGTTTCACCACCTAATCACGCCATAACATCGGTGTTGGTATCACTACGCCAATAAACGTTGATTGATATTGTTGTTTGATTTAATCTGCGTAGTGTTCGATTTATATAAATACACACATATGCTGCAACGGGCATTTCGATCAATTTAATACCAGTCTCTTTGCAATTTGGTTTAAATAGTAGTCCATGTACTACACCATTCTGCGAAATAACTGGCAACAATATATATACGTTCGTAAAGAGATTATATATTGTCCTTCGTAGCTCAGTGGGTAGAGCCTCCGCCCGGCAAGTGGAAGGTCGTGGGTTCAGGTCCCACCGAACGCAGAAATATTTATTTTCTTTCGAACGTTTCACCATCTAATCACGCCATAACATCGGCGCTGGTATCACTACGCCAATAAACGTTGATTTATATTGTTGTTTAATTTAATCTGCGTAGTGTTCGATTTATATAAATAAACCCTGATCAATTGTTGTATTCTTTTGTAATACAATTAATGTAAAAGTATACATAAAGATCACGTTATACGAAATCTGCTTAGATTACGGAAAATACCGTTATGGACAAGTTAATCATTATAGAGTCAGATTTCACTGCACAATAAAACAAATACTGGGGAGGGTTCAAGTATTCCGTAAGCAATATTTTAGTCATTTCAACCTCTCCCCCACTAACAAGCAAAAATTAACATTGGCTAACATAGGAAAATACCACGAACAGCAACCCACCCCACCCCACCCAGGTAATACTTGAACACTTCCCTTTATAAAATATTTATTGCCCGTGCCCGCTAGATGCGGAAGTTACTTTCAATAGTAAATCATTAAGCTTTCTATTAATTTTTTATTAAATAAATTGTGTGTTTTAATATTTTATTTTGACGTCGTCATAGTAGTGCTTTTGTTTTTGAAATAATAATTTGTATTTAGCTTTTATAACACTGGCTATTTTTGGAAGTTTCATATATAGGAAGTAGTCGCAAATTTATACTTTAGCAAAAATTGGTAAATAATATTTCTCATTATCCTTCTATACAGTCATCTACGTTTAAAAAGTTCGACTTCCCTTCACAATTTTTCCAGGCTTAGGACTGGCACAGCAGTAACAGTGTTACGTTGGCGTGTTTAAAAGTCACAGGAAGAAAATTGCTTTCCTCATCTACTTTTATTTTTTTCCTTTGTGCTTTTTTCTTATTTATTATTCTATTGTATTTAGTCAAACTTTTGTACGTAGGATAATTTTATAAGGCATTCCTTGAGGTTGCTATCGACTTCATATTGGTTTAGTACTTTTCGAATTCCCTCATCTAATTTAACGTATTTTTTTTTCTTTCCTTCCATATGAAGGAAATTTCTGTCATAAATGAAATCATCATATTTGGCTTCACTTTTTAAATTTCGTAACAACTCATAAAAATTCTTTCCTTTCGATGGGAATACCCATTATGTAGAGCACATGGCTTATTTTTCGAGGTTTCAATCACTTCAATGGTAACCATAACTAGGAAAATCCTTTGTCATAACGTAATATTTATCTAACTATTTTCTTATTCACAAAATATATATTACACAACTTGTTTCAATATATAATGAAGAATTTGAATACGAATTTATAGTATATCACTTCGAGAAAATCTGGTTAAATGCAAAGAAAGCAATGTATGAGAGGGACTTCTCCGGTTTTTCGCCATTTATCAAAAAGCAGTGGCGACATTTGATTGGTTTAGAAGTTTTTGAGCATTGTCCTCGTAGGACATTCTCGCCCTTGGGGCAGACAAAGTCATAAAAACTAATTGGTTAGGCGACAGTATGTCGGGGCTATGGGGTGCTTTGTTTGTGGATACGGTTTTTTTTTCTGACAAACGCTAAAATTTAACTTTTTAATTTAAAACTATTTAATTTGTTTGATAAAATTTTAATTTATTTAAATACCATCTGTTCTGTGGCAAAACTGAATTAAACAATTAGAATATTTAGTTATTTATTTATTATATAAATTTTTTATACTTTTCCACCACATACAACGTCATTAAAAATACAAATTTGATATAATTATTCACAACATGTTATAAGTGAAATCTGTCTATAATTATTTCTTGCTATCTGGGCATATTTCATATAATGTTAATGATTATCGAACTACAAAGATAATTTGTTTTTTAGTGAATCTGTATACAGTAATAATTTTGCGCTTTTCAGACTTTAGCCATATGTTGTGCACAATAACTTTTTAATACAGTACAGCTTTCGACATTTAATTAATGATAATAAATGTAAAGGTGATACGCTGCACAATCTAATCTGAGAATTTCCATTATGGTATTATTTTCGGTATGAACTTCCATTGTGTGTGGCATTTATTGACTACGAGAAGGCCTTTGACACTATTAAAACATCAACAGTCATCAACTCTTTAAGGATCAACAGACATCGAGGATGTGTACATTGACATGTTGAAATGTGTGTATAAAAGGCAAGTCTAAAATTTCGGTTACATAAAGATATCAAAACTCTTCAAAATTGGTAAAGGTGTGAGGAAGGGAGATACCATTTTCCAAAACTTTTTACTTCAGCTTTACAGATGATTTTTCAGCAGATAAATTGGAATAACAAGGGAATAAAAATAAATGGTGAGTATTTAAATCACCAGCGGTTTGTTGATGACCTGCCATTTTTTCAATTAACCCATCAGAACTCCAACACATGGTACAGGAGCTTTCAACTTGAAGTAGAGAAGTTGGACACAAGATGAACCTACCAAAAAACTAAAATTATGTTCAATAATTTCGTTGAGAAAACAAATATAAAATTTGACAACACTGAGCTAGAAATTGCTGATTCATATATTTACCTTGGCCAGCTGATTTCAATGGATGGCAACATTATGAAAGAACTCAACAGACGTATTAAACTTGGCTGGAGTGCATTTGGAAGAAACAGTTTTATCCTGAAGGGGAAATTGCCTTTGTGTCTAAAAAGAAAGTTCTTCAACCAGTGTGTATTGCCAGTCCTCTCTTATGATTCAGAGATATGGAGTCTAACAGTTGGAGCAATACGAAAGTTACAGGCAACGCAAAGGAGCATTCAGAGGTGCATGCTTGGAATAACTAGGAGAGATCGAAAAAGAAACACTTGGGTGAGAGAGCAAACTAGAGTAGAGGACATCATTGTTAAAGTAAAAGGACTGAAATGGCGATGGGCTGGGCATATTGCAAGAAGAACTGATCAACGATGGACAACAGAAATTCTGAACTGGATTCCAAGAGACCACCGAAGACCTAGAAAACGTCCTCAAACTAGATGGGTGGATGAAATAAGAAAGCAGGTTGGGGTGACGCGGAAGCGAATTGCTTAGGATACTTGTGTGGAAAACATTTGGAGAGACCTTCATCCAGCAGTGGATAGATAATGGTTGAATATGATGATGATGATATATATAAGTTTTATATATATATAAGTTTTGGGCTGTTGAATAGTTTAGGTAAATGTTGATGTTCTTAAGATATATTACGAACTTTCCTTTATACTTACCAAATTATTTAATTTGCCATAATGAATTAAAGTTGGGCTTATCTTTTAATTAAACTATATGGTTTGTGGTAGATTACAGTTAAGTATGACAGAAAGGATTAGCTTACGAGGAGCGAAATGATAATTTGTAATGTAATTAATTGAATAAGTTTAAATTTAGATTACAAAATACAAAAACGTTGTAAGTATAGTGAATTCGCCATAAGTCGAATTCCTGGGGACCGATTAAAACGTCGAGTTATCGGAAGTTCAACTTAACATTTGTCGTTGATTGGACTTGTATAAAACGTAAATTACTTATCGTAAGTTAGACTTATCGTTTTATACAGTAACTTCGTTTCCAAAAAGCAGAATATTACATTAAGAATTAGAAGTTATTCATTTTATGTACCGTATTATTTATTGGTAAATGCAACTTTTGCATTACCTAGCAATATTTTGAACACAGGAAACGGTACTTACATTAATTATATTTTCTCAAAAAATCGGATTCTTTTGGATTATTCCTGTAACAATTCTCCTCTTTTGAAATTATTTACCTTTTGTAAAAATACGAACAAAATTTCGTATACGTTATCTCTACTTTTCAAGATACCTCAGCGCCTTTGATACCGCGTGTCGGGAAACTTTACTTTTTAACTATTAACAGACTTCATTGAGCACATCTCTTCCTTCACCGTGTAAAATTCCAAACACAATGTTGTGCCTTGTTTTGAATTTCTCAAGCCATCCTGCACTTGCGTTGAAGCCCTCCACTTTCAACAGACTTTCAAAGTCCATAACTCTTACATGTAGCATCGTACCACTAAAGAGGAATCTTACCATTCTGGCTCCTGTACGATTCAAAACACTTCAAAAAGTGGATTCAACATCAGGAAAAGCATGGGCGTTTAGTCTCTTATATTTCGGATCAACATTGCACTAGCGTCTTTTCATTATTTCCTCTTCACTCATCAAAATGGTTGATAGCATGTTGGGTGGAATGCCATATTTCTCTGCTGGATCCTTTTCCCTTAAGTTTGGATTATGCTCAGTATTATTTGTTAAATCCACTTTTTGTTTCAAATTAAGAACATTTTACACAATAATTTTTGCCACCCACGTATTAATTAGCTCAAACTAGAGCTTATGTAATTTTGGAGAAAAAGAGACGCTTTCCCCATCCTGGATTCGAACCAGGGTCCCTCCGTTTAGCCCGGAGTGTCTTGGACCGCTAGACGAATGAGGACAGGAAACAACGCTCTCTTTCTCCGTATGTAAAGGTGTTAAGGTATTATTACCCTCCGCAGGGATAACACAATTGCCAAATATGGTCAACACAAGAAAGCCTCCGGGGCGAGATTTTTGTGAGTTTTCGTGGGGGAATTTATTATACTATAATTTTTGCCACCCACGTATTAATTACAGCTCAAACTAGAGCTTGTGTAATTTTGGAGAAAAAGAGTCTCCTTTTCTCCAAAAATCGATAACGAACATTAGCATATATATATATGCTGATGTCGGTTATTTTTCTCAAGGGGCATTTATATTCTTTTATTCATAAAACGTTAGGAGCTAAAAAGAACAAAATTTGAGGAGAAACAAAAACAATTCTTTTTCTCGAATGGAGTTTTCAAAACCGAACACAGTCAAACCATTCAATAAGTGCATAGGCAAAATACTAAATCACTCTTCTTTCGTCCATTGTAACATGAGTTCGAAGTATAAACAAGATAAATTCCCGAGAGAATTCTTTCAAAGACTATAATTTTTTTGTCTCTTTTGAAAAGAAATAAAACTTTGGAAGTTTTGGATGCTCTTTTGGCAAACAGTTATGTTGAAAATATGATCCCAAAGCTTTCTGAGTGATTCGTGAAATAAAATAGGGCCCAAACTACCGTTATTTGCCACAAAACTAGGCAAATTTCGAACACAGAAAAATGACTGACGTAGCTCAAAAGGAAAAAAAAAATCACACACAAATATTCGCACGCACACACATATATATAGACACAGGATTTTTTTGATTACATGTCAGTAATGTCAGTTTGAAACATTTTCTGAATTTTATGTCGTCATTTCAAGAAGAATCGAGTCAATCAGAGTATTTTCAATCGAGTATTTTCACTTTAAATTTAAAACGCAACTGTACGTGTGTGCTGATGTGTAAGCACGTACGTACGCTTTACCTGCATATACATACGTATGAACTTACGTTTACACACACACGTGTAAAAAGTACAAAGGTGTGAAATCATATCACTGAGAAAGAACGGACGCAAAATTATGAGAAGTGTGGTACAACAGATAGAGATATGTAAATAATAAAAGAAGATCCAAAGAACTGTAAAAATAATCTCGTTTATTCTCTAATAAGTATTGAATCGATGCTTGAAATATATCGAATTGTTATATCGAAATTTGAGCAGCAGTGTTTTGGGCTTTCACGTTGTATAAAGGAAATTCTTCCTATTTACCCGGTGATTAGTTAGGTTGTGTGAAGGCTTTTGTGCAATCGAAAATCTTTTATTCTTGTTTGTTGCAAACTGTCATTTGAATCCCTAATTCTGTCAAGCTGTTTTTTTTAGAACGGAATTTAGCCCCGCCCCCACGAGATGGAATCAAATTAGAGAACTCTGCGCCACTGATTACAAAGGAATGTGTCTCTTTTCTCGCATATGCATGTTAATTAATGGGAGGAACACTTTAAGAAGTAAAGAAGGGGTGGGGGGGTTTGAGCCATGGGCGCCCATATGGGGGGCAGGGAGGGGCTCGGGTCCCCCCTTAGCCGTTCAAAAATTTGATTTCCCTGATTCTGATGTGCATTTACTTTAAAAAAATTCACCGTCACATTTTAAAATAAGGTACTTTTTAGCTCATTACTAATTGTCAAGCAGTATCAATTATTTTTGTAGCCTTTTGGTATCTTGTACATTCACTAAAATCGACAGCTTTGAGAAGGAGGTAATAATTTTTCTCAGCCCCCCCCATCTAGAAATACTCTTAATGTTTCTCAGCCCCCCCCTCTAGAAGTACTTGTATGGGCGCCAATGGTTTGAGTCAAAAAGATTGAGTGATTGACATTCTACTTTTATCTTAGTTTGGTGCCAGTGCAACCAGCACCGTAGTTGTAGTTCGTTCGTGGAAAATTGTCCGATGGTGCCGTTAGAAAATAAGGGGAGCTGACGTCACAAAGGGCATAGCCGATTCCAGCAGAGGGAAGGGTGTCATTTCAGAACTGTTTTTTAGTGAACGTTTGTCTGCGCCAAAAACCAGTTCAGGAGGGGAGGAGCTGACGTCCTTCCCTCTGCTGTAATCGGCTAGGCCGTTTGTGACGTCAGCTCTCATTATTTTACCATCGGACTTCTTTTGGTAAATAGACTATAGATGAACTTGCGCCCCTACCAGAACCGTCCAGGTTGCACCCCCTAGCCACAGACATATTCTCCCCTGTGAATTATTTCAACCGATTTTACGTCCTTCATAGCCTGCGTCCCAGGCGTGGACTTTCAACGTCACCCCCTAGATACGGCTCAGAGTATAACTAATAGCACAAATTTAAGTAAATCATCATTCCATAATGCCTAGTGGTATTATAAGTTTGAAAAGAATCACGATTTATATATATATATATATATTCATTAATCTAAACGTTATTATATTTATATGCATTGAAAATGGATGGTTACTATATTATTATGGTTATCACAGTATTATAATTATTACATTATTATGACTATTATATTACAGTAAAACCTCCCTAAGGCGACCGCTGTCGGTTCGTGGAAAAGTGGTTGCTCAGAGAGGTCGTCTCTGAATGGAGGTAAATTTAGCATTGGGTCTATGGAGATAAGGAAATCCGTTTCCAGAAAAGTGGTCGTTAAAGGCGGGGGTTAATGAATAGAGGCGGTCTTTAAGAGAGGTTATACTGTATTATGATTATAATGTTATTCCGATTATCATATTAACATGCATGAAAATCAGTTTGTGTAATAATTTGAGTTATTTTTTCTTATCTTTCTTAATTAGATCTATGCGTTTTTCCCATGCAAATAAATTATATTCCAATACCGTATTACTACCCGGGTCCCTGCCTTTAAATTACAGAAGATACCATATGCATTTACAAAGCGGTAATAATGTATTTAATGGTGTGTTATGATAGCTTGGACAATATTACTCTAGCTCTCGGCTCTCAGATAGCACATATGTAGCGTATTAATGGTTGAGAACGGAAATGCCCATAAAATTATTCCACACACATCTGAACATAGTTGAATGGTTATATTCTGGTCTCTTTTACTGCCTTTATGACAAAAGTGTGATTTTTAATGAAGTGTTCGGAGTATTTTAAAAAGTCATTTTAAAAACGTTTTTTAGGAGGTTATAATGAGATTTCTTGAAAGCGAATAGTTGACTTCAAGAACAAAAGAAATATTGGTAAACAAACTGACGTGAAAAATTCCCCCACAGATCTAAGACCATTATTAATAAATCTATCGTCGTGCTGAAACGAAATTTATGTATATTATGTAATATGATGTAAAGTTTTCATGAAGAATAAAATACTGCATTTGTATATATTTAGATATTTTCATGTGTAAAAATGTACTCAATTGTTTGCTTGTTCAAAAACTATAAACGGAATTTAGCATAATAATGGTTGAAGAAATTAACAAAGTAAAGGAAAGATACTGTTGAAAGAAACAATGAAATATACAGGGTAATACAAAAGGGACGGCGCGATAATTACCATTTTAACCTCTATTCACAGAAAATCATTTTCTAATAGAAAAGGTCCTGGAACAATGTAGTAATGTTGAAATGTTATTTATTTCACAAAGGGTTGTACATGTTCCAAAATACGAAAGTTAATGTTTTAGACGATCCCTCTACTAAGAAACTTCCAATTAGAAAAACATTGCCGAATACTTAATTCGTCAAATAAAAAAAAATCATGTTTTTAAGTAAAATATTTGTTGAGACATTGTCATAATTTAAGACGTGTTCTTTTGAATCTTATTTTTATAAAAAAAGAAATCATTAAGTGGTATTTTTTCACATACAGTCTCAAAACTGGCAATTAATTCGCCAAAAGAGGGCCGCCAAAGGGGTGATAAAACTGCATATAAAGTGGATAAAATTTAACCTTCAGTAGCTCCATAAATGTTTCGCATATAAGCAAAGTTATTTTTAAATGAGAGACAAAAAACAACGTTTTAAAAGAGTATTTATGGCAAGATTGAATTCAATCTACGCGTTTCGGGTGATAAAAGTCCGCCCTTCTTCGGGAGTGAACACCGTGGAATATTGGCAACAAACGAGCTCGTTGTTGACAATATTCCACGATGATGAAAACGGTTTCTATCGTCAGCAGTAATTCAATCTTGCCCTCTTCGCTGTTGTTTTTAATCTCTCATTATCGCAGTGTTTCGTCAAATATTTTCACGTAAAGTTATTTTATTTCATGTGTAATTACGTTTGGGGCAATATTTGTCTAATTGAATCTCTCTTGATAGAGGGTCTCGTAAAAGAGTTAAACTTCGTATGTTTATACATACACAACCGCTTGAAACGATATGTTCAACACTGCTGCATGATTTTTAGCATTTCTGCTGTAAAGTACTTTTCTGCCGCAATTAACAGCCACGGGAGGAATTACCATAACATCGGTACGGAATCGCCCTGTACACTACGTTGGTTCTTCTAAATATATCCATGCTTGCCTTGCGCTTCCATTTGTTTAAACTTTCAATGACTTTTCAGTACGTTTGTGATTGCAAGATTTTTGCAACTGATTAGTGCATTCATTTCGTTTTGTTATTATAAATGTATATTTTAATCCCATATCATATATCGAGGCATATTTATATAGTCGATATATTGTAGAAAGCATATATATATATATATAAAGGCACTGATGGAATCGATAAGAATAACTGCTTATAATGCCCTTGGTCCCTTTCAAAGGTTTTCAAAAGCCGACAAGCGCCTGGATAAATTTCGACATTTGGAGATAAAATGTTTCATTTTGATGGTATTGAAAACAACCTGTATTCTTGGTGAAACCAGTTTTGTTTCTTTCATCGAAACTCGAATCTCCTCCAAAAGTAGAACATCCTATTCATTTCACTCAAATTGATGGAGTGCGAGGTTATCCTTTTGAAGACCTTCCGCTTCTGGAAAGGCGCCAGATATGAAACCAGTGGTGCAAACGGGATTCCCGTTTAAAACGGGAATCATTAATTTAAAGCACTTAGCGTTTGCGAGTCACATCCGGAAAATCAACCGGAAAAATTCCGGTTACCGAGCGTCGTTCCTTTTCTGATTCGTTTACTAATTGCGACTTGACTTGGGATGACGAAATACGAATGGCGAATTAGAACCAGAGAAAAAATTTTATCTGGAAAGGAAAGGCAAATAAAGAAATACTGTCTGGCCCGTCTCTTTATGTCCAATCTCGGTTTTTTATGAGCCAGAATTCTCTGCCCATTTAATTGCCTAATGTTAAGCGATTAAGAAGAATTAATATTTATCCGTTGGAGTTGGAGCTCCTTTAGAAATTAAAAGAAAACTTAGTGGAATTTAAGTATTTTCTCTTAGGAGAGTATAAAGGAAGAAAATGACTGTCCGATAAAATTTTTAAGGATATTTCAAAAAAGTAAATTACTTTAGATGTGGAAGATTTTCTCCATATATTAATAAATATTATGTATGTAGAGTAGGAACCATTCATAACGAGCCCGTATTTAGTGAGTTTCAAGATTTAGTGAGAAAAATGCAGATTTGTTCGATATAATAAAGTGCTATGCAATTACATAGATTAAATTATACAGCTAACATATAGATACAATTATATAGGTAGTATTAAAGAACAAGATTTTTGCGGATCTTTGATCTAATGAGGAAAAGTAGCAAGACTTTTAAAAACGTTGAAAATTTTTAAAAAATCCTAAAATTAAAAAAAATAAATAAATAAAAAAAACAGTAATCCAAAACGTCTTTTCAACAGGAGCGAACAGGATAAAATGAACTTTCCAGCATTTGAAACAGGAGAATTTCTGAGCATCGTTACGCCTTTTAGAATACATAGTAAGGAGAAACTTTTTTTAGGCAATACATTACACTGATGACTATTTCTCTTGTGCACTAAATAGTTTACAACGAAAACTAAGAGAACATAAATGCTATAGAACGAAGCAAGTAATTATAGACCATTTTTTAAACTTCTGTAAATAAAGCTTTTTTTGAAAATTATTATAGATGTAGTTGCCATTTCTTTATTTAGTTTTGTTGTTCTGAAATTCAAGTGGTGATGTACTATATTATTCATCATATTTTAAGAAATATTAAAGTTAAATATTATTGTATGTATGCTATGTGCACTATCTAGGCAGACTTAATTTTCAAAGTTTGGAATTTTAAATTTCGAAATGAATTTGGCGGGCGACTGGGTGTAACGTGAAATTTTGTTGGGTGTAACGTGACAATTTGAGATTAAAAAAAATTCATCCTACAGATTGATCTTTGGAGGAGGAATTTATAAAGATTTAATTTTCGTCACCTGAATATTTGAAAACGCAATGATTTAAAAGTGTTGAATTCAGAGAACGAATTTGTAAAAAAACACATTTAACAAAAAATTAATAAATAAATTATTTAAAGCACACTTCCTTGGGAAGCCTGGTTTATTAATATTTTATATTCGATGAAGTACTTATTCCAATTTGGTTTCATCGAATACTAACTCATCGAAATTAATTCCTATTTTCAACTAATTTCCGTTTTCGAACTAAAAAAAATTATTCTCTCGAATTGAATATTAATTTCATTTTCAATAATTAGATTATTCATACGTTTGCGAGTGGAGAGCTGAGATGTAAGAATTAGATTAAAAGAACTTTTTTTTTGAGTAATTAATCTTTCCAGGAACCTTTTTTAAAAAAAAACGATTATTTGTAAAAGGAAATAATTTTAGAACTGTTCAAAAAATTATTCTTCGGATAAAATTGAGTTTTAAAGAAATAAATTCAAAAAATTTTTCCAGATAAACATGTGGAAAATAGAGTGCACTTAAAATAATATGTTTTCGAATATAATAAAGGTTCCAAAAATATAACGTGGGTAGTAGGCTAACGCCTACAACCCATGTTATATTTTTGGAACCTTTATTATATTCGAATTATTTTAGTGAATTTTGAATGAATTTGAATTATTTTAGTGACAAATTCTTCAAGTTTCTTGAAAGTTAAGAAGCAGAAAAGAAGGAAAAACTGGAAAATTTAGAATCCTGAAAACGTCAGTCTTTTTTCCCGAAAAGTCTCGTACGATATTATTTTCGTTGACGTATTTCCAAGTGATCTTCAGACATTTTTGTTAGTGTCTCTTTGATTTACAGAAGGTTTTGAATATACGAAAACTGTGAAATACAGAATATATTTTTCTACCATCATGCAAGTGATTTCAAAACGCAATGAAGACGCGTTTATTCATAACTTTAACATACATATAACTTTCGTATTGCACCAACAGTTAGACTCCATGTCTCTGATCCATAAGAGAGGACTGGCAATACACACTGGTTGAAGACCTTTCTTTTTAGACACAAAGGCAATTTCCCCTTCAGGATAAAACTGTTTCTTCCAAATGCACTCCAGCCAAGTTTAATACGTCTGTTGAGTTCTTTCATAATGTTGCCATCCATTGAAATCAGCTGGCCAAGGTAAATATATGAATCAGCAATTTCTAGCTCAATGTTGTCAACTTGTATTTTTGTTTCCTCTACGAAATTATTGAACATGATCTTAGTTTTTTGTAGGTTCATCTTGAGTCCAACTTCTTTACTTCTAGTTGAGAGCTCCTGTACCATGTCTTGGAGTTCTGATGGGTTCGTTGAAAAAATAACAATGTCATCAGCAAACCGCAAATGATTTAAATATTCACCATTTATTTTTATTCCCCTGTTATTCCAATTTATTTGATGAAAAATCATCTGTAAAGCTGAAGTAAAAAGTTTTGGAGAAATGGTATCTCCCTGCCTCACACCTTTACCAATTTTGATAGTTTTGGTATCTTTATGTAACCGAAATTTTGCACTTGCATTTTTATACACACGTTTCACCATGTCAATGTACACATCCTCAATGTCTGTTGATCTTAAAGAGTTGATGACTGCTGATGTTTTAATAGAGTCAAAGGCCTTCTCATAGTCAATAAATGCAACACACAATGGAAGTTCATATTCATGTGTTCTTTCAATTAATTCTCTTAATACTTGAATATGGTCCACTGTACTGAATCCACTTCGAAATCCAGCTTGTTCTCTTGGTTGAGCTGCATCTAATTTTTTCTGCAGGCGATGTGTTAGCACTTTTGTGAAGATTTTATAAATAGCAGGTAACAAGCTAATTGGTCGGTAATTTTTCAAATCCTCTTTATCACCTTTTTTATGCAAAAGAATTACTGTTGCAGAATCCCATTGGTTTGGTATGTTACCACTGTTGAGGCATTTGGTAAAGAATTTTGCGAGTATGTCTTCTACATATTCTCCAGCTTCTTTTAAGATATCTAATGTAATACCATCATCACCAGGGGCTCTTCCTTTCTTCATACTTTTTATTGCAAATGAAACTTCTTCTTTTAAGATTTTAGGAGCTGTTCCTTCGACTATTTCAATGTCTTCGTTTAATCCACTGTTACTTTCGTATAGATTTTTGTAGAATTCTTCAACTCTTCTAAGTATTTCTTCCCTATTTCTTGTTACGGTGCCATCCTCTCCTTTTAATGCAATGATGTGTTTCTTCCCAACAGATAAACTTCCTTTAACAACCCTAAGGCTCTTGTTATTTTCAATGGCTTTCCTTACTAGCTCACAGTTGAATTTTCTTATGTCTTCTTTCATGCTTTTGCGCAGAGTTTTACAAAGTTCTATGTACTCAATCCTGGAACTGGTATTTTGATTGTCCACCTTCATATCTCTTCGCCTTTTCATGAGCTGTTTCGTCTTCTCAGATAATTTGCTATTGTGCTTTTTACAGGTTACACCACCAATTTCCCCAGCAGTTTCAACTATTGTCTTAACAATGTTTTCATTTGCTTCTGAGATATCACTTTCATCAATAAGTCCTTCCAGTGCAGAAAAGCGATTTTTTAATTCCAACTTGAATGCCTCGGTATTTTCTTTTAATTTCTTTAAATCCACCCTCTTACTTACTTGTTTCCTAATGAGCTTCTGTCGTTCTAATTTAGTATTTAAGTGCACTTTACATCTCACCATTCGATGATCACTTCCAGTATTAAATCTGTTCAGTACACTGCAATCTTCAATAATTGATTTCTTGTTTGCCAGGATATAGTCAATTTCACTAGTTCCCCCATTTGGGTGTTTCCATGTCCATTTTCTTTGCGGTTTCTTCTTAAAAAATGAATTCATGATGCTAAGATTTTCAGCTTCTGCAAATTCGATGAGTTGATCGCCACGTTCATTCCTTTCCCCATATCCGTATTTACCAACCGATGTCTCTCCTTGTTCCTGTTGTCCAATTCTTGCATTGAAATCCCCCATGATGAGCTTGATATGTTGTTTCCCTTTGGTGTGTAACTCTTTGATTTCTTCATAAAATTCTTCAACCTCTTCGTCGGTATGGCTTGATGTTGGTGCATATACCTGTACTATTTGAAGTTGGTATCGCTGGGTTAGTTGAACAACGAGCCTCGCTGCTCGATCTGACGTGCTTTCGACTTCAAGAAGGTAGTCTTTAATTCTTTTGTTGATTAAGAAGCCAACACCACTTGTTCTTCCAGTTTCCGTTCCTCTATAATAAAACAAATGTCCACTTTTAAGTTCCACCAACTCTTCACCTTTTCTTCTAACTTCACTGAGTCCTACAATGTCCCATTTGATCTTGTCAAGTTCTTCTTCCAATTCCTGAAGTTTTGCTTCAGAAGCAAGGGATCGTCCATTAAACGTAGCCAAGGTCAATAACAAACGGCAGCCTGGGCCATTCCAGTGATTCTTAGCACCCCCTGCTTTCATGCCACACTGACCGCTGCCTTGATCAGGAGCACTCCAGCACCTGGAGACTAGGGGCCATGGTTTCTGGTGTGTCAACATAATGGAGGAATTAGCCATAATTTCACCACGCTGGCTAGACGGGTTGGTGAATTAGCCCTCCCCTTCCGCCTTTCCATCCGTGCAGCAAATATTAATTTGCCTCTTGGATAGAAAGCCCAGCCTGCACCACTTGAAGGCGGGGTAGGACACTAGGTTACTGGCCTGGCCGGTTCCACACATCGTCACATACGTTCAGCGTGTGGGTCTCCTTCCAGTTAGATACCAGCAACCCTTTTGCAGGCCATATATATATATATATATAACATCAGCAGTCATCAACTCTTTAAGATCAACAGACGTTGAGGATGTGTACATTGACATATTGAAACGTGTGTATAAAAATGCAAGTGCAAAATTTCGGTTACATAAAGATACCAAAACTATCAAACTTGGCAAAGGGGTGAGGCAGGGAGATACCATTTCTCCAAAACTTTTTACTTCTGCTTTACAGATGATTTTTCAGCTGATAAATTGGAATAACAAGGGAATAAAAATAAATGGTGAATATTTAAATCATCTGCGGTTTGCTGATGACATTGTTATTTTTTCAACGAATCCATCAGAACTCCAAGACATGGTACAGGAGCTCTCAACTATAAGTAGAGAAGTTGGACTCGAGATGAAGTTGCAAGAAACTAAAATCATGTTCAACAGTTTCGTAAACAAAACAAAAATACAAGTTGACAAAGTTGAGCTAGAAGTTGTTGATTCATATATTTACCTTGGACAACTGATTTCAATGGAAAGCAACTTTATGAAAGAGCTCGACAGACGTGTTAAACTTGGTTGGAGTGTATTCGGACCAAACAGTTTTATCCTGAAGGGAAAATTACC
>QLNU02014802.1:158662865-158673004 GCA_006491805.2 Dysdera silvatica | reverse complement strand
GTGTCAACATAATGGAGGAATTAGCCATAATTTCACCACGCTGGCTAAACGGGTTGGTGAATTAGCCCTCCCCTTCCGCCTTTCTATCCGTGTAGCAAATATTAATTTGCCACATAAATAGAAAGCTCAGCCTGCACCACTTGAAGGCGGGGTAGGACACTAGGTTACTGGCCTGGCCGGTTCCACACATCGTCACATACGTTCAGCGTGTGGGTCTCCTTCCAGTTAGATACCAGCAACCCTTTTGCAGGCCACACACACACACACACACACACACACACACATATATATATATAATAACTCAAAACCTTACGAAATAACTAGGAATTGCTTTTTTAAACGAAATCAAGACACAAGGCTTGGCAGCTATTTGGAATCTCGCCGAACCTTTTAGAATCTAATTTAAAAAATACACATGGGAACATTTTTAAATATTTTATTTACACATGTACTTATTTTACACATACAAAACTTTTCAAAACGTATAACCATTATCCTTCGTAGTCTGACAATACGCGAACTTTCTTGTGGTAAACTGGTTCAAAATCGCTTTCGTCACTTGAAGATAGATACTACCTCGCACTCGTAAAAATCTTAAAGTAAAAATCCTAAAAATTTATATCTAAATAGAAAAAATAATAAATTTACCTTCAATTTACGCTTTGAAATGAATCTTATCTTAATGGTCCAGGAATGTGAAAGCACTTTGAAGGACGTCAATTAATATTAGATTTAAAAATTAAAACACACGTAATATTCTTTTTTATTAAATCACTTTATTTAGCGGACTTGTCACTTGCGCAGATCAGAGACGAATAAAAAAAAAGCAACTCTTTGCTCCCTTCAAGTAAACTTCTTCTACCTACTCGTTAAAACAAACAAAACAAAGCATGAGACTAGTCGCCAACTATCTCATTAGCAAAAAACCAACTCAGCGACCTAACGAGACACGCAATCCGTTTCAGGAAAACCCGAACTAACACGATGCAGATGTCCTTCAATGTTTATTTGCGATCAATGCATTTTTGCTTTGCTACGCAAGAATTCCATCGCAATATGCTATTGCACATTTCATTTATTTACATGGAAATTCTTGAGCGTTCAACAATTAAATTATGCGATTATAGAATTCAATACATAGGTAATGTGATGAAATACATATCAAAAATCGAAAAACTAAATGGCCGATCAAACCTACTATTTTTTTTTATTGATAACTTCTTCAATTATGTTCCAATTTGATTGAAATTATTATATACCGCACAAAAAAAATCGCACAAATAAAAAATCGCACAAAAAAAGACCGCACAAAAGCAGGTTTGAGTGTATAATTTTGTATTTATTTAATGTGTTTTCTTTACCCTAGTAAAAATGCTGTTATTATACAGATGTGGCGGCGGAGGACAAAGGTGGTCGCGCATCTTTTGGCTACTATAAAAGAGGTCGCAGATTACTTCGCTACTATGAAAGTAGGTCGCGGCTTGAAGAAGGTTGGGAACCATTGATCTAAGGAGAATGGTACTTAGAGAATGGTAAAGTAAAGCCTTGGACAGAGGGGAGTGGATGATTGATAGTCGTTACGAGGGACTTCAAGTCGTTCAGGGACTGTAGCGTCAGAATATGAAAATAAATTGTTTATTTTTGATTTTACGGGACAAAGATAGCGAGGGTCATGCTCCGTTGGGACTTGCAGTTGTCTGAGGGATCTGAACCGCTTCTGCCAAGAGAACGAACCTCAGGACTACCGTAGGCAGAAAAACGACATGTGTTCTACGATATCATTGGGAGTCGAACTCGGGTTATTAACACGACAGACGAACGACTTATCCTACGTCTTAGTACGGCAGTAGATCTGCACTTTTCCGAGGAATCCGAACGTGTTGTGACCTAATGACCAACCTCCAGATTAAAGTAAGTAGTTAGTGGTTAAACGTCTTAAACGAACGAACGTCTTAAGGCCCAATGAAACAACCTCCAGATTAAAGTGAATAGTTAGTCGTTAAGCGTCTTTCCTTCTTTTTTTTTTTTAACCATTGGGGGTCGAACCCGGGTCAATGACACTCTAGGACACTGCAAACAGTAAAATCTTGTCCAGTTACAAAAGATAAGAAACTGAAAATTTTTTTTCTAAAGGGGGCTAAAACTTTTATCTCAATGCCATTTCATTGAATCAGAAAACTTCCAGAGGGTTAAGCCCTTCGTCTTCCTTGGTTACGCCAATGTCTATATAGTGTATAAGACAATTTCATTTTCATATTTTCTGGCCTCCCCGACCGAAGAAAAAATCCAAAGGGGTTCGCGATGAAAACTAATTGAGAACCACTACTCTAGAATAAGCCACCACAGGGCCAGAACAGGAAGCAGTGAAGTACGATGTTTGATTTTGTAAGGTTGTCGAAATACATCGCTAAAAGTAAAGTTTTTAACAATGGAAATTTATGTAACACTGTTTAGAGTTTAGCTTCTCTTACACATTGCTTGCACGTGGGCTGATGGACGGGCAAATGAATGAATGAGTTAATTAATGAATAAATAAATAAATAAATAGAAAATTTGTAGATAAACAGAAATACAAAAACATCAGTCGTTGACCTGCAAGCCAAAAAAAGTCCTTTGTTTTCTGGAAAAATGAAAAGTTTGACAGAAATTGTCATAAACAATTATTTTCGTGACAATTTCCACTACATCTAATTATAATTAGCGCATCACGCAGATTGCTTTCGGCATAAAATAACTTGTTAATATAATTTGTGCATGAGACAAAAAACAGAAGAATAATATGTAATGAGATTTTTGTTTGATGAGGAAAAACAAAATGAAATAACAAGAAAGCAGCTGTAAATGGTAGAAACGATAGAAAAAACACTATTTTCTCAACAAAAAAAAAGAAGACAACACCAACTTCGGACTTCCCCAAATTTGCATAACAATACTGTCCTTGTGTAGCGTAGATTATTAAACATTCATGAAGTGAAAAATGTTTTCTTTTTATATTATCTAAGAGGATTTTGCGGCATTATTCTTAGATTTTTTCAATAGTTTACAAAAAATTTCAATTATAAAAGAGATACTTTATTGATTAAAGAAATTTTAATTTATATATGGTGCTTTAGTGTGAGTTTTTCTACAGGGTGCAAATGAAGTCCGAAATCAGGGAACTATCCATAAAACTAAAATGGGTAGAGATATAGAAATTAGGTATTGCTATCAGGGCCTGATCACCGCAAAGGTGTCCAAAGCCAGGGATTTGGGCACTGTAATTTTAGAGGGCCCCCCCCAAAAAGTAAAAACGTTATTTCATTTCTATATATAAATTTTTTATTTTTATTAAATCTTTCAAAAAAAAAAAAGCAGCGCAGTAGCATTTCACATTTATTATTATAGTGTTACCTCCAAATAAAGGACACCCACACGGTACACGACATTTTATCCCTTAAATAGGGGTGTCCATTCTTCGGAGGTACATGTGTTGATATATACATATGCTACAGATCAGAGGAATCGTCCCTTACTTGCATCCCTTTCAAGAGGTAACACTGTATTTACCTATCCAACTTATGATGGGACCAATTTTGCAATATCCCTTCGAAATGGGCTCAGCTCGACACTGAGGGAATTTCCGAATTTTCTCAATTCTCTTTTGAGGATAAGGGCCCCCCAAAAAAACATGATCGGGTCCCGATTGATATAGTGAAATGTTTATGCCCTAGCAAATGAGATTAATTGCAACGCTCCTGGTGGCCAAATTCGGAAGTTAGCAAACATAAAGTGGGAAGTTAAGGAGACACCGAAAAAAATTTTAGTAATACATTTGTTCAGAATCATTTAGTATGTATATTCACATGTACAGTGCAACCTGTCCATAACGATATTGTCTAACGGTCATTTGAGCATCGTTATAGAAAGATTTTGTTGCCTATATACAGGGTGTCAGTTAACGTACAAAGAAAAGCACATAGCGAGATTCCTTGAAGCAAAAAATGATGAAAAACGTGCTGAGAAACCAATAATTTTGGATCTACTGACATTTGAAATCCAACCAATCACAACAAAATTTAACCACTCTTTTCTTAGTGAAAATAACTTACAAAATAAATCACTAATCTTCGCAATAGAATGCGAGCAATTCATTGGAGCTAAAAATAAATTCCCCTTTTCAAGCATAATCCACTTTTACTCGGAAAATTGAAGTTAATGACGTCAGAAATTACTTATTTTTATGCGGAAATTCGATACAGGCTGCCATAATTAGCAGTTTTCCGATTATAAAAACTAGTTTGTTTCGGAATGTGTTTCATTTATTTACTACACGAATATTATACACACAAAATGGGTTTTTACTCTCATAAAGTTACCAATTTCTGCCTTAACACTAGCCTGTATGCTGAAGAAGCCAATATTTTTTATAAACGTATATTTACAAACAAGGGTTGACAATAGGCCAGGTAGGTCCATGGATTCGTGTTGCTTCCACCATGTTCTGATCCTACCATCAGCATGGCCAAGAAAGAATCGAGACTGTGTAGGTCAAGCAACATTTTTCCATTCATCAAGAGTCCAATTTCGATGCTCATGGAGTTCACAACAAGTGCACTTTCTTGTTCTTCAGTGGTAGCAAAAGGACCTTTGACGGTTTCTTGCTATGAAAACAATCTGTAGCAAGGTCCGCCCTATTGTACGCTTGAACGTGCTCTGTGTCGCACACCCGTGTTGTATCGAGCTGCAATTTTTCGTATTGTTGCCCTTCTGTTGTTGTTTACTGTTACTCGCCTGGTATCTTTTTCTGTTCGACAGCAACTTCCGATAACGGTTTATATCATTCCTTGAGGATTTTGGGCTCAACTGCCATTTTCTAAACACCCCATATATATTTGTTGCACGTGAAAAGCCAAAAATATTATTAGCAATTTTAAAAATGCTTGGATAGCGTCTTAGATTTTGCCCTCGTGATCATGTCTCGTTCAAAGTTACTTGTAGAGAGCCGTGAAATGAATCCAAGTGGAGTTTATCCGAATTAAAATGAACACTTCGTCAAACACTGTGCCAAACGGAACCATGTCCCATGCTGGCATAATGCAAAAACCTTGCATAAAATCATTCATGTTCATAATAGCCGAATATTCCTTGAAAGTTGGCAATCTATCAACAATAGCCATCGTAACGCGTTAAATGAATTCCACAATCTACCCGCAGAATATGTAACGCTCAAATAATATTTCAACCATTTCGTTCTGAAGATGAAGCTGCGATAGTTCAAAACGTCCGCTTTCATCTTGTTTAATTATATATTTCTTAATGTCTGTTTCTCAGATTTCTAATGCATTTGTTTTTAATACCAGTTGTAATTTATTTATTTTATTTTGCATTAAAATGGAATATTTATTAAACAATTAAAAAAGCAAAATGATGCAATTGCCAACATCCAAATTTAAATCATTTAATATGCCGTCTAATTGCGCAGCATCTGATAGTACATGCACGTCGCTTAATGGAAAACCAGAAACTAAGAGAATTTGAAGAATTCAGAATATATTAATAAAATATTGTTGCAAAAATTTCAAAATCAATTGGTTGGTTGTAGTTTTATGGCGCAAGGACAGCAATGGTCATTCTGCGCTAATCAAGGTGAGATCGTACATACCTGATAAAGTAAGAATAAATCAAAATTAAAATGGTAAAAATATAATAGATATAATGTATTAAATTTAACAAACGAAAAAATATAAAAAGCCATATGAGATGGGAATAACCAATGTTAGATAAAAGGTTAAAAATTAGTTCATGATTAAAAGTAACACCTAAAATGTCGCGATGGGAAAAATTATTTTGGTTAAAAAGTTAGTGAAAGATGACTATTAAAATTAGAGCAAATACATAAAATATGCAAAACATTTAATGCTTCACCACATGTTTTCAAAATCTAATTTGCGTTGTTGTTGTTGATTACTAAAAATGTAACTATAAAAGTTATATTGCTATGGTGATCCAATGGTAAGCGTTATTGAAGTCTGTAGAGTGAAGAATTCACTATATTGCTTAAACCTTTTGTCTTATTCACGTTCAATCTAACTGTAATAATCAAGATCGTAGATAGATTATTTTGCGTCCCTGGCAGAAGCGTCCAGATTGCGTCCCCATCCACGGACATATTTTCCCCTGGGAGTTATTTTAGCCGATTTTATTCCCTTGTCTGTGCACCTGGCAGGGGCCTTCCTTGCCGCTCCTTGGTTATGGCCTCGTCGTGTGGCTTACGGCGTGACGGTATGATTGACTATTATATCAGAAGGTAAATATTTTTGAAGAGCCGTAAAGAGACGCTTTATTTGAACATTACAATTTATTAAACACTGCATTATATGCAACATGTGAAAACATTATCAATTATCATAACGCGTCCTAGCGTTCTCATTCCTCAATTGATGGGGACAGAATATATGACTTAACAGTTTTGAAGTTAAAAATTGAACTGATTTTTGTTACCGCCCACACGATTCAATTGGTCAGTTTGTTTGTGACGTGGGAGGTTTTAGTCCTTGATTGGGCCGAAAGAACTGGTCGAACATCCATCAGGGCCAGGCACCTAAACACATAAAGATGGCAAGTTTCTGTAGCTTGTGTGAGAAAAACAGAAACCATTCTCTATGGGGCACCTCCGTTTCTCGGGATTCGAATTATCCAGGTGCCCCTTTCTGGTAGCTAAACTTCTTGTGAAATACTAAGAGGGGCGTCTGACGTGAGAACGAGAATCGCCCCAGCCTTAATAATAATAGCCAGTTCTTGTGATGTCGAGAGTACCTTTTCTATGCAAATCCTTTTTATTACGTTATCGTACGTCATTAATGGACTCATCGAAGTTAGAGTGAGGGGTGTCTCTAATGTTTTGGCTACACAGCTTTTTGTTTCAATTTTTATTTAAAAACATATTAAAATTCAAAAATTAAAATTTAAGGGGTCATAGAACCTTTAGATTCCCCAAAATGGAGAAATTTATAATGGTTTTTTAACTTTAGTTTTCTCAGTAAATATAAATCTAATTAAAAAATTTTTTGATCAACAATAACAAACCATCTATTATGTATATATATAACATGACCAAAATAATTTTAAATGTCAAATATTTTTCTTAATTTTACAAAATATTAAATATGATTTACGAATTGAATATTGCGTGGCAACAGACTACGCGTAGAATTTTAACTTAAATTTTGCTGCTACAGTGTTGCTCATGGGCTCAAATTGTTCACAGATATTGTATACTCATATCCGACCTCCAAAAAAAGGAAGTAACTTTAAAAATTAATTGTGAATATTATTTTTTTCCTTAAATATGATTTTTTATGCATATTTTTAAGACCCTATTTTGTCCATAATTAATAACTTATAAATAAAAATGGCAAAAAGCAGATACAGACCGTAAAGTGCCATATAATAAAGTTTTCTGGAAAATTTTATTCAATTATAATAACCAGTTGGCAAGTTATCAAAAAATCAAGCTCAAAAAATACGTGCTAAGAAAACCCACTTTAAAGTTTTACGAGTACTTAAAATTCTATGAAATGTAGTATTATTGTTTTCATCACTGTCAGTCTCGTAGTGGACAGTTTTTGCTCCGGTTTGTTTCAAAATACTTTTACTAGTTTAAAATTTTTTGAAGTGCTAAATTTTTTTTGAAGTGATAAATTTTGTTTGAAGTGATAAATTTTTTTGAAGTGATAAAAAAAATCAATTTTTTGAAATTTTGAAAGATCCTATGACCCTTTAAAAAATTAAACTTTTTACACTCTTAGTTATACAGCATCCTATACTTTTAAATACAGGGTTTTTTGTAAATTCCCAAAAATTTAATAATTCAAACGATTTCGAAGTTATATATAATATTGATGATTTTTATGAAAATGAAGCTCAAGGAAAGTACCCCCCAATTAACCCTTTGACTGCTTATCCAGCGATTTCCACGGGCAATATGAAAGTAATTTCGATCTGAAAGTAATTTCAACATGAAAGTAATTTCGACATGAAAGTAACAAGATTTTCTCATCCCGCGATTTTCGCAGGTATGAAATTTTTCCACATTTCATCTCTCATCATCTTTGGTTACAAAAATGTGCTACATATTTTAACTCTCAATTACATGTAGATTTGAAATATTGAATAAAAAGAAATATGCAGTTTTTGAAGCGATTGTTATAAAAAGAAAAAGAAAAGTAAACAGTCAGAGGGTTAATAACAAAGAAATAGCGTGAATTTTCATTAATAGAGGGCGCGAGTAGTTATGACAGTCAGCAAATGGCATTTAAAGCAGGAAGTAAGCTGCCAAAGATGTTTTTGTAGGTTTTCGGATAATTTGTACTTAGAAATTGTAGCTGATTTGGAAAAGTTGTAGCCGAATTAGAAAAGTTGTTTTGAAGTTTACAAGAAATTCTGGTCAGAAGCAGTCAACTTCACGTAATGCCATTTAATTACTTTTCTACTCTTTCTGGGTTCTCCGTTACTGGTTCGTACACCATGGAGGACATGCAGCCCCAGGGGCGGACTGGGTCCTCTCAAAGGGCGCATATCTTATATAATCCGGGCTAGCCAGCTTACCGTTAGGTGTGAAACAATTTGATGGCTGGTCGGGGGAATCTGGTCCCAAGAGGAGGAGACCCAACGAGCAACACACACAGACCTCCAGGCAGCATATATTTAGATATTAATAAACAAATAAAATAAAATTACAGTAGAAATATATACAGAGTTACACGCCAGGAGACGGTGAACAGATACTGACAAGAGTTAATTAGACAGTTCGTCGCAGATCTGGATGGCAACATAAATGCATTGATTCAGAAGAAAAAGAGAGCGGGGGTTATTGATGACATTGTTAAGCCACAGGGGCTTGTTGGTTTCGGATGGTCGAGTCAGATGAAAGACTTTGGTGTGTGGGCAATCAAAAATGTAATGCTCAGAGTCTCCAATAGAGGTACATGAACAGTTTGGTGATGTTATGGTGAAATGCATATTGAATTGTATGATGGAAAAGGACCGTGATCTCTCAGGAAGTAGAGGAGGAATTGCTTGGTGATCTGGAGGTTGCTATCGACTTTCTTCAAATATTGGTAGGCCTTACGTTCAACGATGGAGGAGTTTCATTGGTTTTGCCAGAGCCTAATGTTGTGTTTTTTCACGAAACTATTCGATGAGGACAGAGGAACCGGAAAGTAAGGTGAACACCGGTTGAAGCAGCAAGTTTGGCAAAGTGGTCGGCGGCTTCATTACCCGGAATACCCGAGTGAGCTTTGATCCAGTTTAGGCTATAACTATTATTGTTAAGGTGAGCGTCCTTTTTGATGGTGTTGACGAAGAATGGTTTATTTTTTGTACAATTAAAGGTGGCAATACTCGATGAGCTGTCCGTGAAAATGTTGCCGGTAGTGTTGTTATCTCTAAGCCATTTAATGGCGAGGTTTATTGCCAAGAACTCGGCCTGAAAAACGGAATTAAATGGATCCAAACTGGTAGCCAAACTGGTCAATGAGAACGTTATCCCCAGAAGGCGAGTCCAGTGTTGTTTTCGATGCCTGAGCCGTCAGTAAAGATATCGTAGAGAAAAGAAGGGTCTTGTGAGGATACCTGGAGGTGCTTACGTTCGCTAGAAATCGAGCAGAGCGGAATGTTGTGATTCAGCGGCGAAGGAGGAGGAGGAGGAGAGGTAAAGGCGCATACCTTGGATTTTCGGAGGGCGCGAGTCCTATCGTCCATTCGAAGGCGCAAGTCCTATCGTTCATGAAGGCGCACAGGCCCGGGAGCCGGTGGGCCGGCGACCCAGTCCGCTCCTGTGCAGCCCTCAAACCAACTTCTTTCTCCTCTGGCTCATTGGTTGATATGTTCATAAAATGGCTTACATTACTGGCACGAAATCTGTTACGATTATAGATCATCTTTCCAGTTACATTTGATGCTTTTCGGTGAATTGCTCAGCAGTTTTTCCAGCCGAATTTTGGTTAACGCTGCCTTTCGCCGAAAAGGTTAACCAAAGATTAATCTCAGCTTTAAAGTTACTAATTCGTATGTAAGTATTCAGTTCGTTCATTTTATTTAGGGCCCAAAGAGAGCAAAGGACATGCTGTACCAGTGGCGTAGCAATTCAAAATTCATTG
>QLNU02014802.1:158646448-158662765 GCA_006491805.2 Dysdera silvatica | reverse complement strand
TGTTTTTCTTGGATAATGTTTATGGAAAAAATTCGGTGTTCGGTGGCTGGACATTTGTTAATATGTGATATGTCAATTTCATTTTATCGTTGGTTGTCAATATCAAAAAGTGACGGAATAATATTTTTTACAAGACCTTCACCGGTTTAACGAAAACCGGCTCATGTCGGTCGATTTCATTTTCTTTTCCCCTCAAGATGGCTTTTTTACAAACCAAATGAAATAAACCATAATTTAAAATTTTACCGTGGTACGTGGGACATAACCTTAACGGTTAACTCACCGTCATCTCCCTTAATTTACTTAAAGAGATATTCTTTAGCAAATACCATTCCATTTTGAAAAGGAAAGTCCTTCTGAGATGAAACTTGATGATGATGATGGGAAACTTGGAAAAAAAGAAATGCAATCTTCTAGCGAGCTCCAACACTGAACCTTTCCCTGAAGCATCGAATAATTAAAGTAATTCAATGCTAAGGATGGATGTGAGTGTTTGAAGCAACTAGATAAATCTCCAGACCTGAATCAATTGAAAATTCTTTTCAATCGTTAAGAAAAGTTTGAAGAGAAAATGGAATATTTTGCATGGGAGATTCTTATTAATGCCGTGACAAAGTTCGCGTTACTCTTAAATCAAAGGAATATACGAAATGCCAATTTATTCTCTTTAATGAATGAATTTATTAATAAATAAAAATTTATTTATAAATTTATTCTCTTTAATGAAGACTTTACATGACGACTTTAATGAATGCAACTTGCTTATAAAAGCCAAGAGAGGACATGTATTTTGTTAACATGTCCGTCCATTTAACATTTCTGTACTCAATCTAAATTAAATAGTCAGTACACGTCACTCTCTTCACGTTAATTTGTACAAGAGTGCAAATGTGTCTAATTCAAATATAATTCATTGCGAAACAGTTACAGAACATGTCAAGGGCGGATCTGGGATGTTATTACGAGGTGGGGCGGCAGTTTCGGGGCACTCACAGGGAAAATTTTTAGTTTTGGATTGTTTTTATCTTAATTTATTTTAATCAAGTATGACAGAACGATATCCTAGTAAAGGAGATATGAACAATAACCAAAACGATAATTTGCAATGTAATTAATAGAATAAGTTTAAATTCAAACTACAAAAACATCGTAATTATTTTACTTTTTTTCATAATAAGCAACTTCAAAAAACTTTATAGTGCAAAGTCAAGCCAGCTTGGTTTCTTTGAAAATTTGTCAATACTTTTATTTACATCAATATGAATGTCTCTGTGGGGGTGTATTAAAAGTCTCTCTTCTGTCATCCGCGTTCGAAGCCAAGTTTAACGGCGCTTCAACGATAAAAAACTACATTCTGCTGAAACAACACTTACTAAAAGCGTAGTTTGAAGGGCAAGAAGCTTATCGATTCGTGGAAAAACGTCTGAATCGCATTTCGTCAACATTTGAAGACTTTAGACATCAGTTCAAGACTTTTGTTTATTGAAGTCGTAACAATCAACATATAAAATATTCTTCATTGACTTTTTTACTCTAGGGGGGGGGGGGCAATCACCCCCTCCACCCCTCTCTGGATCCGCCCTTGGAACATATTCCATTCTGATAATATATAAAGCTATTTCAAAAAGGATTAAATGTACATATATGAGATTACCATTTTTACAATACCTTTTAATTTTATTATACTCACAAGAATTTGCGAAAACGTTGAATTAATTGAACATTGCATTTAAAGAAAGTTGCAGTTTAAGTGCTGCTAAAAGCGAAAAAACACAGCTCATCTCCAAATATAACAAACAATTCTCAAATAAAACATTCCCTATTTTGCTTTTAAAATGTATTTATTTTATTTACATAAATAAATTTTAAAAACAAAAATACTTTAATCAACAACAAATTTTCAGATAGTCAGCTGTATAGCAAAACGGTTATTTATTGCTAAAAATTTTAGTTAAAGTTTAAAGTTTTATCAATAAATAATCGTTTTGCTACACAGTTGATCACCTGAGAATTTGTTATTAATTATTATAATGGGATGTGAAAGTTTACGTGAAAAATACTTTAGCAGCACAAAATGGAGGTGGTAAACTTTCTCCTATTTCAGAGAGCCACATTTCATATTTTCTGTAAACGGCAGATATTCGTTCTTTGAAGGCTACCTGCTAATCTACAGGACACAGCGAAGCACGTATTCATCTGTCACACGGAAACAAGGTTTCCCGAATTTTTCTGTGCCGAAAAAAGCTACTCGTTTCGGGGCCAGCTCTTATTTTTATTTCTTCAACAGTTCCTAGAAGTTTTAAACCCTAAGATGGATTGTGCTTTTAGCTACATGTTACGTTGGACAAGGCTTTTCATAAAAAGATGGAACAGGTTTTTTGTTCATCACGATTTCTTCTTTTCCGTTACAATTATAGAGTGGACAACGGAATTGTTTTGCTTGCTTTAAAAGAAATTACGCGTGCAATTTATTAGTGGGTGTTATCTCAAAAATTCGGTCTCACATTCTATCTAATAATTATAAATCTTCTTGGACAGAGTTCAAGTATTACGTCAGCAATATTTCTGCTGTTTTATACCCCCCCCGGTAGGTAAAAATTAACTTTGGCTAATATGGGGAAAAAAAAGCACAATAGCCTCCACAAAGGTGTGCTTACGTAATACTCGAAATCTCCCTTACCTGAATATTTACTTCCTAGATTACGAATATAAGCATTTCTGTATTCGTGTTAAAACAAAAGCGGATCCAGGGGGGAATATACGTACACCTGAGAATAAAAATTTTACTTTTACAGATACCCAGATAAATTATGTACATTGGCTTTCAAGATTTGATTCTCGGCCCAAAATATTCTAGATCCATTCTTGTTTTAGAATGTAAATGAAAAAAGTAATTGTACTTTATTATCCACTCTTTCATTTCACTATATAAATACACATATTCTTACATTATATACACACACATATTCTTACATTATGTACACACACATATGCTTACATTATATGCACACACATATTCTTACATTATATACACACTCTTCTGTTTTATGTACTTTCTCCTATTATGAGTTTGGGCTCTCTGTACTTAAATTTTGATCTCTGTACTTAAAAATAACAGATCCACAATTAACCAAATTTTGTTTAATAGAAATCTGGGTTAACCGAAATAGATAATTAGGTATTTTGTTTTTAATTATTGTTATTTTTTTAATCATATACCAGTTTAAATCTTTCGCTGCTGAAAGGCTACCCCGCAACAAACAACGCACATACTAGACAATTTGTCAGACAACTCACAAACTTAAATTGTTCATAAACAAACGGGTCAAAAGGCGAGACACGAAAATGAATACTACGTAGAGATCTCGATTTTTGTGAATGATTGTTCTCGATCATGAATGGCGGTTTTCTTTTGTGCATGTTCGAAACAACGTTATTATAAAAGAAATGCGTAACTCCTGTAAGCTTAGGATCTACTAAATAGACCACTACGTCTCCCTTTGAATGGGGGGGGGGGTGAATTCCCGGCGAACGAAGCTTACTTGAAACGGCTATCTCTGTCGGCGAAGACAGGTGATCTAAAGGGAAATACTATAATGCGAAGTTCTACCTCATTTACTGACATAACTTAACTATCTTAACAAATGTCACGGGACTGCAAATAAGTACTAGGAGGTAGGTAACACACAGAAAATATTTATTAATAGCTAAACATAACATGAGACTAGTAGAAAGCATGAAAAATGATAATTGTGATAACTTCGTCTGAGGCTTAACTATGGCGCGGCTAAACATGCCGACATCTATTAAATAGCTCATCTGAAGTGAGCTTACATTAGTTTCCTCTCTAAATTGCTGACCTTTCGACACTTTTCTTTATTCTAACAATTTGACTATGGACGTAGCCTATCTTGGGTATTACACACATATCATAAAACAATCAATTATGACTGATTTATTGGAGTTCATTTTAGTTTTGGAACACATATTGCAATCCATAGCAATCATTACGAAATACATTATCAACAGCAATAATATCCAATAATTAAACTGTCATGTGACTATCATTAATTAGATTACGTATCTAACTCTATATGTCTAATCTGACTCTTAGGGGAAGATTGCCGGAATTGAAGCGACATGATCAAAAAATATTATTCTTTAACCCGACTCTCGCGTAGAATTCGCCTCGACGTCTGAGAAGTTTGCTATGGCTATACGAGAAACATATCAATTTGGTCGACATCACTGGCGGAGAACGTACGTAGTCCAAGGGGGTGGTTATTCAGTTAGCTTTTAAAAAAATTGCTTTATCAACATTCATTTTTTAATAATGGCTAGCTGTACTCAGGACTACATCTCTGACTTCACTTACTCTGTCTCGTACTGATCTGATACTGATCAAACTTTTTAAAACTTACAAGTTAAAAATAGCGTTTCGACCTGTGTTGGTTATTGGCTTACTCTGTCAGTGAGGGATGTGTTCGTGTCTTGCGGTTTTTGGTGCAGGGTGGTCCAGATTTCTCCTGCAGCGAACGCTTCTGTGGAAAGGCAATAACTTCCATTGACATTTACGAGATTTCTTCAATTGATGTAAACGACTTTTATGGATAGAGACCCTATGTACGGACCTTTAAAAATTCCAATTAGCAGGGTTTGTATTGTGCAGACGCAACCCTAAAGAGACGGCATGTCCAGGCGCGGTGATCAAAACCATGGCCGTCTGTCTCATCCATTCTTCACTTACGCTATAAAATTCTGGTACATTGTAGAAAGTTTTAGGTTGTACAGAAGGATGAGAGCTATTGCAGGAAAAGTATTATGCATGAGAATATCTTCTTGGCGCCGTTGTTTGTAAAGAAAGTGAGTGCTTTCTTTTATGGCTTAACGTACAAATTTAAGGGAAAATATACAAATTAAAACAAAACTTTTTTACAAGACGACCTTCCTGTAACATACCTCTTAGTTTCAACATTTTTTATCACTTAATATACTTTATAACAAAAAATCGACGTACCAAGAAAGAGTTGTCCGATTGTAATGAAATTTCGTATGCAAAGACATTTTGACCGAACATGCAAATGATTAAAATTTGGTGTCCAATGAATGAATAGCGGGAACTCCAGCGCATCGGAACTGCGCATTCAGCAGGTGTATATAAGGAGCGATTCTCAATATGTGGTCAAAATTTCTGTTGCATTTTGACTGCGGATATCTTACGTCGACTGTAACAATGCCTCGCCGAAAGATTCGTGCTCATTACGAGCATATGTCAGAGTTTGAAAGAGGTCGTGCTATCGGATTGAAAGAGGCTGGTTGGACGAATCGAAGAATCGCTGGACATGTGGGTCGCCAACGTCGGGACGGCAGCGGTCGACCTAGGGCCACAACAGAACGAGAAGACAGAGCGATTGTCAGAGCAGCTGTCACAGCACCGGATTCGTCGTTATCAACTATCCAACGTGTGGCCCGCACACATGTGTCCAACATGACCCTCTGCAGACGACTGAGAGAGCGGAATTTACGCTCGCGCCGACCGTTACGCCGCTTACCTCTCACGCCTTTACACCGTCAAGTCCGATTACAGTGGTGCCGGGCTCGATCAACTTGGAACTGCGCTGACTGGGGACGTATAGTCTTTAGTGACGAGTCCCGTTTCCAACTGTGTCCTGACGACAACCGCAGACGTGTCTGGAGACGTCCAGGGCAGCGTGGGGATCCTGCCCTTACTATCGCACGCCACACATGCCCACAACAGGGCGTTATGGTCTGGGGTGCCATCTCCTTTGATAGCCGGACCCCTTTGGTGGTCATTTCTGGCACACTTACAGCACAGCGGTACGTAGACGACATTCTACGACCGGTTGTGTTACCGTTCCTTTTGCGACACCCTGGACTTACGTTTCAACAAGACAATGTCCGGCCGCACACGGCACGTGTTGCTATGAATTGTCTTCAAGCTTGCCCAACACTTCCTTGGCAAGCTAGGTCTCCTGATCTCTCTCCCATAGAGCACATTTGGGACGCTATGGGAAGGCGATTGCAACCATCCCGGAATGTTGACGATTTAGCCCGACAGTTGGAGACAATTTGGCAAGAAATTCCGCAGGACACCATCCGGGATCTTTATCAGTCTATGCCACGCCGGGTGACAGCTTGCATCCAGGCCAGAGGTGGACCAACGCCTTATTGACTTCCTCCCTTTGTAACGGTCAAACTCTGCAATAAATCATTCAATTGTTCTGAAATTTTAATCGTTTCTTTTTCTATGTATGTTCTTCACATCCACCAATTTTTATCGCAATCGGACAACTCCTCCTTGATGCGTCGATTTTTTTGTTATAGAATGAATATAAGCATATTTTGAACTATGCATATTTAAAATGTTTAAGTACTGCTGCAGTCGAACCTCATTAAGGCGAAGTACTTTTATAAGAACATTTTCTGAAGTCCCATCAAATTGTATAGCATACTATCTCACAAAAACTCGCCCCGGTGGCTTTGTGTGTTGACCATTATTTGGCAATTGTGTTATCCCTGAGAAGGGTAATAATATCTTACATAATACCATTCTTTCCGGATACAAGGAAATACTGTTAATGCGAAGAGATTTTCTGTTTCCCTTAGTGTTCGTCTTCGACTGTATTAAAATCGAATTCTAAACTATAAAATGCGTGAAAAGAAATCAAAGCCATCCTTTTACTCCACTGTGGGTAAACATTAAGCTTTAACTTTTTAATTGCGAGAAATATATTGATCGAGCAGTCCGTGTATTTTGGGCTTGAATGAAACAGTTTAGATTCACCTCCATGATGGAATAATTCTAATTGCTCAGCATGCTGTAGTGTTGCATAATTTTTAAATGTTTATTAAAATTTTATCAAGTTTTTTGGTTAGAACGGATTGGTCAACTATGAATGTAATATGCATTTTGAAATTTTAATGTGACTTTAAAAGTTGTTTAGTGAAAATATGAATTACATATATATATATATATATATAAAGAATATATTTAATAGTTTAGTTGAGGAATACGATAAGAAGCGAAATTTGGTACTATATTTTTAATTTTATTATATAATACGACGTAATAAATTCATATATTTTATGAATTAACATAAATAACAAGAGCAATAAGTCATCATGTGCACACATATGACTATTATATAGAAACTGGTTTAAAAGAACGAATCTAAAACATGTGCTGGTCTTGAAAGTGTAATTCACAAAAATAACAACTTCGCCCATGCTAATAGAAAGCATCCGATGCTTTCCACCTAATGTGATAGCACGTCAGCAGCAGAGAAAAAGTTAATATTTTTGTCAAAAACTCTCACATTTGCCTTCTTATGTACTCTGATCTTAATCTTCATCAAGGGCAGATGCTATTCAAGAACATAATAATAAAAATATGTACAATTGAAAAGTTGGGTGGTTTAATTTTCTCTTTTCCACCTACAATGCCTGCTACGAACACAAGTGACCTCGTAGAGTAAAGTGGAAATTTCGTTGTCAAACGACCTTTAATGGCGTATTCAAAAAGATGTATCACACAGTTCTGACACCGACCCTCTGTACGCCGACTGGTATGTCACATGTCGCAGCTGACACATAAATTCGCAATCTTAAGCACCTTTTCTGTATATTTGTCTCTCCAAACTGAAATGCTCCTCAGTGGTTAGACGTTAGAAGATTTAATGACTGCAACTGAAACGGTTAAACCCAGGGCATCTGGTTCCGCTGTAGACAAGGCAGGCCTGTAGCCACGCCGGAGCCATCAGAGGTATGGCCAGTTGCCCCATCGAGCTATTTATACAGGGTGGTCCTAAACTATATGTCAAAAATGTAAAGGCAGGTAGAGGGGACCTAAATAAGCAGATTTCGTATAGGAATGTGTGTGCGGTAATGACACATTAAAGCGCTAGCTTGTAAAGCAGTATGAATCACAGGAAACTGAAAAGACAAGTAAAGACAAAAGAAAACAAAAATTTATTAATAGTTTACAAGAGGTGCCCGAAAGAGCGGCCACCAACAGCGATACAAGATTCACAGCGACGGCGCATGGATCGGCGTACATTAGAAAAGACGTCAGGCATGTCGATCACATGTCCAGCAGCAACAGACAAGCGGGCAACAAGATCTTCTTCAGATGTGACGGGACTCTCGTACACCAGGCTTTTAATATGACCCCCAAAACAAAAAATCCAAGCAGGTTAAATCAGGAGGACGCGGTGGCCAGGGACCTGGACCGCCCCGTCCTATAAAATGCTGGCCGTAGACAGCGTCCAGGTGATTCCTGACGTTTCGACTGAAGTGAGCTGGGGCTCCATCGTGCTGGAACCACATTCGTCTGCGAACAGCTGGAGGAACATCGACGATCCGGCTGATTCCTATCCGGGAATCGCTCCCTGTACATCCTTTGAGCAGCTAATCCATTTCCTTGTGCAGCCCCATACATGAAATGCATGTCGGCCAGCTCCGCATTGGTGAAACGATGCATGCTGCTCGAGATCCGTGCGGGAAATGATGAATCCAGCTAGCGAAGCGCTTTTATACGCCGCAGTCATCAGCGCTCTCTACCGGCTCAAGGCGGCATTACCACACACACAATCCTATACGAAATCTGCTTATTTAGGTCCCCTCTACCTGCCTTTACATTTTTGACATATAGTTTAGGACCACCCTGTATATATATAACAATTCCCGGGTGTCCTGTGCCCCATATGACCTTTACCTTGCCCCAGTTGCTTCTTCATCCTGGCCGCAGTACTGAGGCAAGGGGAAGTTCGAGTAAACCACTCCACAAGAAGAAACGGGACGTTCTAGCCACAGCGTGGTTTTGGATAAATTTTGTTTCTTCTGCACCTTTTCATTAAAACTTGAATTTCCATATGATACGGAACATTTTGCTGATCCGAAATAGGGTCCGCCCCTTCATTTCTGTTAATTGTGACACACATACGCACAAACACGCTCTACTATATACTTTTTTCTCTTTTTTTCTTTTCTCTTCTTGTATCTTCTCTAAGTCTTTAACTTATCTATCCATCCTCAACTTTTTCTACTTCTAAGTCGTTACCCCTATTTTTGCTAAGTGTTTCCCTCTTACTAAATCAGGTATTTTATATATATTTTCATCTTTTACTATGTTCATAATATACTATTTTTTTCGAAGTATTTTATTAATAATGTCCCTTTTCTCTAGATTTTTTATTAGTGAAGCAATGGTTATATAATATATGTGTCTTTGAATTCACTTGGTTCGGCTATCACAGCCAACTTGTAATAAAAGTGCAGTAAACTTGTAAGTTTTCGTAATATTCAATTGCATCTTAACTCCTAGTTCTCACTAAGTCATATTTTCTATCTGAAATAGCACTTCGTACAGCCTACGAGCGCGATCGACTGCAAATATCTGATTAATTTCTTAGTTCTTTAATTGTAGTTTTTTATTTAACTTACCCCTGATTATATTCGTTAAATATTGCGTAATCTTGGTTGTTTGTCCTTTGTTTTTATCTCAATGTAATATTGTATTCATTTCTATTGCCACATCGTTGGGAGGTCCAGGTCTTGTCAAGTCTTCATGCTTTCTCACTTTTGTTCGCGGGCTTTCCTAAGGCCACGTGTAGTTCCTATTGTGTCCTGAAAAATAATAAATAAATAAAATAAATATATAAAATAAATAGACTAAATAATATTTTCTTTAATCAAATAATGATGATGGATATAATCTAATTCGTTTGACTATTTTCGCGCCGTTTGGCCTAATTTGATTTGCGTTGTTTCCTAATGTCAGCATTCTTATTTTAAACTTTCATGAACTTATCTCGAAATTTAGATTCGTTCGAACGCATGAGAGGAGCGAAAGTGGAGATTGAGACGCTCTGCAAATTCCCAGAGCTGTCACTCCGACTAGAATACTTGATCCTACACTTTGAAGGGCCTTAACTTCGAAGAAAATGGTTTAACGTTAATTCCTTCTATGTGTCTGACGGTTCTATTTTAGTTTTCCGTTTAAGGAGGTGCTCAGGAAAGCACCAGATGCGTTTTAAGCTGCTAAATCGTAACTCTTGTAGCGAAATTGCTTCAAATAATTTGGTGAGAACAACATAAGCGGCGGTTCAAATAATTTCCATCATTACCTAATACCCAATCAATCGTTGAACCAATTAATAATCACTATAAAGGATTTTTTAAGAGTTCATTCATTTTGCAATAATTGTATCATACGACCAATTCTGATTACGACCAATAGACCCATATGTACGACAGTTGTAGCGACAGAGCATTGCTCCGATTGAGTACTGGGTACGGCCGATTTCAAAATCATACCGCCAACGAAGAAAACAGATATAAAATAATAATATTATTATAAATATAATTTGGTGACGAGTTGTACGGAATAAAAATTAGAGAGAAGTGTGTTAAGAGTAATCTTGCATTGTTGTTTTTACATTTATCAAAAACTAATAGAAGAGCCTTAGTGATACCAATCAAATGAATCAATCAAAAAAATTTTATTTCCATGCCACACAGAGAACAGGAGAAGCAGAGTAAAATCATTAAATGAAGATTAAATGTCCCCACTCCCTAATTCACGATCTGTTAGTTGCCTATTTATTAGCAGTGCTTTGTGTATTTTTTTAAATTCGCCTTTGCATTGTATGTTCTTCAGTAGGTAGTTTATTCCACATTTTAACGCCATAATAATTTATATTTTTACTTCCCATTTCAGTTCTGATATTCGTTAATTTATATAATTCACCGGATCTTGTATTTTTGTAACTGGATTTCGCCATGATATTAATGACACATATACGCACACAAATATCATCATATTTCCCCTCAGTTATTTTGAGATATATCGTGTTTAATATTTTAAATGTATATATTTCTTTTATATTTAGAATCCTATTCTCATGTTTAATACAACTGAAGATATGAAAACTACTATATCAATGAATATTGCAAGTATCAGTAAAAGTTAATTTTACTGCCGAAATATATAATTGTTGATGACATGTAGCATAAATGGGTGGCGAAATTAGCTGTTAAATGATGGAGAATAAACAGTGCGCTTGGGCTTCATCAGATGTAAAAAAAATTCCCAATGCTGCCCGCTCAGAACGTATATATGGTGGTGATTTTTTTTCTTACATTTTCTATTTCATTTTGTATGTCTCATTTTACACAATTTCATTTTGTATATCTCATTTTACGTAATTTCATTTTGTATATCTCATTTTACATAATTTCATTTTGTATGTCCCATTTTACATAATTTAATTTTATATATCTCATGTTACGTAATTTTATTTTGTATATCTCATTTTACCTAATTTCATTTTATATAATTTCCTTTGTATTTTTCATTTTTATATTTCATTTATCTTAAAATAATGTTTATCTGAATGTGGGAATGTTCGAAATTCGTTATACAACTGTAGTCTGAAATCTCATACGAATATATTCTGTGGTACTGTAGTATGGCAAACTTAAATCAAACAACAATGTCAATCAATCAACGTTTATTGGCGTAGTGATACCAACGCCGATGGTATGGCGTGATTAGATGGTGAAACGTTCGAAAGAAAATAAATATTTCTGCCTTCGGTGGGACCTGAACCCACGACCTTCCACTTGCCGGGCGGAGGCTCTACCCACTGAGCTACGAAGGACAATATATAATCTCTTTACGAACGTATATATATTGTTGCCAGTTATTTCGCAGAATGGTGTAGTACATAGACTACTATTTAAACCAAATTGCAAAGAGACTGGTATTAAATTGATCGAAATGCACGTTGCAGCATATTTTGAGCGAAATGACTGGCAATATTATTGATAACATTCGATTTATTTATTTATTTTCATTTAATTGTTCTTTAATGAATATATTATAATAACAGTACCTTATAAAATTCGTTATATAATGAGGCCCTTACATCTTTAAATTCTTCATAAAATTTGTAAGGATATTTTACCATAACTTTCCACATTTCATAATGATATCACACTTACTGTAATAAAGATGTACGACTCACTGCGCGTAAACATGATATAAAATAAAACACCTAGTCGCAGTTTAAATAAATAAAGCTTCCGTTCAATTCCATGTCCTCTATTTGGAGAAACTTCATTCGTCCCATAGCAAAAGACGCGGCTACGGACCCACAACTGGTTTACCCGAACTAATTTATGACTAGCATTTTGGCATCGATAAAATTTTGCGGCATGTGGACCACGCAAGTGCAACTAAGGTTCTGAAGGAGAAAGCCTAAAGTGCTTCCGAAACTGACATCAACCGTTTTATTTATTTAAATTGCGATTATGTGTTTTCTTTTATATAATAATTACACTTACTATTCAGGTTTTCATTCTTTTCCTGAAATTGGCCCTTTTCTTCAAAATCTCTCAAATTCTATTTTAAATTTAAACTATCTTCTTAAAATATTTTTAACTTTTTGTGTTTGATTTTCCTTCCCCCCTTACCCTTCTTCCACCTCATGCTTGTAAATGTCTTTAAAAGCTCATCAATTACTCGGTCCTCCAACACGTCGTTAGCAGCTTAGAAAAAGAGCAAGTTTTTGTTAATTCCTTTAAGAAGTTTTCTGATTAAAATAATTAAACTCCGACAAAGTACTTCGAAAGAAGTAAGAAAAGTGCATTCGATGTTTTTGCGCTGTAACTGTGTACAATAAACTAACACACAACTTTTGCAAAAAGCAATACCAGAACACTTATTTTCTTTTTGCATTTGAAATGTTTGTTATTGCCACGGCTTGACAAATCACTGCCAACGGTATTCAGCTGTCTCAATAAGAAAACCTAGGTAAAACCTTAGTAAGCAAAGAAGATGTCCTACTCACTAACTGCAAAAATATAGTCGCGAATAACGACCGGGCAACCACATTTGTCAAGACCTATTTATTTCTATATACAGAATAGCAAACATCACAAATTTGAAAGGAACTTATACTGAGAAGATAAATGATAAACAAATAGAAAGATATATAAATAAAAAAACGCAAAGTGCGCGAAATTTATAAATATACAAGTTAATTAATAACAGGTGAATGGATTTGTTTTGCGATTTATAATTTTTTATTTATTAATTTTATATTTGTTTTCGTAAGTAGTTTTTTGGAATATATTTTGTTGATATTTTAATTGTTTTAGTTCATCCCTAAATTTCCCTATATTTCTAGGCTATGAAATTCCCGATGCTAAGCTTATTAGGTCCAGGTTCGGTTTGCAATAAACTTAGGCGCTTATGTGTTCTTATTATGATTGAAAAGTCACCGTTGATTAGTTCTGACTTTTTAGGTGACTTAATGAGCGACATTTAATTTTAAATTTCAACGAAATAAACCATCTATAACAAAACTACTTCAGGTGACTTAATGAGCCACATCGAGCTGCAAATTTTAATAAAATAAACGAAGCGTAACCAAACTACTTCAGGTGACTTAATAAGCCACATCGAGCTGTGAATTTTAATAAAATAAACCAAGCGTAACCAAACTACTTCAGGTGACTTAATAAGCAACATCTAACTGTAAATTTCAACCAAATAAACCAAAGTTAGCCAGACTACTTCAGGTAACTTATTGGTAACATCTAACTTTAAATTTCAACCAAATAAGCCAGAGCCAGAGGTAACCAAACTACCTCAGGTGACTTAATAAGCAACATCTAACTTTAAATTTCAACCAAGTAAACTAGGGGTAGTAAAATGAATTTGATTGTCAGCTCCTTCAAGAGCTTCTTGACCTTTTAGAGACCCCCTCCTCTATTTCACTGTTACGCAATTATAATGGGAAAAGCAAGAAATACGGTCATGTAAGTTTTCACATTTTTTTGTAGTTACAGTGTCTGTTATATATAAATGTTATATCTACCCTGTTTGTCAATATTGACTACTTTAACTCCTGAATGAAATGAAGGAAATGACTCCTGAAAACTAAACTTTCTTAATTCTTGAATTCTTCCGGCAACTACTTCATAGAATTAGTGTTTTAACGACTTCCTCCTGTGTTTCCAACGTTTGGCCTTGCTTCCAGTGCCGGATTTACGTGTATATCCCGGCTTACCGGGTCCGATGATTTTGGTGTGCTGTAGAGTCCTTTTATTCAAGTTTAAGCATTTTTATAACTCTGTTTATTGATAATTTCTCCATAGATTTTCATCAGTAATAAGCATATGTATTGAATTAATGAACTTCGACGAAAAATTCGTAATTTATTGACCGAATATTGCAAGGGTCACATTTTTGAGGGGCCCATTTTATCCTTGTGGCCTAGAGCCCATAAAAACCTAATCCGGCACTGATTGCTTCTTTTACCGATTAGATGGATATTTCCTGCCGCTAAACATAACCGTCTGAACTGATAAGGTGTTCTTTGCATATAAAAATAATGGATTTGTCTATATGTATAAGTTTAGTCCTATTGGTTGAAAAATTGCTGCTAAGGCAAACAGCTTACGCTTCAAAAAACAAGTAAAAAATCTTGAAAAAATCGGAAAATAATTAATGAAGAAGTTAACTTAACAATTTCAGTTGCTCGCATCTACTCTTAAAGACATTTTAGCAAGCCACGAGAATATATTAAAGACTGCATAGAAATGCAGATCATCATCGACCAAACATTTGAAAATTCATTGTTCTAAAGCAGAATAATGACAAATCGCTTCTACAATGATTTAGATAAGTAAAAGCGTCCAACTTTTCAGTTTCTGATACATTGATAAAAGCAAAAGCCCTGTATCTAGCAACTAAATTTAAAATTTTCAAGCTTCTTGTGGTTTGTTATCAAAGTTCAAAAAAAGATACTAGCTTGCTTTGAAAAGGGCTGCTGCAGATGGTAAAACAGTAGAAAAATGGAAAAAAGTGGTACAGGTCAATGTGTGAAAGGATTTGATAAAAAGGACATCCATGCAATGCGGTTGAAACCGGCCTTTTTCGATTTACTGCCAAATTAAACTCCAGCGTCCGTGGAAGAGGAGCGTTCTGATGACAAAGGGGTAAAGAAAGACTGATTGTTTTATTGTATGCTACTGGTGATGGGTCAGAAAAATATAATTACTTGCGTAGCCAAAATGATTTAAGCATGTAAACAAAAAGTCATGCAAAAAAGCTATTAATATGAGTAATAATGACGATTTATGAATACGACAATGTATCTATCAAATGCATTGACCGTCCTAAGCATGCAACCAAGGACAGACGCAGGGGAAGGTCGCAGTAGTCATGACCCCCAAAATATATTTTTTCACTGTAAAAAATTCCAACTTTCATGATAAATGAAGGGTGTTATTCCAAACCCATGGCAGAGTATTTCTTTGACCCCCCAAAATTAAAGTCTGTGTCCGCCTCTGCATGCAACTATAAAAGGAAATCGACTAACATATTAAATATTAACGTCCGTCCTTATTCGTTACCACATTCCAATTAAAGCCTCTTTCTGTTTAATGACAATGGTCTCAATCCTTTTAACGTTATTAATTTGAGAGATTGTCGTATTAAATTCCTTGGGTTTTTCTAAAGGGGGCTTCCTTAAGTAATTAAGAAGAAATTAGCTATTACAATCTCCACTCTTTTAAAACGCATTCCAGAACTTTCTTTAGCTCATAAAAATTACAGTGAAAAAAAAATTGTGGTAGGCTCACGCTGGATTCGAACCGTCGATCTCTTGACTGCCTTCCTAACGTTTCGACCGCCAAACCACTAAACGTACGCGACTGAGTACCAATGTCTTCCCTCGTTTACCGAAAATGCCTTCAGCAAGGGTGGAAATACTTTTACGCTTAAAGTAATTACGAAAAGTAGAGAGGCATTGTTTTCGTTGCTATTGGTTTATCAGAAGGAAGTGACTGACCAATCAGTGATATTGGTCTTCACTCCCCACCTCTGACTCTATCTGACACTTCAGTTTTCTTTTAAATAATGTCATTATCAAATTGCAAATGCTGTAAATTTTATGTGCTACACTAAATATTGATTCCTATACACTGAAATCTATATATAAAGATACTCGCTAATGATATTTACCATCGTTCCCGATAGATACAGTGTGTGTCGTATTCAACCTTGTCTATAACGAAAAATTACCTGTAACGATATATTTTCCCAGTACTTTGGGTATCGATATAGACGGATTTCGCTGTACTGTCAAGAGCACGTAGCCAAAAAGTTTAAAGAGAAGTAAATAGAATAACAATGAACGTAAAATCCGTGACAGGGCGTTCCAAAAATAAATTCCTTTAAAAACATACAATTTTTAGAGGATGTCTCTCTCTCTCTCTCTCTCTCTC
>QLNU02014802.1:158611657-158646348 GCA_006491805.2 Dysdera silvatica | reverse complement strand
ATATATATATATATGTGTATATGTGACTTGTGGGCTACTATGGGCGTAAGTTTACTATACCCACTCGCTCTTAGCGTGTTGTTCCGAAAATATCCATGTGTATTGCGAAAGCATAACGAAGTCAATTTAAACGGTAACATTCTTTTAATATGACTAATTTAATTACAGCCGTCCCTCGAAAATTAAGTAACAAAAATAATAAATTGACCCCTGGTCAATAAATCAAAGAAGGTAAGATGGAATGCAAATAGGGATGATTGTGCCTGCGTTCGTTCTTCAAAGTTTCTTTATGCGGTCTTAATCGCATTGCCGGTATTGTGACGTCACATTGTGCTAAAGTGGAATTTACGTAATCTCCACTGGCGTATGCAAGGGGGTGTTAATGGGGGTTGTAACCCCCATTACAATGGAATTTGTATATTTATTATAGGAATATATTAGCTGTAGCTCTGTAATCCCTCATTTGCCTATAATCCCCTTATGAATTTTCTGCGTACGCCTTTTATAATCGTTTATACTTCTGCGTAATGTAAGCAGAGGTTGGTATGCTACATTTGCATTGATTCTTTTCTAATATACTTAAGTAAAAAATAAGTTCCAAAAGGTTTGTTTGTTTGTTTTGTGGTTTTACGGCTCAAAGACTACAATGGTCATGCTGCGCCGGGACCTACTGTTTTCCGAGGAATCCGAACCTCTTATGGCCTAGGGAACCAAACCCCGGACTACAGTGAGCAGTGCGATCTTTTATGAGATCTCTGAGTAAGCGTTCTTTGCACTGCTGGGAGTCGAACCCGGATTAGCGGCGCACTAGGAGAACGCGTTACCACACTGCGCCACCGCAGGGCAAGTTCCAAAAGGACACTGTTTTGCGAGATCGAAAGAAACTAATAGATGTCTATGAATATGAATTAAATCCTTACAACTTTTAAATCAACACATGGCGTTCGTTCAGAAATACTGAAATTTGTCTTTTTTTGGCATATTGTCAAATATTTTGTTCTTAATGATTTTAATTTGTATTCATTTTAAGAATGATCATTTTAATTAAGATTACGTATCGTATATATGTACTGGCGTACGCAGAAGGGTGTTGATGGAGGTTGTAACCATGGGCGGATTTACAATTTTTCTGCCCCGGTGATACTTTTTGTCGCCCTTTCCTACCCGCCTCATTCTACTTGCCGCTACAGGCTAATTACGAAAAGCTATCGTTAAATCGAGGAAAGCAAACGTTAAATCGAGGAAAGCAAACGTTAAATCGATGAATATAGAACGCTGAAAATATAATTCAATCCGAACCACTAAGAACAATCGTTACATCGAGGCTATCGTTAAATAAGGTATCTTTAGATCGAGGTTAGACTGTGTACATAGGTACATATTTGTCTTAATAAAGATTAATTTTTGAAAATTTCAATGTTTGTTCAGTGCTTAAACTAATTTTTTCTGGGATAGTGCCGTGCCACTCATTATCGTCGATAATTGAGAGTTTACTGCAGGGGTCGGAAACTTATGGTATGCGTGACACGCTGGGCACGCATAGTGAATTTAAAATAAAACCTATTGTTAAGAACCTCCTCCCTGACAGGGTTTTTATTTACTTTCTAAATTGATTCATTATTAATTTGTATCTTCCTAAATTTTAATTATTAATTTGTATCTTCCTAAATTTTAATTATTAATTAGTATATTCCTAAATTGCTAATTATTATGACTTTTTATCTTCCCAAATTCCGAATTATTAATTTTTATCTTCCTAAATTCTTAATTATTATTTAGTATATTCCAAAATTGCTAATTATTATTTTTATCTTCCCTAAATTCCTAATTATTATTTTTTATCTTCCTAAATTATTAATTATTAATCTTTTTGTCTCCATAAATTATTAATTATCAATCTTTGTCTTCCTAAATTAATATTTATTAATTTTTTTTCCCTAAATTACTAATAATTAATTTTTATATTCCTAAATAACAAATTATTAATTTTTACCTTTTCTAAATTTTTAACGTTGATTTTTACTTTCAAATTACTGTTAATTTTATCTTTCTAAATTACTTATTAATTTTTATCTTTCTAAATTACTTATTAATTTTTATCTTTCTAAATTGCTTATTAATTTTTATCTTTCTAAATTACTTATTAATTTTTATCTTTCTAAATTACTTATTAATTTTTATCTTTCTAAATTACTTATTAATTTTTATTTTTCTAAATTACTTATTAATTTTTATCTTTCTAAATTACTTATTAATTTTTATCTTCCTAAATTACTTATTAATTTTTATCTTCCCAAATTACAAATTTTGTTCTCTTACTTAACTAATGTATTAATTTTCATTAATAGTTAGATAGTAAACTAAACTTTCACAATTTGGGTAGTGTAGGTCAACACGGGAAGGAGATGACAATATGACTTCAGCACAACGCCTTTAGAAGGTTGCCGATCCTTGTTTACAGTATATTTAGTTTATCAGCTACTATTTTGACTTGTTTCTGCTACATAGCGTGAGAACATGTCATGTCATGTTATGTCAGAACTAACAGCTTTCCGGGAACTCGAACTTCATTGCTTACTGACAATTTTTTGATCCACGGTGTCGTATTCCGAGATTTAATTTACGCAGTCACGAAGGTTCTTATTTTTAAAGAACTGTTAGTCCTAATGCAACATTTTCTTGACTATTCTCAAACGGCATTAAAGAACTGTTAGCCCTAAAGCAACATTCTCTTGACAACTCTCAAACGGCAAGCACGCCATATCAAAGGAAATGGATGTTTGTTTGCATTTTGGGACAGATAAAGTCATGACGCCATGGGATCTAGGTTTCCGAGGAATTTGAATCTGTTTCCTAGGAAAAAAGCCGGAGGAGGAGGGAAAAAGGCGCGATTTTTGTGGCAACACTGGAATCGAACCTGAGTTAATGGCATAATAAAGGAACGCGCTATCCCAGCGCTGCAGTATGATAATAGGAATCGGATCATATGTTTAGTACAGTAGCCAAACATCTCAGTTTGACGCCATCCACTGGCGTATACAAGGGGTATTGATAGGAGTTGTAACTCCCCATTAGGATGGCATTTTTTATATATACATATGAATATATAGAGTTGTAGCTCTATAACACCCCCACTATATAAACCTGTAACCGCTCTCATCAACTTTCTGTTTGCGCTCGTGACGTTACCCCTCAAATAGTTTCATAACTTTTCCATTGTTGGAACCTTAATTTATCTTCAGATGATATTTTACACATTATAGAAGCGAGTATAAGCAAAATGCCTACTTGCTAAAATAGTTAATGTGCGTTATTTTTTATTTTTATTGATTTTACACATGAAAAAGACTTTATGGTACTTTTGTTTGTTCTTCCATTCTGAAAGGTTAGTATAATGAGAGAAATATGAGCGATACACTGCGCAAAAATAATATTTAAAACAAATTACACACAAACGCAGTTTAATTTGAGCTGGAGATACATTTTACAATTGTTTCGGTGGAAAATCAAGCGTCCACCATCGTCAGAAAATTCGTCCAAACTAACTTGTTGCCACTAAACCAAAAACGAAAAAGTGAAAAAGGCGAAAAAAGGTAACATAACAAAAAGCTTGATTGGTGTCGCCATCTATTGTGCTAAGTAAAAGGAGAAGGAACAATTTTTGTTGGAAGAAGAAATTATGTTGATTGAAAGAGAGGTTTGTAATAAGAGGGGGGAAAAATTGTTCTCAGATGGATTCGTTGACTATTGTACAGGAATTACTGAAGATATGAAAGGCCTCGAAAAAATTGAGACAATCCGCGGATTGTCCTACGTTGGCCAAACACGTAGAGCCCTGCGTTTCAGACTCAAAGAGCACCAATCGTACGTTCACAAACAAGATTTTGAAAAATCGGCCATTGCAAAACACTCATGGAAACATGGCCATCGTTTCTGTTTTGCCGATGCAAAAATAATTGAAAAAGTCCGTTCACCCTCAGATCTCAATTTTTTCGAGGCCTTTCATATCTTCAGTAATTCCGCTACAATAGTCAAAGAGCCGTTCGAGAACAATTTTTTCCCCTCTTGTTACAAACCTCTCTTTCAATCAACATAATTTCTTCTTCCAACAATAATTGTTCCTTTTCCTTTTACTTAGCATTCTGCACAATAGATGGCGACACAAATCAGGCTTTTTGTTATGTTACCTTTTTCGTTTTTGATTTAGTGGCAACAAATCAGTTTGGACGAATTTTCTGACGATGGTGTACGCTTGATTTTCCACCGAAACAATTGTAAAATGCTTCTCCTGCTCAAATTAAACTGCGCTTGTGTGTAATTTGTTTTAAAGGTTAGTATAAGTTTCTAGAATTATACCCTTTCGCCATCCTTCTAAGGGTAGTGGTGAATTCAGCTACAGATGTGACTACATTATTTGATGTCTCAGGACAAAATTAAATATGCACATTTATAAGTCTATTTCTCTTTCTGCTCACATGGGAGTAAAGGAAAGTTTAGCTTTATGGCTATGTGACAAATTTTCTATAGAAGAAAAAATAATTCTTAAATTGTCGAAACCCTTGAAATATGCAGTTACTCTGAAAATTTACCATTCTTATGTATTTATATGCACTAACGCTGAAAGGAGCTAAAATACGTAATTGCATATGCACATATGCACATGTAATCTGATCTCTAGTGATCATATTCTATAATTTTTTAATCATTCTATGTTTTCTAGCAAAAAGTATGCATTTATTCTTTATATTTATAGTCGATGTTTCTAATTGTCTTGATGGCAGTTGATTATTACGAAGTTGCATATACGTCAAAGTAAGCATTTAGACCAGTAACAATAAAATGTCTTACTATTTATTCACACGTACTGAACTTGAGCATTCCAAATATTTAAATGCATACATTTTATACATGCCTACATTTCAACTTCAGCTTATTAATCTTCTTTAATTGAGAGACGGGGAACCTGGTGACTACATTTTGCAGACCAGTGTGGAATCTATGCATCAAAAACATCGGAAACACTGTTTGGAGCACAAATGGCGGGGGCGTGAGTTAGAGAATCAAATTTCAAAGAGCTAAGGAGACTCTTTCGTCTTTCTTGTGACCTCTGACCTTCTTTTTCTGACAGAAGTTAATGGATTTCCTGACAAAAATGAAATAATTTTTTTCCGGAAAATGCCCCCATGTGGGAAAGTAAATGGTGGGAAACGCCGTCCCAGAAAATCTACGTTTAAAATCTGCCGTGTCATTAGTTACTAAAATTGCGTCTATAAATTTAGCGCTGCTGCTATCCGCAAAACATTGTTTAAATATCTTCGTGCCTTAATCACAGAAACTAAATTAACGTAGTTTTTCACTCGCTGATGAGGTATTTCCAAAATTTTGGTTAATTTAATAAATATGTTGCATAGATTGAATGTTCTTTTAGTTTTTGAATACATTTTAAAGTACAAGTTGGATGGTGATGGACGGTTTTTGGAACTCGGTGTTTTAACTTGTGTAACATTTAAATCTTCAGAATCAAAGTTTCAGATTCATTGTACTATTAAATATGTCTCCTGTTATATAGAAAGCGACGCAAAAAAAGAGTTTAAATCTGCTACAGAAAAATGGTTACTACTTTTGCAAAAACATGTCTAATCATGTAAAAGAAATTTAACGATTAATATTTTTATTTTACCAGAAAAGAATTCTTTTAAAAAGATCTAATGAGTATATGAGAGATTAAAACTCGATTTCAACTTCGGAAATTTATTGACAAAATATATTGACAAAAATGACAAAATTGAAATATATTGACAAAAGCAAAAACACTTGCATTGAGTAAAATATATTATAGATTATAATTATATTATAGATTTCCATAATGTAAAAAAATGCACTTTAATTTAATAGCGAAGAATTTTTATCTCTTGTCAGTGATGACTGTTTCATTTCAATTTCAAGAGAACAACTGATTTTATAGTATTGAAAAATGTGTGCATTTTATATAAAACCTGTTTTATTTTCAATCGTTTTGGTTTTAATGGTACTTAGATTCTTGGTATTATTTTCCCGCCGTAATTTAAGTCCCACCAGCATCAATTGCTTCTCTCCTGATACCTCGTGAACTGATCGCTACTGCAAGCTCGTTGTTTGAAGCCATTTGAAGATGGAAAGGTACAAGCAATTTCCAACACAAGTAGACTTTTTTCCAAGAGGGTGTCGTTCCTCGCTTCGTTAACGACAACGGAAATAGATGGATAAGATGTAACCGAAGACTTTTTTCTATTTTTTCTCCATTTTAACGGTTTCGTGGCTCTGTTCTGGTAGTTAAGTACTAAGTTAGGTCTCCCATTTCAACAGTAGCTAAGAGGTCGGCGATGACGAGGTATTTCCACTTTTCTCGTTTCTTTTTGAGATATGGTAACCATAAAAAAAGACACACACACACACACACACACACACACACACACACACACACACACACACTTATAGGGATATGACTGGTATATTGGAAAAAACAGCAAGAAGTGCTCAAATTAAGTTTCTTTACAAAATAAATATTTTATAATTTCCAGTCGATGTCGTAGTTTTAGGAATATTTTACCAATATCGATCTTGATATTTCTTCGTTTTCATTGTCCATAAAACTTCGGACAGAAAAGTTTTTTCCAACTTTTTTTTATATAAATGCGCTAAAGGATTAACCACAAAATATTTGTTCTGGATTTTCAAGCTACATTGAAATCTGGGATGGTATGATAATGTTTATGCTGATATATGTTTTCAATAATTCATTGACTCACGTGATATTTTATAAAATGAAGCATGGAATTGAGATTTTTTATTAGTGCGCTGATGAATTATTTATTAACTCAGCACAAATAATCATCACATTCAATTATTATTGATTCTGTCATTGCCTTTTTTTTTCTCTCTCTCTCTTTCTTTCTCCGAAACTAACCCCACTTATTTGAATACCAACTTACAACATTTGAATTCCACTTACTGAAATACGTTCTAATCGAAATGGTCTGTTGTATTTATTTATTATTTTTCTTTAGTATACACACTGGCGTACAAAGGAGGAGTCTATGGAGTTGTAACACCCACTGTAGTGACATTTTGCGCATATACATATTAATGTATCGATACATATCGATACATATTAATGTATCGAACTGTAGCGCTGTAACACCCCACTTTATGAAATTTCTACGTACACATATGAATAGAAATTCAATGTTTTCAATAAACATGCTCATGGTTGTTTTCGGTTTAAACCGGTACAAGGTGTAAGAAACAAACCAATATAAATGGTAAATATTGAATATACAGGGTGTTCGTAAACTGCTTTGACAAAATAAGAGGGGCGATAGTACACATCAAGAAAAACAATATGTACAGTGGAAACTAGGGTTGTATTCGACTCATAATGACAGAAAAGAGCAAGTTCGAAAAATGTCCAGCATGTACAAATATTGGCAATTAGTACATGAAAAGCACAAAATAAGATGTTTTAACCGTATACATGCTTAATCAGAAGACCCTATTTGTATTGTACATTTCATGCACTTCTAATAAACAGCTGTGCATGACGAATATGTTTGAAGTTGATGCTTTTATGGCACCTTGAAAGGAATTCGATCCTGGGTTCCATTGTAAATATTGTTCGTTTTGATAGGTATTAACAGCCATCTTATTTTGTCAAAACACTTTACAAACACCGTGTATACAATGAAACAAAATTTCTTTCCAAACCTGTTAAATATTTTTTAATTAACGCACAAAGACATCCATATATTTTGTGATATTTTCACTATCAATATAGTAGTTATAGAATATGTAAGGTTAAATATTCTATTTTTTTCTGCATTTTTACGTTGAAAATTAAATTGCCGGATTATCCGTAATCAGGTGTGCCTATATTTTGGATAGTCGAGGTTCTACTGTACTTACGTTCCAGCAGTACTCATTTTTACATTATTTTACATTATATCACCCTTCTTCCCGAATGTTTATATTATCTGTTATATCTTAACAAGACTCGTTCGTCCTAAGATGGTCTCAGAGTACTTCGGACGCCGTGAGGTAGTATTAGAGTATTTCAGAGGCTCTAAGATAGTCGCAGAGTATTTCGGAGGTACTGAGATATTCTCAGAGTACTTCGGACGCCGCGAGGTAATCTCAGAGAATTTCGGAGGCCCTGAGATAGTTTCAGAGTATTTCTGAGGCCCTGAGATAGTCTCATAGTATTTCGAAGTGTCTGAGATAGTCTCAGTGTATTTCGGAGGCTCTGAGATAGTCGCAGAATATTTCGGAGGTCCTGAGATATTCTCAGGGTAGTTCGGAGGCCCTGACATATTCTCAGATTATTTTGGAGGCCCTGAGATAGTTTCAGATTATTTCGGAGGACCTGAGATAGTCACAGAGTATTTCGAAGGACTTGAGATATTCTCAGAGTATTTCGGAGATTCTGAGATATTTTTAGAAGGAGAGTACAGGAAGTGAGAATCGAAAATGTGTATCATTTTAGTTTTATAATAAAGTATAAAGGTTTCAATAAGAAACTAAAAGCATTTTTTACCTAAATTCCCCATGGGGGGGCGTTAATAGTCCATCAAATTTGGCGAGAAAAGGTTATTTTTGTCAAATTTGACTTGATGCGCTTTTTATTAACCGCAGGAATGGTGAGATATTTTTGAAGTGATGTCACCAAACTAGAATTAATAAACAATCCTTCATTCGCAATAAAAATATTATCGATTTTGATTCGTAAGAATTTATGCATGTATTTGCAAAAACACTTAGAACTTTATTATTAGTGGATAGATGTCTCGTTTTAGTTATATAAAAAGCGTTCATTTCGCTTTAAAAAAATAATATACGTACTTGATTTTATTAAAAATTTTCCTACTTGGCTTTATTAAAAATATACCTACTTGGCTTTATTAAAAATTAAAAATGTGTATGAAAATGAACAAGAAAATGCAAAAAACAAATTGGGTTTGAACAATGACTGCAACTAATAAACGAGGGATTTTCACAATTTAATGTGTAACATGAATTTTTGGAAAAAGTGAAATACACTTGTTTGACATTGCGAAGTGTATTTGGTTTGAGAACGGGGAATGTGCTCTTATACCAAGCACATTTTATCATGTCACTGAACATTGGCGATTAAATTGGTTGTGCATTAGTCAATGTAATTTTATCTGAAACGGAAATTAATATAGCAAATAAAATTATTGCTTTTACTGAAACCATTGCCGAATTCGATACTTTCCAGTTTATGAACGATTTTAATTTTGATCTTTATTGTGAAAAACCTGTTAATAACAATGAAGATTGTAGAAGGTTAGATTTCTCATATGGTGAAACAACACTTGAAAATTTTGTATGTGGTTCGCCATTATATTCACTAGAATATATTAAAGAAGTTGTAGCTTACCCCTGGACGGCTTTAGGACGTCGACGGTCTATAAGCTCAATGTAAACTCGTTTCGTAAATCACAATTTAACATTGTTACAAATTTATCGAATGAAAATATACCTTGCTAATATGGGGAACAGAATTCAAAAGCTAAATACTATTAAAACACAAATGCATGAGAAATTTTTAAAACCCAGGTCCAATAGAGGTCTAGTTCATGAAGTTGATGTACAAATTTGAGCTCTTGATGTTGCGAAAAAAATTTTTTTCAAATTTTATAGCATCTAATAAGTTTTTGGCGTCTTTTAAAAAGAAATTTGGTAAAGTTGGACGAAAAATTACTAAACTCGTTATGAAAGTAGAATTACAAAATGACGAACAAATAGAAAATGTAGCCATTGCATTTCCACTTCAAGCCTGTGAAAAAATGCAAGATTATTCGCACACTTGTATTTTTAATAGCGATTAAACATGCTTTGCTAAAGAATTGACATCATTATGCACCCTTTCGCCAAAAGGCGTACAACACATTTACAGTGTTGTTGAGAATAGTAATGCAATTTCGCATTCGTATACCGTACAATCCGTCATCGTAATTTAGAGTGGTACAATCTTAGCAAAATTTTTACTCGTACACCAAGAAAACACAGGTACTTTTGGCTCTCGTGTTCGCAGAAATTATTCAGCCAACCACCAAACGTAGTACTTATATACACAAAAAGTGGGAAATCCTGCAGAGATATTCATGAATCATTTCTAAAAGAAATAATAAAACCCCAATTAATAGATCAATATGGCGTAATTTTATTAAATTGCTGGACAGGACAGAAAAACGAGGGGAAAAAATCAATTTGGGAGATAAATAATAGATTGAATTATTATATATACTTGCAATCACCACTACATGAATTCAATCTTGCGATGCGTATTTTTTCAGTCAATGGAAATATTTCACTAAACCTGTCACATGATATATTGTACTTTATCATTTTAATGAAATTAATTTACACGAAAGAAATACCATAACAAAATTACATTCATTAATCATTAATACACAACCAATTATCAGCTCCAACGTTCAGTGACGTGATTAAATATGCTTGGTATAAGAGCACATAACCAGTTCTCAAACCAAATACATTTCGCAATGTTAAACAAGTGTATTTCACTTTTTCCAAAAATTCATGTTACACATTAAATTCGCCGCCCGAACCTGAAAATAATATGGCATATAGAGCTCAAGTTTCGGGCCCGGGCTGAGTCCGTCTCATTTCTAGTTCTCCGGGGGTCGGTTCCATAGGCATTAAATGTTCAGATTCCTAAATATAGGTCTTCATCCCTACTGCAGCGAAGTCGTAACATGTTCATCTAGAGTGCTACTAACTCCTTTACGATTTCCTACCGAATCGCAGAACGCGTAGCCTTTTATTGCACACCGTAGACTGGTGTTTGATTCATTTGAAAACTGAGGTGCGTATTCCTTTCAAAAATCGTAGGTCCAGGCGCTGTATGTCCTTTGATTTATTTTAAAATAAAAACACAAAGGAAGAAAATTTCAGTTATTTATCTTTGTCCAGTTCTCATAATGTATTTTAACCGTTGTCAATTTCGATATTTCATCTTAACAAAGTCTATCTTTTTTGTTTGTACTCTTACTAAAAGATTTATCTTTTGATAGTTCCTAGCTGTCATTACAGGCATCCATCTTTTCACGTTTCTTTGAGTTGTTTTCGATTTTTCTCTAAATTTGCTTTCGTCATTACAATTCAAGTTCGCAGTGAAAGGTGGCATCCAACATAACAGGCGGATATAAAATATTGTTTATCAGTATGTTACATCAATTCTTATCTTATAATATGATAAGAGAATTTAAAAGTCAAATTTTTAAGGTGAACAGAAAATCCAAGAACGTAACCCAAAAACGTGATGTTACGATAAAATACCCTTTGTTACGTTTCGAAAAAAAAAAAAAAATCATTAGCAAACCTAATCTATTAATGTATATTTATTATGTATTAACGTCGGCAAAAGTCCGAAATATGTCTTCCTTTCTACCTACCTACCTACCTACCTACCATCCATCCATCCATCCATGCATCAATTAATTAATTACTGCGTCAGTAGACAGAAAATATAATATTTTCAACCATTTTCATCAGTGAATCGTTGTACATTCATCTATTTAACATAAAAGGTATTTAAATCTATTTTTTTTATATGCAATATTCGTAAATAAAAATCTGTGATAACTTTCATAAAAACATGTTAATTATCATTTTTAATTTTTTATTTAACGTTTTTATTATTGCACGTTTGTTTTCGTGCATTCATTGGTCTCAAAAATCGAGCATAGGCTGGTGCCTCTAGATATTAGGAACGCAGCAAGCATTCGTATCGCAACGATGGCAGCTGGAATGCATGTCTGTTTCGCATAACTGGATGCAATTGACAGATCGACAAGACATCTTTTATTATCTTTCTGTTTTCCTGTTTCTTTGCTGTTCTCTCCTGTCTTCTCAGCTCTTGACGTATGAGGACGCAACCAGGGCTGAAAATTTCAGCCGAGGCTCTCGATAAATATATCTACTTGTTTTTGCTTCTTTCATTGCTGTTCTGATCATTCCATTGATGTTTTGATCAGTTTATGTTTGAAATTTCTATTATAAATATATTTAATTTGAATTATTGATCAACCAGTTTTAATTTGAAATTTCTTAAAAGAAATAAAAATACGACCTTCGTGTGATATTACAAATCCTAAACTACATTTTGAGGCTAATTAGTATAGATTACTAACGTACCGAAAGATAATTACTAACCAAAGATATCTGTATACGATATATGCTGATGTATTAACCCTTTCACGACTAAGGGAAACATTTTTCCCAATTTTGAAATTGGTGATTGTTGTATTTAATTATAACCTTATCTGCATCTTTTATACCAATTTTTATGCATTTTTCCCCATAAAATTCCAAAAACACTACACATCGTTACGTATTTTTCTTACGATTTTTATTTATTTTACGTCTAAACAAACTGAAATAAACAGTTACAAACTAATATTTACTCTTAGCAACCTCATGGTCCTGTAAACGTTAATAGTTTAGGTTTTACAGGGAGTCTTATAAATAACGAAAATATTTAACATCGATTTTATTTAGTTCATTTAATAAGTCTTTAAAGTTATAGCTATTCGCTTATATTCTTCTGAACTTCACTTCCAAAATTATCATGAACCATTTTAAAGGTTAGCAAGGAGATCTCAATAACTGGATATCTGAAATATAGTAAAATTTCTAAATTATTCAGCCCAAAAGAAAAAGCTTCATAAAAGACAAAGTGAGAAACATAGTGTAAGATATTATTACCCTTCTCAGGGATTACACAATTGCCAAATAATTGTCAACACACAAAGCCTCCGGGGCGAGTTTTTGTGAGTTTTCGTGGGGGAATTTATTTTTACTCAATAATTTTCGACACCCACGTAGAAACAAGCTCAAACTAGATCTGTTTTTGTTTAGGAGAAAAGCAAGCGCCGTCCTCAGTGCAATTGTGTTATCCCTGCGGAGGGTAATAATATCTTACACCTTTACATACGGAGAAAAAGAGCGTTATTTCTTGTCCTCATTCGTCTAGCGGTCCAAGACACTCCGGGCTAAACGGAGGGACCCTGGTTCGAATCCAGGATGAGGACGGCGCTTCTTTTACCCCTAAACAAATACAGCCCTAAACAAATACAGCTAAACAAATCTAGCTTGAGCTTGTTTCCACGTGGGTGTCGAAAATTATTAGGTAAAAATAAATTTCCCCCATAAAACTGGTCCCGGTGGCTTTGTGTGCTGACCGTCATTTGGCAAGTGTGTTCAAGCCTTGAGAAATATAATAATATCTTACATATTTTTTTCTCCTACACCTAAAAAGCTCTAGCTTGGGTTTGAAAGTGGGTGTCGAAAAATGTTACGTATAACAAAAATCCCCCCACGAAAAATCACAAAAACTAGCCCCGGTGGTTTGAGTTAAAACTCGTAGGTGCAGGAAAAATTCTGTATAATAAATTCCACACGACAAAACACAAAAAACTCGCTTCGGAGGATTTTTGTGTTGGCCATTATTTGGCAATTGTGTTAACCCTGAGAAGGGTAATAATATCTCACAGCCTTAGATATTGAGAAAAGGAGTACTGTTCCTGTTCTCGGTGGCCTAGGGGTTAAGGCACTCCAGGTTCAAGGGAGGGATTCTAGTTTGACTGTAGGTTAGAGACGTCTCTCATTCTCTTATACTTAAAAGCTTTAGTTTCAAGGTGGGTACATTGGAAATTTTTTCGTATAAGATTTCATTGTAGTGCTTTTGTAGGGGCCGCGAATACATACACACTGATAAAAAAATTCTTTGGGATATAGTGCGCAGAAAAGCTTGAAGGCCCCAGCTTTAGGGTCCAAAGAAAGAAAAAATAAAAACAAAATAATTTACATAATCATATACACCGTTTTAACATAAACCATCCAACCTCCCTTGACATTTACTACATACGCAGATAATATTGTATTGTATTATAGTGTAAATATTATCATGTCATTTATTATAATGCAATCATTGACATGATGCAAGCAAGTCATTTACCCCCTAGTTTTGTTCGCTTGTGTTATTTACGGTGCAAGGGCAGCAAATGTCATACTGCGCCTGGACCCAAACTTTTCCAAGGAATCCGAGACTCTGTTGCTAAGGAGAACTAAACCCCGGAATACGGTGAGTAGTAAGTACGCCTTTACTCTTCCCCACACCTTTGTGAGTCGAACCCGGGTCAGCGGTAGACCAAATGAACGCTTTATTATAACACCACTTCATGGCCTTTATTACAGTTAAGATTACACCATAATTAGTTAAGCGTTAACCGATCGAACTTAATGAATGGTGCTCATTTATTTTTATTAAAATTTTATTTTAAATAGAAACTTAATTTTAGTCTTCAACCTAACAGAAAATTAATTTTATAGATTTAAACTTGCCATTGACTGTGTTGTGATCTCCATTGATCGTCATGATCCTCCTTGATGTTTATGATCCACATTGACCGTCATTGATGTTCATATGATCCTGATTGATCTTTACGATCTTCAATGTTCTTTACGATCCTCAATGTCCTATGATCCTCAATGATAATCATTTTTCTTTATAATCCTCGGTGATAATAATTGGGCTGTATGATCCTCGGTAATAATAATTGATCTTCATGATCCCTATTAATCTTCATTAATAATTATAATCCTCATTGATCTTTATGATGTTCAATGCTCTTCAATGATTTTTATGATCTTTAATGTTAACAATTGATCTTCATTGAATTTATGCCTCCCATTGATTTTTATTGAATTTATAACCTTCATTGATCGTTATGATCCTAATTGATCTTTATTATCCGTATGATCCTTATTGATCTTCATGGATCATTAAGATCCTCATTAATTTTCATGGATTTTTGTGATCCCCATTGATCTTTATCATCCGCATGATCCTCATGGATTTTTATAATTCCCCCCATCGATCTTTATGATCTGCATGATCCACATTGATCTTCATGGATTTTTATGTTCCGCATTGATCTTCACGGATTTTTATGATCCTCATCAAGAACCATCTTGTTATAGCATTGGGAATCGTAATTTTTTTATTAAACTCACGATCTTGACTAGTTTATTGTATTTTCAATCACCTTAACTCAATACACATACAATTGAATGGAAAATACTGTTTTACTCATTTTATATTACCACTTATAAATAACCCATAATATCCTCAGAAAAACATACGATCACATTTCATACTTATAACATGATTTTCACCTAGAATTTCAGCTATTTTTATAAGTGGGTGAATAACCAAAATAAAAATTTTAAAGTTCAGTTTTGAAAAAGTGTTTTGCGTGGTTTTTGAGGCAAACTTTAAACTGACATTGCTTTCGTGAAAATAAATTATTTAAATACGTTTTTGAGATCGTTAATCAAAAGCTTAGCATATAAACTAGCAGACTACTTGAGAGTGGTCGAGAAATTTATCCAAATTATTTTGAACGTTAAAGCATAACTTAAACTAAACAAGGATAAAGCAAGAAGTCCATTTAAAAGAAAACTCATTCAACCCACCCCAGAAAAATTTAGTCATAACGATGTTCTAGCGACAAGGAAAATATATCGTTATAGAAAAAGTTGAATCTAATAGATTTTATATCTGTTGGAGAATATTCTTATAGATAGAATTTAATCCAACGGTTTTATATTTTGCTGTGAAATTTGTTAATTTTAAAAGTTGGACCCCCCGATCCCTTGGGTACGATTTCCACCCCACCCCCATGAAAAATGTTAACACTTATAAGATAGAAGTGTTACTTCTATCTTACGAGTATTATTTCAAGAAACGTGAATGATAAAATGACCATTGTACCAAGAAAAAGCTGCATGATTGTACTAGAAAAAATAGTATTCACCTCTTCGTCATCTTCGATACTGCGTGGTCGAAAACTGTAATCCTTTTCTGTAAAAAGTGCCATTCGTGGTATTCGTAGTATTTTTGGTTATTAAATTTCGTGATTACTTATATTTGTATCGAACTTATATCAACCGATAGCATCGCAGAAGATTACTTTTTGTAGATTGGATTTCTTCTTCACAGGAAAGGAAAGTAATCTTGGGTTAATGACAGTAAAAGGTGATCGATCATGAATTAGGAATTGGAGCGTGTGGGGATATCAAAACAAATGTTTGTTTTTCATCTGCTGAAAGTCTTTTCGTTTTCATTGCGCACTATTGCGATGTATCGCACCATTTTTCTTCTAAGAAGACACGTAGCACATGTTCACGATTTCTTACGTATTTTTTGCATCGCATTTCGAATTTGAGTAAGTGTGATGCGTATATTCTTTATGATAGTATTGTTCTTCTGCAAGTGAAAAGAAAACAGATTTTAAATAGAAAAAGACCGGGGTTATGTATAAAATATGCTGTAAATAGTTATGAGTTGGTAATAGTATTGCGCTCTTTAATTCTCTTAACAGTGTAGGAAGATAGAGGGACGAAGAGAAAGAATATCCATACAAGGTACTTACAATTTTTTGAAGTAACTTTTCGGTGAAGCTTGTATATTTGATAATGACTTCTTTATTATTTGTTTAATCACAAAAGCTCTTTAATTTATGTCTATTAAACGTTCTTCGTATTTCAACACGCCACCAGGCGCACTGAAGCATTAATTGCACCTTTTTCAAGAATCTGATTTTAGGCTTTCCTCTTCTGATTATTTTTTTAAAATATTTGTATGTAGAATAGTTTTGTAGTAAAATTAGGATAATTCTGTAATTGATGGTGTGCGAAGTTATCCAGAAGAGGAAGAAAGATGTGAAGAGAAAATATGTGGGTCATGTGATGAAGATAATGCTCTTACAGAAGAATGCCAACTATTGAAAAAGCAGAAGACTTTATAATTGTGAATCGAAACAAAATCGTGAATCAGAAAATGGCGCTTTCCTTAATTTCTGTTATAATTTTAATCACAATCCAATTCCTGTTAAAGAAAGTTGTTTTGTTACGAAAGGTAAAACGAGAAAATAGAGTGAAGTTGAAAACTTATATCTGCTGACATGCGGCACATTCATGTCGAGCTATTCATCCTTAAACCTCGGGCATATTACACCTCAAATCTAAATACATGGCATTCATTTATAGTTAGTTTTGTTTTGCAAGGGCGAGGGGGGAGGGGGGGTCGGCTATTTTTTTTGTGAAGTGGCTAAATCACCCAGGTCTCTATCCCAGTCTTATACTACTTATTGATTTATCCTCATACTAGCATCCGTCGTCTCATATTTATTCTTATATAATTGTAGGCTTATCCTTAGCTTATATCCTTAGCCTATATCCCGTATGCCCAGTTATATCGCAATTTTAAGCGGCCGTATCGAGATCTAATGCAGTTACATTCATGTATCAAATTTATGCTTTTTTGTGTTGCTTTCTTCCTTCAAAATATTATTTTACCATAAAATAATTTTCATTCAAAAATAGCCAACCAAATATATTGAGTAAATTTAGGTACACATATCAAATAATTAGTGTACATCTAGTACACATATTTTTATAACATACATTATCATAGTGTACATTTAGTGCATAATTAGTACACATATCAAATAAATAAGAAATGCTCTAAAGCTAGAAATGTATAAATATATCAGTATATATGGAATAGAGAAAATACATCATTTACTCCGTGGAAAATAATTATGTAGTAATTGAAATATAAAAAGTTATGTATTTTATTTCCCTCTAATAATGTTTTTCCAAAATATCGATATAAGCCGGGGAAAAAGATATTATTGCTATGAACTCAAAAGGATATTTAATATAATAAAGACATTAAATATTTAATGCAGCATGTTTCTAAAGACAACGATACACTTCCAAATCACCCTAGCCCTAAATATAAATATTGAATATTTCAAGGAGATGAAATTTCAACGGAAACTGAAAATGTAAGACAAAATCAATATCAATTATTCAATATGATGTTCGAATCAACTACACTTTTTAACACAAAAGCTTATGCGAATAGTTAACTTTGCAGGCTTCCATGAACACGCTGGCCAATTTTTTAAATTATGGCGCATTCTTCCTTTCACTCTCTTAGTAAAATATAAACTTGCACTCCTTATGTACAAAGTCACAAAAGGTGACGTAGTTTTACCTTTCTCCATCTCACAGACGACACATGATTACAATACACGTCACCAGGACGATATCAGGCTACCGCGGACTCGCACAAACTATAAAACACACAGTGTCTCCGTTACGGGTTCTAAAATCTGGAATTCGATCCCTCAAGAATTTAAAGCCCTGTCTTTTCACGCCTTTAAAGCCAAAATCTTTGATTAGTACTTAAATCAAGTATGCTCTGCCTGCTACTTCTGCCTTCCCACTCTTTCCTTTTAGTTTTCAGTTCTTCCCCCTCCTCTGCTCTCCCTGCTCTTCCTTTTCCATTTTTCTTTTGTCTGCCTTTCCTTATAAATGTCCTTTAAAACTGCACCCGCAACGGTCAACTCAAAATTCATTTACATTTTTCTACTATTTTTGTTTCTCCTACTTCTTCTCTCGGCCTTGGCTACAAGGAAAAACATTCTTACTCTGCAGCCCACAAAGATTCCACCTTTGGACTTCAACCTTCACTTGTAACATCTTCGAGTCAAGACTCTGCTCATAAACTCTGTAAATGTGATACACCTGCAAATGTAAATCGCTTTATAACAATGCGGATTTGTACGCGCGAATCAATATCTTTGTTGTTTCTTGCAGAATACGAGAAATCCCTTGCTTTGTCTTCCGGAAAGAGAGCCCCGTTACTAGCATCGCTACTGCTCTCTTTCCATTTCCCAAGCAAATCGTTTGTATGGTCTCCTGATGTACATAATAATAAGGAATAAAGTATTACTTACTTACACGAGCTAGGACTTGTTTTAATTTCTGCGGACAAACTGGTTTAATAATGCAAATTTCACTGTCAGTTTTAGTTACTCTGACCAAGTCAATTTCTGTAAATAAATAATTTTAACATTAGTATGGGCGCCCAAATGGGGGTGGAGAGTTTGGGTCCTCCACAGTCGTTGTTTAAAATGTTTAGCCTTGCTTTTACTTTCAAAAGTTTAACAGTTACATTTAAAATGAAGCACTTTTAGCTCATTACTAATTTGCAAGCAGTAACAATTGTTTTTGTAGTATTTTAGTATTTTATATATTTACTAAAATATTTTATAGCGCTGAAGAAGGCAATGATTTTTTAGCCCCCTAAAAGTGATCTAAATGGGTCCATTGAATATCTGCAATATTTTCGGTTACCTACTTTGAAATACACTTTCTTCCTGTTTTAAATCTAACTTTTAATTTAAGACCGCTTTTCGAAAGAATTGGAATTGAATGTTTAATTATTACATTGAATCGTATAGACAAGTTGCAAATAGGAGTTCGGAAACCTAAATTCTTTTGATATGAACGCGCCTCACACATAGTTTGTTGGTTTATTACTGCTTATGACAATCGCATCGGGAAATTGGGAAATGTACTAATTGCAGCAGTCTTTTATAAACCACAAAATTATTCTCGCAAAACGAAGTTTTAGGAGAAAGTGACTTTAAACGTAAAGTCAACGGTTGTGGTTAATTGAGTATCGTTAGGAATGATCTCTAAATGATTACTTTTAATCACCCCTTCAGCGAATAATCCACAATGAATTAAAATTTTACCGATGAAGGTAACCTTAGAAAATTAGACAATAACCTGAAATTTCAGTAATTTCTAAATTTCGTGGTTGGAAATTAATTAAAGTAATACTTTATTATTAAAGCTATGTTCTTTGAAATAACTGAGAATTTTAAATACGAATAATTATTATGAGATTCATATTTTATATAAATGAAAATATAATATCCCCTATTTTAAACAGATGATGAATTGATAAATGAAATTGAATACTATTGTTCTTTATACAATAATGTTATCCCTGTGAAGGGTAATAATATCTTATATATGGAGAAAAATGCGTTTGTTCTTGTCCTCGTTCGTCTAGTAGGCCAAGACACCGCGGGCTCAACGCAGGGACCCTGGGTCGAATCCAGGATGAGGCTTTTCTGTGTTGACCATTATTTGGCAATTGTGTTATCCCTGTGAAGGGTAATAATAATACCTTACAACTACTATTCTTTGCCAAAAAAATGGAAAACAAATATTCCATGGAAAATAAATAGTGTTAAATAACTATGAAATTCGAATATATTATGGATACTCTATAGGCTATTATTATTAACTAAATCAATTATTAAGTATGGAAATTTCTTATATTTTTATGTAAAACAAAGCATGCATTGTGAAATATGTACACTGAGATATGCATAACGAAATATGTACACTGAGGTATGTATAATTAAATACGTTTAATGACAAATGTACAATGAAATATGCATACTAAATATGTATAATGAAATATGTTGTAACGCTAGTTTGTTACAATGTAGATCTCAGATTATATCGCTGATAAATGTATAATGAAATATGTTGTAACGCTAGTTTGTTACAATGTAGATCTCAGATTATATCGCTGATAAATGTATATAATGAAATATGTAGAATTCGGATTATATTCACTGAAAAGTTAGCATGCAATTATGCATCAAAAAATTCCGCTTCAAAATATGCATGCATATGCATTGAAAATCCCTAAACTATGAATATACATGTACTTAAAATGAATAAATGTACAACTAAAATGAATAAATGTGCAACTAAAAAATGAATAAATGTGCACCTAAAATGAATAACTCCATACTTAAATATTTTTTAACTTACTTGAAAAGAATATGTCCTGCGTTTCAAAACAAATAGGTTTATTATTAACTAGTGAGTAGAAATATTCGATATGCACAAAATGATATGTTTTATACAGCACAATTTTTATTACGGCATATCCCAATCTATCTCTCGATATCCTGAATAGAAAGTTTGGTGTTTTATCATTTAATAGTACTTCTACGGTCAATAAGGTCCCTTTCAGAGCTATAAAGGTTATTGGACAGCATTTACAAAATTTTGCGGATTGTTTGTTACGGATAATTTATCCGAGATAGTCTATTTACCATATCTATCGTTGATAGATAATGATGTGGAATTTTATCCTATGTAAATGTTTGTTTCAATCTGACCTTGGCTCAACTGCCAGGCTAACAGAGCGGAACCAAATCTTCGATTTCTCAGTTTTGATTTTCGATTTCTCAAGATTTGATTCACACCCCTTGTTTTCATGCCACGCTGCCTTGATGAGGGGTACCAGCAGCTGGCGACTAGGGGGCCATGGTTTCTGGTGTGTCAACATAATGGAGGAATTAGCCATAATTTCACCACGCTGGCTAGACGGGTTGGTGAATTAGCCCTCCCCTTCCGCCTTTCTATCCGTGTAGCAAATATTAATTTGCCACAATTAATTTGCCTCATAAATAGAAAGCTCAGCCTGCACCACTTGAAGGCGGGGTAGGACACTAGGTTACTGGCCTGGCCGGTTCCACACATCGTCACATACGTTCAGCGTGTGGGTCTCCTTCCAGTTAGATACCAGCAACCCTTTTGCAGGCCATATATATATATATATCATCATCATCATCATATTCAACCATTATCTATCCACTGCTGGATGAAGGTCTCTCCAAATGCTTTCCACACAAGTCTATCCTGAGCAATTCGCTTCCACGTCACCCCAACCTGTTTTCTTATTTCATCCACCCATCTAGTTTGAGGACGTTTTCTAGGTCTTCGGTGGTCTCTTGGAATCCAGTTCAGAATTTCTGTTGTCCATCGTTGATCAGTTCTTCTTGCAATATGCCCAGCCCATCGCCATTTCAGCCCTTTTACTTTAACAATGATGTCCTCTACTCTAGTTTGCTCTCTCACCCAAGTGTTTCTTTTTCGATCTCTCCTAGTTATTCCAAGCATGCACCTCTCCATGCTCCTTTGCGTTGTCTGTAACTTTCGTATTGCTCCAACTGTTAGACTCCATGTCTCTGATCCATAAGAGAGGACTGGCAATACACACTGGTTGAAGACCTTTCTTTTTAGACACAAAGGCAATTTCCCCTTCAGGATAAAACTGTTTCTTCCAAATGCACTCCAGCCAAGTTTAATACGTCTGTTGAGTTCTTTCATAATGTTGCCATCCATTGAAATCAGCTGGCCAAGGTAAATATATGAATCAGCAATTTCTAGCTCAATGTTGTCAACTTGTATTTTTGTTTCCTCTACGAAATTATTGAACATGATCTTAGTTTTTTGTAGGTTCATCTTGAGTCCAACTTCTTTACTTCTAGTTGAGAGCTCCTGTACCATGTCTTGGAGTTCTAATGGGTTCGTTGAAAAATCTTCTCGATTTCTCGCTATCCGAAATTCCAAAACTTCTCAATTCTCAGACCTTTGCGCAGGTACAGAAAAAAAAGCGTTATCTTCTAGTATTTTCCGGAAATTTAAAATCAAATTTCACGTTTAGTATGTCACGCAGAATATAAAATCTAATGAAAATGAAACAACCGATATTCCACAATCGCATTGTAACGTACCATGAACTTTAAACCGAAACTAAAACGGGAAATTCCCTTTGGAATACTCCAGAAACGTATTAAAAATTCAACTTCAACGCACGTAAGGTACACAAAATTCTTTTTAGATAAACAAAAACTCGAAGGATAGAAATTAAGCAGTAAGAATCACAAAGGCGCGAGACAAAGAAAAGGCGAAATCCGACGTTCCTCACACGTCGAAGAGCAAGGCTGGAAACCAAATTCATTACTGCATAGACAATTTTGGATCTAGAGAAAAACAGTTCCCACATATAGCAAATGCCAAAATGGCGTCATTCGATATGCTTACAAAAATGCAAAAGGCGCATGCGGATAGAAAATAAGAAATTGGCGGTGGTAAAGCCGAAAATCGCGATCTACCTCCCCGATTTTTATTAAGGGGAGAACAAATGCAACATCGGCCAATGGCTACATAATTGGCCGATTGATAGATGATGATAATTTTCAGTTTTTTTTAGGATCGACTAACTGATCTGCAAGCCGATCTATCGTTCGATCCCTAATATATATATAGTTATGAATTGGCTGCATTATTACTGTTTTTGCCAAGTGAATTTTTATTCCTAAATAGTTCGTCTGAAAGCATAGAGACATAAAAATAAATTAAAAAAAAAAAGAATTTTTAGAGAGTTAGTTGGAAAAAATTTCAGATACCGGTTTCGTGTTTCTGTTCTTTGAACGTCCAAAAGAAACTTTCTTTATAAATCTTTCCATTGTTTCCGTACCTATATCCTTTGTGGTAATCGGCTTGCGTTTGAAAGCGTATCATATTTTATCAAGCTTGTCAATATTACTTTATAAAAATGGATTTCTACAAAGCTTGTTTTTAGTGTTTTATTCCCAGTTTTGAAGCCTTTTTACGCAGACAGTAGCAATTGTTCTCCAATGGAAGCTTCACTTTCAGACGAATTTTTTGCCCTTCGCCCTAATATTCTATAAAAACGGTTCTTTGTAGAATAGCTGTAAATGATATTGCGGGAGAATTTAGGGTCACGTGATAGGTCCTTAAAATTTTGCTACTGAACTTTGTTAAGTTGGCGATCACTTTAAAGGTGCCGAATTAAGACTTAATACAGATGGATAATTTGGGGCCTCCTGAAAGGAACCTTTCGAGAGTAATTTTACATGTCGAGGACATATTTTTTTTACTATGATGAACTGGAGGCCAATTCAAGAAGGCCATTGAATTCAGGAAAATGGTTTATAGGCCAGGCTACAAGAAGAAAGGATGTCTATTTAGTGGCTAACCATAAAATATTGTTTTCTGATTGTCATTTTTAATTAGTTTAATACTTTTTAATTATGCAGTTACGAAGATCTATATGTTATTATACATGTTCTGCAGTTAACGCAACCGTATTATATATATTCATATTTCTTAATAATATTAATTATCATTATTAAATATGATTTAAAGTAAAATGCATTTTAATCTAATCATATTTTGTGCAAATTGAAACTACGAATACATGTATGGATTACGGATTACCTCATTTTTTTTTTAATTTTCAAGATAATACTGTCACTTCGTATAAATGAATGTCGACGTTTCCAGCAAATAACATTCGATTATCCGGGGAAAAAATAAACACACACAGACAACACACATATGGAATAAAAATGATGTTTTAATGGTTTCTTTGGACGTTAAGGGAGCTTTCGACGCAGCATGGTGGCCCGCAATATTAAAGCAACTGCGCACCTTCCAATGCCCGAAAAATCTTTTCTAGTTGGCCAAAAGTTATTTTAGCGATAGAATCGCAACTCTTGACACGACAACAATCTCTGTTAGCAAAAGGGTTACTAAGGGATGTCCGCAGGGATCATGTTGCGGACCAGGATTTTGGAACATTTTCTTTGATTCTGTATTGAAGTTGAATTATCCTACCGGTGTAGAAGTGATTGCATTCGCTGACGATCTCCTACTTCTAATTACAGCAAAGACTGGGTCAGAATTAGAAATGACTGGAAACGTTTGCTTAAACCAACATTTTGAGTGGTCAATCAACAACAAGGTTATTTTCAATGAAAATAAATCAAAAGCCATTCACTTCACACTTAAAAGGGTAAACCACTCTGTATCGGTTTTCGTGGATGGCAAAAAACTTAAAATATTTAAAGATTTAACGCATCCCGGCGTACATTTTGACAGTAATTTGAATTGGAACCTCCACGTCAATGATATTTGCAATAAAGCTCTGAAAATAATTAATTCATTATCAAAAATGGCTAAGGTCTCCTGGGGAATAGGATCACCAGCATTAAAAATTATCTATGAAGGTGCTATTGTTCCCTTGATGACCCATGCGGCACCTGCCTGGATCACAGCTTTAGATAAATTATACAACCAAAAGCAACTGAAGTCAGTTCAGAGAAACATCGCCATTCGGATAATTAGAGGTTTCCGTACTGTGTCTTACGACGCTGCCTGCATGCTGGCGGAAATTACTCCGATCTGTTTAAAAATTAAAGGAACATCTGAAACTTATCGCTACATGAAAGAAGCTAGAAAAACACAGAGTCATGACTTACCAATTTTCTTCAACAACTGGTTGCATCCTGGTAAAATGATTGGCATATTTGATACAAATGGTATCAAGTATGAATTCCAAGTATTTACAGATGGAAGTAAAATTAATAACTGCGTTGGATGTGCTTACATAATTTACAAAAATAGTCACGAAGTCACTAAACGAAGTTTCAGGCTTCACCCTCTTTGTTCCAATAACCAAGCGGAAGCAATAGCAATTGAAAAAACCTTAGAAAAATGGGAAGACTCTGTATTTAGTGATTCCACAAAACAGCCATTATTTTCACAGACAGTCAGAAAACAATCGACTTTATTAAAAATTACTATTGCCATTTTCCCCATTATGGAGAATACACGGTACCGTCTATATAAATTGCATCTACAAAACTGGAAAACAAAACTGAAATGGGTAAAAAGTCACAACGGAACTGAAGGTAATGTAAAAGTGGATGCATTGGCCAAGCTGGCAGCCCAATCAGAAGATTTACCATTAATATATGAAAAAGTCCCTGTCATAGAAATAAAAAATATGATCAAAGATTCATTATCCAGCAAATGGGAGGATCATTGGCAACAAACTGAGAACGGAAGCCTCACAAAAAGATTTTTCCCTTCCGTCAAAGATAGGTTAAACGCAAATCACTTAAAAATCACCCATCAACTAACGCAACTCCTAACAGGACATGGAAGATTCGGTCAGTACTTTCGACGTTTTGGCATTCGAGAATCGTCAGCATGCTCCTGTGATGGAACTGTTGAACAAACCGTGGATCATGTCATACTACGCTGCCCAACTCTGGAAGCAGCTAGAATTGGCCTACTCAAGAAAACAGTTGCCCACGGTGAACTATGTCCATTAGAACTAAATGAACTGGTCTCAGAACGTTATTTTGGCGACTTTTTAGCTTTCGCTAAGAGTTTGGACATCATGCAAATTTAATTTTTTCTTGCGCTTCCCATTGATCATTCTTACTTCAATTGATTGTTGTTGTTTTTGTACATACCTTGTATATATTTTTGTATGTGTATATATATATATATATGACGTAAATTTTATTAACAACGTAACATATATGTCTTAATTGAGGAAATCAAAACGCACACACACATTTATATATATAAAAGTTTTCCTCGCCCATTCTTGGCGGAAACAGGCTTTGGGACGGGCAGAGCGCCATGTTCCCAAGCCTCTTTTTACATCACTTCTTAATGTGCCATGTCTAGAAACTTCCTGACAATGTGACACGTGTTTAGGATTGTGGCTTTTTGTATTTCAATGTAGGTGTTTGGGTCAATGTTGAGTATCTCCAAATTCGTCGCAAGCGTTTTTGGTACTATCCCTGTTGCTGAGATGACTAACGGGATGATGAGGATCTTTTCCATACCCCATATATCTCGTACTTCATGTCTGAGATCTTGGTACTTGGTGATTTTCGTTGTGTAGGTTGTCTGTATGTTATTGGTGTTGGGTACTGCTATGTCGATTAAGTACGTGGTCTTATTCGATTTATCGACGAGGGTTATGTCAGGACGGTTATGTGGGACTGTCTTGTCTGTTATGATTGCTCTATCCCAGTAAAGCTTGTGTGTTTCGTTCTCATGCACGGTCTCTGGCTCATATTTGTAGTACGGGCATTTCTCTGGATGAATTTCTGATTGTTCCTTGTTGCGATCACTTGGTCTTGGATGGCTAGCATGAATCCTTCTGTCTCTGGCTGGAGAGTGCCTTTGGCCAGCCAAGAATTTGATGCCTTTTTGTCAACGTGTGGTTGTTGCAGGTCATTGTAGTGCCTGCCATGTAATGGTTTTCCGGCCCAAGTTCTCAGTTTCTGTTCGTTGGCTGTTTCGAGGACACGCTCTTCGGTACTACACAGGTTTAGTGGCGTGTAATTTGCATCTGCTTGTATTATGGCTTGGATGAGTGGCGATCGGGGACTCTTCAACTGGAAGTATTGCCTCATGCTCTGGATCTGCTTGTCATGTAAGTCTTTGAGGTCCGCTTGTCCGCGTCCTCCTTCTTCCCGGGGTAGTGTTTGCCGTTCAATTGCCGTTGCAGGGTGTAGTTGTCCGGCTCTTCTCTGGATGGTTCTCATTTTCCGCTGGAGTTGTTCTAGTTCAGTGTTGGACCATTTGATGATCCCGAAGGAGTAGGTGAGCACTGGTACCGCATATGCGTTAATGGCTTGCGTGGTGTTCTTCCCGCTCAGTTTCGTCTTCACAATGCTTCTAAGTCTTTCTTGGAATGCTTGCGTGAGCTTGACCTTGACTTCTTCTGCTCGCAGCCTCCATTTCTTGCTGAATCCAGGGGGCGCTTTTGTGCTGTACTTCATTGGACCATAGTGTCTTCCAGAAGGTCTCTATTTCTGCTGGCTTTGGGGCTTCGTACTTGTCTTTGTTCGCTGGGGTCTCTCGAAAACTTCCTGTAACCTTCTGGCGTATACACCCAGTTTTTGTTTGAGGGTATCCAGATATTCGCTGATGTGTTTATTGGGCTCTTCGTGTCTTGTATGAATCCTATTTCTCTTAAGGGCCATCTTCACTTTCCTCACTAATTTCTTACCCCTATTTCCCTGCATGTACTGGGTTATTCGCCCTATGCTGCTGCGGAGCTCTTCTATTCTTTTCTCCAGTCTCACTTGCCATGGTGGTTGGGCTTTGTTTCCTCTGTTACTTCGGCCTTCGTTCCTTACTTCGTACCCATTGGCGCGTGATGCCGCTACTGCTGCACAGTATATGGCGGTGTGTATTTCCTGTAGGGAGTTGTGGTTCTGTAGGTGTAGTGGTAGAGTATGTTCATTGAGGATCTTGGTTGCTTTGCACAGTTTCCAAGATGCCGGTTGACGTGGTATTCTTGGCCTTGTTGCGGCATCCGAGCCTTCATATTCCGCCAGGGCACATTGGAAACCTTCTTCCATTTTCTCCACGTCCCTCCTCTCTTCATCTTCCATGCTCGGTTGGGGCGGTTCTCTTGCGCTGTTAGCTGGTGCTTCTGCGTTGACCTCACTGGTTGGAGTGTTTGCTAGATTATTGGAAACGTCATCTGTTAACTTTTATAGTAGGGGCTCTGCTAAGAGGTTTCTGGTTATTATGTTCCTGCGTTGGGTTGTTATTCTTTCTATACTGATGTCCAGGTGTGGGTACTGTTGTGCGAATTTGGCGTGAAGTGTGGGTCTGTAATTTGTCATGTCTGTTTCTAGCTTTGTAATCGTATAGTAGGTGCGCATGATGTAGGTGTTCATATCTATTGTCCATGACATGCGCTGGCGTGGTCTTTCAGCCCTAGTGGTTGCACCTATACTAGGCTGCAAATTATTGTGGTGTGCTGGTTCTAGTAGCCACACAATTAGGGGGGCCCCCGCTACCTCCAAGGAGAGACTGTTGCATATTTTTCGGACGAGCTCCTCTGCTTAAAACTCGAACGCGGTTCTGATTTAAGAGCGAGACAACCGATGCTCCATTCATATTTTCATTATGGTTCATATCATTATCATAGTATGAGATAGCCTATTTTCCGTTTCCGTTACCGGGGTACCAAGTATCTATCTATCTATCTATCTATCTATCTATCTATCTATCTATCTATCTATCTATCTATCTATCTATCTATCTATCTATCTATCTATCTATCTATCTATCTATCTATCTATCTATCTATCTATCTATCTATCTATCTATCTATCTATCTATCTATCTATCTATCTAACTGTCTTAATACACTAGATATACTTAATATACTCACATAATCATCAAGAAATAGGATTGAAAGGATAATACCATGGATAAAAAAAAGAAAATTTAACACGTAGCTACTTACTTTTTAATTAAAACATTGTACACCATCCTACACTGACGGTTTTCCTACTGAAACTTTTCTGTTACAAATATGCAAGAATTGCGAAAAGATTCCGCCATAATATTGCAATAACTGTGACTTGTCTATTAACAGTACTATTTATGGCTTCTAGAAAAGGGAGATGGCGCATCCGCCATTTTGATGCCTAAGTTATGGTTGAAAATCGTATTTATTGGCAACATTTTAAAAGTTGCGTCGTTTACATTTGTCGGATAATCGCGGATTGCCGATTATTTTATGAAAAATGGCGATCATTGCACCAAAGCGGAAAACCTTTATCCCAAGGTGAATGATTCTGGAAGTGTACAATAAAATGGCGGATGATACGTTGGCTTTTAATTCTAGGGGTTCTAGCACTACTTGAAATGCAGGTTTCAATCTGGTTACGAAGGCACGTAATGGCAGCATTAGGCATGGTCAGCAACCAAGAAAATAAGCACTTTAAAACTATTCGTAACTTCACGTGTTGTCGATAAAATCCGCTACTGCGGCTTAGAATAAAGAACGTCATTCAAGCAGAAAAATTAGGTTTATCTCCTAATACACTGGTGGACAGTGAAGTTTTCTGTAGCCCTGCATTTGATTCTAATGCTAGAATAATATGGTTGAAGTTCGGGTTCCTCTTTAAAGTGTAGGTCCTTTGGGAGTTAGCTTAACACTCCTGACCCTACTGCGGCGCAGTGGTTTCGCATTCCCCTAGCGTGCCGTTAATCCGAGTTCAACTCCCAACGGTAGGAGGCTTACCGACTAACCGTTTACAGTAGTTCAGGGGTTGGTTCCCTAGGCATTAGGAGCCTCGGATTCCTCAGAAAAATATAAATCCCTGCCTGAAGATAGCGTAACGGTAATGCATTCGCCTACAGCGCCAATAACCCGGATTCGACTACCAATGTCAATGTAGAACGCTTGCAATTGTTCTGCTTATTGTTGTCCGGGGTTTGCTACCCTCGCGCCAGATGTTGGGCTTCCTTAGAAAACTAAGTTCCGACTCAGCATGACCATGGTTGTACTTTGTTGTCCCCGTTGTTAACTTTTTTTTTTGCCGTAAAAGGCAAATAAAAGTTAAATGAGTCGTGAAACCATTTCATTTGGCAAATATATAGGGTGTCTCAGCACCAGGGTTACAAACTTCAAGGGGTCATAGTACTCATCAAGGTGAACGATAATATGTCATAGAATCTAAAGTCGCAAACCACTCACAGCTATAGTTCTAAAACCGTCCAGCATGCACAAATATTTACAACCAGTGCGTGAAAAGCGCCAGATAAAACTCAGGTCAGCTGATCAAGTGCATAGCTGATTAGGACAACGCATGCTGCGCTTCTCATGCACTGGTTGTAAATATTTGTGCATGCTGGATAGTTTTAGAAATGGCTCTGTAGGTGGTTTGCAACCATAGGTTCTATGACAATTATCGTTCACCCCGATAGGTACTATGACCCCTTGAAAATTTTAACCTTATATATATATATATAAGTTTCCTTCAGTCCTTTGCAACGAGTGAACTTAAGAATTGAAATTTCATTCTAGATTTGTCTCAGTTATTCTGCTTTTGTGCCTTTCCACGTACTTCCTATTTAACCTATTAACGGCCAATGTCCCTTTTTTGGGACGCACGTTCATATGATTTTAAAACCATGGCCATCGCAAATAATGAATTAATCTTTTTCAGCAGCTTATTTAGCAGGTACGGTAATTAGAATATAAAAGTAAATGAACCATCATGGTTTAATTCCGAGAACTTAATGAGCTAAGAGCGCCATATTTTCCCCTATCAGCAAACATTGGAATTAAATTTAATAAAAGCTATTAAAAATTTAAATTATTATTAAAATTTAATTGGAATTAAATTTAATCCTTCCCATCCTTTGGTAAGTATGTTTACAAATTTTAGTGCCATTCTGCCCGTTAGTTCACGCTACAAAGTGCTCTGAACAGGGAAATTTTAATTATAATCCTGAATTTTAAATGCATCTTGTATTTTAAATACCTCCTGTATTTTAAATGCACACTGTATTTTACATGCACCAAAGATTCTACAGGAGTCTACAAAAATATTTTGAAAATATTCATTAATTCCAAGTTGCAATAGAAATCAGCAGTAAATTAGATTTTACAGTTTGTAAAGCAAAATGTTTTACAAGATTTTAAACTTGATTTATAAGTCCAAAGTTTTATTTAAGGGATATTTGGAATAGTTTCAGGATACAATTTACGGCATGTTAATAATAGATGAATGTATGGCGTCACAAAAGGTGCAGAAAATTGTAAAAACGATGTGTGTGTACTCGAAACTTTAAAACCAACTCTAAAACTTTTCTCTTTTAAGAATAATTAGAGAAATAGGAAGCTTTCGCAGTCGGTTCAATTAGAATGCAAATAGAATTAAAGTTAGTAAGCTCGGAATCTTGGAAACGATACAAATGAAAAGTTAAAAAAGTACAAGTGCAGTCCTAGAGCTGTTTAGATGGGAAAAACCCGTGTATCTGGGATGCTACATTCAAATACTGATGATCAAAGTGGATCTCGGGAAATGATCAAAAGGAGGATCTACAGAGACGAACACGATTCAGGTACTGCTAAAAGTAGAATATCGTGAGCAAGTCTGCCTGTTATATTATTAGTATTATCACATGTTTACAAAACGTAAATGTTCTATACATGATCCTCATTGAAACAATCTGTTGACTACAGTAAGTATACAGTGACCTATAAGTATAATAAAATTTACGGAAGGGTGTTTTTTGGGATCAGAAAATTACTTCGAGTGTCTCTCTCTCTCTCTCTCCGAAGTGAAAAAAGGTTGAAAAAGGTCTTTTCGAACAATGTCTGTAGAGCCTATTGTAAAATTTTGGCGTTATTGTACGTTTATTATACCTTAAATATACGTTAGGTTCTATTTCATATAATAGTGCGCAAATGTTCAGGTGTCAGCATTTTATCACATTGCGTCTATTTCGATTACAGGACCAATTGGTCCTGCATTCGGAGGAATCCAATCAGTTACTTGGAAGGCACGTCGACACGAAGAACACGCCGAAACAACTTTCAGAACCACAGCAACTTTTATTTGAATCTTAAATATTGAGGATTTTTGACCTTCTATCTGAATCCTGGAACATTTCTGCTTTCCCTCCGAGCACAGTGGACTTTCCGAAAAAGCAATATACCTATACATAAATCCATACTGTGAATCTTTACTTCTTTTCTCTTTTTTCATCGTCATCCATTTCTTTTTGATCCACCAGTATTAGTATATTTCAATGAATATGTTTCTTTTGACTTTTTGAATAGATTGTTTTGGCATCCTAAAAACCTTTACGAAATCACAATCCAAATTTAATTTTGATAGAAGTCGTAAATTACACATTAAAATATATTTTAAACCAAAAAATAATTCAGAATTAACAGTAGTACTTTAGAAATACATATTGTAATGTTAAACGTACAAGATTAGAAATTTCAAAATTGAGTAGCCTATACACTTAATAAAAAACCTCTTCACGCTACTATTATTACACGTCGTGGTGGATGCTCATTACTAATTTTACTAACATTGAGTTACGTTATCACAATATAAGTTTTTTCCTCCCAGCATGTAATTAAATTACGAAATGAGTTCACGACGTGAAAGAAGTACTGAAATTCGAAGAAATGTTCTTCGAAAATCACAATAAGGAAAATCTTGGCCCGAATTGAGGGCGCATGCGTATATTACGTCCGAAGAGTACGCGTCATAAACCTTTCTGATAAGTGTATAATTTATTTTTGGCAAAAAGGGTGAGATTGAGCAGTTTTGGCAGTTCAGATTTTCCTTGGATTTTTATTTGAAATTATAATTCCATCATATTTTTTTAAATGCCTAAAGCGTTTTTGTAATACATAAGGTGAATTTTGATTGAAGTTAGTGGCGTTTCAAGGATTTGTGGAGGGCTATACTTTATAACTTTAGATCTCATGTTTGTTTTAGGTTCCAAGAGCTGTCAGTACTATACTCTCAAGGGAAGTTTGTTTGGTGTCAATTGCATTTACAGTTGAGACTTAGTATATTTTACAGTGCCCAATGTACTTATTAAGATTTAGTAATTATTTTTCTGTAAAACGCAATTGTTGATTTTTAATTAATTTTTGAAAATTGCGATTTCGCGGTTATTTCCAGGAAATTTTCGTCAAGCGATATTCAGCAGTAAGGTATTATTACCTCCCACAGGGATAACACAATTGCCAAATATTGGTCAACACACAAAGCCACTGGGATGAGATTTTTGTGAGTTTTTCGTGGGGGATTTTTTATTACAAATAAATTTGACATCCACGTATTAGTAGCTCAAACTAGAGATATTTTTGTTTATGAGAAAAATTTATTTGTAATAAAAAATCCCCCACGAAAAACTCACAAAAATTTCGCCCCGGTGGCTTTGTGTGTTGACTAATATTTGGCAATTGTGTTATCCCTGTGAAGGGTAATAATATCTTACAACTTAATATACGGAGAAAAGAGCGTTTTCTTGTTCTCATTCGTCTAGTAGGTCAAGACCCCCCGGGGACCCTGGTTCGAATCCAGGATGAGGACGGTGTCTCTTTTTCTCCAAAAACGAAAAAGCTCTAGCTTGAGCTAAATATATATATATATATGTGGGTGGCAAAAATTATTGTATGTGGAAATAAGGCCAAGCTAGAGCTGTATTTGTTTAGGAGAAAGGGAAACGCCGTCCTCAATGCAATTGTGTTATCGTTGTGAAGAGTAATAATGTCTTATAAATTTATATACGGAGAAAAAGACCGTTGTTCTTGTCCTCGTTCGTCTAGTAGGTCAAGACACCGCGGGCTCAACGCGAGGACCCTGGTTCGAATCCGAGATGAGGACGGCGTCTCTTTTTCTCCCAAACAAAAATAGCTCTAGTTTGAGCTACTAATACGTGGGTGTCAAATTTATTTGTAATAAAGCAATATTCTATCGAAATGTGCAGTATTTTGTGTTTCCTTAAAACTGAAATTGGATTTTATGTGTGCTTTTGTTAAAGATTTGTCAAGATGATTAATATTGTAAACGTAATTGCATCTACTCAAGGGGACTGGGGTGTCTGAACTCCCCCCCAAACCCTTAAAAAATACGTTTTTTCAATATTAATATTAATAGGTAATTACCTTTTAATACTAATATTAATAGGTAATTTTTTTTTTAATTCTGTCCCACCCCAAAGAGCTCTGACGCCCCTCCAGAATGGAAATTTATCCACGCCACTGAATCTTTGATATCAGAAACAATATATGTTAAAGGAAAAAACCGTCCAGGTGATACGTCCGTGCATATTCACGTATTTATTTCTATTTTTTTTAATACACTGTACTTTTCTCTATGGCATTCATCTTCTCAGGCTTAAATTATAAAAATAAAGAAATTTAGAATTGGAAACCCCATACTACCCACCTTCATGGAAGTAGGTGGGCGCCGGAGCCTTCATTCGCCGTGGGTGACAACAATCTTAGCTGCACCATATTTTAGCTACTATGAACGTGGGATTTAAAAGTTTAAGCGTTAATGAGTGTGCCATCGCCAAATTCGGTAGCATAGGTTAACCTTTACGTAGAATGACTTAATTGTAAGGCGGGGCCAAAATTTAGGATGCCAAAAAAAATCTGCTTGGTGTATACTCAATTTTAGGAGCCGCTGGATGTTAAGATGCTTTCCTTATAACACCGATTAAGTGTTCTGGATCCTGTCTGTCGCTTTAAC
>QLNU02014802.1:158589348-158611557 GCA_006491805.2 Dysdera silvatica | reverse complement strand
TCATCAGTATAGAGTTCTCAAAATTAGTGGGGAGGGGCCCAAACACATATGTGCATTTATACATTACAATATACAGGGTGTTCGGTAACTACCACATAAACTCCTTGGCAGACATTCTATGGTCAATTCTATGACGAAAGTCAAGAGGGACAATTTTTGATTGACGGCTTCGTTTATGAATAATAAGCACTTCAAAATTTCTATCTGAGAGCCAATAGTGCTTCAAGAGAGCGTGCTTCTACGTCGTTTCAGCCAATGACGAAAGCTGCACCCCTTGGTTTCCCCGCTTCCAGAATAAAAAGGATTTAACTCGCTATTGTAAAGAATTTCTTGGTCACGTGCTATTTAAATTTAGCGCGCAAATTTCAGTCGGTCCTGCTTTAGAATTATGTCATTCTACGTAAAGGTTAGCCTGTGCTACCAAATTTGGCGATGCCGCACTTACTAATACTTATACTTTTAAATTCCACGTTTACAGTGTATATGGTAGCTAAGATATGGTGCAGCTAAGATTGTTGCCACTCACTGCAAATTAAGGCTCCAGCGCCTTAATTACTGAATCTTAATAACCACATTAGGTACTAAAAAGTGCACTAAGTCTCAAGTGTAGATGCGATTGACACCAAAAAAACTTCCCTTGGTAGTATAGTACTGACAGCTCTTGGAACCTAAAACAAACGTAAGATCTAAAGTAGTAAAGTATAGCCCTCCACAAATCCTTGAAACGCCAGTAACTTCAATCAAAATTCACCTTATGTATTACAAAAATGCTTTAGGCATTTAAAAAAATATGATGGAATTATAATTTCAAATAAAAATCCAAGGAAAATCTGAACTGCCAAAACTGCTCAATCTCACCCTTTTTGCCAAAAATAAATTATACACTTATCAGAAAGGTTTATGACGCGTACGCTTCGGACGTAACATACGCATGCGTCCCCAATTCACGCAAAGATTTTTCTTGTTGGGATTTTCGAAGAACATTTCGTCGAATTTCAGGACTTCTTTCACCTCGTGAACTAATTTCGTAATTTAGTTACTTGCTGGGAGAAAAAAACTTACATTGTGACAACGTAACTCAATGTTAATAAAATTAGTAATAAGCATCCACCACGACGTATAGTAATAGTGGCGTGAAGAGGTTTTCTATTGGTGTATACGTTACTTAATTTTGAAATTTCTAATACTATACGTTTAGCATTACAATATATATTTCTAAAATACTACTGTTAATTCTGAATTATATATTGGCTTAATATATATTTTAATGTGTAATTTACAATTTCTATCAAAATTAAATTCTGATTATAATTTCATAAAGGTTTTTAGGATGCCAAAAAAAATCTGTTTGGTGTATACTCAATTTTGGGAGCCGCTGTATGTTAAGATGCTTTTCTTATAACACCGATTAAATGCTCAGGACCCTGTCTGTCGCTTTAAATCAAATATGAGATTTCAAATGCTACATTTGTACAAAGTTAATTGACAATTCTTTCGCCTTCTCTTCCGATACTTGGCGACGGTTTATCTTACATTGGGTTGCAATATTTAAAAACGTCTGACGACGCTTTCTGTTACATCACTGCATTTTGCACACGCGTTACTTTTCTTTCAAGCTGAACTCTTCCAATAAAAAAGGCTGTTCATTCTAAGGCGGGGTCGACTGAAATTTGAGCGCTAAATTTAAATAGCACGTGATGAAGAAATTTCTTTCTCATAGCGAGTTAAACCCTTTTTATTCTGGAGGCGGAGAAACCAAGGGGCGTGGCTTTAGTCATTGGCTAAAACTCTGTAGAAGCACGCTCTCTTGAAGCACTAGAAAGCAGGTAAAAATTTTGAAGTGCTTATTATTCATAAACGAATCCGTCAATCAAAAATCGTCTCTCTTAACTTTCGTTTTAGAATTGACCGTAGAATCGCGTGCCAGGGAGTTTATGTGGTAGTTACCAAACATCCTGTATATATGCAACGTGGGGAGTCTGTCGTCATGAGAAGATGACGTCAATGATTATCAAGTGTATTAGAATTTACCAGATTGCATAATCAAGGGTGATTTTGTTCTGTAATTTCCGTGAATTCCAACGTGCTTCTTCCGGGATTTATTTTTAAAAAATTGTAAAAATTTCGTTTCTTATAATTTTTTGCAATCCTTTGGAAATTAGTATCTTTACCAAAAACATTACGTAACTTTTAAACTTTTCAGTGAATTTTCTGGTATGTTCAGGGAATCTGTGTGGACTTACGATCACCCTGTGCATAGTATTACTCATTGTATTCAAAATACATCTGCTTAGACAAAAGAGAAACATTCACTATTTTTTATTTGATCAAATAACTGTCAATCCATGCAAATTGAGATTTATCGCATTTTCGATATTTATCATAATCACGATCATACGTATTTACATTTTTAAAAAATATTTCCACTGAATTTGACGTGTATCGTTAATATCCACCGAAAACAGTAAGTCGAGTTTTGAAAACGTTCGAATTTCAAAGATTAATTTCAGTTGGCGGTTATTCTGAAGTAAATTAATTTTTTTTCACTTAGTTTCATTTTTTCAGTCTTGTTGTTTTCTTGAATCATGAAATGCACATAAAAATGGACAGTGACAATACAAGACTGTGATTGAAACGAAAACCAGGTACATAAAAGAAAACACGTTGACAAGTCACACACGTATCGTATGAAATAAATAGTAAACTGACGTGCGACATGAAGTAATGACAGGATAAAAAATATGTACAACAGGGTTCAGAAAAAAAGGAATAAATTGATGGTGTTCCTGAAATTCACAATGTTCCAATTCCACATTTAAATAACGCAAGAACACTGAATTCTGGAACTCAAACAGTACATGATGAACCAGAAACCCATATATATCTGAAATAAAGAAAAGGGAATTAGTAAAAAATTATATAAATAAAATTATCAGACTTAAATTTAGAATTTGTTTCGATGGACTCACAGCAATTCAAAACTTTACTACAAAGCACTTAAAATTGTGAAATTTACGTTATTTAAATTAATTTAATGCTAAAAAAATAGTGCGTTAGAGAATTTCAAGCATTTTCCTCACATTAGCTACTGCGTATCTCCTTCTACATTATACACTAAAACAATCAATTATTCCAGAAATCACACGAAGCCTACAAATTATATTGAAAAGTCATAAATAGGCCATAATATTTCCTGGGATATATGCCTATCACTTTTTTAATCTTAAAAATCGAAAATTTTACGCCTTCTCTGAAAGTAGAGTGGATTATTCCGTCCCTCTTCGGAGCATAGTGGGCTCACCGCCTTCCTTCCGAGTATAGCGGGCTTTCTTATGCTAAGTCTTTGGAAAATATAGATTGACATTTCGTGTTAGTTTCTTGTGTTTTAGGGCGCAAGGGGGGCAAAGGTCATGTTGAGCCTGGGCCAGTGCCGGATTAATTAAGGGCGTTGCTACCGGTACCGTTGCACTGGGCCAGTGGCGCACCCAGAATATTCTCAAGGGGGCCAGTGGTGCAAGGAATTTTTGGTGGAAAAAATGGCCAGGTTCCATATCAATTACAATTTTTTTTTTGTGTTCATTTATCATTATTTGGTTACTAGAAATTCTATAGCGAAAGATATTTAAATAATTAAAAATAGTAGTAGATTTTGTTTATATAAGTTTGCAATAGCCAGACCTTGTACACCAAAAAATCTTGCCGGTTTAGTAATAGGTTTAAAAATAAGCCTATGGTGCAAAACTTGCTTTTGCTTGCCCTCTGTCCACTACTTGATCTACGGAAGCCTTTTTTCCTTTTGCGACCTTTAAAAACTCATCGGCTTTGTGAACTGAATCCTTATGATAGAGAAAAGTTCTATGTTGGCTGAACTTCTCCAATGTTTTCTTCCAATTATTAAATTCATTTGAAACAAGTTGACCTGTGGCTTGTGTCGATCTTAAACAGACTTCATAGGGTGAAAAGTAAGCACACAAAATTTTCTGTAGGCACTGGCTTCTACCTTTGGGTATGCTAGATAGTTATGTTTACTCAATTCAGAAGAGCAGAACTTCAGACTGTGGTGAGATTTTCCTAGACTTTATACAGCACTAGTGACGGTCGTGGGAAAATTGCAATTTGCATATGGTTACCAAAGACTTTTTAGCACTGTTATCCTATCTTCATCAGTGAGGTTAGATTTCTTCACATAATTAGAAATATCTGCAGTCAGAATTTCCATTTCAACTGTGTTTGATATTGTGTTTTGATCCATCTTTACCTCCTGAAAAGCATTTGAAGACAGCCCCTAGCCACTGCTGTTGCCTTACTCAACAGCAATCTCATCAATGTTACCAGAGTTCACGGAAATTTTGTTGGGATCGTCACTACTTTCAATTTCACTACTTTTAAAAGAATAATTTCAGTGTCTGTTGGCGTAATAATTTTTCGCTTTGTTAGCCCAAGGGGGGCAGCCCCTCTCGGCCCCCCTACGTGGGTGCGCCAAGGCACTGGGCGCCAAGCCTAGGAAGGCGACGAAATGGCCTAACGACCCCGAAGTGCAGACAAGGCCAAATCCAATTGGATCATCTAAGCGCTTATTCTTAAGTGAGTTTCAATGAATCAAATTGCTGTCTTATAAGTTCTCTGAAAGAGATATGCAATCATGTTTACTTCGACAGATTTTCTGAAACCGATAAGAATAAACACAGGCTAATGCAGAAATGAATACCGTGTACGGATCCTTCATGTGATACAATACGACGCTGCAAGTGAGAAATTAGGAAGGTAAAAATTACATCGAAATGGATGAACTTACTTAACTGTACAGCGGGCATGTCAGGTTACCGAAACTTGTGTAAGGCATTAATTTTTATATTAAAACAATTTAATTTTTGGCTCATCAGAAAAAGTACTTGGAAGAACATGTAACTAAACAGTTACATGTTCTTCGTTGCAAATACAATTTTAATTTCGATATCGTGGATTTACGTCTTTCCACCTTGTAATAAAATTCAATATTTTTTGTAATAATATTCAGTATTTTTCGTAATAATATTCAGCATTTTTTGTAATAATATTCAGTACTTTTTGTAATAATATCCAGTATTTTTTGTAATAACATTTAGTATTTTTTGTAATAATACTCAGTACTCCCCGAAAATGAAAATGAAAAATCTGAGCCGCAAAAGGAATTATTTTGGAAAATAATTAATATTTAGTTGGAGGGCGCGCCGAGTTTTGGGCTCGCATTGGGCGTCATATTACCCAGATCCGTCTCTGGCCGGGACCAACAGTTTTTCGATGAATCTGAATCTTTGTTATCTACGATATCAAACACCGGACTACGGTGGGTAGAAAGAAAGGACATTTGTTCTACGATGTCATTGGAATCTCATCCGAGTCAATAAATTGAAGAGTTCCTGGGATTACAGCGCTGCCTTCGGCGACCGCCTTTCCCAACCATCCCCTGGGCACAAGTAAGTAAGTAAGTAAATCGAAGCGTTATCTCTATGTAACTGCAAGGCAAATGCGGACTTAATAATAATCATCTTTTACGAAAACACGTGAATAGAAAGATGCAAAAATTTATGAAGAAGAAATAAAAAAAACAAGCGATTTATCAAAGTTAGAAATTTGAATATCCTAAAACGACAAAAAAAAAATATAGATTACAGATTTCAATTTCTTTCTGTCCGTTAAAAGAATGACATTGCGAATTTATGATGTTGACGGTCAATTTCTCGGAGATTGATATATTTTATTTACAATTGGATATTTTTACTTATACGGAAATATGGGATATTTTTACTTATATGGAAATATGGGATATTTTTACTTATATGGAAATATTGTATATTTTTACTTATAATTATAGAAATGTTACTAACTTCTCCTGAGAAGGTTCATCAAGCCAATTGAAGAATGAACCAAAATAACAAAAGTGCACTTGGAAAGGCAATGCAAATGAAAGGTGATGTAACTGCACAGTGGGGTGGGAAAAATCTGGAAAAATACAAATGATATTACATGTAAAATTTTCATAAAAACTACCTTTCTGCAATAATATAAAATGTATCTTATTCTGCAACAAATTCACAATACACATTAAAAAATGTACACATATTGTTATACGGCAAAACCCCTCTTTAGCGCACCCTCACCGAAAGGAAAAATATGTCTTTAAAGAGGGGGATGTTGTTATGAAGTAGTTTGTGCCGGGGAATTTTTTTCTGACCGTAAAAGCGGGGTGACTTTATCTAAGGAGTACTCGTTAAGAGGGGTTTTTGCTGTACATATATATTGCGGCCTAACATCAATATTATATATAGCCACACGTACATTAAAATGTACAAAATCGAATATAATACACCTCACCTCCTTTCTAGCTATAAAATAACGATGTAATTGAGGTTGACTTCCAACTTATGAAGTATATACTGATCAGACACAACATTAAGACAACCTAGTATCATATTGGTCTACCTTCGGCATGCCAATTAGCTACAATTCGTCTTGACATAGAATTCACAAGTCCTTAGTAAGTGATTAGAGGTAGATTGCACTGAAGCTTCAAGAACAGGTCACCCAATTCCTATAGATTACGAGGAGTTGGCTCATGAGCTCGCGTTCTATTATATCCCAAATGTGTTTAATAGGATTAAGAGCCAGCGTGTTACGATGCTAAGAGATCAATTCCAATTCAGTATCATTCTCCTCAAACCACTGTAGCACAATATTGGCCTGGGGGCATGGAGCATTGTCCTGCTGGAGGATTCCATTTCCATTGGAAATGGCAGATACCAGGGATGAATCCAACTAATTAGCCATAATATTAGCATAGACCATATCTTTCATGATGCTCTCTGCAACAACCACTAGGCCCAGAGACGCCTATGAGAACGTTGATAAATCATAACAGAGCCATCGCCGGCCTGTGCTCATCCGTTGTGCATATTGAGCAGCTATTTTCTCGGAAGACAACACATTCTTTCCCGTTCATCGTCGTGATGTAAAAGGAATCATGATCGTCAGACCAGGCAAATCTTTTCCATTATTCCATTGTACAATCACGATGTTCACGTACCGGCTTCTGTCATAAGCAAAGATGATACTGAGTCCGTAAAGGCATATGTGGTCGTCTGTTGGAGAGTCCCATATCCTACCAAGAATAATGAGCTGTGTACTCAGAAATACTTATAGTTTGACCTGCATTATAATCAGCTGTAAATTGGGCTGCAGATATCTGCTTATTTTACTTTACAAAGCGTGAAAGCTCCTGGCGTCCACATTCTTTGATGAAGCGTGGACTTCCAAAGCCTTGGCATCTATTAATGGTTTTATCGTCATGATTCCACCTTTTAAAGATACTAATGACTGTATCTCGCGAACATCCGACAAGCTTTGCAGTTTCCAAGATACTTGTTCCGAGCTGTTGAATCATCACAAGCAGTTTTCTGTCAAAATCACTTAAATCAGTAGCATTCTTCATTACACGCACACGAAGTAGATAGATTTATCACTTCATGTCCCCAGCACCTGCTTATATACTTTTCTTACTTTCTTACGTGCCACCTGAGTCAACCAGACGCATTATTTACACAGTGAACAAGTGGTCATAATATTGGAGAATAATGAGTGTATATTCTATGATATAAACTTAAGATGATACTCAAGGTATAACATTAAATGCAAAGTTACACATTAAAAGTATAGCTCCAATTAAAATATTATATACAATTTATAAATCGAATTGTAAGAGCTAATATATATTCAAACTTATTTATATTCGCCAAGTCTTTGTAGTTAATAAGAGTGGACAAACTTTTACGAAGTCAGCTGATTTGTGGCTAGTAGTCCGATTAGTTCTAATGACTTTTGGATGCACACATATGTAATTTCTTTAAAACTCGTGAATGTAGTAATCCTTTCAAATAATTAGTTTTCAGCTCTAATTCACCATTGAACGTTTTACTCGGATTAACATTTTTATATATAATAAATTACATGAGTATTTTAGTACCTTAAAATATTTGGCATCACCGTGAAACATATAATTTAATACCTTAAACAGATATATATATATACACTATTTTGCATAGTGATCTTACTCTGGTATACAAAAGTGAATTAGTGTTTATCTGGTAGCATACCTATGTGCGGAGTTTCAATAAAGCACATGAAACTAGCAGTTTTAAATAACATTATGCCCTGCCCACATATTGCTGCAGGACTGATAGAGATTAGTGCAAAATAGCGAAAATTAGCGCCCACTTTATAGAAGAAATATTGTCTTTTTACACTTCAGTCACAGTGAGAAAGATTAAAAGAGATCTAATAAATTGCTCATTTAGACCAATGCACAATAAAGATCAAAGAAGTTTAAATAAATAGTTCATTAAGATGTATGTATAATAAAGACTAAAAGAGTTCAAATAAATAGCTCATTAAGACGTACGTGTAATAAAAAATCAAGGAGCTCCATTAAATGTCTCATTAAGACTAAAGGCGCTTAAATAAATAGCTCATTAAGACGTATGTATAACTTAGTAAATATATGGCCAATATTCCAAATACGTTTTGAAAGGAAAGGAAGAGAGCTTCCCTCAGCAATGGTTAAATGTTGACGGCGAGGTTTTGATCCCTTCCCACCAAATTTAGCAATAAAAAGAGACAGGTAATATTAGCTAAAAACCATATCTTAAAATTTTATTTGCAAAAAGTTTTTGAACAAATTACACACTTATTGTTTAATAATAAGGCGTAATATTTTATTAGGTATTAAGGCATACATATTCCATATTTTTTATAGCTAGTAAATTTAAAAAAAAAATGTTTTCGGTATTTGTGAAACACCATTCGTATTGCTTTGCATAAACAAATTGCCTTACTATCATGTATTGATTAATAAAGACGTCGGGTGCTTCGCATTCTTGTTTATGCTTTAGAAACTGTTCGAAGACTATATCATATGGAAAGTACTTTGATCAAGTCCACTTCAATATTTTTTGACTCGATGACTAAAAGGGATTAAAATGGCTGCTATTTTCTTGTCATAGGGGAACTCACTCTAATTAGAGAGGATTATGGAACGGCTGAACCCTTCCTTGTCAAAACAGTTCAAACAGGAAACAGGTCCATCCTCCACAGAAAGAAACTATCTATGTCCTGCATTTGGTATGAAGTTATACAGTGCAAATGTCAGAAATTAATATTTAAAACGTACATCATGTTAAAAGTTACAAGATTATTTTGTGTCCAGATGCGTCTGTAGAGGCGATATATAACATCTCATTTCCATTACCAATAATAATGATTTCTTGTTAATTAACAGCGAATAAAAAGGTAGATGTTACAATAACAACACAACGTGTTAATTATTTTAAATACTGTCCCCAACTGATTTGTACCACATCTTAAACGAGTTTTGCGTTATGGTCTAATAACAATAACGTTCAGTTAGTTTACGCATTTAGTACGCTTAAAAGGAAATTGATCATCTGAATGTCGTAAATATTGTAGGGATGTAAAATTAATTTGAATTTTTAGAGCTTTAGCGAAATAAAAATGACTCTTCTCCTCATAATGAATGTTCTACCTGGTGCAACGACTCGCAGAAAGAAAAGAAATTTTAGGAAACCTGGTGGGGTACGATCCCACGTCTCTTCTTTTCCGGAGAAGTCTTCTAACCACTAAGCTACAGGTCACCTGTAATTCCTCTTACTACGAGCGTATTTAAGCTGTGAATTGGTTATTATCGGAAAATGAGCTGTACTGTGACTGTGATTTAAACATCAACCGAGACCAGTTTCTTGAATAAGCAATAGACGGAAACAATGTTTTAGAAACGACGTCTTTTCATCTTAACCATGAATGTATGGAAATTATGGCACAACGACTCGCAAAAAGAAATGAATCTACGGAAACTTTGTGGGGCACGATCCCACGTCCCTTCTTTGCCGGAGAAGTGCTCTAACCACTAAATTACAGGAGACCCGTGATTCTTTCTACGAGTCATTGTACCATAATTTCCATACATTCATGGTTAGGATGAAAAGACGTCGTTTCTGAAACCTTGTAAAGTCGAGTTTTCCGATTATTGAGTAATAAAAAAACTGGTCTTGGTTGATGTTTAAATCGCAGTCACAATACAGCCCATTTTCGGAGAAGAATAACCAGTTCACAGTGAGAAGCTTAAATACTCTCGCAGAGAGAGGAATTACAGGTCACCTATAGCTTAGTGGTTAGAGCACTTCTCCGGCAGAGAAGAGACGTGGGATTGTGCCCCATCAGGTTTCCGCAATTTTTTTTTTCATGCGAGTCCTTGTGTCATAATTTCCATACATTCATGGTTAGGACGAAAAACGTCATTTCTAAGATTTTACTTCTTATAAAGAATTCTTTTATAATTATGCATTCATTGCACGAGATCTTAATGTTGACACTACAGTTCAAGTAGTATTAAATTAAATTTAAGCAAAGCAGGGCATCGATTATCGAAACGCATTTTGATTGAAGTCACCTTTCGCACAAGGCGCCATGTTAGGTGTACGTAGGATAATGTGACGTAGGACTTCAGAGAAAAAGAGCCAATGTGTGACGTCTGCGAAGAGACATCCAGTCGTTAACGAAAGTAAGTTTATTTCTCTGTTTTTTAGCTTCTATTAAAGTCTGTATTAAGTTTTCGCATAAAGAACTTCTTCGAATCACCCTGTATATCATGACAATAAATGCGCATTTAAAATTTCCCCTGAAGACGTTGGTAACTTAAATTGGGCATGGTATTTTTTATTGTGAGTTCCTGCCGCCGGCCATTTGTTATTTACTAATGGCCGTCTCTTTCTTCGTCATTTTCTTTTCACGTTAATGTCCAATTCGGTAATGCTGCGTGGCAATGCAGCTTATATCATTTAAAAACGACCAAGTTCCATTTCCTGTCTAAAGATAGGAGAAAAGGGAGCTTTTGTAATTTCATCCTTGGTTTGCTTTGCCATTAAAAAAAAACGTGTACACTGGCTGTTCATAATCAAAACAACACATATAAAATATTCATATCTTATGTTTCAAAACTCTAATATGGCGCAGTTTTAACGGTTTCACATTGTGTGCCGTTAAGCTGGGTTCGATGCACAGCTGTGCTTAGGGGAAAAAAATGAGGTCTATGCTCACTTTAATTTGGGGTTGATTCCCTAGGCCTCAAGAGGTTGGAGTTTCTAAGAAAAATGTAGGTCCACTGCCCTAGGTTAGCTTAGTGGTAGTGCAGTCATTCGTTATGCCACTAACGCGGGTTCAATCTCCAATGGTATCATGGAACACGTGTGGCTCTCTTGCTCAGTCCGGTTTCCTCTGCAGCAGTGGTTCGGGTTCCACGGGAAAATTGTCGGTCCCGGCGCAGCATGGTCCTTATTGCGCCGTGGAAACGCAACTGCGCCTTATTTCTTTTGTTCGTGTCCGATTGTGTGAGTTTTATGGCGCAAGAACGCGAGAAAGGGCCATGCTGCGCTGGGTCTTGGTTTTCCGAGGAACCCGAAACACTCAAGACCTAGGAAAAGAACCCCGATTAGCAGTTAGTCGATAAGCGTTTTTTTCCATAGTTGGGAGTCGAATTCGTGATAACCGCACGGGGGAAAGCGTTACCACTGCACAACCGTATGATGTTTCTTTTGCATGGAGCAGAGATTTCTAAACTATGCTCCGTGGAACTCCAAGAAGTCCGCGGTGCTTGCCCAGGGGCTTTGCGAAATTGAAATAAAAGAACATTTTCAGAAAAATTAATTCACTTGTCCAGTAAAAAATAAATAGATGGTCCCAATTTTTGGAAAAGTATTTTTCATCGCATTACGATTGCATTATTATCTTAACTTCATGTGCGTGGCGCAGTAACTCAGTATAAACATAGACCCAACCTAAAGAACACATGTTGAAAGTGGAAAACAGTCAGGGGCACTGTGGTAAAATTATTTCTTAAAAAGGGCTCAACCGGCCAAAAAGTTTGGGAACCACTGGTACAGACAATGGGTATATTTGCATCCATTTATACTTCTTAAGTTACATTTAGGAGGGTGAGACACAGTGCATAGCATAACATTTAAAAGTTCATTTCATTAAGTTCATAATTTTTTATAAAAATAGTTGTGTTTTATTGGTTGCCAAATTCAGAGCCGCTACAAGGTGAGTCAATTTCATTAGTCTTCGAAAATGTGTTTGTGGTTCTACAGCTGGAAGAAAGTCCAAGCCACGTTACATCGGGTCCTACAGTTTCTCGAAGAATCTGAACCGCTATTGCCAAGGTGAATCAAATCCCGAACAATGATTCATACAATCGAACAAAAAACGGCACATGTTTTACGAAAACCACCGGGAGTCGAACCCTGGTTTATGGCACAATAGTGGAAGAATGAGTTACTATTGCACCACCGTAGAACAGCGGACCTGTATTTCTCATTGAAACCAGAATTTCTTAAGTCTTAGTGAGTTGACTACCGGACTACACTGATCAATTGGCGGGTATGGAAATTTTTTTACAGACGCCGTTGGGAGTCGAACCTGGTATGCTATGCGGATAGGTTACTGAGCCGCTGCGGGACCCATTAACTTATATAATCTTATATAATCTATGTCAGTGGTTCTCAAACTGGGGGTGCCTCCTAAGGGGGCAGGAGACACTCTTAGGGGGGCGTGAAACGATTTGAGAATTTAATAGTAATAATGTTTTTGTTTTCGATTTTTAAAGTATATTTGAAAAAAAATTAAGAAGTAATTATAAAAAATAATAATTAATAACTTAAGAATAAAAGTCAATTAGATTTGGATTCTTTAGATAACGAATTCAATTATTATTTCCCTGATTTTTATCTGATGACTGTTCTAGGATATTGACGAGAAATTCTTTCCTTGTTGAGGTTGATGTACTGTCACAACGTTTTCAAGCAGCAGCCATGGAACCGAAATGCGATTCAAAGGTGAAAGGTGATTTTAACCTGTTAACCGGGGAATAAAATTTTGTGAAACTCGTTTCACACTGGGGACTTTTTTTCACAGTGATAAGTAATGTCATCACACCATCACGCTAGGATTAAATATATAAGAACTACATAAAACGTAATGCGTTCAACATAATACGGTTAATTTTAATGACGAAAAATGTCGTCATTCGCATTTTGGTAGTCTTCCGGGCATGACGAAAAATGTCGTCATACCCAGTTAACAGGTTAAAACAATGGGCCTGGATGGATTTTGGATACATTACCCTACATTGTATCCTAACGTCTCTAATGGTGCCTTAAGTGTCCTTGTACCATGCTCGTCAAGGTATCTTTGCAAGTCAGGATATCTTTGCGAGTTAGGATTTTCAATACTAAGTGCCATAAAAACAAAACAGCGTTGTGGTCTAGAGGTGGAAAGTGATCTCCCTTGTGCATTATCCAACATCAAACCAAACACCAAATATATGTGACATAATCAAGGCAAAACAGTGTCAATCTTCATACTGATATTTAGTGACTTGATTGTTGCTCATATTTGCCACCGATTGCTTTATTTGAAATTTTTTCTTTTTGTGGAACGCGTGAACTATTTTATTAATTTCCTGAAATATCATATACTGATATAAAAAGAATATTCGTTAAAAATAAGAAATTATAGTTATTATATAGGCTTATGGTGGAGGTGGGTGGGCTTGGGGGGCCTTCCCATATCTCAAAAGGGGGGCGCCAACTGGAAAAGGTTGGGAACCACTGATCTGTACTCTTAAAACTAAAACTACGAAAATCACAGGCGGATCCAACAGGGGGCGGAGGGGGCGATCGTCCCCCGTCAGGCTTAAATAAGAAAAAATAAAGACGATGAAGAATATTTTATGTGTTGTTTGTTACAACTGTAATAAACAAAAGTCTTACACCAAAGTCTCCAAGCCTTGGAGAAATGCGATCCAGACATTTTTCAACGAATTGGCTACTCGTCTTTCAAACTACGTTTTCAGTAAGTGTTGCTTCAGCATAACGTAGTTTTTTATCCTTGAAGCGCCGTTAAACTTGGCTTCGAACGCGGATGACAGAAGAGACTTTTAATACACACCCACAGAGACATTCATATTGATGTAAATAAAGTGATTGACAAATTTTCAAAGAAACCAAGCTGGCTTGACTTTGCACTATAAACTTCAAGTTTTTTAAAAAGTCGCTTATTATAAAAAAAGTAAAATAATTACGATGTTTTTGTAGTTTAAATTTAAACTTGTTCTATTAATTACATTGTAAATTATCGTTTTTGGTTATTGTATATGTCTCCTTTACTAGGTTATCCTTCTGTCATACTTCACCATAATCTGCCCTAAACCATATAGTTTAATTAAAGAAAAGCCCAGCTTTAATTCATTGTCGTAAATTAAATATTTTGGTGAGTATAAAGCAGGGTTGTCCAACCTTTTTGGGTAGCGGGCCACTTAAAGAATTTTCACGGATCTCGCGGGCCAGCGGTTTCTTAAAAAAAAAAATTGAAAAAAAATAACTTACACTGAACAGCCTCCCTTTAGAGTTTCTTCCAGTTATTTGTTTGTGCACTTGTGATATAGAAAGGGGGTTACCTATATCATCCCCACAATTACTCCTTATTTTTGAAAAAAATCTAAAATTTTTGTTTGGGAAACTTTTTTTATTTCAAACAGTTGTAGGCAAGCCAGATAGTGGCCTGCGTGCCATATGTTGGACAACCCTGGTATAAAGGAAGGCTAGTAATATAACAACATTTACCTAAACTATTTAACAGTCAAAAACTAAAAATTTTCCAGGTGAGGGCCCCCGAAACCGCCCCCCCCGTAGTAACATCGTGGATCAGCTCTTGACGGAGATAGACCTAATGAATAAACTAATATCTATTATATATAAATCTATATATAATTTATTACATGAAATATATATATATAATTCTATTACATAGAAATATATATATAATTCTATTACATAGAAATATATATATATATATATAATTCTATTATATATAAATATATTATAAATAAGTCAACATGGAACAGAGGTTACGAATTCCTTTATTTAATTTGAATACAGAAAACAAAAATTTCAAAAATAAGCGAAGTGTGAAATAGTGAGATAATTTTGTTAAATTGTTTAATCATACCGCTGTAGCTTATCAAGGAGTTGCAATAATTAAAAGGACAAAATTATGCTCCAATTAAAAATTAATCGCAGCGGACTCATCAAAATGTATCAGGAAAAAAAAAATCTCTTCGAGTTTTTTGTTATTTATTTAGGGTTTTTTAAGTTTTCTTTTGGGAAATATGGTTACGAAGCCCCGGCGAAAAACCAACAAAGAAAACTAATGAGTGTTAGACTTTTGTTTTAAATTAATTAAGCGGAGATAAAGGGAATAAAATTTTATTGCTTCAATAAAAATTAATATTCGGGAGCCGGCAGCTGGTATAACACTTGGATGATAATGAGCACTTAAAAATTATACGGCAGTAAATAGGCTATAAAAACTAAGGATAAAAAAAAATATTTCACGCCTGCTTGAAGTTTGATATGGATGAAATAAATTTATATATTTTTTAAAAATTCTTTTCCGAATATTCGCACAAAAAATGCAGTTAAAATTGTGCGAGAATATTACATAAATAGCATTTGGGAGCATATTTAAAGAAGTTTGTATATCAATATCATAGTCTTAAAACCTTCATCTTGCAATTCTAAAAATAACAGAGATATAATAACATATTACTGTTAAGAAAATCTTAAAATAATTGGTTTTTTTTTGGTCAACAGGTTGCAAGATTAAAAAGCTTATAATTGTATACTGAGAAAACAACTAGTTCAGTTTTTCCCATCAACGCCAGAGCGGAAGTGGGGGCAGCAGGGACTGCAACCCGGGGGCCCAGATAAGTTTAGTGGCCCGCGTTAGTAAGGACCTATGCTGTAAGGAGGGGGCCCGGCCCACTGTCGAAGTGAGCCCGAGGGACCTGAATTAGCTCTTGGCGCCCCGATCAAGGCATACAAAAAAGTAAACCTTTTAAGACTTAATAAGTATACTGACGTATATTAAGATGTCTACTCCGATTCTCTTGTATATATAGCTACGGTATAGTAACAAACATCGGCAGCAGTGCAAAAAAGGGAGGGACTCGGGAGTTTAAACTCCTCCAATTGGATAACTAAGTATACGTATATTTCTCATTATCTCTAAATCATTTGTGTTTGTCTGATCTCTTTAAAAGGTGATTGAACCCTTATAATTTTTGAATCATTACGCGCTTGAGCAGTAGCGTAGTGAATCAAAAATTATTGGGGGCTCAAGAAGTTTTACACAAGAACATGTGATACGATGATAAAGAAAAGTATATGTCTATATCTAAGGGGGGGAGGGAGCTTGTATATCCAATATCATAGTCTTAAAACCTTTATCTTGCAGTTTCTAAAATATGAGATATAATAACATATTACTGTTAAGAAATCTTAAAATAATTGTTTTTATTTGGTCAACAGGTTGCAAAGATTAAAGCTCTCAATTGTATACCGAAGCCAGCTAGTTCCGTTTTCCCGTCGCGCCAAGAGCGGAAATTAAGGGGCAGCAGGACTACAACCCGGAGGCCCAGATAAGTTTAGTGGCCCGCGTTAGTAAGGACCTATGCTGTGGGGAGGGGGCCCGGCCCACTGTCGAAGTGAGCCCGAGGGACCTGAATTAGCTCTTGGCGCCCCGATCAAGGCATACAAAAAAGTAAACTTCCTTTTAAGACTTAATAAGTATATTGACGTATATTAAGATGTCTACTCCGATTCTCTTGTATATAGCTACGGTATAGCAACAAACATTGGCAGCAGTGCAAAAAAGGGAGGGACTCGGGAGTTTAAACTCCTCCAATTGGATAACTAAGTATACGTATATTTCTCATTATCTCTAAATCATTTGTGTTTGTCTGATCTCTTTAAAAGGTGATTGAGCCCTCGTAATTTTTGAATCATTACGCGCTTGAGCAGTAGCGTAGTGAATCAAAAATTATTGGGGGCTCAAGAAGTTTTACACAAGAACATGTGATACGATGATAAAGAAAAGTATATGTCTATATCTAAGGGGGGGAGGGAGCTTGAGTCCCCGAGTTTCCCCCCTCTACGCCAGTGCGTACAAATCTTTTATATGTAATAAATTGAACATTTTAGAAAACGCTGTTTAATAACTTACACCTGTAATTCAAATTAACAAATTTTGCAGCAAGCATTTGAAAATGTGTTAGAGCTATATCATATTTAAACATTTACTGCAAAATTTTTTTATTTTATTGACAGATATAGGTTTTAAGCTACATTTTTATCTACAGGTGCAAGTTTTAAACTACGTTTTCTGCAGGTATTGTTTTAAACTACGTTTTATTTATAGGTATAAGTTTTAGAATTATTTTCTTTATCTACAGCTGTGAACGCATTTTTAATGACATTTATCTACAGTGTAAGTTTTTCAACCACGTTTTTCAAAAGTTCACTTTTGCACGACATGTGCATGGGAAACCATCGATGTGAAATTGATGTAAATATTTTTGCGGAAATATATAGAAAAAGGAACGTACAGTTTAACCAACTATAAAATTTCAATTTCATTTCTCCCCATTTATATTGTCTGTTCATTGGAAATAATAATAAAAATAAAAATTATGGTTTCTGCAATGAAAAATATTTAACTATTTGTAAAAATATAAGTGTAAAATGGAAAATAACAACGTTTTTTATCGTAGTTGTAAGTTTAAAAGATGGTTCGACGCACGTTTCGAGAGAACAAGGTCTCTCCTCGTCTGGAACTAGCGTGCAATAAAGATTTGGTGCATCACTTGTGAACGACCATAAATCAACCCCAAGTTTTAGTGGGGCTTGGAAAAATCTGTTAAAACTCTTCCCCATTGCTTCTCCTTCAACTACACCTGCTACTTAACTTTGTGACCAAAATTTACCACTTTGTAAGTTGGCCGCCTAAAACAACTCTGTACTCCTGAAAAAAAGCACTAACCGCTACCGGCAACGTATTAACCACATCGAGTTGGCAACACTCCAATGTTGTTTATTGCACGCTAGTTCCAGACGAGGAGAGACCTTGTTCTCTCGAAACGTGCGTCGAACCATCTTTTAAACTTACAACTACGCCAAAAAACGTTGTTATTTTTCCATTATTGTTATATTTGCGTAGTGTTCGTCACTTTTCCAGTCTTTAAATATAAATTAATTTTAGTTTCATAATCAAATATAAACTATTTTCTATGAAAGAAAGTATTTTTATATTTCATAATAAAGAAAAACCTTCACCGTAGAAATGAATTTTCTATGCGTAAAAATATTTTAAAATATCTGCCTATTTATCACGCTACGGTTGTAAAGTTTCACATTTAATTAATAAATTTCATTTCCCAATTCACAAGCTTTCAGATAAATCCAATTTAAAATACGTTTTATACATGAAGAAAATATTTTTTTTCAAATATAATTTTTTCCGTATAAATATTCTTTCCTTCTAAGAGTTCTTTATTTGCAAGGGAATAATATATTTCAGATAATTTCTGACATACCGAAGGAGATATTCGCTTCAGAAATTATTATTTACGAAGAATGTTCACTAAAAAAATATCTTACTTTAAATAATTCTTCCCCACTTTTTTTATTCACAGGAGATGGTATATCTCTTACTTAGATGAAAAGCTTATTTTTCATACCAAGGCAAAAATATTATATTCATTCATTTTCAATTTTCTTTGAACGTAAAAAGAGTGAAATATTTCATCAAAACTATTTTTCCCTTAGCAACGCATCTCTAGTTTAAAAGTCGTGTCCAATTAATAATCCTCCTGTTATGGGATTTTAATATCTTACTCCATTTCAGAGGCAAAGAACAATATTATGCCAAGACGAAAAGAAAAAACAATACATATATTTTAAAGTGAATCTCATATCATTCCTTGAATGTGGATGTATTATTCAAATAAAAATTAGTCTAAGTAAAAATTAAATAATTACAATTACCATGCCCTTATCCAGAGGGGGTAAATTAGGGACAGATCCACCCCGAAACTAAAATTTTAATGGGCCTTGCATGATGCAAAAATTTTTGAACACCAGAAGTTAAATTCTGGCTATGGTCATGGCAATTATGCATATAAAGTGCATAAAAGCATATAAAGTGCTTTATATACAGAAAGACCATAATTAAAGTTTTTATTCATAGTTTCATGTAGCCCGAACTAAAAATTGGAATGAGAAAAATTTGTAGACATGCTTTTTTTATGGAAGCTTTCACCCCATTCTTTAATGGGATGAAAACTTCCACAAAAAAACAAAAACAAAACAAATTTCTTTCCAAAATTTATCAATAGGGGGAAAATATGACACTCCAAACCAGAAAAAACGTAAAACAGGCAAAGATATGAATAACTATGGCAAATCTAAAATCAAATTTAAATTTTCAAGTTTACTCGTTGCAAAAACTGAATAAAAATTGCACTAAGGGACTCCACAGAAAATGGTTTCATAACTCATTCAGCGTTTATTTGCGTTTGTCGTAGATATCACTGACATTGAAATTGAGCTTGAATATCATTATCGTCATTTTATCCAAAAATTTCATTCGATGCAAAGCATGGTTAGTGGCAGAATGCAGGTTTCTGGTAAAATATTCAGCGCATGAAACATTATATTGCTCTATATCCAGATTACGGAAATCAGCTGCTTTAAAAACGAGAGAATATGTAGATATCTATTTAGTTTTTCTCATTTTGAATTGTAAGTTACAGTATATCTATAAAAATGTTCCTTCTCTCAGAGGTTTAAGCTCTTCTCACAGTTATGCTTGTTGCTTATGGAAGATCTTGCATCTCTTCTTAATAAAGCAATAGTTTCTTGCATTGATTTTACTTCAAAGAAATCTGTCTGTAATGATATTCTCATCAATTCCAGAGAGAGATATACAGCGTGCCATGTTACACCTTGTATATGACGACAAATTGGCGATAACAGTATCTTCTCTAAATTCCTGTAGTTATATATAAACAGGTTTTGCTGTAAATTGAAGTGTTCTAACCCATGTATTTGTAGAGTTTCTTTCTTTGCTTTCTTTTTGGTTTTACGGCTCAAAGACTACTATTTGTTGAGTAATTTTTATTTTTCTCTGTATTTTCTTTGGAGAGATGGCAGCCATCTAGCTCTTCTAAGACTTCCATTAAAAGATTTTCATTATGATATCGAAGAAATTTATAAACCTCTACATCATCTAGTCCAGTGTTTCCGTAAGTGTCGACTTCCGGATTTTAGTGAAATTTTACGATAAAAGAAATGAAAAAATATATTTAATATCACAGCTGTGAAACCGTGTAACTGCTCGTTCGTGACGTGTAAAATTTCAATGTGTAATATATAGCAATTAAAATGTGTAAACTATAATAATTAATATATGTAATCTATAACGATGCATACAAATTTTAAAAGCAACATCTTCGCGGATGTCCAAGTAATTTAAAAAAATCTATATTGTTATGTAAAAATTTGATAGAATGCATTTTGAGTGCTTTATTAGTGACATGCACGATATGATTTTAAGCCTTTGCAACAGAGAGTGGCCAGTAAGATCTCATATTATGTTAGATTTTGTGAATTTTGGTTTAAAAACAGGGTTTTAAAATTTTCTGTTGGTGGGGAAGGGGCGATAGTTCTTTAGATCAATGTAGGTGGCATGTACACTCGTGCACCTTGGCCTTCCAGAGCTTTTATTCTGCCGATGAGTTCCTCGCAGAAACCATTGCTGCCAACACCCTTGAACAGCAGTGTCCGTACGGTGCAGGTGGCAGCCTATTGCTCAGTAGGACCAGCCAGCTTCACGCATCCCGACTATGCGACCACGTTCGAAGTCATCCAATTGGTTATAAGGTCTTCGACAACGTCGTAACGGCATTACTGGTTGCGTCTCCAGGGAACTGCAACGCCGAAAACGAGAAAAAATAAACCGTTCGCAATTTTTACCACTTTTATACGATGCCAGTTGCGCAGTAGAAATGTGCGCTATAATCGAAGTTAACACTCATTGACTTTGAAAATTTAATTATTTGCATACTTGATCTAAAGGAATTTGCATGCGAAATTTTGAGATGATCGGGTTATTTTTTTGGTGCTTCTTTTTTTGTAAAAAAGTGTATTTTCATTACGTGCATAGAACCGTGTAATAAAAAATAGGAAAATATTGCATTTTATGTAATTTTTTAAAATTAATTTAATTCAATATATGGTTGGTTTAATATTTAATTTTGTACATACAAAAATAACTAAAGATATTATGGAATTAAAATTATTTTATTTCAGATTATCGACAAAAAAATCATTATATATTTACTAAAACTACAAAATTTTGATTAGATGCAAGATCTAATTAATATTTGCTTCCAGAAGGAAAACAAGTCACAATAATGAAAACAAAATATCGCAACATTCGTGTTTTCCTTACCTAAATAATTTAATTTTGTGAACTATTCAAAAAATGAACTCATTTTTTATGTTATTAGAATTGCAAAAATCTCTATTATTTTTACCTGATACTGCCAAGAAATGTATCATGTGAGTAAACATAAGAATATCGGAAGATAATGGGGTTTTATACATAATTAAATTAATGCTAATGCATTTATATTGTAACGAAACTCTCTGCTAATCAGAATATGCAAACAGGAATAACAAAATCTGCAATGCATTTGATTAAATCCATAATATGAAACAGTTTTGAAATAGATTTTTTTTTTGTTTACTGACTCATATGTACAAATTAAATTAAAAGTATGCTCTTAGACAAAGACAAAAGTAGAAATATTTCTTAAAGAATTTTCGGACAAAAAAGGGTAAGAAGGATGGATGTTTAGATGGACTTATTTACCATTTAATTGGTTTGCAACTGATACTATTTTTCTCCAAAATTTTAAAACTTAGGCCTAAAATTTGTACATTTCTGCAAGAGAATTGCAAGCAAAGTGTCTGAAGTTATGAACAACGATCTCCTATCAAGTCGACAATTGATCCATTGATCAATAGGTGGAAATATGCGCTTGGATATTCTTTAATAACACATTAAACGTATTTTTTTATTCCTTTACAATTCATGCTTTTCTACTTTTTATGAGGGCATGTTAACATGTACAAGTTAAAAAAATTAAATAAGCTAAAATAGAAATTTTTTTGGGAGATCCTGTGTGCACAAGAAGATTTTTAT
>QLNU02014802.1:158486538-158589248 GCA_006491805.2 Dysdera silvatica | reverse complement strand
GATCTTCCACTTGCTGGGTAGATGCATGTTGTTCTATGGACTCCCAAAAGTCCATAAACACGATATTCCTCTTAGACCTATTGTGAGTTTTTGTAGTTCGCCAACATATGCACTTTCTAAATATCTTGCAGGTATACTATCTCCTCTTGTTGGACCCTCTGGACAGTCGGTGTCTACCTCTGAGGAGTTTATTTCTTCTATCAGAAACGTAAAAATCGCTCCCGATGATGCTATGGTGCCTTTTAGTGTTGTTTCACTTTTCACCTGTATTCCAACAAATTTGGCGGTATCAGCAGCGTTGGAGCGACTGAGGCATGATGGAAGCCTGGAAGAAAGAACTAGCCTTAGTCCGGAAGAGATATATTGCCTGTTCGAGTTCTGCTTGAATTCCAGTGTTTCACTGGGGAAGGAGGGTTCTTCCCAGTGGCATGCCAACAGAGAAGGGATGTCCGCAGTGGCTGCCACAGAAGAGGGGGGGGCAGCATTTTCATACATTAGTCCGGAAGAGATATGTGGCCTCTTATGGTTCTGCTTGAATTCCACGGTTTTCGGCTTCAAGGGTAGATTTTACCGACAGAAGAGGTGTACGGCGATGGGGTCACCTGCTTCGAGTGTGGTGGCAAATTTGTGTATGGAGGCATTTGAAAACAGTGCTTTAGATGAGTGAATTTACTGTGTCAAGGTGTGGAAGCAATACGTCGATGATACGTTTGTTATCCTACCAAGGTCTTCAGTTGCTGATTTTCATCTCTATTTGAACAGCTTGAACCCTCATATTCAATTTACGTTAGAGGAAGAAGATAGAGGTTCATTACCCTTCTTAGATGTTCGGATAAATAGAGATGTGGATGGGCGACTGTTGACTACGGTGTTTAGGAAACCAACACATACTGATAGGTATCTTGACTTTCGTTCTCATCACCCGGCATCACACAAAGCATCTGTCATTAGAGCCTTGCACCGACGAGCCTTTACACATTGTTGTAATGATGACCTTCGCAATGTTGAATTACGACGCAACAAAAGCGTGTTGAAAAAGAACGGTTACCCGACTAAATTTATCGCTCGTAACCAATGTGGTGTTAGTGGTGGAAACAGGAATGTAGAGGATGAGACTAGGAAGACATCAGTGGTTTTGCCATATGTGGCGGGTGTCTCAGAAAAGCTGTCTCGAATTCTCAGTTGTGTGAATGTTAAGACCTACTACAAACCTGTCTACACCCTGCGTGATCTATTACTTAAAGTTAAGGATCGCGTCCCTGAGGAGGAAAAATCTGGTGCTATTTACCAAATACCGTGTGGAGACTGTGACAAGGTGTATGTTGGACAGACGGGAAGATCGATACGTCTACGAGGGAAGGAGCATATGCGTGCGGTAGCTAGGGGAGACGATTCAAACCAGTTGGCTGAACATGTCTTCAGGGAGGGTCACGAACCAGATTGGCATTCGATGAAAATATTACATCAGAATGTGACGAATCTGGGGAGTAGACTTTTTCTGGAATCATGGGAAACCTACGGTTTGAGGAGTCGTGCAATAAACATCGCAAAACCTCTACCAGAACCTTACAGGATTTTTGCAAAACCTCGAGTTGGGGGTGTTCATCTGACATCGTCGGGTGCGGGGGCTTTCCCGGCGAGGGTTTCCCCGATTGGGGTTTCCCCAGCTGGAAATGCTCCGCACCAAATGGCGTCAGATGGGGATTCCCAACATGCGGGTATATAAGCTTAGGACTTTCACGAACTCTTCATTCTGCCTTCACTTGACAAAGGGAGCAGTTGGCTCCCGAAACGTCGTGTTTTTAAACCTTACGCCAGTGTCAAAATAACTGTTTGTTTAATAATTAACCACACAATTATTTTGTTTACACTCGTTTTAACCGTGTTTGACTATATAACTTGTAAATATAAGAATATATAAATAGAGCATAATATTTTGACATATTCTTTAGTTTCCAATCTGCCCATGTTCTTAAGTTATTTAGGTACCTATGATGAATGATAGCAAATTGCTTTTGTAAGTAATACAGGTTATTTTCCATAAACGATATAAACGATGAAATAGATTCAATAAATGAAAAATATAAAATTTCTCCGTTTGAGTTAAATGTTCGATTACAATTCCTTCTGACTTATTTCCATTCCGCATATTGATTATAGATCGCGGAAGTCAGTCTGACAGTCAATATCATAAGAACAAAGGCTTTCCTTTTTTGTAAACCGCCTTTTTTTTATGTTTGACTTGAATTTGATTAATCGGTTTCAGGAAAGACATGAAGTCGTATTGAAAAAAAGAGCATAGACATTGAAAAAGACTTTACTTGGTAAAATTCAATTAGTTTTGTTTAACGTTTAAAAACAAAAACAACAAGGGAGAAGAAACCGACGAGCGTCTTTTTCGAAGCAGAAATTCCACAGTTTCTTCCATTTAGTCTCTTACTTTTATTGTTTTTTTAAAGTTAATCTCATTGGTCTACAAATGAGCAGTTTTTCGACACAATTATTCATTTGACGCGATAGGTTTCTTGGAAAGAAATTCGCAAAATATATTTTTTCATTGTATTTTGGGAGGATTTCATTTTATAATCACTAATTGTTTTAAAGAATGAGAAATGGTTTTGTTTCCTGCTGTATAATCTAATTCCAGTATATTTGGGATCTCCTGTATTTGTTTAAATTCCGTTGTAAATTGTTTTGAAGAACATATTAGGTCATCATTCCCATTATTCAACCATTCAATTCAATTCAAATTTATTTTCGGGCAGAAACGATTATGGAATAAAAAAAACATACAAATAATCGATCTGCTCGGGCAGCTATGGGTAGAGACCATAAGGTCTGACAGAGCCCCAGCTGCCTGAGATCAAATAACTATACAAATATATTGAAGTAGTCGTTGTTGAAAGGGGATATGTTGCAAAATCAATATTTTTTGGGAAAAAAAACCCTCTAAATTTAAAGAATACTTTTTCACATTTATTAATCGCAATGTACAGTTGCAGGAATTATATGGTACAATTTTCGTACCGTTTTGCATCGAAAGATGCGTGTAGGCATCTAAATATGAGAACACATAATAGCTAATTTTTTCATTAAAAAAAAAAAAAAAAGAGGGAAATTACAAGCTGGTGTGGGAAATTTTGCCTTCCTTTGAGGGAAGTTTTCTTCGGACAGGTTGGCAACACTGGACTGGAGTCCCAATCATCGTTCTGCCCGTACAAAAGCTGCCCGATTTACCGACGTCTAACAGCGCCATGTGTTGAACGTTCTAGTTACCGATTTCAACAGCAACGTTCAGTTGGAATTTTCCTGGATGCACTTCCTTGCATATCATTCTGCGGACGCCCATGTTCCAAGTGCTTTGTTTAGATATATTTGGCAAGTAAAAAGTCTAAGATCATCTCTATAAGAAGAGGGTGAATGTAACGTAGCCTAACAAATAATAAATATTAGATGATAAATTTCTTTCAAAGAAAAGAATGATTTCAAAGTACCTGATGGGAACCGTAACCACGACCTTCTCCTTGAAGTTCTTCACATATCTCAAACATTTAAATTACAAGTAAAACAAACCTAATAGTTGTTTCATTACGACAAATTAAGAAAATTCCTAATTTGATGTTCAAAAAACGAAATCAATAGAGAGATTCCACAGTTACTCAGCTGGTAGAGCAACGAGGTAGGAACCAGAAGGAGTCACTGTTTCAAGTTAGTCTGATACACGATCGTTTCTTTTTTAACTCTTGTGATTCTAAATATAAGTAATATATGATTCACACATGAATCAGATAATTCGGGCTTAATTGAATGTACTTAAATCACAAAAATTCCTTCTATGTCATTTTTCAGGTTTTTTCTACAAGAATTTGGAAAAAATATTTGCTGTGAGTACCATAAAGATTTGGCAAAGATACATTTTCAGATTAAAAAAAAAAAAAAGATTTTTATAATAGATTATACGTAACAATTAAATATACAATTCAGAATTATATATAATATCAATAAATACCGAATAAATTCAAATTACTACACCATAAAGGACAAATTAGATTTAGAACAACGTTGAAGTGGTTAAAAATTTCAATAATACATAAACATGCTTTCAATCGTTTAAAGTGATGGCCATCATCAGATGTTACAAATCTAAGATCAATAAAATTATAAGATTTTGTAACACATCATGATGACATCACTTTGAATAGTTGAGAGCATGTTTATGTATTATTTAAAATTTTGACCATTTCAACGTTTTATAAGCAAAGAAGAACGTTATAAACGTAAGTAATGCAACATCACATTCCATAACTTTACATTACTTACGCTTATAACGTTGTTCTTTGCTTATAAATCTAATCTGCGTAATGCTACGTCAAATTATCTTAAACACTTCAACGTTGTTCTTAATCTAATCAATAAATACTGCTACAATACATCACTATACATAACTATTTCATACTATGTCATAGTCTACACTACTATATCATATATATACATAACTATTTTATGTAACACGATATTTTATGGACAGAGTATTATTTTTGGAATGGTGTTTTAATTTTCCGCAAGAATAAATTCGTTTTGATATAAAGGTTGAGGGTTGCGTGATCTTCAATCAATATTTTGACGAAAAGCATCGCAGGGGGCAATTGCCCCTTTGTCATGAAAGCAATTGAAAAGGAAGAACAGACAAAGAAAATAACCACAAAGCGCTCTTCATGAAAAGAAGAAGAAGATGCATTAGTGAAGTCGCTGCAGAGAGACTAGAGACATTTTCAGGGTGGGCTCTCTGTCCGGTCGATGCCGTGCCTTCACCATATTTGCTGATGTCAGATGTTACTTTCGAAGCCTATGCCGACTACAGCCTTTTGCTTGAGGGAATACTGATGGGAGGATGTGCTCATGCACAAAGCAGTGTGCTCGGTGGAGCGTCACGTTATGAAGTCTGCAGTGTCAGGGAGTGCATCGAGCTAGCAATTGATGGTGGAAATTAAACTGATGGAATATGCTAGCGAATTAAAATAATTGCTTTTTTGCTTTACCTTTCGGCCATTTCTTTCTAAAGCTCTCCATATAATTTTCCCTTACTTTTTCGGAGACCTTTTGCATATTTCTTTCTCTTATCTTTTAAGCAATTGCTCTTAATAGTGAAAGCATTTCTTATGAAACAAATGAGAAACTTATATAATGTGTATTTAGGCAGCATAATATTATGTTTTCACAGCAGCATAATTATATTATTTATCTGTTATTTAGCAGCACAATATTATACTATTTAGCAGCATAATATTATGTTATTTAGCAGCATAATATTATCTTATTTAGCAGCATAATATTATGTTATTTAGCAGCATAATATTATGTTATTTAGCAGCACAATATTATGTTATTTAGCAGCATAATATTATATTATTTAGCAGCATAATATTATATTTTCATAGCTCCTTAATTTCTAATATAAGAATTCATTATTTTTTTAAATTTGAAATTTTACAACAATTATGAAAATCGTTATCAAATACGGCCAAACTGCTTTATTAGCGGGCATTCAAGTGATGGAAAGCTTTATCCGTAAAAGGTAAGAAATGTTTTTTGAAGGAATTTTTATGCCTGGGAAATTTTAACGAAACGTATCTGAAAGGTGCTCGCTAAGGGATGTTTTATTACATTTGAAAAAATCGAAATAACACTTTGTCATTGGAGAACGTTTACCTGAAAAACTAAGCCTAAAACATATATAAAACTGTAAAAATTAAGTTATATGCAAATTTTTAAACCTCGAACTTAAAATTTGGAAAGTCTTATTTCGGTGAGAGAATTCTCTCAGTTAAACAGACAAAGCTTATAAGAGTGGAGTATCATAATTACAAATACATCATTAAAAAAAGACAAAGTTATGTTATCGTTATTATTATATTATTATAACTGTGTGAATTCATGATTCATGTAGTATTTGTCTAGTATCTTTCATCCAATTTGATTATGATGCCTTTTCCAAAAGCCTTAAGTACTTAGTTATTTATAATGTGAAATACTTTCAGAGGTGTAAGTTTTAAATATAGTGGTAGAAATTTTTGTATAGTTTGAGTGAGTTGAAGTGAAATTTCAAATTTTGTGAATTACATCGCATTATTATCATTATTAATATTATTATTATTATACTAACATAATTTTTATATTATACAAATAAGCAGACTGTGTTTTCTGAAAAAGTAAAGTGAGTATTTTTATAAAAAAGAAGCATCCTTAAGGTTCTCGCGTTATCATATATCTAATTCTTAGAAAAGGAGGAGGGAAAAGAGGAATCTCCTACGAGATTGTCAAAGAAATTTTAAATTTAAACGTTTATATGCAAATTCCATAATAGCTTCATATCTGAAAAGGGAAGGTAAAGGATAAGAATTATTTAATTTAGTTCTTTGATTATTTCTTGGCTGCTTATTAAGAAACGCAATTAAGCTAATGCGAAATTACAAACCAGAGTAATAAAGGCTGAAAAATTTTAGTGTTCAATTTTAATTTCTTAAGATGTGTAAACCTCGTCTTGAAAACAATTGATGCGGTAAAACTATTGTGCTTCACTTTAAATCTTACAAAAAAGTTTTTTTTTCATTTAAACAGTCTTTCTACAAAGTCCAATCCAGTCATGGTATTTCATCGTGTAAATTTTTTATATACGATTTTTTTATATACAAAACTTTCATATACGAAACTTTTATATACGATATTTCGTCGTTAATTTCGTGCGCAAAACACACGCAGCTTCTGCTGTTAAAATGATTGAACAGAGGTATATGACAATATATATATATCATGTCTGCAGAGATAAATATGAAACATGTATTTTTCATTTTACATGAAATTGCCCACACAACAAATTATAATAGCGCATTGTTGGCAAAGGGTAAATCTGTGATATACGGATGCATAGAAATGCAGGGCAATGGTACAAACTCTTTTGACTCAAATCCAAGAATACAACCTGCCAAATGCTTTATTTATTATGATTTTTTTTTCAAACGTTTGGCAACCTCCCTAGGATTATATAACAAAGGTCGGATTGTTAATGCGTTGAATGTTTTAAATCTTGTTTTGCAATTCTAAAATTCTAGTGCGAAACTTCCTATAAATTCAAATGTTCCGCTGTTTTGTGTGAACCGCAATTCTATAGTGGATTTTTTGATACTACATTTATACGGTTTAAGGAATTTTCTTATAAACTCAATGTACTTGTTTATTGTTATTTAAAATTAATTTCGTACTTTATAGTGCATGTCTTGTATTCCAGCTTTATTGTCATATTCTTAATAGATAAATTTCCATGTTTTGAAAGAGATTAGAAAAATAAACTTTTCCTCATAACTTTCGAAAGCACAGGAGATGATTCATTTCTCCCAAAGGAAAGATAATTCGTTTAAAACATGAAGGGTCACGAACATATTACTAAAAAAGAGAAATTAAATATAATGGTGACAGAAATGGCTAAAATTAATTATCTCCTTTATCCCGGGAGTATGGAATCATAATTTTATTGCAATACATTTTCCACGCAGCGTGCGCTGCAAGAATGCAGATATTTTCACTATCTTAAAAATTTATTTACTTATAATAAAGAAATGCTTTCTACGTAATTGAAAAAGAGAACGAAATCTTCACGATGTATGAGAAAATTCGATTATTATATCGATGCAATCAATATTTTGAAACTTTTTCTCAAGTTCATATTTTAGAATTAGAATTGAAATTACTGACACGGGCTTTTAGTCAAACTGAAGGAAATGCGATTTTATTATAAATAAACTCTTATATCTCCATACCTAATAAATTTTGTTAATAAAACTGATTATACTGAATGGATCGAATTACTAGTTATCAGTGTATTGATTGATGATCTTAATTAAATGAATTCATATTTTTCTAATTATCATATGTTGTTATTTGCATATATTGTTATTTTACATATATTTTTATTTACCTTATATTGTTATTTATCATATATTGTTATTTATCATATATTGTTTGCATATATATATTGTTATTTTAATGTATATTTTTATTTCTAACATATACACATTATCATATATTGTTATTTATCATATATATTGTTATTTGCCATATATTCTTATTTACCATATATCGTTATTTACCATATATTGTTAGTTACTATGTATAGTTGCTTACCATCCATTGTTATTCACCATATATCGTTATTTACCCTATATTGTTATTTACCACATATCGTTATTTACCATATATTGTTATTTACCATATAATAATCATTTTCTTTTGTTATGGTATTATAAGAATCGAACCCAGGTAACGGTACAATGGAAGAACATTTCACCTCAACGTCACTGGAGGGGCCTCACTAGTTATGATTATAACCTTTAAGTCAACTGGGTATGTTCATGGGCACCCATGAACATACCCAGTTCATGGGCGCCTATATGGGGTTGCAGGGGGCTGGATCCTCCCCAGCCGTTTCATAAAAATTCGATTTGGACAATTCTGCTATGCATTTACTTTAAAAAAAAAGTGTGTTTTACAATCATATTTTAAAATAAAGTACTTTTTTAGCTCATTACTAATTATCAAGCAGTATCAATTATTTTTGTAGCATTTTAGTATCTTGTACATTCACTAAAATGTTTGACAGCCTTGCTAGGGTCAGCAGCCGAGTTGATCGCGCGACGCACGGCTGGAAGAGACTTCCTGTCTTCGGACACCGTTTCAACCTAATCACCAGTTAACTTTTTCATAATTACCTGACAACAATTAGACAATAATGACAACGATCAGACTTTAAATTATAATAACGTAGTCTGGGTTCACGCAAAAGAAAAATAATTAAACATTCGATTTTGTGACTGAGTTTCTCTGTTCAGTTTTTAGATTTTTTTACTACAGGTTTTTCGACTTTGTTTGTTTGTTGCAAGAGTGTAAAAAATAAAGTTTTTTTTATAAAATTCAGTTTCGATAAGATTGTGGAAGATCAATGACATTTAAAACAATATTATATCTGTAATAATTATCAGAATATTTAAAGAATCGGTGATCCTAAGAATAGAATCACGTGGGACACTGGGAATTTAACTTCAAAGTTAAGAACATCAACTTAACATCAAAAATATTACATGGCAGAATGTATCACCAGAATTCCAACCAAGGGCGCCATTTGAATAACGGTGCCAAATTGAAGTCCAATTTTTTTAATTGACCCAACAGTAGAAAATCTGTCTAAAAAGAGACGTTTAGAGAAATTTTCCAGACTTTTCACGCAATTTTATAGGAATTATGGCTCCACTGCATCTGTGAAGATCTCCTTGGTTTCGCCGGAGCAAAAAGCAATTCGTGCCAGGTCATCGGGTTCAAAATCTGCCTCGAGCCGCTCCTGAATGTAACGAGGTTGAATAAAATTTATTCTTATTTTTACATTTTCAGGGGGCCTGTCTAAATCTTCTTCGTTTCTTGGTGTATATATACCTTCGCTAACCATAGCATGTATCTGTTGGTAGAATCAGGAGTTTCAACGGGTTGTCGTTATTTGGTTTGTTTGTGGTTTTACGGCTCAAGGACTACACTTGTCATGATGCGCCGGCACCTACTGTTCATCGAGAAATCCGAACCTCTGGACCTACAGTTTTCCGAGGAATCCGAACCTCTTAAGGCCTAGGGAACCAAACCCTGGACTACAGTGAGTAGTGCGATCATAATGAGGTCTCTGAGCAAGTGTTTTTTGTACCGTTGGGAGTCGAACCCGGGTTAATGGTGCATCCTGCGAACGCGTCAACACACTGTGTCACCGCTGGGCCGTCGTCTTTGTAGTGAAGCTGGGATCGGATGCAAAAGGCTGGATTCATCACGTTTAAGCCGCGTTATTTACAGGACTATTTACGTGATTACAAAATTTTGATATTCCACATAATGATGGGAAAACGAACTTAGGGTGTGAGCATGGGGGGAAAGTTTTGAAAAACCTCAGACTTTAAAGCAAAAATTTTCATATCCCGTTAACGAGTATGATTTACTTTAGTCGAAACTGTTTTAGAAACGCTTGTTTGCGTTTTACGACGGGAGGACAGCTGAGGTCATACTGCGCAGGTTCTTCAAAGTTACAGTTCTTCTAAGATTTCGAACAACCGCTGCCTAGGAACTAAACCCCAGACTACAGCGAGTACGAAAACGGCACTTGTTTATTGGAATCGAATCCAAGTCAACCACACAAGAGGCAAACATGTTTTCATTACGCCCAGTAGTACGGTGATGTTTTAGAGAAACGCATTAATTGTTTAAATTTAATTCAACGAAGATCTGTAGCGGCGCTGGCATCGGGAACTGTCTGAGTAATGTGACGTCATACTGTTACGTCATAGGAAAGTGTCTTTACCTTGACCTTTTCTAGTTAAAGGTATATAAATTGTGATTGTTTTTGTTGTTCTTAGCTGAATGTAATGTTAAGCGTTACCGTAGTAAACAGTAAATGTAACCATCGATCTGTATGGCGATGCTGCTGTTATGCTTCTACGTAGTTTATGTGGAAACCTTTTGTGAAGGACGGTAACTATTTGGTATTCGGATGTTTAACTTTTTAATTCTAACTTTGGTGCAATACAATAGACTAGTCATATATATATATTAATGTTATACAGTTAATAAACAAGTTATTACGTTGTCATGCTTCAAGAGAACTTTATTTCGTGCGTTGAATGCTTGTACGGTAATGAACTGGAATACAAATAAGAGGATTTGAGATATAGTCAGAAGGGAGAAGGGAGAAAAATAATAGTGCAGTGACTCTTCGCCCTACCAAAAGTGAACAGTAGTAGTTCTACTGTTGCATTACATAATTGGTGACTCGGACGTGATTTGAACACGCAACCTTCTGATATTTAACCTGATATGCAACCTTCTTCATTTCGCCTAAAAAAGTTGATAAAAATTGTTTCTTTATTTAACGCCTAAAAACCGTTGATAAAAATTGTTTCTTAATTTAGCGTTTAAAACCGTTGATAAAAATCGTTTCTTAATTTAACGCCTAAGAAACGTCGATTAAAATCGTTTCTTAATTTAACGCATAGAAAACGTTGATAAAAATATTTTCATAATTTAACGCATGAAAAACGTTGATAAAAATCGTTTCTCAATTTGACGCCAAAAAATGTTGATAAAAATTGATTCTTAATTTAACGCATAGAGGACGTTGATAAATATTATTTCTTAATTTAACGCCTAAAAAATTAATAAAACTCGTTTCTTAATTTAACGCCTAAAAAATTAATAAAACTCGTTTCTTAATTTAACCCCTAAAAACGTTGGTAAAAATCATTTCTTAATTTAACGCCTAAAAACGTCGATAAAAAATGATTCTTAAATTAACGCCTAAAAACATTGATAAAAATTGAATCTTAATTTAACACATGGAAGACGTTGATAAAAATCGTTCTCAATTCAACGCCTAAAACCTTAATAAAATTGTTTCTTAATTTACCTTGCGTAGAGTTCGATTTGTATAAATAAATGCATTTCATCATTTTAAATAAATTATTTATTTGGAAATATAGTAAAAAATATTATTTTACCTCGAAATGTCACATCATTGATGCTCTTGTCACCTGGTCGAAATGATTCTGCATTGGAGGCACAGGATGCAGAAAACACTTTTCAGCAAAAGCAAGAAATATAGTCGGGAGAAAGACCTCGGGGAGCCCGATGTCGACATCGCGTCATTCTGTACTGCTGCATGTTTCTCACCTATGTACAATATAATAAATAAATCCAAGCATTAAAATTAATAAGTGATACATTAATATGGTACATGAATAATAATCTTCAATTACTTTATTTTGATAGTTTTATGAACATCATGTCAAAATTTTTCCATCACGAAAATATTAGCAGTGCTATCTGCATACACACTTAGGTATATGGAATTAATGAACGTTGACTGCTAATTTAATTAGTAAAATATTGAGATATTTTGTCAGAAAAAAAAAAAAATAAAATCAGATGTATATATAAACTGTGCACGTGAAAAGTTAACCTTCATCACGGGTTTCTAAGTCTTAATACTTTATGATTTTCCTATAAACCTATCGAAATACGTGTGAATGAAAATTTTATATGAAAGGCGGATGTGCGCGTAATAGATTCATATTTCAAGAGTATACACAAAACAATGATATGTAATAATTATATGTAAATAATGATGATAAATATAATAACGGTAAACATAAATAATGATGATAAATAGAATAATGGTAAACATAAATAATGTTGATAAATATAATAATGATAAACATAAATAATGATGATAAATATAATAACGGTAAACATAAATAATGATAAATATAATAATAGTAAACATAAATAATGATGTCGTAATATATGTGGTAAACATAAATAATGATGATAAATATAATGATATACATAAATAATGATGAAATGCGATATAATAATGATAAACATAAATAATGATGATAATTATAATGATATGTAAAATAATGATGGTAAATATGATGATATGCAAATAATGATGATAACGATAGTTAAATATGAAAATGTATATATAAATATTGATAATGTTGTATTAATGATGATAATGATATGTAAATAATGATGATAATGATATGTAAATAATGATGATAATGATATGTAAATTATGATGATGTATATATATATAAATAATGATTACATGCTGATACAGGTTCTTTTTCTCATTAGTATAGTTGTTCACGAAAGTTAAACCATTTTCAAACAAACTGCGGGGGGAAAAAAAGGGAAATGCAAAATTTATTTACATATTTTTATACATAAGTAAGGTTAATTTTGTTGACATATATTTATATTGATTTTAGTTCTTGCAATGTTTTTTAAGTAGAATTTATTTAATTCATTTATGCGCAATACCTTATGACAAAAACATGTACGAAAATCTCTCTGAATAACACCATTTTAATTAGTGCCTATTTTTGTTTAATGACATATTTCGCGTTCTTGGCAAATGCTTCATTAAAGTACACATATTCCAATTAACACCTATTTTTCTTTAACGACGTTTTACCTATCCCTTGAAATTCGTTAAACATCCATTTATTTTTAACGACGTTTTATCTATTGTTTATTTTGAAAATCATTAAACGTCTATTTCTGTTTAACGAAGTTTTATGCATCCCTTGAAAATCGTTAAACGTCTATTTCCGTTCGCCGACGTTTTTTGTCCATCCCTTGAAAATCATTAATGGAGGAAATACTGCATCTTTTACTACAGCTTTAGAAAAGAAAAGTTAGGCTATACTAATGGAGAACGACCGAATGGAAGCTACATACAGGGAAGGCTGCATGTATACGGCATGGAGATTGCAAGTATACAGTGCTTTGTTTACGTGTTTTTATATTTGTCTAATTTTTCTTAAAGATTTTCTTGCTAAATAGTTAAGTGTCAATGCATTATATTTTATAAACTGATATCCTTTGAAATTTTAGTAATTTTAGTTTACGTTTACTATATTTTAGAGCCATGGAGGACGGCCTTCTATTTCCAGTTCTATAATTTGTTTTATTATGATTAATTTTATCGAATGAATTATATTGTATTATATATTATTATTTTACATAGAAGTTTTCGTGATATTGTTCCAAGTAAAACCGTTAATCTCAAGTTAAGTCTAATTTAATAAGACTCACGCTAAACAAATTGAATTCTAATTAGTAAACACAGATCTTATTTCTTATTATAAATGATTCAACACTATTTGCCTCCTTGAAAATGTAAGGTAATTTACTTAATGACAATGACATGTCTTATGGTAATCAACGCTATTTCATGTAAGGTAATGACATATATATAATGTTTTATGTCATTTCCATGGAAGTCAACATTATAAAATATGCTATTAATTAATAAGTTATTATCAATTATTAATTTAATATTAGTTATTCATTTATTTGTAAGACACGTTATGTACACCATTTAGCTTTTTTTTTTCGTTAATTATTTTATTATAGCGATAAAGATAAAGACATAGTGTCATCGGTTTTGACACATGTAAATGCTTAATTTGATTTCCCCCTACAATAACCATTAATCCCTATAGATTTTTATTTTCCAAGTAAAAGAGACTGAAAATATCTTTAGTTCTAATTTTTAAAATTCTAATAATTTATAAAATTACCAGCTACTGAAAATTTCTAAATAATCCGCTATTTATTTTTAAACTTATGGAAATTAAGATTCTGATAATGATGTAAAATTAAGGAATCCGGGAATTTTATACTTCACAGCGAAACATAATAAAATTGCGCATTGAATAGTTTTTATGTATGGTTGCTTAATTCGTTACCCGGAATAAACGATGATAATAAAAGATGATAAATAGGAAAAAAGAGTGATATCACAAAAATGGTAGTTTATAGAACTATATTCGCGAAGGAATAAAAGTGTATATTTCTCAGGAAATGCTATTTTAGTGGTCTTTTCGGACAATTTTACAGCCAGGTATGGTATATATGAGTTTTAAAAACCAACATAATCTCACAAAACCTGAATTTAAAGAGATGATAGCCGGTGAGATAAGATTGGAAACAAAACTTTTATTAAAAATACGACAAATGTCCCCATAAAAAGAATTCGTGCTTGCGATAAAAATTTCTACGTTAAGCATTATTTCAATTCACGGAGGATTTCACAGATAACGTGCTCATTATTATTGCGGTTCATTAAAAACAATGGTCATTTTCAGAATTTTATTTCTATAAAGCGGTTAAGAAGAGCATGGTGGAAATGAATTTTGCATTGCCCATTACTTAACAACAAGTATGATATCGTATAAAAATACTTTTTATTGCTTTGTTAAAATTTAAGTATAGAATTATAGCAACTATGCTACATAATTGTATATAATACAAATATACCGAAGTTGTATTATAGCGTAAGTTTTTTTAAGGGTAAGAAATAAATTTATTCAAATTATATACAGTTTTTGCTAATACATCTCTTTCGATATTGTTCTAATGCTACAATCAATATTTTTAAGATTTAGAGAACATTAACGTGATTAGGTTAAATATGGCGAAGTGCAGGAAGCAACAGCTCGTTATGAGGCTCTCCTCCAGGGAGTTAACGTATTTTATAAATCATAGATTTCTCGATTTCGGTTGCTTCGTTTCGTATTATTTTTATATAATTAATGAATAGGAAAACAGTAATTTTATTTTCAGTAGACTACGAAAAAAAGTGTTGTTTTAATGTAGATTCATGGCCTTATTTGAGGAACTGGGCAAATGGGCAGAATGAGGCACTGAGTTGAAGTTAAGTAACATTTTATAGCTTAATTCCTTAATTAAGCTATTAATTTTTTAATTAAGCTGTAAAATTATTAATTAAAATTAATTAATAATTTCATGGCTTAATCAATTGAATAGCGTCATATTAATTAGCGACAAATTAATTAAATTATAAGTAATTAATTTTATGGCTTAATTAATTTAATAGCGACATGTTAATTAGCGACAGATTAATTTAATTATAACTAATTAATAATTTTATAGCTTAATTAATTTGGAAGTATTGCATTTAATACACTACATGTTTATAATATACACACACACGCATACCCACCCATCGGCTTACACAAATATACATATAGAGCCAAAAATTTTGAGAGGACCAGAAATAGATACGATGAAAACACAACGTAGGGTTTTTGGCGCCTAGACTATTGTTACAAAGGGTCTTCCACAACGCAAATTTATGTGATAACTTAGGTGCAAAGACACTTATAGACGTATTCCAATAATTTTAGACTTTATTAAGTTGTTAAACAGCGATGTACACAAGTTTTAAGTCTTGTTTCGCGGTATGAAAAATTTCTGAACTTTCGTGGCGGCCTATATGACAAAAATTATTTTCAATAATATTTTTCTGTTAAGCTTTTGAATCCTATAAAGCAGTGATTCTCAACCCTCGTGATACCAAGCAATATTTTTTTTAAAAAGACCAGGGGCCCAGTCACAACAAATTTACTTTTAAATGCATTTTTAATTTTCTTCTAAAGTTCATATATTAAATTAACATAAGTATTAATACTTGAATATATCATAATAATGAAGAATATTCGTACACTTCAGTGTACTACTAATAATAACGAAGAATATTAGTCACTTCTTAGTAGCATTCTTCGTGGAATTTTCGCAAATATAAAATTACATTTAAATTAAATATCAACCACTGAACTATTGAATTCTTATAGAATATTGTAGTCCCCTCGAATAAATTCTTATATATATATATATATACAGGGTGTTCGGTTACCACGTGTATAGACTTTAAGGGGTGGTAGGGTATACTAAAATAAGTAACACGATTTTTCTTTTTTTCGGAAGAGGTTTCTTTACCGAGTTACGACCCAAAAATCGTTTGGTGGATGGAAACGGGAAATTTTAATTCTGGCGCCAATCTGAGCACGTGGGTTGTGTTTTTTTTGACTGCGTACTCTACTATACTGAATATTAAATAGAATGTCTTTTTTTATTCATTTCCTAGTAGCAAAGAACAAGAAAAAACTCGAGAAAACAGACATGGTTTATGTAGGATAAAGCATCAGCATAATTCAGTCGATAAACAGCAGCCTCCATAAGATGTATGCATCGAGCTTGATGGAGAAATCGACAGAAACGAATAAAAAAAGACATTTTCTTTAATATTCAGTATGGTAGAACACATATTCGGAAAAATACAGCCCACATGTACAGATTGGTAGTAGCATCAACATTTCCAATTTCCATCCATCAAATAATTTTTGGGTCCTAACTCGGTAAGGAAACCTCTTCCGAAAAAACAGAAAAAACACGTGCTACTTATTTTGGTATACACTACCACCCCTTAAAGTCTGTACACGTGGTAACCAAACTGCGCATATCTTTTTCATTGCTAGTTTACCAGTGTTTAACCTTTTATGTAATTTCCCCGGTACCCTGTATTACATTTTCATATGTATATGCAGAACACTACAAACCACATTAGTACATAGCAACGAATCCAAAGGATCATAGTAAGAAATATTTAATTATTCAGGATGTATATTACCTTTCAAGACATGAACAAAAATGCTGGTTGCATCCGCATTGGAAGGGCAGCATGAATAATTTCCAGAATCATGCGGTTGTGCATTTCTGATATATAACCGGCTAATTGCAGTATCTTCACCGGCTTTCTGAATTGTGATATCACCTCTTGACTTATCGTAGTTGATCATGCGACCGTTATGATACCAAAACACGAAAGCTGGTGGTTCTGGACAATCAGATATGATACACGTTAAATTCATTTCACTGCTGACACTGACGTAAAAGTTATCTCCGCCGAGGATCTTTGTTTTAGGGACTGTCAAAACAAAAAGGCAATTATACACCAAACGTTATAATATCATAATATAATGTACATGTGCTAATCTAATGTTCATGAATCATAAATGACATTAACATTTAAGTATTATTCTAGGGCGTGATGTATACTTGTTCGGTATATTCATAAGCTTTTTGAAAGCTCAGTACGTGTTTAACCTTTCTCGCCTTTTGCACTACACTTACATGTTTCTAAGTGTAGTGTGTATTATACTTACTTGTTGGTATAAGTATCGGTATAATATAAGCATTTCCTATGTGCAATGCGTTTCTTTATTTCATGCTTGACACCAATCTACGACATTTTGCTCCCATCAAATTTGAAGAATTTTACTTTTATTAAATCTGTTTTACATGTAGCATTCTCTAAAGATTACATACACTGCTAATTCTCACGTTACACATAATGCTCAGGGTTATACATAAGCCAAAATATAGCACTGATAATGTAAGGAAATGGGACAAAAGAAGTTTTGTCTATGGCGATGTAAGAATAGTAGTGTGTAAGAATAGTAAAAGAATAGTGTAAGAATAGTAGTGTGTGGAATTAAAGTATACCTTTTCTTTCAAGGTGTATATGGCAATATTTATTTGTTTATTCATTCATTTATTTCTTTATTTCTTTATTTTTTTTATACAATACTATTTGGCCCGTGAGGGCCCAGGTAGGGGTATACAATACACATTTAAGATGTTACAAATTGTCGAATATTATGAACAAATGCATTGATATTAATTGAAGAAACACAATTCTGAGTTAAGCTTATTCCAATTGTCAATCGTTTGAGCAAAAAAAAAAAAAAATAAATTTATGAGTATTGCTGTGTGCGGTAAATAATTATAATTTGAAAGAGTGATCAATACGAGAAGAAATATAGTCGGCAGGTCTCACGTATTGTAAGAAATTACATTTATAGTGATTATAAAGAATTTTTATATAAAAGAGTAAGACGCAGGTGTTTACGGTGAAGGGAAAGCGGAATTAGGGTTAAAGAAGCTTTAAGAGACGTTACCAAGACATTAGGATATAATTTATTCAATATGAAACGTGCAGGCAGACTTTGAATAGATTCTAAATGGTTGATATTGAGGTCTGTAAAGGGATCCCAGATTTCGAAAGCATAATTTAATATTGAGAAAATGTAAGTTTTGTAACAATAATCTGATGGATTTAGTGGAATGTTTTAATTGTCCCTGTAGATAAAAAATAATTTTGATTCAGCTTAGTTAACAACATTTTTCCAGATTTTACAAAAATGGAAACTATAATAACTAGTAAATTTAATAAAATTCTGATCCAAAATTTACTTGTTTCATCTGTTATGAAGACTATAGAATGTCTATATATAAATCCTAATTTCCTTGAAGTCCACCAGGAAAGCCCTATTTCGCTAATGTTAAATTGACCAAATTCGGGTACCTTTTTTCTCAGTAACTATGTCATTTACCACTGCAAAATGCACTGCGCATATAAAATGCATATTCTTACACACACTCTACCTCAATTATAATGATTAAGGTATAAAAATATGTTTTAATTTTTTTAAATAAAACTCACTGAATTTCGCGAAATTTTGACTATTAAAAATGATAACAATTTATTTTGTCACCGTATTAACAAACTTCTGCTACAGTATATGTAGAAAGACATAATACATAATATGCACAAAGCTCAAGAACATGTTCTGAATCTGGAAAAACGCTGTTTCGAGAAACACGTAAACACGTTAAATGTTCTTGCATACATTTCTTTAGGCGTCTATTAGTGCAAAAAATATTTAACGAACTTCTAATTCTCTCAGATAAAAAAAATTGGTATCATTATAAAGAAAAAGTTCAAATTAAAAAAAAAAAGATAATAACAAAATATTTTTTGGTCAAATTTTGTTTTCGGGTAGCCTTAATAATCGTAATTTCTTTAAATTTCCCTTCACTTAATTTATAGTGATAACAAATACAAATGTTATCATTCTCTTAACACATCATACAGTATTATAAGTCAAGCCAAACTTTCCATTTGCCCAATTACCCCATTCAATCAATGTTAAAGTTTGTCTTCTATTTTAACCCTGATAATATAAGCATAAGCACGTGAAATGATAACTGAAGGATACTATAAGCACAGCAGGATTAGAAAAGGCAAGATTCTTAAAAATACAATGAAGTGAAATATCGTAGCTTGGTTGCGATGCCTTCAGATCTTTCAAAGTCTTTTTAAATCGTTGTTTTAATCAAATCTCTTTTTTTCAGTCTTTTTCAAAGTTTTTTATTTATAGGAGAAAAAGTAGCATCTTTTGAACCGGAGACCCAAGATATGACCCTTTGTGCCTTTACTTGCTCGGCCATCAGGGCCTAAACGATGCTCCTTTTTTTCTGTTTATAAGGTTTTATGTAAGGTATTACTACTAGACTTTGGAAAGATTACAATCGGTTTATACGAGTACGATTACCACAATAGGATTATGATTAAGATTAGAATTACCTAAGTATCAGAATTTATATTACGCTTTGATTACGATTGCAGTCAATTTTCATTTTTCGATTCTGACTAGGATTATGCATACACATAGAAAACATGATTACAATTACCAGATTATAATCGCAATTACTTGCACGCAATCAGAAATAATTCGTTCGATTACGATTATAATCATAGCGATTATGATTACGACTACCTAAGAATTTCAAAAAACGATTATGATTAAATGAAATTTAAAAGTGTGATTATGATTATATTGCAGATTACAGCTACTTCAAAACATTCAATTACAATTACAGATGTGAGTACGCGAAAATGTAATCGATTGCAATCGATTATAATCTGTTGGTTACGATTGCTCGGAGTCTGATTACTACCCTTCTCAGGGTTAAAACAATTTCCAAATTGTCAACAAACAAAACCACCTAGGTATGTTTTCTGCAGTTTTCTTCTCAGGGTGAGGGCGATATCTCTTTTTCTCCGATATATAAAAAAAAAGCTCTAGTTTGAGCTTAAACGAACGTGGCAAAAATTTACATTTAATATTAGGGAAATAATTATTAATAAATAATAATAATAATCAATAATAATACAAAAAATAAACTATTTTCCAAAAATATCAATGATATTGAAATGAAGCCTGTACCGAAAATATTTAATTAGAAAAATTAATACTTTAATTTCTAAGTGTAAAGTGCTAAACTCAGTTTCCTTATGCTAGTTCCAGATTTAGTTTTAATGGCGAACAATTTAATAATAGTTTGTATTTTAACTTACGTTGTTGAATTCTTCCAAGTTAATGTATCATATATTGAGATACTTAGGACCTTAAAACCACAAATCAAATTGCTCATTTGGTAATCTTTGGTAACGTTTTCCTTACCTAGTACTTTAAGGAAAACGTAGTGGCTGGTAGGGGGATCTGAACTGATTTGGCATTCATAAAGTCCTTCATCAGCTTGCTGAGGATATTTGATTTGCAGAGTCCAGTCGCTGGAATATTCATTATAAATGGTTTGAAAACGATTGTCACTGGTGTATGTGTAAGATCCAACTGTCAACAAATGAAAATCCCTGAGTCTAATCCAAGATATCTGGAAGAGAAAAGAATAGTGTCAGACATTATCATATTCTATTAAAAAATTCCTCTATTCACAGTAGATCTATGTATTTGTTCTGTTATGTAAGAACATTTAGTTTATATAGTTGAACTACTGTTATTTAAACACTGGTGTAAGATTTAAAACGTAACATTTCGAGACCTAGTTATTATTTGCCAAATACCTTGCGAAAGCAGCGACAGCGTATACGTTGAACAAATAGTAGATCAAAGACAAAAGAAATGTAAGTTTGCAGTCTCCAAAGGGAATGCAGCGAACCAATTGAAGAAGCATATAATGTTTGAGTGCGTTTTGTATGCTTCTTCAATTTGTATGCAGCGAATCAATTGAAGAAGTATACAAAACGGACTCAAACATTATGAAATGTTTACGTCAGAACGTGACGAAACTGGATTGTATACTTTTTGAAATTGTGGAAACTTACAACATTTTGGATACTCAAGAAACTGTGATAACAATATTTCGGAATTCCTATGAAAACCATACAAATTTCTCACGAAAACTCAAGTTTAGAATAGCTATCTGATGTTATTCGGTGAAAGGATTTCCCTAAACCATATTGCTTATATAAGATTTTCTCAAAGGAAATTTTCTTAGATCGAATTGGCTAACTCAACGGAGAGATACTAGTTCAAATCTAGAACGGGGACGATGCCACTTTTTCTTCTATAAAAAAAAAGCTAGAGACTAGAGTTTTGTCTGAGTTATAAAACATGGGTGTCGGAATTATTACGCATGGCTAATACAGGACATAAAAATTTTACTCTCTTCACACCCTGCTTTTACTTAAAAAATGGTAGTAGTCATCTCTGGAATCGCAGTGTTTTTGGCATACGCCAGTGTTGAAATAACTGTTGTGATGGAAGCCTCTGATGGAATTTTATAGTAGCCAGCTGTGGTTAAAGTTGAAAAAAGTACGTCATTCATCATATCAGAACGTAAAATATCAAAATTTCTGAATGAGTTGTATATTGTGCATGAATAAATACAATTAAGTGTAACAGGTGTTAACTACGTCATCACTGCGATATTTCAAGCCTCATTTTAACTATGTGACCATACATATAGTTGCAAATAATTGTGTTCGACTCTATTGTTTAATACATTAATGCATTTCCTGACACTACAGTTTAAGACATGTTTTGACTATGTTTTTTAATGAAGCTTGGAATTTATTGTTTAATAAAGTTTCAACTTCATTGTTTAATATATTTTTAACTCTGTGGTTTAATAAATTTTTTAACTCTATGGTTTAATATATTTTTGAGTATTATTTAATACATTTTTGACTCTATTGTTTAATACATTTTTGCTTCTACTCGTTAATAAATTTTTGACTCTATTGTTTAATACATTTTTTTGACTTTGTTCAATACATTTTTGACTCTATTGTTTAATACATTTTTTTGACTTTGTTCAATACATTTTTTTAACTCTATTAATATATTTTTGACTATACTGTCTAACATATTTTTTGACTCTATTGTTTAATGTAGTTTTTGACTATACCGTCTAACGCGATTGTACTGTCTAATGCACTTTTTGACTCTATTGTCTGTGTTATGTTTGCTACACTCCCTTTGTTTCGTATACACAGCACTATTCGGAATGTACTTCTTACAAATTAGTGAATAAATCACATTATTTCAAGTGCCACTGCAAAAAAGCATATAACAAGTAATTGAATTGTAGTTATATTAATTATGTGTATTATTTACTTTCGGCATTCGGCCATACTTTAGAGAGTAAATCTCGTTATGACCACCCATATTATTCCCCTTCATCTGTTAAATGACAAAAAAATAATACGTTGGAAAAAATTATTAAACGCCAGTGTAAGTATTATCACTGTTCTGATTTATACAAAAATTCGGAAATGGAATATATTTTCTGTGCCGCATAAATTCCAATATAATCCAACTTAACACATCCACAACTTTGATTGCGGCAATTATTATGCATAAAATGAAGCTACTCAGCAGATATTAATTTCCCATTCACGCTACCACAGAGCATGCTCCTAACTTGTAATGTTTTCAAGATTCAAAATTTTATATTAGTGTAACATACGTTGATCAATTGCAATTTCCAGTACAAAGGATATATATACATATAACTGTATATGCCTTAATGGTCCGGTGGTTATCTACCTGCCTTATGTATACTACCTTTTCCACTGACCGAGGGTTTGATTGCCAAGTAAGTTTGGTTTGATGTAAATGTATTACGAGATGATGTCAATTATCACTGGCATGGTTCCCTTGCGTGAAAATGACTAAAAATATTCGCCGCATCTGGCAATTTAAACTGTTAAACATTGAAATGGTTAGATTATCAAACATTGTGATGGTAGAGAAAAGAGAACATATATATATATATTTCCCCTTGTGTTGTTCTTGGTTTTAAAGGTTTGGAAAACATGCGGAATTAAATGAAGAATGCTTTAAAAATTGAGTTCATAATCAATCGCTATACTTTAAGGTTTGTACATTTTAAAATTTTTGACAGAAATTTGAAACGGTTTTTATAAAACAAGTATTCTCACTCAATTTTTGGCTCATGACGTCACGAACTCATACCAAATGTACAGTGTAATCCGCAATTTTTTTCACTGAAGTATGGAATACGTTAAATATTCATTGGCTTATAGGCAATTTATTTTCAAAAATATTCTTGTTAATTTCATTCGCATATACTTAGGTTTATGAGCGTGGATCTATATAAATCACTTGGTAAAGTATTACATTAAACAATGTAATAATGAATGGTTTGTAAATGCCTTTACAATATTGCAAAAAAAGTCAAAACGAAAAGAGAGAAAGAGAGAGAGAGAGAGAGAGAGAGAAAGAAAGGGCAAAATAAACTAATTTGCATTATATGCATCGATAAACGTGAAGAGAATTTAATGTACAGCGGAAAGATCGATCAAATGATGGAAAAGAGCAAAGGAATTTGAATGGCATTTCTAAATGGAAAGACATCTTCGCGTCAGGAACGGCAGACGGAACAGATTAGAAGGCAAAACTTATGGTATAGCTGGTATCGCATGGAACATATTCCGGATTCCTGAGTGCGGAAGATCTATTTCGTACGCTAAAGAGGTTGATGGGGGTGAGACTGATGCTGCCTCATTGGTATGCAATGCTCCCAAGTTCCGTCGTCACGCGCTTCTGTCGCAGTGACAGATGTTCGAACGCCAAGTTGACAACAAAGAACCCAATCTCATTCTTTTTCGAGTAAAACAGCCGAGTTTGTATGCTATGGAAGCGTCTTCCATTTAGTCTAACTCAGTCTCTTCTGTTCAACGTGTTTCATATTTTATTTCGAAGGTGCAAGACTCGAGAGGAAAGACACGTTTTCCACATTTTTCTTTTCCTGTGTACGTTGTTTCATTCAAGTTACGAGTATTTCGAAAAAGCTTTGTTTTTTGAAAAAGGGCTTCATAGATTTGACGACGGGATTATTAATTGTATCCAAACATTGATCCTGTCACTTTTACTTTAGTTACTTGTTTTCATAGAATATATATATATTTTTTTCCGCAAAATGCTTATTAGTAAGTGGGCACATAAATAAATGCATGCATATATTTATACACGCATACAGATACAGATGCATGCGTCGATATGTGAATACATGTATGTAAAAGATTATTTTGAATCTAGTGAATATTTGATATAACTCATATTTCATTCTCTGAAAATTAAGGTGTTTAGCATATACACACATAGGCACGAACAAACGAAAATGTGTCTTACGAATTTAGTAAGGTTTGAAATTTTAGTTTAACTCTTCAATCTGAATTTTTTACATTAATAGCTAGGAAATAGCTGAGTAAATTGACTTTCGGATTCACCATATTTGAAGGGCGGCGAATTTATCTAAGTCACTGTTTTCCAGTGTCTAAAATCTCAACTTGACCCATTCAACAACGAATGCATTTTCAGCTCTTGAGTATAGTCCGTTCATGGAAAATTGTCCACTAGTACAGTTTGAATTCAAGGGAGCTGACGTCATAGACGGCTTGTTTCATTGCAGTAGAGGGAAGGATGTCTTTCATAATTCGTTTTTCGACGAGTTATGAAAGACGCCCTTCCCTCTACTGCAATGAAACAACCCGTCTGTGACGTCAGCTCCCTTGAATTCTAACGGTACTACTGGCCAATTTCCAGCGAACTGACTATACTTTGTTTCAGTGGCTCAGGATAGGGAGGGGCTTAAGTGGGAGGGGGGGGGGGCTCAAATCCTCAAAGAGTCACTGATTGCGTTTGATATAGAATATGTGTTCATTTACAAAAGTAATGATAAAAGGATAAATAACAAGTATAACGCTGCGCATTTATGCGTAAAAATTTGTATTTACGGAAAAATCCGTCTGTATATTAAAAATATAATAAATTATTTTTTATGGTATGCGAAATCAAATACCTCTAATTATTGTTGCTTTTAGATCAAGAAAAATAGACCAGGGGGTCCACACACAGGAGCACGGAATCAAATATATGGCGCCGATTCCCTGTAACAGAAACTAACACCATCTTGTCATTACAGAAATGCCCACAAGAAGGCAAATCACTGATTTGAACTCCATCTCTTTCTTAGAAAATTGATCACAGATTACGGATTATTATAGAACTCCAAAGAGATTTTGGATTTCGTAAATAATAATTTTATAGAAATACGCATTCTCGAGATTTTACATATTTTCAGAAAAATCGCCAGCTCGCTAATAAAGAATGGCTGAATTTCATGGGCTAATGTCGCCAAGTATAGAATTGCTGCCAAAGCAATGAACTCTGAAAAATTGAATATAATTGGTTGCTAATAATTGCCATCAGATCTTAATTCCTGGCAGGATTGTAGCATTTATACAGGATAACACCAAACGTAAGCATCTGCAACTGAAGCGAAACACGAGTCCCAAATTTCATATTTGTTATTATATTTAAGTTATTACAATATTTTAATTATATATTAAAGCAGCGAGATGGGAATATTTTATGATGTAAAGTTATTATACCAGGCTATGGAAAACAATTGTTGCTCAAAGTCCTTTTTCATCCCACGAAAATGCTCCATCTTCACCTCATTACAATTTATGTTCGTTAGAGCCGAAATCGACTAAATATCCGAAAAAACTTACACTTTTTTAAAAGAAACAACCAGACGTAAAAAATATTGGTACGGTTTAATTATAAATTTATTTATCTAAGAATAAATTATGTATGCGAAAATCCGCTGTGGACCTCTGCTTCATTTTCAGAGAAAAAATAAGAGCGTATAGGTTAGGACGAGATAGAAAGTGTCTAACGATACTGACGTAGGAAAGAAATTTATGGTGCCCCTTCCCAGGAAGAAAAAAAAAAATGCTATGTCGGATATCCTCACTCCTTTTAACTCCATTTTTACATTGGAAGGAGCTATAGCACTTTGCATATTTTATAAGTATCATTAAAAATTCCATTGCCCTGTCGCGCTCCACGCAAAAAGTACATAAATGGTTACACGAAGAGGAAGAAGTTACTGGTAATGAAGTTACACGTATGTGGACTTATTTGACTCACAAAGTCCTTGGCGAATTTCGGTTTTACTTAGAATGACATAATTTCATTCCTTAAAAAAATAGCTAATTATATTTGTAATTGAATGGAAATTTATAAATTTATTTGAACGCAACTTGTCTATTTCTCAAGTGACTTTTTTTATATTCTCGCTCTGAGAGAGGCGAGATAGGCCGGAAAAAGGCAGTTTAAATTTTTGTTAAAAAATTTATCAATTTATTTTTAAAAATTTCAAGAGAAAGGTAACAGGAATAAGTAATTTTTTCCCTTCCCCATCTTCTAATTCGAAAACTACAAATATTCCCAAAGGAAATAACAATATGGGCAAAATATACTGTGAAAATAATTTAGATGGACATTCACAGATAGTTACAGTTGTAGCTGAGTTTCGCAGTTAATTGTTGCAGTTGTATCTGAGTTTCGCAGCTAATTGTTGTAGTTGTAGTTGAGTTTCGCAGCTAATTGTTGTAGTTGTAGCCGAGTTTCGCAACTAATTGTTGCAGTTATAGCTGAGTTTCGAAGTTAATTGTTGCAGTTGTAGCAGTTGTTTTGGCAGAAATTGTTCCTCATCATCATAACAAAATATCTGGCTGTATTTACTGAGAAAGACTATATTTCGTTCTGAGGACGGCGGACCATTTTCCCGCCGAAATAAACAATTGTTAATAACATAATTACAACTATCATTGTGTGTAAATTTTCAACTAAATCTAAAAAAAAAAATGGAAAATTATTCATTTATTGATATCACTATTTGGTACCCACGTTTGAGTTCAAACTAGAGTTTCTAATGCACAGGAGAAAAAGAGCAATCGCCCTGGCCCGATTTCGAACTAGGGTCCCTTTTTGAAGATCTGGACTGCCTTAACAGCTAGGCCACCAAGGCACGGGAATGACACTTCATATCTCCGTATATAACGTTTTTGTAAGATGTTATTACCCTTCTCAGGGTTTACACAATTGCCAAAGGGTCAACACATAAAGCCACTGTGAAATGTTTTTTGTAATTTTTCGTGGGAATAGTAATCGATAATATCGACGAATAGTCAATAGTAATTTCTGATATTCACGCTTGGACTCAAACTGGAGCTGCTAATGTAGAGGAGAAAAAAAAGAGACATTCCTGTCGCCCAGAGTCCCTATATTAGACCTAGAAAATGTAATTATATTTTAAGCTTCAACTCCGAATACATTCATGCATATAAGCATAATCAGACTTGAGTGCTTCTTACGCTACTGGTACCATATAGATTAAATTAAAATTGCACTGTATATTTCACGAAATATCACACTGCGCCAAAAGTAGAGCCTATTATTATTAGCGAAGTGTGAGTTAGATTAATGTTGAAAAATATGAAGATAGGAATGGACAAATACACGGCTTTGGTTGGCCGAAACATTTTGTAACGGACTCTACATTCATCCAGGTGTAAGCAACGATTTTACAATGCGATTTTTTAATAATAAGTTTCTTATATGTATTGTAACGTAGCGACATCTCCGAAAGGTAACATTGGAATATATAGAAAAATCAGTAAATCGTAATTAATATTTTCATAAAAATTTTCTTAACTCAATAAAACTATTCCAATCATTATTATAGCCCCTACAATCAGCCTCACATAAACTAAAATCCGAGCTAATCATTATCCCTATAAAATAAAACCTAAACTATATAAGGTTAGTTTCAATCAATTAATTATTTTGCTTATTTACTTTGTCTAAACGTTTGATGAACATGAAAACGAAGAATGAATTGCAATTGTTAGGGCTATAAGAATCTACTTTGGATGTCTAGTAAAAGTTATGTCATCAAAATAATGCGTAATTTTAAAAAGAATTTACTCTTTTGACCCTCAATCTAAATACTTATTAAGTCACGTGAATGATTGCCAAATAACTAACTTGATTTACGAGGGAATCTATTTTTTTTTGTTAATTGGGAAATAAATTCAATAGCGTCAGTCAATGTGTAACGCATTTTATGATCATTAGCTATGTCGGATTTAAGATTTAAGCCAATAAAGCACTTTTTAAAACCATTCCGGGTATCCTGGAAAAACAAAAAACGGATCGTCCATCAACAGAGTGAAATTAATGTCGTATCCGCTTTTCTTTTATAAAGCGGCGTCGGGAGAGTCGTAGATTTATATCTGTAAAACTTTGGGTAGTAAATCTTTCTCAGGTCGTTTCTCAAAAATCGCAAAATGAAGGACTTTAGAAAAATGTCTTTAACTAAAATAAATAGAAATCAAAACTTCCATTAAAATTTGTTTTCGGGAACGACAAGATATATTTAGGTTTCAATATTTTGTTTGTAGGAATTTTCCAGTTTTTTCAGCGAACGAAAGATTCATGAGTTGGTCAGAAACTGAAATGAAAGTGGATTGGTTTCTGATTTTGCAAAGCGAGATTTAATTAATTGATATTTGTGTCAGACGAATAATTAATGGATCTTCAAATGACGTTATAAAATGATGGATGCTAATTTTATATGTTCTGACCTAAATGAGGACAGATGGACAAATGATATTTAGGTTAGAGGGTAAACACTGGTTGAAGATAATGTTGTTAAAGGATGAAGAGCTCAAATGGCAACGTGTCTTGGACATCTCGGGAGAACAGAGCAAGGATGGACAACCATAATGTTCAACTGGTCCACAAACGATAAGAAAAAGTGACTTAAATTTCATTAAGAAAAATCGATAGAATAGGAAAAATTTTCCTCGCTCGTTTAGTGGACAAGCCACTCCGGGCTCAACGGAGAGGCCCCTGGTTCGAATCCAGGCTGAGGACGGCGCCTCTTTTTATCCTATACCAAAAACAAGCTCTAGTTTGAGTTTTAAACGTGGGTGCCAAATTTATTAGTAATAAAAAAAAAAAATCCCCACACGAAAAACTCATAAAAACCTGCCCCGGTGGCTTTTTATGTTGACCATTATTTCGCAAATGTGTTAGCTCTGAGAAGGGTAATACTATCTTACAAAGAAAAAGTAATATAAAATTTTTTTATTTGTTTTCCGTCCTTACTAATAAATAAGATTTAGCAAGCTATGTTAGTAGTATCCGCCCCGGTATGGCGCCAAGCGTCCCCCTCGTGATTTCCCCCACCAGCGGGGTTCGGGTCTGTCCCCCTTCCCTGTCCTCGTGGTTGAATCATTAGCCGATTTCAGTCCGTATTTAATGTTTTTTTAGGAATTGGTGTATTCTAGGATTTCCCTTTAAGGCTTATTATTATTATTATTAATTTATTTGTTAATTAACATTATCTTTCATGATAGTTAGTTGATTGTCGCAAGATTCTTTGTGAAAGTTTAGTATTTAAGATAATTAATTTCTTTAACTGTATTTTAGGAATTTTTGTTACTGGTATATTCTATAATTTAATTATTAATTAAGGATTTTTATTGTTTTTGATGATCGCTAGTGGTTTATTTTTCTTTTATATAAATTTTGTTAGTGAGTAAAGTCCTTTGTTTTCAGGTATATTCTAGTATTTCCCTTCAAGACTTATTATTTTAATTTATTCGTTAATTAGCATTGTCTTTCATGATAGTTGGCTGATTTTCGCAAGATTCTTTATAAAAGTTTAGTATTATATTTAAGGTAATTAATTTCTTTAATTGTTTTCTCGGAATTAGTATATTATATGATTTAATTAAGATTTTTATTATCTTCGATGATCTCTAGTTGTTCATTTTTTTTCTCTTTTAGAAAAATTTTGTCAGTAAGTAAAGTCCTTCTTTTCTAAATGTATTCTAGGATTTCTTTTTAAGACTCGTTATTATTATTATTATTTTATTCGTAAATTAGCATTATCTTTTATGATCAATAGCTGTTTTCGTAAGTTTCTTTATAGAAGTTTCGTTAGTAATTTATTGAGGTCCTTTTTTTCCAGCTATATTCTACGATTTCCGTTTAAGACCTATCATTAAGGCTTCTTAAGTTGTATTATATGATTTATTTAAGGTTTTTTATTATCTTTAATGTTCGCTAGTTGTTCATTTTTTCTCTTTTATAAAAATTTCGTTAGTAAGTAAAGTCTGTTTTTCCAGATATATTCTGATTTCTCCTTAAAGGGAAATCCTAGAATATGTTTGGAAAAAAGGACTTTACTTACTAACAAAATTTTTATAAAAGAAAAAAATGAACCACTAGCGATCATCAAAAATAATAAAAAACCTTAATTAATAATTAAAGCATAGAATATATCAGTAACCAAAGTTTCTAAAATACAGTTAAAGAAATTAATAAGTACTAAACTTTTACAAAGAATCTTGAGAAAATCAACCAACTATCATGAAAGATAATGTTAATTAACAAATAAATTAATAATAATAATCCTTAAAGGGACACCGATTCCTAAAAAAACATTAAATACGGACCGAAATCGGCCGGGGATTTAACCACCACTACAGGGAAGGGGGCCAGACCCGAATCCCGGTGGTGGAGAAAAGCACAGGGGGGACGCTCGGCGCCGTACCGGGACGGATACTATTTGTGCTGTTGTAAACTGGCTGACAGGATTTGTTTTTTAAAAATCTGTTTACAATTTGCGTTTACTAGCCCCAAGAAGCTAGGTCAAAGGGGTGGAGGCTATAGTCTTCCCCAGTTATGCCAATGCGGTTCAGTCTTTCGAAGTTTTTCTCTTTGTATTTCTGTCTATCATACTTTCAACATTATAAATTATTTACAATAATAAATTCGTTGTAAGCTAATAGATAAAATTTTGAATAAGTTAGCAAATAATGTAAGTAGAAACGGGCAGCAGCTAGCAAATAAATACATAAAGGAACAATCAAATACGCATTCAATATACTAACTCGGAAATAAGAAAAACCAGCAGGTCGGAAATCAAGAAATAGGCAGAACAACGAATAAGAAATTTACGGAGAAGTATCTTTATTAGGAAAAAGCTTTATTATTCAAAGACTTGCGCGATTTAGCGGAATGTTTTTATCTAAAAGCATTTCATTTGAATATGCTAAACCTCAGGCATGAATGACAAAAGTGAGTAATGAAAGAAAAAGAGGAGAAAAATCTTTATCTACTTCGGCCTTGACTCCTCAAATCCACGATATCTGGAGCAGAACTATTTTTCAATATACCACGGACACTTCATAATGAAAAACTCAACGGAGCCGGGTATTTCACTGGAATGGTGTCAACAGCTGTACGCGACACCCAGACGTCCTCCGTTATTTTCGGATATCAGAATTCTATTCAGGACGCCATGGAGATCGTTGAAAGAAAAAAGATGGCACGATAGTTGAAAAAGGCCTTCACCTTGTTCAGCTTTTGCGGATGTCGTCATAAAAACAAAGTGCGTTCGCTCGTATTTACGCATATTCCTAGAGGGTCCGACTCTGGGACGGAAAAAATCATTCAGAACTTTTACAAATGACTTTCTTGTAACTTGCATACCCAGCAGCTGTGTTTTTGAGACAGAATGATAAGGACAGATGTACTTTCTTGGGATGCATAAACATTTCAAATCAGCAAATATTGGAAAAGACATGCCTCTTATCTTATTTTTTCTCAGCCAACTGTGATTTGAAGCAATATTTTTCCTGAACAGTCAACGTTTGTATCTTTTGCAAACGCTATTTACAGAACAACGCCAGGTACAGCACTTCGGAGTTGCTGGTAAAGATACCATGCATACAATTCCTAAGGAGACAAAATTCCAGAATTGAGCAATCGATATCGGACATGTCTGCTAATTAATGAAACAAAGGTTAGTTAGTCCTCGATTTACAATGCTAACTCACTGTTTTGATTCATGGTATCCAATTAGATAATTTAACATTCGTTAACAAATGAAGAATGGTAATTGCAGCTCAGAAACAGAAAAGCTTTCGCAAGCGGAAGATCACTTAATGAAAGTGCATATTCCAATTGAATAATTAATTGTCTACAACGCAGTGCAGCCACTATTCAAATACATAAATGTGGTACAAATTAAGGATGTTAAAAACGAACGAATCCGTGTAAACGGAAAACGTTGGTATTATATATGTTTTTAAATACATTTTTATAATACTTCTTTAGGCCTTTTGACCTCTTAAGGACAAAAACAAACAAAACACACACAATATACACATGCTTTTTAAAACGTTTTAAGCCTAATTATTTTTTCTGTTGAATTTCTGATTCTTGGACAGTTTGGTTCGATTTTAATTCTTTCTAAGTCTGTTCATTTTGTCCATCGTTCTTAATAGTAGACCCAAACGATTTAAATTCTGACACATCCATATAAAAGAACATTTCAAAATTTTGAACTATCATTTCTAATGTACAGGCACATCTTGCAGCTTGCAGTCTGAGATATTTTGCCGCCTAATTTTACCAAGCATAACTGTAGAGGCATGACAGAAGTTTCGGCTTTTTTGTCAAATTTTAATTTGACGTCCATGGCGGTTATTTGAAATTCATTTTTTTTTCACAAGTGTTCATGAATTTGACGCTTTTTTAATTTCTCTCTCTCTCTCTCAAGGCGGCGGCCATAGCATCTCTCCTTTTGCCAACGCCTAGTTTTGCCTCTGAATATAAGGAATCAAAAGTAGTAATTCAATTAATCATCAAACAATTCCCGCCTTTGTAAACTTCTCGGCGGCAAACTTTTCGACGAGAATTTGACGCCGTAGGCTTTAGCCTACTTCGCCTATTGGTGAATCCGCCACTGTGGACGTCACGGAAACCCAGAGTTCCACAGAATACACTTTGAGAAACATTGGCTTGGGAACAAAACTAAGGTCCGCGTATCTGTAGAATAAATAAACGGAAAATTCTGGGTTACTGATTTAATTACGCTAGGATTTTTCGTACAGAAGTCAAACGCCATATCACTACACCATGGTAAGACGAAGTGATGCGCTACTTCGTAGCAATCAGAGCCCCTAGAATTATAGGCCGACGCATCAGCCACCATTTTCTTGTACACTTCCGGTTTCATTTACCTTGGCGATAAAGGTATTTAACTTTGGAACGATGATCGCTATTTTGGCATAAAAATAATCAACAATTCGCAATTACCCGACGATTGTAAACATTGGCGCAACTTTTAAGATGTCGCCAATAAATACAATTTGCAACCGTAGCTTAGTTTTTGATTAATGTAAAATTATAATGCAAATAATCAAAACAAACTTTACGCTGCAAACATTCTATGTTTATTCCTCGAATGATTAGAACAATTCCCAGTGGAACACTCACCCATTTCACCTTATTTTATTAAAAATAACACACTTGTAAATCACTCAACTTTAACACAGCAGTGAATGGGATCACGTGACACGATGGCAGGAAAATGGCGAATATGCGCCAGCTCTCTTTTCTTGGCGCCATATTCGCAACCACTTCCTAAAATAATTGTGATTTCCGTATGACGCATGTACGATATATCCCAAAACAATAACTTCAGTTATTGAATAGCCTGCTTATATGCGGCTAAACTTCGTACGTACGAACATATAGGTACATTTTTCGACATGCGTAATGTAGTTTGTGTTACGTATTTATCATAGAATAATATATTTCTCCTTCATTATTTAGTGAATGCTTTTGAAAGAAATCTCTAATGGGGATCTCCTTCCGCCGTTTTTAATTTGTTTCAGATTTTGTAGTTTTGTTTGATTAAATGGCAGTGTTGGAGCCCATCCAGTTTCAAATTTTGGCAAAGGAACGACTCTCCACTTTAAGGCTTGGCAAAGGGCTGTGTTGCTATTTAAGCGTCATTGTTTGCGAAATATTTTTGGATGTATATCATAAACACGATGCTCTCTTCTTATTTTTTACGAGACTCGTTTTGCGATTGTGGTCCGTTACGCGAAATTAATTTTTACACAAAGTTCGCTTCCTCTTTTTCGTTTTTAATGACAATTACAAGTCACAAGTTCACTTACGTTCCGCTGAAGATAATAGAATATTCGCGCACGTAGTCAATTTTGGTGTCATTTTATTTGCAAGGATTTCGAATGTATACTTGCATACAAATACTACATATAATTAAATTAGAATTTACAGAACCGTATATTTGATATATATATTATATATATTTGATCGTTATTGTTGTCTTGTGCTCTGATTTTTGTATAGTTTTATGTTGTTCTATGGGCCAGTTATCAAACTGTTCACATATCTAAGGCAGGAGCATCAACTTAAACAAATGTTGCGAGGTGGGTAGTCAAGGTATGTCCTAATCTTATTCAGTTTTTTAGGTTTGGTTTAAATCTTAGGCGTGGGTGAAGGTATTTGACTTCATATCCCCAAAAATTAAAATAAAATACATTGACTTCGATTGGTTAATAATTATTATAGCACTTCAGGATTGCGTTGGTCTAATAAAGAATATATAGGACTGTTTTCTTTCCAATATGGTTTGTTTGTTTGTTTTGTGGCTCAAAGACTACAATGGTCATGCTGCGCCGGGACCTACTGTTTTCCGAGGAATCCGAACCTCTTAAGGCCTAGGGAACCAAACCCCGGACTACAGTGAGCAGTGCGATCTTTATGAGATCTCTGAGTAAGCGTTCTTTGCACTGCTGGGAGTCGAACCCGGATTAGCGGCGCACTAGGCGAACGCGTTACCACACTGCGCCACCGCAGGGCCATTTTCCAATATGGAATTCAGTCGCATTTTTACAACAAAAAAACATTAACATTTAATGTATTTTATTTGTAATAAGTCATTTTCACTTTTGTATATATTATATATATATGCATTAATGTGTGTTTGTATTTTCTGCTTTATCAGATATGCAAATACTAAATATTTGAACAATTTCACATTGAGGTTTCACTTCTTCAAACAACGTAAATATCAAGAACGGTTTATTGAACACCCTGTATAAAGACGGATAAACGAGGTAAAACATGGAGCAAAAAATGAAAATATAATTCAAGAAAATAGAGAATCGAGATTTAGTACGAGCGCATACAATTATTGTGGGGTAATCGTGTGAATACGAAAAACAATTTATCAATCTTATTTTTTGACATTCTGTATTTGAAACACTGCTAATAAGGCCCGGATAGATGGGTGCCCATACGAGTACTTGTAGGCATAAGCGTACGTAGAAAGTTTGTAAGGGGGTTATAGGCTTAATGGGGGGTTACAGAGCTACAACTCACATATTCCTATGTTAAATATACAAAATTTCATTGCAATGGGGGGTTACGGCCCCATCAACACCTTCCCTTAATGCCTGTAGAACGAGTACTTCTAGGGGGCGGGAGCTGAGAAAAATTAACGAGTACTTCAAGGGGGGGGGGGGTGGCTGAGAAGAAATATTACCTCCTTCTCAAAGCTGTCAAGAATTTTAGTGAATGTACAAGATAGCAAAACGCTACAAAAATAATTGATACTGCTTGACAATTAGTAATGAGCTAAAAAGTACCTTATTTTAAAATGTGACTGTAAAACTTTTGAAAGTAAATGCGTAGCAGGTTCGGGCAAATAAAATTTTTAAACGGCTAGTGGGAGGGATCGAGTCCCCTGGCCCCCTTATGGGCTTCCCTTGACCGGATAGAAACTCATGTTGGAAAAAAAAAACATTATGGCCAATACGATTGGATATAGAACAATAAAAGGACATCTTTGTCCATTGCCGGACGTCCTTGGGGAATCCTTTAGTTTCACGATGCGGAAATAATGCGGCCTATTTGTACGTCACTAACGTTCTACAGGAAAGGTACTTGAGGGTAAAGGTACAAACATATTGTGGCGCCTCTGTATTGAGAAGTAATGCAGTTGAATTATTTTAATAATGTTAGTTTATTTAGTAATAAAATAAAAATATATGTATTTATTTAGTAATAAAATAAAAATATATGTATTTATTTAGTAATAAAATAAAAATATTTGTTTATGCAAATGTATATAAATATGCATGCAAATGTATGTATAAATGCATGCAAATGTATGTATGTATATAAATGCAATGCATGTACCTATGTATACACCGCAATGCATGTATGTATAAATGCATGCAAATGTATGTACCTATGTATACACCTATGAATGCAAATGAATGTACATATATATACACCTATGAATGCAAATGCATGTACCTATGTATACACCTATGAATGCAAATGCATGTACCTATGCATTCAAATGTAATTACGCATGCATGAAAATACGTTTACCTATGAATGCAAATGCATTTGCGTATGCATGAAAATACGTTTACCTATGAATGCAAATGCATTTGCGTATGCATAGAAATGCATATACCTATGCATGCAAATGCATATACCTGTGCATGCAAATGCATATACGCATGCGTGCAGATGCATGTACATGTAAATTGCACGTCGAAGGCAGATAAATACATGCTTTCATAAAGGTTTAACCCAGCTGTATAATAGGAATATTTTTTAAATAAATAAAAAGGCGATAAATTCTCAAATTATTTGCTCCAACCATTCTTAATACCACAAGAAAATCGCTCGAAATCAAACAAATTTTTCTCCTATAACAAATATTGATACTTTAAATCAGAATATCGAATTCCTGTTTACTGCAAATTTTAAATCCATTCAAACAGAAATTGTCGTCAAAAGTCATGTAGTGTGAGTTTATTCTCGAACATACCACACCTGTTCGGATACTGACGAGAGTATAGATTATACTGAATTGAAATCGGCATATAACTGTGTCGAGATAATCCCGAAAGTATAAAACATCGAAGAAAATGATGAACACTTGACTATGATGAATAAAGAAATTGTTTTTATTTATTTTTTAAAATAATTGGAAAATATTCAAAATTTTCCAACTAGCACATCACGATCAGGTGCATTCATTAAGTGATTACAACATGCAACTTCTAAATATCAAATAGTTTATTTAGGGATATTTAATCAGATTCAATGAAGGAAACACTAGATTGACGGTCATCGCCCTTTTGTCATATCATCAAAGTATATCATCAAGCAAAAGTTCAGCGTAAATACATAATTATAGCAATTAATAAGAAAATGAATTCAATTAAACAGATCGATGTGCAAGATATGTCTTATATATAGCTTGCCCTAAAGCAAAGCCAGTTCGTTGTCTTAAACGCCCTTGGGAATCTAAGCAAACAAGCCCTTGGTCTTGGATTACATGAAATGTGGCGCCAGCCCAAGCCGTGATAACCACGGAAATGAATTGAGCTACCAGTCTACCAGAAGTAGCAGAACAACCGGTTTATATAATCCTCACACAAGTACACAAAAAACACATACTTCATTCTACTCAGGTAAAAGGGTCTTATACTATATTTAGTAGAAGATCATAGAAGAGTTATGAATTTAAGGAAGTAGAGGAGGAAAATTTAACGTAAAATTAAAAATAGTTTTGGTATATTTTGAAGCAATACATTTCGTGTGAAAAAGTTCATTCAGTTGAAAGTTTGATGTTGCTTTACATACGGACTTTGAAAGGAACTTCGAATCAAATGAGAGTATACATCCGCACAGGGGCGGACTGGGTCCTCTCAAAGGGCCTGAGAACCTTGGATTATCGGAGGGCGGTTCGCCGGCAGACTAGTCTGCCCCTGCATCTGAATGTTTTTTGTTTGTTTGCGCCTTTAAGGTAACAAAGGCGACTTCTCCGGAAGCTACGGTTTACCCGAAGATTCCGAACCTTTGCCGTCCAAGCATTCAAACCTTAGACTACGGTGGACAGAAATAAAAAGCACGTATTCCACGACATTGTTGGAAGTCGAACCCATGTCAATAGCGCGATAGATGAATGCGTTATTACTATTATCATAGAGCAGTGCGATTACATTTCTCCGAGGTATCAGAAGATCTCTTAAGGTCTAGGGAATAAATACCCCGACTACAGTGAGCAGCTAGACAGTAAGCGTCCTCCCATGGCACCGTTGGGAGTGAAATCTCAGTTAAGGGCAGGCTGGGGGAGTGCGTTACCATTACACTAACTCAGGGTCAACTCTGAAGCACAAATCAAATACATACAATAAAACTTCTCTTACTGACCACCTCTATTCAACGACCACATTTTCCGGAAACGGATTCTCTCACCACCCTTCATAGGCCCAATGCTAAATTTACTTTCAATCAAAGACCACCTCGCCGAGCGACCTCTTTTTCACGGCAGGGGCGGTGGCCGCCTTAGGGAGATTTTACTGCATTTTCTGACATCCAATAGGATTAACGCAATCTTCAGATAACGACGTAATTTTGTAATACTCACAAAGCACTATAAGAAAATCAATTTACGAGAACGATCAATTTATGAGGATGATGGTACCGTGGACTCGTGAATTCCTTCCAGCGCTGCGTCCGTAGATCTGGTAATGAGAATTACTCCACTTTCAACAGGGAGTATTTCAGGTTTCAGCAACAGTGTATTCAGATTTTAGCACCCCTATTAAGAATGGTTTCTACGTTATAGGTAGGCCTGGGCTTAGACGCGAGAGGAGTTCTCGCGTTAGCCAGACCTAGTCAACGACTTTAGATCCACCTCTGGCTTCAGCGGTGCTTGGAACTCTAGCCTACACCTTCTTCGTTTTCTTCACCAGACCCTCCTCTTGATTTGGATTCGCCTCCGCAATTATACTGCCTCTTCTTTTACCATAAAGAAAAGTTGGCCTCCACGCTTCTCATAAAGAAAAGTTGGCCTTCACACAGTTCTCTTTAACACTTTACGATTAATCGTTTCTATATTTGTTAATTTTTGTGGCAACTTAACAAGCCCGAAATCGGCAACACGCCCTTGCTGCTATTCGACATTTTTACTATCCTAGAAGAAGGACGACCATTAATCGTCCGAAACTATCGTCGATTTTTTAATTTTTAAGTTATATTGTGCTAAAAAACGTTGTTAAATGAACCTTTTACTATCTGTGCACAATGATTGTCATTTCTTCGTCTATACATGTGCATATTGCTAAACATGCGCACAGCATGCGCAGTAAAGATAAATGCACTAGCGTTCTAAATGTATCCAAGTAATTTACCAAAAGGCGCTGCAGATGTTAATACTTGAATTCTTACAGATTACTGAACTGCTGCTTTTAAATATCTGAGGAACCGAGAAATTGGAAGATTAAAAAAACATAGTCATAGGAGGAAAAAAAAAACCTTGAACCTTTGACTCTAACTATCGGATCTTAGAGGCAAACCAATATATTTTCACTCACATTCAGAATATTGATTTCCTTAGTACCCAATATGAAACCTGCTGCCATTAGAAAAAGACATTCGAAAGTTTGAACACACTTTAAATCCTGTTGTGTTAATGAATTTGTATAAAACGCTTGAAATATAATAAAATCTCTAAGTTGAAGAATACAATATTACAATTATAAGTGCAAAAATACACAGAAATACAAAAGAACTATATAGAACGTTCACATAGTGGGGGAAGGTAGCCAAAGAAAGAAAAACGCGTATGTAGGTTCTTCCACCTCAGGATTAATATTCATAGGTGCAGTAAAAATCAGTAATTAATATAACATTGATTTTGCACCCCTTATTTATAATTTACATTACTAAAAATGGAAAAAAGAAAGAGCAAAAAGAAGAGAAAACATCCTTGAAATTTAATTTATTTTAAAACTTTTAACATTCGCCATTGGCATTTATACCATATTGGTGTCTGACAGTATTTAACTGTCTACTGAAGGCGGAATATTTCCAGTCGTTTCTCCATAGTTGATAGTTTATACAGCCTCTGATTAAGACCGCAGACAAATCGTGAGGCCGTAGACAATTTTTTTTCCGGGCACCTTGTAGTATAAATTAAGCTTAGGTAATTACAGTAGGACCCGTATATAACGAGGACCTTGGAACCAACGAAAAATGATCGCTCTATCCGAACGCTCGTTAAATCCGTTCTGGAATTTAAAATATCAAACGTTGAAAAAAACATCGGGACAGGTAATACCTTTGCATGTATATAAAACTCTAAAATTATCATAAATTCACGGTGCGATAAACTGATTGCACTAGTGATAAGAAGTGATCAGTAACGATTTTAGACTAGCGTTGAGTCTACGCTACGCCGGGCCCCTCAAAAGCAGCCGAACCTAGATATTTGTCCTTTTCGTCGATGTGACAATCCGGCCCGGCGTTTACATACTACTGAGCTCATTCGGAACTCGAACCCAAAACCACCGATCAGAAGGTGATGATTATACCGGCTGGACTACAGTTTATTTTAAATGAAAATATTCAAATTTTTTGCTTGAAAAATATAGGCTTCATTTATTAATAAAGGGGATTATTGGCAGAGATTTTTAATTTTATAACATGTATTATATGAAAATTATTAAAAAATTATTCATTAAATGGCAAATTTCAACAAAAGACTTTCTGACGCAATCTTCAAGTCAATCCTCCTGGGGATAATATAATAGAAAGCTAGTATGTAAAAAAATTACGAGGTCTTGAATGTTTAAAGTAAATTCGAAGAGCTAATTGAAAATTTTTCGTTATAACCTTATTTCCATATTTAAATTATAATGACTAATTGAAGCTTGAAATAGCGGATTGTTAATAGTAGAAAACATGAATATTTTAAAAGACTGCTTATTACCAAATTTTAAAATTTACATAAATGTGCATAATAATTATTCATTCTGAAACTCAAAACGAGCTTTGGTTTTTTAGCATCAGTTTTTGTGACATGCAATTTCAACTTCCAATTTCCATACTGACTACGTTATTTTAAAATACGATATAATTGTTATTTCCATGTTAAGATTAAATTTAGGTGCACGGAGAAAGTATAGCAAAACAGAAACAAAAAGACAGACAAAACAAAAAAACAGAGCAAAACTTATTACTTTAGCCCCCTTTATGGCCAGTATGACCATTTTATTTTTGATTTTCTATTAAATAAATTTTTAATTTCCTTTTAAACTCGCTTTTTCTTTCACAATTTTTTAAATGGTCTGGTAATTTGTTCCATAAGAGTTTATGTTATTTTTTCTTATGTTTGTTCTTATTTTTTTCTGTTTTTGAAGTGTTACCTGATGTTTTATTTCTCATATTTGGATTTTTATCTATATTTATAGTTTCCTTATATTTATCTGTTGTAATTTTTAAACATACCATTATTAATATTTTTATATGCCCATTTCTTCGATATTCATTATATTATTTTTATTTATTTTATACTTTTGTTCGTTTTGTATCCTATTCTTTTTAATAATCTATCAATTATTGATTGTAATTTTTAAAATTTACTTTGTCTACCCCACGCCACACACTATTTCAATAAATCATATGACTACACATATCAATTAAAAGTAGAGTGTTATTTTACAGTAGTAAGGTATTAAGTCATTTAATCTTGTAATTATATCTGCATTTTTTTCCACAAATTTCCTCTATATGTTTATTCCAAATTAAGTGTTCGTTTATTTTAATTCTTATAAATTTTATTTCATTTGTCCTATCTATAATTTTATTGTCTACCTTCCGTGTTTCCCTGATATCGATTTTTGTCAGAATGAACAAAAAAAGATAAAACAGTTGTAATTTCCTCTAAATCATACAATTAAAATGACATATATTGTAGCAACATAAATTATATAATATACAGTGTAAAACCACCTGAAAAGAAGTTCTCGAACAGCAGACACCTTTATTTAACGAACACTTTTCCCATCCCCGTCCCAAAGCACTCATCTCCTCCCAACTCTCCCAAATAGCGAACAGATACTCAACTCCCGAGATAACAGCTATTAAGAGTTTTACTGTATTGAGAACTTAAGCCCAGAATAACAATATCCTGCTATTGGCGTAGCAGACAGGGAGATTTTGGTCCCCCATAAAAAAATTTAGCCTTCCCTAGAAAATCGAAAATTACAAATGACTGCCATATGTCAAGTATAGGGTTGAGGCAATATCCTCTACCTGCCCTAGAACTTTATAGCCTTCTCTATAACTTAAGGCTAGTCTCCCAAATGTACGTTGCAAGAACGAATTTAACTAAAAAATGGATTATTATTATTAATAATATTAGATGAGAAGACAGATGTTCTGTTACATACGGAATGCCATCCTTGTTAAAGAGACAAAGAGAACTAACTTATCCTGACACGTATTGGAATGAAAGCTAGATATGTAGCTTACAATGGTTTTGACTTATTTATGTAACTAACTAAGATAACTAACTAATATAACTAATATAACTATTTATATAACTAACTAATATAACTATTTATATAACTAACTAATATAACTATTTATATAACTAACTAATATAACTATTTATATAACTAACTAATATAACTATTTATATAACTAAGACAACTGACTATTTATATAACTAAGACAACTGACTATTTATATAACATAACTATTTATATAACTAACTAACATAACTATTTATATAACTAACATAACTATTTATATTACTAACTAGCTATTTATATAACTTAATTGAATTGCGTTAATTTGTTGTCCTTTTTCAATTAATTTAATAAGGTGCGGTGTCGTCGTCAAACCATTTCAAGTTCCATAATTCGATATTCATATTTACGATAGTTTAATGTAGGGATTTCAAAAAATGGAAAGGTATTCGCGAGTACGTTTGTTAGAACCAGGCCCTCGTCCTATAAAAAGAAAATTTACCGGCCACGTAAAGGTTGAGAATCACTAATCTACATTATCAAAATTATTTGTGTAATATTGCATGGATAAAAAAAAATTAGCGCAAACGTGACAAATGTACACATACAGAACACATAAATAATACACATGGATATTCAGCGAACATAGAATGAAAGGTAGTCACTGAAAACAAATCTATTTCTGTAGCAATGGTTGCCAAAAGCTCTATTTCTTCCTTACAACAATGGTAGTGACCTTAATGGATTCAACGGAAACCATACGAACGAGGTCACACATGTGTACAACGTTTCTGGATGCAGTTTCTAGAAATTTGCAACAGTAAGTTTCCCACAAGGAAGCACAACGTCAGTTTTACATTGTGGAATAACAATACTTGTGAAGACTATCATTATCGAAAGTCGGCTGAACTCATCACAAGTTCTGAATTGTCGACACTTGACCTCGCAATTCATCCCTTTTAAATGCTTGTTGAAGAAATGTGAAGACATGAAGCGTTTATAAGACATTATAAAGCGCCTTTCTTGATATCTGTTTGGTGAAATATCTCTCTCCAATATAAAATATATAAATATATAAAATTTTATCTATTATATCCAATATTTGGTTAACATAAGATTTGTAACTACTGTCATGAATTTGACGTTTTTTTCTGTTTTAGATAAATGCGTTTAAATCTATAAGTTAAGAAAATCCTACAAAAAGAAGAATTTAATATGTATTTTAATTAGATATATACACAACAATAATCAATGTATGAGGATGGTGGTACGTTTTATCTTTATTGTGTGCAAAGGAAAGAAGGAGAGAACATGGACATTGAAAGCAAAGCTCTAGAGATTATAGACTACAGTGAATTGCGAAAGTTTAGTAGAGAGGAAGAGTCTAGAAGACTACATTTCCAAACTTTCCTAAAGTTCAAAGCATACTTTCGATGGAATTTCTAACAAATTGCTAAAGCAAATATCGTCTCCAAATCATCTCTCTTTCACAAATAAACGAAGCTCATTCATTGCTGAACAATTATGCGTTAATTGAATCTTTCAATGCAGAAGTTTCACAGCATACCAGATTATAAAGCTACGCAATGAAGCATATTAAGAATGCAATATGAGAATGGCGATTCTTGTATGACTCAATAGTTTCAGATGTCTTCTGAAAGTTGAAATGCTGCGTGAAATGTCAAAGATGGATCTTGTATGAGAATTGAGAATACGTAAGGACATCTTTTGTGGTAACATATTTAAAACGATTTTTACATCGACATATACATATATAGGCATATGTCTGAGGTACTACTATTACTAATGTATAGTCTATGTGATGAAATAATACACATGGTAAACGGTTATTAAACTGCGGGCAGCAAAACTCTTGAAATGAACATGGAAATAATTAATTAATTAAAGAAATTACACCAATAAAACAATCAAATAATCGAAAAAAGAGTGTATGAAATATATAGTGTATAGGTTTAATACGTCTATCTTTCAGTTAATTCTATTCTATGGCTAGTGTGGGTACCACGGTTCCAATTGTCCAAAATACTTGGGTTTAAGGGCATCTAATTAATATAACCTTTTGCATTTGATGTGTGTGTAATACGGGTATGTAGGTTACCTTTATGAAATAAATGTTTATGTTAAAATCCTACTTAATTGCATATCATCTCCAATTTAATATATTTCTATCATTATTATTAACATCTCTTAACGTAGAAAAGGTTAAACGCTGTGGAAATAGCAAATGAAATAAATTACTGTTCGTTCACGAAAAGAAGTCCGACGAAACAGTTAGAAATAACGGGAGGTGACGTCACAAACGGCCTATTCTATTACAGTAGAGGAGGGCTCCAATTTCAGAACTTGATTTTGGCGCCGACAAACGTTCACCAAAAAACAGTTCTGAAATTGTAGTCCTCCTCTGCTCTAGTGAACTAACCCGTTTGTGACGTCACCTCCCGTTATTTCTAACTGTTCCATCGGACTTCTTTTCGTGAACGAACAGTACGCGAGCTTTTGGATGCGCGAAACGGTAGTTCTCTATCAGGAGTAATCGATTATTGTTGATAAAGTACTAATATTGACGCGTCTGAAAGCTTGGACAATCAATTTCATTTGCTATTTTATATCAGTATTAAAGGCAATCTATTTCATTCGCTACTTAATATCGGTACCTAGCCTTTCGTATGTACATTCCTTCCCTGGTATTCAACGTTTTTATTATAAAGATTTGTTTGTTTGTTAGAGAATTGTTCCCTCCTAAATCTGTCTTTTAAATAAGATGAGAAGGAGAGTAAGCGTGTCTACTGAATTGTGATATATTTCAAAACATCTGAGAAGATTAAAATTTGGTCTTTCATACGCAAAATACTGAAGCTTTGTTTGATAAAGGGTATTATTGTCGATTCGATTTCCTGGTGAAGACATCCAAAGGAACATACGTGGATTCGAATTCCGTATATCTAGAATGTGTATATATTCAATGATTGAATACTAATGTATAATAGCCAGTTTACTGAACACGATAATATTATATGATATTATACTATATTGTCTGATACAATATCACATACTTGATATTGTATCATACAGTATAGTGTGCAAATGCGAAGACAATTAGCTTAGAACTAAATCTTTGTGTGCAAGAATTTGGCGGTGTAAATTTAGAGGGAAAAGCATTGTCATTCATTACTATGTAAGTTTAATCCAAATCAGAGAATTTTAATAGAATCGAATACATAGTGAAATCTGTCTATAGATGTATCACCTACAGCGATAGTTTGTGTATAACCTGTCTATGACGATAATCTGCCTATACTCTGTCTATAACGGTAATCTATCTCTAGCCAGTCTATAACGATAATATGCCTATAACCTGTCTATAACGATAATATGCCTATAACGATAATATGCCTATAACCTGTCTATAACGATAATATGCCTATAACCCGTCTATAACGGTAATCTGTTTATAACGACAATATACCTATAACCTGTCTATAACGATAATCTGCATATAACCTGTCTATAACGATAATTTGCCTGTAACCTGTCTATAACGATAACCTGTCTGTAACATGTCTATAACGATAATCTGTCTATAACCCGCCTGTAACTATAAATTGTATATTATAATATTTTCTCCTGATCCCGAAAGATAAAGAGTGTATCAGGTTTAATCCTATGCATAAAGAAGTCCCCCCCGCCCCCCTCCGGTAACTTCAGGATCGTTATATACAGCTTTCACTGTATTTGCAGAGGAAGTCATAATGGCGTATTCGCCATTATGTATATTAATATTATTACAACTTTTCGAAAATTCTAGGTAATTTCAGTATGTTTATTTCAGTATTGCTTGACACATTTTCTAAATATCGTTAGTTTGATACTATAAATTACTTTAAAGAAATAATTCTGGCCGTAAAGTTAAACGTATCATTTTACGTAAGATAAATTAGAATAAAATAGTTATAAGCGTAATTGGCAAAGTAATAAAATATTTTTTCATTTAAAATCTTCATGACATTAAAATAAGCAAATAAATTTCTCCACTTTGCATACTTTTAGCAAAATATTCTTTTTAGAATAGGAATAGAATAATAAATAAATTTATTTGACCTATTCATAGTTACTGTTAATATAGCTGTTACTGTATTAGTCTAATGTTATAATCGTGATTTATTTAGATTGAAAGAACACTGACATGAATTAGGTTTGAAATGGAGGAGAGCAGAAAGCAATAGCTTGTTTAGAGGCTCTCTTCCAGCTAAGTAACGTATTTCATAAATCATGGTTTATTCGACTATGGTTACCTCGATTCTTTGCGTACATAAACTTTTGGATGTACAAGGAATTCTACAAATAATTAATCCCAGGACTGTATTTTCTTTAATAGGTGATACTGAGAGGTAGGTCTGAGCATCCACCATAGGTATCTGTTCGCAGATTTATAGACTCAGTATGCTCTAAATGACACCTAGAAATCTACGTCTAAACCCGTGATGTAAACGTATTTGTGGCTAAGCACTAGAGCACTTTTGCAATGACTAAAAAATTGAGCAAAAGATATGCATCAAATTTTATGTGAAGCTGGAGAACTTGGTAACCAAAACATTTGGAATGCTGGATTTGGCTTTGGGTGATCTATATTTAAGTTGCACGTTGTTATTTAACTTTTCCTTTTATTTTTTTATAATCACCAGGGAAGTCAAACATTCTTAAAAACCATTTACGCGCACGGATAACTTTTGAATATTTGAATAGAGAAGAAATAGGAATCTTTTAAATCTTCTTTTTGAAAAAGCTTAGTGCACGATCATCGGCGTTCAAAAAATTTACCAAATTGAAAACAAAAAAGTGGTCGATTGTTGAAAATAAGCTAATTGACTACCACGGAAGATCATCGATTAGTTATGATTTTGAAACCGAAGTTAGAAATAACGCATTTAAAAATTCAATCCTCTTTGAATTCTTTATTTTATTTCAAACTACAGTTTATTCATATGATTTAAAAAGAAATGTGAAACACAACTGTGTGGCGAATCGTATTTAACACACTAATAGAACATCAACAGCGTTTTTAAGTAACATACAATATGGTCTGAGGATCATACAAACGTCAGAAACCAACCACTATGGGAAAATTCTCCCAAACGTTACGCGAGTAGTTATTCTAGCAACATCTGGAGAAAGGCTATATCGCTAAAAAGTTTTAAATTTTTTTTGTTCTACGTTTTCAGGACTCTCTGTGTGATACATACATATTCGTAGAATAATTCGCTGCTCTTAAAAGTTCTAATCCTTGTTCAGTATTTTTACTAGCATTATTTTTTAGATTATCTGCAATAATCGTGCAAGTTGTAATCGTGGATAATCAAGAGTTTACTGTTCATGAATTCTAATTAATTTGGATAAATGGTTGAGATGACTCTCTTTCTCCAGGACATACGTTGTGATATTAAAATGTTATTTCCATGATGGTGATTTTGGGAAAATCACGTTCTCAAAACCACGACGTCGAATATTTCATTACAAAGTAGTGCGACGTCTACGTATACATCATTGTTTAGTCACGTGGGCCACGTATCACCGAGTCTCTCAGCGTTGCCTACGTGACGTTATCCCAAAGGCTACGTTATCTCGGTCAAAAATTTTGCTACCTATTTCATTTCATTCACACAATCCCTGTCACAAACTAAGTAATTTGTATCACTCTCTTCGGCCCTCGGGAAGTATTCCAGTCACTTACTTCATTTCGGTCACACAATCTGTACCAGATTTATATTAGTTTTATTTTTATTAGGGTCATTATTTATTTATATTAGGGTCATTTAAATTAGTTTATTTTTTGGTCAGCGGTGTCCATTTCTCTTGGGCTGTGCAAATCAGTATCTTCATTTCATAATTGGACATTGATTGTTTGTTTTTTGGTTTTACGGCTCAAAGACTACAGTGGTCATGCTGCGCCGGGACCTACTGTTTTCCGAGGAATCCGAACCTCTTAAGGCCTGGGGAACCAAACCCCGGACTACAGTGAGCAGTGCGATCTTTTATGAGATCTCTGAGTAAGCGTTCTTTTTGCACTGCTGGGAGTCGAACCCGGATTAGCCGCGCAATAGGAGAACGCGTTACCACACTGCGCCACCGCAGGGCTGACTGGACATTGAATTTCGTTCGCTGGACATAGTGTCGTGGCCGTGATATTGTGTAGTTTCAAACAATTCAATATTTCCATCAATTTAGATTTCAAGATTTTTTTTATTCCACTCCATTAACTTTTCAAATAATTTATCATTATTAACATACATTAAATTTAATATAATATTTTAATGAGAATTACTTTTGAAAAATTGTGAATTATTTATCATATATATTAAGCATTTTCATATTTTTTAAAGTACAAAAAAATATATCGTTCACCTCAGTGTAATACTTCCCGTATAAAGAAGGTGTGGAATGATAAATTATTGTTTAAACCTCTATACGGTGAAAAAATTATATCTCTATCTAATGAACAAATCAAATGTTCACAATTTTTTAAATAAATTTTTTTTTATAAAAATTTAATGAAACACAAATTTTAACCTACACTAAATAAACCACAAAACGATGGACAATGTTTTTTTGCCATCGAATTATAGATTGAAACATGACCAACAGCGTTCGTGGATTGAATCCAGAAAAGGTGTAGTCAAAAAAAAAAGAAAAAAAAAAAAGGCAAGCTCAATTTAATGTAGGAGTTTTAAATCCGGGAGAGACGTAGTGGACAAAATGGCATGGACAATTGAACATAGGAGTTTTGAATCCGGGAAAGGCATAGTCGACTAAAAAGGTAGGCACAATTGAACGTAGGAGTTTTGAATTCGGGAGAGGTGTAATCGACAAAAAAGGCAGGCACAACTGAACGTAGTCGTTTTGAATTTGGGAGAGGCGTAATCGATAAAAAAGAAAGGCACAATTGAAAGTAGGAGTTCTATGAAATAATCTCTGGCCTTAAACGCTGTGAGTTTGCGGTGATTCAATGGTAACGCATTTACTTAGTGTACCATTAATTTTAGTTTGACTCTTTACGGTATTAAGGATGTTAAGAAAAATATGCTTTCCGATTAACTGTTCATTGTAATTTAGGGATTGGTTCCCTACACCTCAAGAGGCTCGGACTCCTCGGAAATATATAGACCCACCGTCCTACGGTTGTGCATTGCTAACACATTCTTTTATCATGATATTAATCCTTATTCGATTCACAATGATATCCCAGAATGCCTGCCGTTTTTCTGCCCACAGTAGTTCGGAGTTTGGTTTCCTTAGCAGCATGCCATTTGTTGTCCTTGAGAAATAAAAAGACAAGCAAGCTTCAACGCTGTGATATAGCCTCAGGTTATAATTTGAGCAATTATAAAATGTATAAAATCCGGATTCAAAACTCCTACGTTCAATTGTACTTTTTTTTTTTTGTCAACTACGCTTCTCCCAGACTCGAAACTCCTACGCTCAATTGAACAAAGGAACAAGGTAAATAGATACCTTCTATTTATATCATAAACAAAGAGATAATGGCAATGGTTTGGGGGTGAAATTCGAAGGACATCATGGAACGGCGGAGAAATACAGCATTTCCTAATAATATAGTTCCACGATGTAACACGAGCAATTTTCAAGAAATATATGTATAATCTGAACGAAATTTTAAGCAAGGAAATATTATATCAAAACAAATAATGAAATAGCAAAATATAAATGGTACCACCCTTCCTTAGTTTTCAAGTTGTAATGCACGCAATTTAAGCGAGTGGATATTTTCAATCAATAAAAATACGATCTTATGATCATGTGCATTAATAAAACTCGAATGATTGGAACCATTCATTTTTCATGGGTCTTTTGGTCACTCATCTGCATTCATTGGAGAGATTACAGTGCCACTTCTTGTGACCATACTTTCCATTAACATTATGTACAATTTAACATAAATAGAAATTGAACGAGTGACCGAGTTACAAAGAACGGATCATTTCAGTGACAGAATAACTGAAATGATAAAATTGACTGATTTTATACACAGCAATTGTATTATGAATGATTTAGGAGCTTAAATTTAGAATAGTTTTGCTTGATACAAGATAAACAGTTTAAAAGTTTAAATAAAGAGGACATCGTTAGAATTTGTTTTCAATGCAAACGAAGTTTTAAATTCGTACTAAACGAATTTATTACACCAAGCGCAATAAACAAATTGGAACGTAGTACCCTGGAGTTACAGAGATACTCATTGTTTTCGGATTCTATTGCGAATTCTGATCAAACAGGAGTAACTAATTCAAGTAATTAAATAGAACCGAAATACATCAAGTACGATTACTGTAGCATTGTTCAAACAACTCTGTGGAATAATTAAATTAGGAAACACGAAATAAACCACAGTTCAAACACTATTGATAAGACTGGCCCAAGTCCCGAAGGAAATTTTTTGAAAAGCAATAGCAAATTGTGTAATAACGCAAAATTACCTAACAACCGCTTCGCTTTAATGGCGGTTTCAGTAGAGTAAATCCTCACAGTTATGAATTAAATAGGATAGGAAACGCGAATGCCGGATGCTCGTTGTCAGATGCATGAAAATGCATTGTAGCAATTAATATAATGAGTTTGCAATTTGATGTAATAAACTAATAAATGAAAATAAAGAAAAGAATACACATAAAACCATACAATGTATAAAACAATATATATCGTATATATAAAAAGGAGAAAATTGTGTGATTACATAGCACTAAGAAAGGTTTTACACGTTGTATGGTGGAATAAAGAGAAAAGTCAGAATTTTTTTCGACGAATTGTAAAAGGTAAAAGATAACAGTTAATTGCATTTAAAGCAAACCCTTTTACATTCAAGATTGACAAACCCGATGTTTTTAGACCTTATTCTGTCTCTGTATTTGTCTTAAATTACGATTTAAATTTGGAAAAGTTCCGTTACCTATCTGTATACGGTGTATGGAGAAGCAGAAGAAGACTATCCACTACGTATAGATGGGGAAGAATGCACTAAGTCGAAGATTTCGCAGTGCATAGATGTGTGGATAGCGCACATGGGAGTTGAGGCTTACTTACTGTGCACAGACGCGTGTCCAGCACACAGGGAAGTCGAAGACGGCCCACTATGCACAAATGTATGACCAGCGAGCAGAGCAATCGAAAACTGTTCACTGTGTACAGGTATGTTACCACCGCATGGAAAGTAGAGATGTGCAGATGGTTAACTAGTGCACAGGAGAGTCCAAGAATCTCTGAAATGTCCGACTTACAGAATATTTCACTAACAACTCCTTTAAGGCTATTCCAATCCTATCTAAGAAATTCAGTTACTATCAGCATAGACAAACACTTTTTCAATCTGCTAGGACCACCGCATGTAGATGATTTCGTTTTTCTGTCGGATAATTTTCTTTCTGGCCAGAGCCGTGTCTACGGCGTTAGCGGCCCTGGGCGAATCAGATTTTAACGGCCCTTGGCGAAACAGTTTTTAACGGCCCTGGACGAAACAGATTTCAACGGCTTTGGGCGAAACAGATTTTAGCGGCCCTAAAAGCGTTTACACATAACACACCTATAAAAAGGCTGACCATGGTTTAGCCCTGTATAATAAATCTCTTTACTGGCACAAACGTGAAAGATAAAGAGATAATGGAGTTAAACTACGAATAGAAGATAATGAAGTTAAACTACAAATAGGAGATAATGAAGTAAAACTGCAAATAGGGGGCAATGTTAAACTTAAAATAGAAGGTAATATTTAATCAATTAAAATACGAATTATTATAATTTATTGTTATAATTATAACGAATTAATAAAAAGCTAAGTCAGGGAATATAGACACTTTTATTATACTATTACCACTCACAAAATAATTTTTCTACTCTTCTCTGCTGCAAAATTATCGATCGAATGTGAAGGTGAATGTGAAGTCTGAAAAGGGCGACAAGTCATTTGAATTGAAACAAAAGCTAAAACGTTGAGATGGGGGGAGTCAGTCAGACCTTAAGTATAATCAACAACAAATTTTCAGGTAGTCAGCTGTTACACAGCTGACTACCTGAAAAATTGTTGTTGATTTCAGCTGTTACACAGGTGACTACCTGAAAATTCGTTGTTGATTTCAGCTGTTACACAGTTGACTATCTGAAAATTTGTTGTTGATTATTATAATGGGCTGTGAAAGTGTACGTGAAACAGACCTTAAGTATGTTTTAATAAATTTCAATTTAGAGAATGAAGGTTCTGTTGAAGTTACCGCAATAGGGATCATCAGCAAAATTCTGAGAGCCATCGCAACGTGAGGTACAGCATCCTGGGAACCCTTTTCAAATAAGTACTTAACAATGATCAGTGGTGAAGAAGTAGTGCTTCTGAAATAGATCAGATAAGAACTTTCAGTTCTGCGTACGAGTCTATTCCGCTTAAATCGTCTAAAGAAGTGGCTTGATGCTTATGGTAGTTAAATAATTACCGTCTTCCCATCTTTTTAACACAGGAATATTAAAAAGAAATCCAAATGTGACGCTGAAGTTTTGACATGCTAAATTATTTTGACCACCATTCAGAAGCTGTATAAGCTGGGAATATTATGGTAGCTGCTGTGTATTATGGGAAATATGACGTCATACACAAGAGGTCAATTGGACAAGTATTCCGTTAAACGTACAACGGCCGCTAAAAACTGATTTCTTGGTATTTGCACTACACATTTTTGACGGTGCTAAAGCTTAGCGACCCTGGGCGGCCGCCCAGCTCGCCCCAACCAAGAACGGTCTTGTTTCTGGCACAGTGTGAGTTTACCTGAGTATCCTTCGTCTACAGCTTTATATACTCTGAATTATTTTACAATTTAACTAGTTGACTGGTTCTCAACTGGCAGCCATATACAACCCAGTGACCCACGATTTCGATAGTAAACAGATGCTTTTATACTATCAATTTTACTTTGAGTGTGAATTGAATTTATGCTATTCAGAACTGATGGCTATGCCCAAACCCTACTAGAAATGCAGTTACAATTTTGTAGTTGAACACCTCAGAGGCATATCTACTGCGAAATATTAGTCACAGCAAATAGTTTTAATTCCCATTATTTCATAAACAAGTATCGAGTTTATTCAAAAGGAAACTCACAACTTATGGGGGATAAAAAGGTTGAGTGTCAATTGCTATGGCAGTCCTTACCCCTGATGCCCTTTGAAACTAACATGGGTGTAAAATAATTTGACGTAACATTACGCAGATTAGATTTGTAGGTAAAAATCAAAGTTGTAAGCAAAGACTAACGACACCACTCTGTGCTTGTAATATTGAATTTTACTTACAAATCTGATATATATGCGATTTGACTAAAGTTTAATTCGCAATTGTTTATTAAAAGTGTAAAATAATATTTGCAATTAGGAAGACACATTTAAGAAATAATGAACGTTTGCTGGTAAAACGGACAAAAACATGATACTATTTGGAATAATTTTTACCCTTTATTTTCGTTCTACTTCAAAATGTCGATGTATTTCTTTGAAAACCAATACAATTAAAAGGCATTTGATTTCGCTATAACGATGCTAATTTAAATAATATGCTTAGACCTTGACAATACGAATTAAATTTCACTTTAGCAACAATTATGGAATTCATTATTTATTATAAACTGTAGCTTTTTAATAATTACTAAAAGACAATGAAATTAATGGATTATTCTCATTAACGTAAAATCAGAATTTTTATAATGATTCAATTAAAAATAGCTGAACATTTAAAGATTTGATAAAAGCAAACCAAGAAATATAATTACAAAGAATGTAGTTTCAATGCCATTGAATTATGTGGGATGCAGTGTAACTTTAAATGCGTTTAACTTTAAATGCTTTGAACTTTAAACGCGTTTTGCCGAAAACATGAATTTTGAACTTACGCGCAAGATATTTTAAGAACAGATAGTCCAATTGCAACAAAACTTTCTGAAAACATTACTTAAGCATATATGTTAATTTTGATCTACGGATATTAATCCAAGTACCTTTAAAAAGAAAAATCAGCACATTTATTTGTGAAATATACGTGTAATTAATTAGTAATTCCGATATATTTATAAGCTAGAAATGTGAATTTTCCACTTAGTATCTCATCGGTTTTAACTAAGATAAAGAGGTAAAACTTTTAACGAAGAACTATTAAGGCACAAGGCAATGTTTAGTCAAAGAGAAATCTCATCATAAAATCATACAAAATAACTTTTATGTTTAATTAGATTACGTAATCGACATACATCGTTAGCTGTAGTGAATCACATGCGACGAATTGATTAGCATTACGTCTTTGATATATAGAGCCAAGAAATAGATTTGAATGGGTATGAATAGTTTAATTTTAATTGTTCATTATACTATGGTCATGGAAAACAATATTATACAATTATATATTGTGTATGTAAATAAAAATAGTAATCTACATTTTAATGAATAAATGTATAACATTTTATCTTAAACTTTATGGTTTTAATTACGATTTGAACACAATTACTAGACATATATATAGCGATTGATATACGTAAAATTAATGTTTTGAAAAATGTTTGCACTAGATTTGTAAATAAATTGACATACAGTGGAACCTGGTAAAGTGACAACCTGTGTCTAGTGACTATTAGTGTGATCATAGTATCATGTATGTGATCACTATTAGTGTGTCACTATGAATAGTGACCATTGCAGTCCAGTCCCAAAGGTGGTCACTTTAGGCAGGTTCTACTGTATTTTAAATTGAAAATAAAATGTGTCTGAAACTGTCAAAACAGGAGAAAGTGACATTAAAATATGTTTACAAATGCCTCTAAATAAAATACTGATCATTCTCTGAAAATTTCCGAAGAAAATTCTCTTTTATTTTCCAGGAATGTACAGGGTTACTACAAAAGATTCATTCATTTTCAAAACGCTATATAGTCATAAGTTTTACACGTACAAATATATGAGCGATATATGAAAATATCCGGAAACTCACAAAGTTTTCCGCACACTTTACAAATATTCTATGTGCGTCCCCTGAGTCACACAACACACATTATCACATTTTGTAGCGTCATCCTGTCAATGGTCATCATTGCAGTATTGATCCGTTCCCTGAGCTCTTCGAATGTTTTTGGTAGTGGAGGTATATAAACAAGGTTCTTAATATGCTCCCAAAGGAAGAAGTTACAAGGCGTTAAATCAGGTGACCTGGGGGGAAAGGGAATAAAGCCAGGTCATCTTCACCAAACGCCCAATCTAGCGATACGGAAGTTCATTGTTCAGGTATCGACGAACTTGAGTGTTCCAATGAGGGGTGCCCTGTTCTGATAGATGAGAGGCCCCCCCCCTCATTATAACATTCAAGTCCGTCGATAACTGAACGATGAACTTCCGCACTGCTGAATTGGGCGTGTTGGTGAGGATGACCTCGCTTTGTTCCCTTGGCCGCCCAGGTCACCTGAATTAACGCATTGTGACTTCTTCCTTTGGGGGCACATTAAGGACCGTGTATATGTACCCCCACTGTCAAAAATTTTAGAAGAGCTCAGGGAACGGATCAATACTGCAGTGATGACCACTGACAGGATGACGCTACAAAATGTAATGACGTATGTCGTGTGACCCAGGGGGCGCACATTGAACATTTGTACAGTGTGCAGAAAACTTTGTGAGTTTGCGGATATTTTCATATATCACTCATATCTGTACGTATAATACCTTTGAATATATACAGCGTTTTGAAAATCAATTAATCTTTTATAGTAAACCTGTATTTTAATCTGTATTTAGGGAGGAAGGGCCCATCGAGTTTGATGTTTCTGTTTTTTCTTAAAGATTCGGAACAGGAACACATTGTAATTTTCGCAGTTCGCTCTGGCTCTGATGACACATCAATCATGGATTCCCTATTGTTTCACAAGAAAACGGGTCTCTTTTTCTTTTCAAAACTTGAACTAAAACTTTCTTCGACTTTGGGAATTTCCTAGTTCTTGCAAACGAAGCGAGAATAAGTTTTCTTTGTTCTTTAAAAAGCGAAAACGAATGAGAGAATAGGAATTCGGGATTCCACCAATTTGTCATGTAAATGGGTTTTGGTAATTCTTTGCCGTGGAAGGAAACATTTCGGCCAATGTATGCGTTTTTCATTCGCTCGAATCCCAAAGCCTGCTGCTACTGTCTTCTGTCGAACGACGTTATTGCAGAGACTGTCCTATGCCAAGTCTTTCCTTTTATTACATGTTCTGATTCACAAATTACTTCCGATGGCGAAAAAGTCATAGAAAAAAATAGCCGAACCTTTTTTCTCCATTTATGCCTTTGTCCACGGACGTAAAACTTTTTCTGGGTTCATTTTCCGTCCATTCTACTTGACTTCATCACCGAGCCACGAAGAAGATACATTTACTTTCTCCAAATGGAACCACGGGGAATATTGTAATAAGACGTGAATTTTTTCTTTATGCGTAGCTTGATCAGGACGGAGTTGAAAAAAATGCGAGGGATAAATCTGATGTCACATTGGCATTTCATGTCCAGCAGAATTAAAATTACTTTTAGAAATGTACAGGTACTTGAAGAAATTGTGCTTGTGTATTAGTGTCTTCAATATTCGTCTCCGCACAATACAGGCTATCAGCTAAAAAATTATGTCTCTAGATAAGCTTCCTTTCTTGAGATACTGCAGTCTCAATAAACATACACACACATTCAAGACTACTACTAAATATTTAACATTATTCAGAAAATCGAAGGACCTTTGAAGAATTTAATGCTAATTTTATAATCATATTTTCAGAATACTTCATTTAATAAGCAAATGTAGTATAACAAATTGTTTCTTTAACTATTTAAGGTGAGTAGGAATATGATAGTCATCTGATGCTCCAATTTTGAGGCATATAGAGTATGTTTCTTAGCCCGTAATACCCAGAGCAAAGCGAATTTGCTAAGAATTCACATTTTTCATCCTTTCTCAGTTTCTTACGAATAAAAGATAAGGTCCACATGTGAATTCTAAAATAGAAGTGTTAGACTCAAACGTAATAAATAATTCATTCACACCTTCCTTACTTCCTTTACCACACTTTCGTAAATATACGCATACATATGGTTAAATATCTACATGGGAATATATTCAGTGCCTTCGCCTACGTAGGGGTTGATGGGGGGGTCATATCGTCCCATTGCGACACAATGCTATTTTATTTGTATTATTTTTTCTGTATTGATTATTATTTGGCAATCATGTTAGTCCTGAAAAAAAGTAATAAGATCTTATATATGTACGGAGAAAAGGAATTTCGTTCCTGTAATCGATGGCCTAGCAGTTAAGATACTCTGGGCTCAATGCAGAGACCCAAGTTCGATGCTAGGTCCAGGACGATGCCCCCTTTTCTCCTATACAAAAAATTTTTATTTTGAGCTAAAAAACGTGGCTGTCAGGATTATTACATCTACAATTTGATGTATACACATATAAATAAATAGCGTTTTAGCTCTGTAACCACCCGCTTACGAACTGTTTTCATAATGATTCAGTGGTATAGGAATCAAAACATTGGACGCGTAAGAGATTACTGATCCCAGTAAAACGAGTTTGAGAAATATGGGACCGTGCAAAGTGCAACAGGGACGTAGAATCAATTTAAGTATAGAGTAAAACATCCTCAATAACGTTGTTCTAACCAACGATTATTTTTCGCCTTATATACGGTGAAAGGGAGCGTCGTTCTTGTCCTCGGTGGCTTAGTGGTTAAGTCACTCCGGATCTAACAGAAGGACCCTATTTCGACTTCAAGCCGGGAACAGTGTCTCTTTTTAGCTTATACTTTAAAAGATCTAGCTTGAACTCAAGCATGGATGTGTAAAATGGTCATTTTTCTGTTTAGTGACTTATTCTGCGGCCCCTGAAATATATCATATAATTAACACTTTCGGATCAATGTCTTTTTCCGTATAATGACGTTGGTTCTGCTCTATTGAAAGTCATTAATGAGATAGTTATTACTATATTTATTAAAACTAGAAGAATGCACCCCGGTAATATTAAAAAAGACTTAAACAACATTGAATTTGCGTAAAAATTGATTTAATTACTATGTACATTTCCACCAGGATTCGCTGGTTTTCTTCAGGAAGCTGTCAAGCTGCACAGCTTCCTGACTGTTTCCATTTATTTTGTAATATTTTGATTAATTTTGTGTTAATTTCCAAAGACATGGAAAAATGAATTGTCTACTTCTTATTTTGTTTTCAAATGTACATCTAAAAAGTCTATTTTTATTAATTATAAATAGCATATGCTTTCAGATCAGTTGATATAAGACTTATTTTGAGTTTCTTGATAAGTTAAGACTAAGGGAATGAAATTAGGACCAAGGGGGACGAAATTAGAAACACATGGTTAAGAAACAGAAAAATAAGTGTTCTCGCTTTTATATTTCTAACCTTTTTTGGGTAACAGATATCGGTGAATGGATGCCAGGAACACTTACTTAAATGTTTAAGATTGCTTCTCCATTTTTTTTCTGACTTTGGCGTCGGTTAGTTCCTCCGTGAGGGAAGGAAAACCTTAGGGACACGAAATTAGCGACCCTACTCAATATATACTTGCATACGTGTCTCGAAGATACGTATATATATATATCCTGATCAAGGCAGCGGTCAGTGTGGCATGAAAGCAGGGGGTGCTAAGAATCACTGGAATGGCCCAGGCTGCCGTTTGTTATTGACCTTGGCAACGTATAATGGACGATCCCTTGCTTCTGAAGCAAAACTTCAGGAATTGGAAGAGGAACTAGACAAGATCAAATGGGACATTGTAGGACTCAGTGAAGTTAGAAGAAAAGGTGAAGAGTTGGTGGAACTTAAAAGTGGACATTTGTTTTATTATAGAGGAACGGAAACTGGAAGAACAAGTGGTGTTGGCTTCTTAATCAACAAAAGAATTAAAGACTGTCTTCTGGAAGTTGAAAGTACATCAGATCGAGCAGCGAGGCTCGTTGTTCAACTAACCCAGCGATACCAACTTCAAATAGTACAGGTATATGCACCAACATCAAGCCATACCGACGAAGAGGTTGAAGAATTTTATGAAGAAATCAAAGAGTTACACACCAAAGGGAAACAACATATCAAGCTCATCATGGGGGATTTCAATGCAAGAATTGGACAACAGGAACAAGGAGAGACATCGGTTGGTAAATACGGATATGGGGAAAGGAATGAACGTGGCGATCAACTCATCGAATTTGCAGAAGCTGAAAACCTTAGCATCATGAATTCATTTTTTAAGAAGAAACCGCAAAGAAAATGGACATGGAAACACCCAAATGGGGGAACTAGTGAAATTGACTATATCCTGGCAAACAAGAAATCAATTATTGAAGATTGCAGTGTACTGAACAGATTTAATACTGGAAGTGATCATCGAATGGTGAGATGTAAAGTGCACTTAAATACTAAATTAGAACGACAGAAGCTCATTAGGAAACAAGTAAGTAAGAGGGTGGATTTAAAGAAATTAAAAGAAAATACCGAGGCATTCAAGTTGGAATTAAAAAATCGCTTTTCTGCACTGGAAGGACTTATTGATGAAAGTGATATCTCAGAAGCAAATGAAAACATTGTTAAGACAATAGTTGAAACTGCTGGGGAAATTGGTGGTGTAACCTGTAAAAAGCACAATAGCAAATTATCTGAGAAGACGAAACAGCTCATGAAAAGGCGAAGAGATATGAAGGTGGACAATCGAAATACCAGTTCCAGGATTGAGTACATAGAACTTTGTAAAACTCTGCGCAAAAGCATGAAAGAAGACATAAGAAAATTCAATTGTGAGTTAGTAAGGAAGGCCATTGAAAATAACAAGAGCCTTAGGGTTGTTAAAGGAAGTTTATCTGTTGGGAAGAAACACATCATTGCATTAAAAGGAGAGGATGGCACCGTAACAAGAAATAGGGAAGAAATACTTAGAAGAGTTGAAGAATTCTACAAAAATCTATACGAAAGTAACAGTGGATTAAACGAAGACTCTGAGATAGTCGAAGGAACAGCTCCTAAAATCTTAAAAGAAGAAGTAGCATTTGCAATAAAAAGTATGAAGAAAGGAAGATCCCCTGGCGATGATGGCATTACATTAGATATCTTAAAAGAAGCTGGAGAACATGTAGAAGACATACTCGCAAAATTCTTTACCAAATGCCTCAACAGTGGTAACATACCAAACCAATGGGATTCTGCAACAGTAATTCTTTTGCATAAAAAAGGTGATAAAGAGGATTTAAAAAATTACCGACCAATTAGCTTGTTACCTGCTATTTATAAAATCTTCACAAAAGTGCTAACACATCGCCTGCAGAAAAAATTAGATGCAGCTCAACCAAGAGAACAAGCTGGATTTCGAAGTGGATTCAGTACAGTGGACCATATTCAAGTATTAAGAGAATTAATTGAAAGAACACATGAATATGAACTTCCATTGTGTGTGGCATTTATTGACTATGAGAAGGCCTTTGACTCTATTAAAACATCAGCAGTCATCAACTCTTTAAGATCAACAGACATCGAGGATGTGTACATTGACATGGTGAAACGTGTGTATAAAAATGCAAGTGCAAAATTTCGGTTACATAAAGATACCGAAGCTATCAAAATTGGTAAAGGTGTGAGGCAGGGAGATACCATTTCTCCAAAACTTTTTACTTCAGCTTTACAGATGATTTTTCAGCAGATAAATTGGAATGACAAGGGAATAAAAATAAATGGTGAATATTTAAATCATTTGCGGTTTGCTGATGACATTGTTATTTTTTCAACGAACCCATCAGAACTCCAAGACATGGTACAGGAGCTCTCAACTAGAAGTAAAGAAGTTGGACTCAAGATGAACCTACAAAAAACTAAGATCATGTTCAATAATTTCGTAGAGGAAACAAAAATACAAGTTGACAACATTGAGCTAGAAATTGCTGATTCATATATTTACCTTGGCCAGCTGATTTCAATGGATGGCAACATTATGAAAGAACTCAACAGACGTATTAAACTTGGCTGGAGTGCATTTGGAAGAAACAGTTTTATCCTGAAGGGGAAATTGCCTTTGTGTCTAAAAAGAAAGGTCTTCAACCAGTGTGTATTGCCAGTCCTCTCTTATGGATCAGAGACATGGAGTCTAACAGTTGGAGCAATACGAAAGTTACAGACAACGCAAAGGAGCATGGAGAGGTGCATGCTTGGAATAACTAGGAGAGATCGAAAAAGAAACACTTGGGTGAGAGAGCAAACTAGAGTAGAGGACATCATTGTTAAAGTAAAAGGGCTGAAATGGCGATGGGCTGGGCATATTGCAAGAAGAACTGATCAACGATGGACAACAGAAATTCTGAACTGGATTCCAAGAGACCACCGAAGACCTAGAAAACGTCCTCAAACTAGATGGGTGGATGAAATAAGAAAACAGGTTGGGGTGACGTGGAAGCGAATTGCTCAGGATAGACTTGTGTGGAAAGCATTTGGAGAGACCTTCATCCAGCAGTGGATAGATAATGGTTGAATATGATGATGATGATATATATATATATATATATACAGGGTGTATACAAAATGGCGGAAAAAGTTCACTACACGATTCCTTGTGAAAAAAGGAATAAAAAATGTCCAGTACAATTTTTGCTTAAAATCAATATTTAATAAGATAATTAAGGCCATAATATTAAGGCTAAAATATGTCCAGAAATGGGAAGATGCAACATAAATTACATAGGACCTAAATATTAGAATGGAATACCAGATAAACTAAAGCGGTTAAATAATATAGTAAAATTTAAAAAAAAAGCTTAAAAGATACTGGATAGTCAGTAATGTCTAACAATTTATCGAAAATTAAAAAAAAAATCAAATAAAGACAAATTATAAAAACAATTCACATAAGAAGTGCATTAAATATGCGTGACCTTTAGTAACGAGTGAGGTGTGTTGAAATATGTGGAAATAGCCTGATGGCCGAATTTATTGTTTGGGTGAATTGTTATATTGAATCAGTCTGAGGACATCAAGCCTGTTATATTCATCATAGATATTTACTTAGGACCTTTCTTTGTGTGGTCATGTATTGTCACAACGACTGTTCAAAGAAGAATAAATAAATTATTATTATTATTATTAATATATGACAGCAGTGGCGTACTGATTACCTCTGCAGTAAGGAAAGCCCGAGAGGAAAAGGACCCCATGGACCTACTTCAAAAGGGAGGGGTGGGGGAGGTCATTAACAACTCGGTACCGCGAATGAACTTGGTAAACCAAATGATTTTCACTTTTTTTAAGTGAACACTTGATTTTAATAGGAAATTGATTCTATTCAGATAAGATTTCCCAAACCCACAACATCTGCCTTGTGCAAATCTTTCACAGTTATGAACATCGAGCTAAAATACTACTATTAAAGCCGAATCAACAAGTATCTGCTTTATTTCATTTCATTTCCTTTGAAACTGAATACCCAAGGATTGTAAATTATGAACTAGTTTCGAAGTTATATGATATGTGATTTGCGCTGGCCCTGCTGTTGGACCCTCCTGTGGAAAACGTTGCTTCATAGATGTACTACGTTCTGTTTAAAATATTGCGATACGTGCTCGTCGCTGAAAGTGGCTTATTATGCGTTTCAGGGGGTCGAGACGTGGGTCTGGAGTTCACTTTACTATACTGTTGATAGCAAATACATCGCAAGCCTGTCAGACTGGCACGCGAAGAAATGTCGCTGGGACGCGGCTACTTACAAAATAAGAGAAAAATACTATTAATTTTAATATTTTCCCCACAAGGAAGAAGAAAAAAGGTTGAATCTAGTGGCAAACAGCCCATTCCGATCCGTATACATCCCATCCCTGGTATGAGTGATTTGGCACGATAAATCACCAAATCTGGAGTTTGCTGTTAATTATAACGTAACTAAACTAACTCTTTAGTGAAGTTTCGATATCCCAAAGTTCAAGTAACACGTGACCTAAGCAAGTTTTTAAAAACCAGTGAAATCTTCGTTTCCTATCTCTCTTCGTGGCAAGGGGCGTACATTCGCGAACGCATGTGTCGTTGTATTAAAGCGATGTTAAATGGGTTGACTTTGCCTTATTATTGGTTTAACTATGATTTGAAATAACTTATTAATCTAATAACTTATTGATTTTAAGCAAAAATTGTACTGGACATTTTTTATTCCTTTTTTCACAAGGAGTTGTGGAGTAAACTTTTTTCCGCCATTTTGTATGTACCCTGTACTTATGTTTAAATTTAGGGATGGTTAATATGAAGAGATATGTTCAATTGCCTTAAATTTAGACGTTTATCTAAGCCATTAGAAAGGGGTCATCCCAAGCGATTATCTCATTCGGTATTAATACAGTGTTACCTCCAAATAAGGGACACCTCTGTCCAGACCAGACTAGAGTAATCGTCTCTTAAATAGATGTCCCTTCTTCCGAGGTGTCCCTTACTAGAGGGAATACCGTGTAGTCCAGTGTTCCTTAATTTCAGCATTGCAAAGAGATTTTAGACCTTTCATAGCGAAGAGGTAAAGCGTTTGCCTATTGTGTCGTTCATTCGGATTCGATTTCAGTGGTATCCTAGGGTGTCTGTCTTTAATTCGGATTCGATTTCAGTGGTATCCTAGGGTGTGTGTCGTTCATCCGGATTCGACTCCAGTGGTATCCTAAGGTGTGTGTCGTTCATCCGGATTCGATTCCAATGGCATCTTAGGCTGTGTGTCGTTTTATTTGCCAATCCTAGTCCGGCTGTGGTTCCCAAGGCAATAGAGGTTTGAATTTTCCGGAAATCTGCAAGTCTCTGTATATCGTGATGACGTTTATCTTTTAGTCATAAAGAAAAACAAAAAAAATGGAATTTTGTTCTTCGCATAGAATGGTAACTGCAATAGGTTTTAAATATAAGTAAAACTGAGTATTTTTCTTATTTTCTTTACTAAAAAAATCTATAAATTATAACCTCGTCGCACGGAAGTATCTAAGTGTATTAATAATGAAATGAACTTTGTCTATACCGATACTCTAGAGCAGAAATTAGATGGTTATAGACCATTTATTGTTATAGATAAGGTTGATTTTGGTACGCTTCATAGCTGTAGGGATAACGGAAAATATCAGAGAAGAGTTGCAGAAACATTCAGCGTTATATATGTAGACTTCACTGTAGTAATAATAATTAATGAAATTAAACGTTTCTTCGAGACAAAAAAACATTCCTAAAATCGTCTTTGTATGAAAAGAGAGTAATTAGATAATCGTTTGGCAGGCAAGAAATAGAATTATTTTTTTCGAAGTTAAAACTTTAATTAACAATTTCTTTTTTATTTGAGGGTAATTTATCACTCAAGAAGTTTTTTGTCTTTAAAATTGTTTACTCGAACAAACGGAACATTTTAAGTGACATTGGATCCGACGCTGAAAATTTCGTTTGAAAAAATGCTTGTTAATAAATTTATTTTTAATTGGATGTGAAAAGATCATAAACTTATTTTGAATATTTATTAAATGCTTATTAATAGAGACACATTTTTTTATTATACGGGAACATTTATTTCAATTAGTTGCAATTTCTATTTCAAAAATTGGAGTTCAAGAGATAAATGCCTTTTTTATTTTCCTCCTTTTAAAAGAAGAATTGCTTGTTTATCTTTTAGAGCTCGAAGATGGAAAAGTTTAGGTTGGGAGGAATCCGAACTTCTGTTGTCTAGGGAACCAAACTGCGAACTTCTGTTGCCTAGGGAACGAAACTTCTAACTTCTGTTGTCTAGGGAAATAAACTTCAAACTTTTGTTGCTTAGGGAACCAAACTTCCAACTTCTGTTGCCCAGAGAACCAAACTCCGAACTTCTGCTGCCTAGAGAACCAAACTCTGAACTTCTGTTACCTAGGGAATTAAATTCCGAACTTCTGTTGTCAAGGAAACCAAACTCCGAACTACTGTTGCCTAGGGAACTAAACACTGAATTTCTGTCGCCTAGGGAACCAAAATGCAAACTTCTGTTGCCTAGGGAATCAAACTCCGAACTTCTGTTATCTTTAGAACAAAACTTCGAACTTTTGTTGCTAGGAAACCAAACACCTAACTTCTGTTGCCGAGGGAATCAAACTACGAACTTCTGTTGCCTAGATCACCAAACTCTTAAATTCTGTCGCCTATGGAACCAAAATCCGAACTGCTGTTGCCTACGGAACAAAACTCCCTACTTCTGTAACCTAGGGAACCAAACTCCTAACTTCTGTTGCCGAGGGAACTAAACTACGAACTTCTGTTGTCTAGAGAACCAAGCGTTGAACTTCTGTTTCCCAGAGAACCAAATTCCTAACTTCTGTCGCCCATGGAACCAAAATCCGAAATCCTGTTGCCTACGGAACAGAACTCCGTACTTCTATTACCTAGGGAACCAAACTCCAAACTTCTGTTGCCTTGTGAACCAACCGTCGAATTCTTGTCCCCTTGCGAATCAAACTACGAATTTCTATTTCTAGAGAACCAAACTCCAAACTTCGTTGAGCAGGAAAACGGCACGCGTTTTACGGTATTTTTGGAATCGAATCTGGGATAACAGCACGAAAAACGAACGCATTACCATTACATCACCGCAGAGCAGAAGAAAATTCGTAATTTAAATGGCAGATTGCTGATTATTAGTGTTCTGAAGCTATTGTTACATTGGAATGTTTATTGAAGGCGCAGAGTTTAAGATTTAAAAAGGAATATTTTATTGGATATGATATACAATATTTTGACTACAACAACGAGGCATTTTATTTTTAAATATTGAAAAACTATGACATTTAACTAGAACAAAAAAATTAAAAACTATAAAAAAAGATACAAATACGAGAATAAAAGATGCAAATACTAGAACAAAAATGTAAAAGCTGGAACAAAAATGTAAATAATAGAACAAAAAATGCAAAAACTAGAACAAAAAATGTAAAAGCTAGAACAACGAATGTAAAAACTAGATCAAAAAATGCAAATATATGGGCAAAATGATATGCTTCTAATTTAATGTACCCCTTCAGCAATAAGCATGAAGATTTAAAATGCACACTCTAGTGCATATTTTATGAAAAAAAAAAATCGACGAACCTCTTGGTAAAAATTAAAATAAGTAAAATGGAGTTTCGGAGGAGTTCAATTTTTTTGTCACAAAGTGCATTAAATAAAGAAAAGTCGGAAATTAACAGTAATAAAATAAATAAAAAAGCCAACAATCCGTGTTATATTTAAAGCAAATATATAGACGTAAAAGTTACTGGAAAGCGGCCAACGAAAAGAATAATAACTTCTTGGAGCGAAACAAAAAGTAAATTGCACAAATAAACGTATATCTTGGAAAAATATCAGGTACAAAAGTCACATAAAAAAGTAATACAAAAACATAATGAAAGAAATTTTATACGATAATAAATAACAAGGAAAGAGTAAAAAAAAAGAGGTGGTGTGTTCTTCATACACTGATTTAAAAATGGAGCTTTTTCCCGACGATATTATTCAATAAAGAACAGAAAAGTTTATCGAGAAAGTTGCACAGAAAGATGTGTACTATATTAAGTATTATGAACATATCAACGCAGTTATCGACTGCCTTATCAGAGATGTGGGAGGATGAACATGAGACAAATTCAGATATTGAAGAAATTACTTTTATTTCTTATTGGACGTCGCTTTTTTGTATTATGCAAAAGAAATATACAGTGGGAAGAGTGGTCGCGTCAGCGACTCTGAAATCCCAGAACATGATCGTGCAATACAGAGGGGAGGCGGCGGTTTCTCCATTAAGAACAATGGCATAAAGAAAGCGAAATAAAGTGGAAAACGAAAAGAAGAAACATCGAGAGAGACAACACATTACAATATGAAGAGAAAAAAGACAAAAACAAACTTGTTATTGACCTATTCACCACGGGTAACAGGAAGCGACTCTTTTATTGAACATTGTTCCATGTTAGAGTATGGTAAATGCACTGGCAAGACTCCAGGTAATAGTAGAATATGTGTCTTTCAGAAAGTTGATTGAATAGCCGCACAAAAATGCGAAAGAACTGATGAACTTCGCAAAAGCATTTCGACCTATTTTTTCTCGTTTTTTCCACTGCGATTATTGTTCTTGGGTTTTACGACTTGGACCTATTCCAGTTTTCTATGGTATTGGTGAAATGTTGTAGATGCATCGCTATCGTGCTGAAAGTCACCCCGTAGCGGAAACAGTTTGGGACATTCTACCGCAAGAAAACATCACGCTTTCGAAAATTTCGGTTACCAAAATAGCGTTGCTTTACAACTTCTTGGGCGTGTCAACTAGATGATGCTTTCTTATCGCAGGTTGAGTAACCCACACAACTTTTATCTTTTTTTCCCCTCTCTCACTGGGATCTATTTATTTTTAGAACGATATAATTTACTCCCCCCTGGGAAAAATGAAACCCCAGAACCATTGTCTCCTGAAGTGGAAAAGGGAGCCCAATATTGTATATGTATTATTTCCTGGATATGCCAATAACCGAAATCGACGTAACATGTCAGTTTAAAAACAAAACAAATGTAATGGAAAGTATACGATCTTAACAACTGTATTCAAATGCCGACATGAAAGGTGAAGCGGTATTCCGGTTGCGTAGCGTTACATCTCGTTCGGCAGTTACCTACCAGCGTGTATGTTTTCTTATTGCAGCATTCGTAGAGATAGCTCGAATGCGCCATCCGATATCGGCTGGCAAAACTTTCTTTCATGGAAGCCAAAGTACAGCTTTTTGATAAAAAATGAAGAAATATCCAGATAGAGACTTACTGCAGTTGAATTTCGTACACCGGAAACGTACATGGCGATGACAAAAAAATAGAATGAATGAATGAAGGAAGGAAGGAAGGACAAACCGATTCCAGTTCTGATAGAAAATCATCATTGGGAATGATCGAAAATTATTACATTAATTAACAGTATTTTTTATGCTGATTACATATCCGTAAAAGTTCTGAAGGTGCGATGTCGAGAAGTGACCCTTTTTAGGACTTCAAATTACAATGGGAATCTATGGAAGAAATTTTTGTGATTTCTGCAAATCTGCAAAGAGTATCATAGGCGACTCCACTTCTACTTTTAGATAAGGAACTAGAAGCTATTTTGCATCTAATGCAAGAACACATATTCAGGAAGTATCGAGAATATGCTTAAATTCAATTTAAAACATTAGGAGACTATAGGAAAAACGTGTCTTTCTACGATTTCTGCAATAGAACCCATATATTACTTCAATTTTATTTTTAAGTAAGAAAAAATGAAATTTATGATGCATCTAAGATATATCAGCTGATACTTGGAAAGCATCGGAAACATATAAAAATAAAAAATGGTATTCTATAGGAGAAACAAGCTTTTTATATGATTTCAGCAAAAGTTTTCACAAATAACTTCAATTCTGTTTTTTTAAAAAAAAGAAAAACTATTTTTCATTTAGCGCACCTAGAGTAATACCCAGGTAGCGCAAGAAAAATGACCAAATTCAACTTCAAAAAAAGTTTGCACTTATTTTTTGAAGTTGGATTTGAACAAGCTTCTGTCACTTTCTTCGTATTAATCTAGGTTAGATTTATCAGAACTTCTAATGTCCTGCCCTAGTGTAGAATTGTAGTTCAAAAGGTTTTATTTTTCTACAATTCTACTTTTGGATAAGAAATTAGAAGTCCTGCTGAATCTAACATATCTAAATTAACGCACAGAGTGTCACATACATGTTCAAGTTCACCTTCATAAAAATAAATGTAAACATTATGCATGCAAACATTATAAGGGCAAATACTGCGGTGCCTTTTGTAGAAATTGGATAAAACTTGGTTCTACTGCATACATTGTAACCAATAGCCACTGCTTATAAAAAAATCCACCACCGAGGGTAATCACAAATTATCAAAGCTAATTTAAAATATTGTTGCCGTTGATTACGAAGACGTAAATATTGTGAAAGCGCCGTGTCAGAAAGTGACCCTTTCCAGACTTCAAATTATAGGAGTGTCTTTTTCCTTATCAAATAAAGTCCCAGAAGAAGTCACATGCTGGAATTTCACTTTCAAAATCTCTATATACTTGTACTTATCATTAAAGGTCGTTCTAAAATTTTTAATAAAATTAGATATAAATGAAAATAGATTTCAGTTAATTTTTTCAAAATTTTTGGAAGGAATTAAAATAGGGAAGATAATAAGTAATTATTCTTAGAGAATATAATTTAAATTTCAGGTTATTATAATTATTGAAAATTTTTGTAGACGGAAATGCAGGTTAATTTGTTTAGTTCTATTCTGATAAATTAATTAATTTATAATTTTAAGAGAAACCGCGATTACCAAGTGTCCGTGCTCCCTCATCGCAAAATTAAAGGTTATGTGCATCATATATACTGGAATTAAAATTTTCTGTAAAAATATTTGAAATTTATAATCGATACGGAAGTTAAAACTTTCATGAAAGTAAAATATAATATCTAATTTAAACTTCCATAATTCATATAAATAATCTTCTAGATATCTGAGAATATAAGTACTTGAGGCATGATTAAAAGACAAGCTTATAAAAAGAAATGGCAGGAAAAAGGCGAGTTCTTACTTTCAAAAAGCAGTTTTCATTAAAATAAAGTTGAATTATGGAAAAGAAATAGTAAGAATTTGAGCCTTGTATGAATCTTTAATTTCAGCAAAAGAAAATATCGTCTCTGAGACTTTTCTTTCAAGATGTAATGATTCAAAACGGTACAAAAAAATTCTGAAATAAAATATCACATTCATAATTTTGTAACACAAAGCCCCGGACATTTTTTTATTCATTTCCCGAGTTTTAAAATATTTGATAAATGTGCTACTTCGATATAAATAAAAATAGAAATTGAACAGCGAAATTCAAATCTTTTTTCTATTAAAACTGGCATCGGAAACCAAATTTTTTGATTTAAAAAATATGTTCAATCGATTTTTCTGGCATCTCTATCGATTTAAATTGCCGGAGGCAGTGAAAATGACTTGATTAAAAGGGAAAGTCACTTGAGTAACGCTTGATAATATCAAAGGCTATAAACTATCACCAATAAAATCAAATTTTCTCGGATGGAGCAATTTTCATCATTTCTAGCTCATTTGCTTGTTTCAATTTTACTGCAATAAGAGCAAGAAAAAGGGGAGGACGTAAGAGGCTATTACCGTGTTCTGCACGACGAATAGAAAAGTAGAAGAAAGATACGAGATCAGAGAGAAGGCAAACATTAAGAGCTGGTCTTCGCTGAGCATCCCGTGGAGAAATTACGTTGCGTCTCAGCTAACCGTACTCCTGGAACGGTTAAGTCCAATTAAAGATAATGGGCCTCGAATGCAATGGATGACGCTTCTGGTTCTAGAAGGAGTGCTCTCTCTTTTTCTGCCCCTTCTTTTTGTAAGAGAAAGTATGCACTTCCTCGATCACTCTTGTCTTTTGGAGAGAAAAAAAAGGGACAAGGTAAAATAGAATTCACAGATATTCAAGAGACTTTTAATTTTTATTCCAGTGTGTGGACACGTTTATACATTATTTTCCAATTAAGTATGCTTGCTCTTTCAGGAAGTACATCAAATCGAGACGTGTACAAATTTTATGGAATTTGCTGCAATTACTCAGTTGTTATAAGCGAAAATTACTGGAATGCATATTACTCGAACTTTTGCTTATGACAGTTGAGTAATTGTAGAAAATGCCTCGAAATTTGCGCACAAATCACGATAAATCTGAGTTATATGCCTTCTAGTAGATTCATCATTGTCTTGGCGTTTAAGTCTAAACTGTGCAAACCATCTTAAAATGAAGCAACTGTCACAAGTTTGAGATTCCGTCGAATCGATTTCTATAATTCTCGCCAGTTTGGTTCAATTGTGAAAACGTAGTTTCATTTCTTGCGATGTCCTTATTGTGGTGCGGTGCTTCGGTTCGGGTTCCCAAATCGAGGTTCGATTCCCAACGGTTACAAAACGGATAGATTGCGTACTGTCTAATTATTCATTGCAGTCCGTAGGTGGGTTCCCCAGCCCTTACTTGAGAGGTTTGGGTTTTAGAAAATATATAGGCCCAACTTTGGCGTAGTGGTAGGGCATTGGTCTATTATGTAATGAATAGGTTCGATTCCTAATGGAATCTAGAATGCTTGTTATTCTTCTATCCATCCTAGTCTGAGGTTTCATTCCTCTGTCAGGAGAATTTGATGTTTTTCGCAAAATTGTGGATTCCGACGCAATATAACCTTTCCTGACCTTGCCCCGTAAAAAAGGGAATAAATTTCTTGTGGTAGGATTTTCTTTAAACATTTTTTAAGGCCCGATGTTTGCTTCATTTCTCGAATATTTTAAGACCATTTGTTTCACCGAAAATGTTTACTACACGAGAGATAAGATAATTAGGATTTTAGTTGAATATATAAACGCCATATGTAATTAAAAGAGATGTTATGGACCATAAAACAATATTCATTCACATCTAAATATATGCGGAATTATTAAATTACTTTCGATCATTGCACATCGTATTTATTTAAATGTGAGCTACTAACTGTTACAAATGCAGAATAGCACGTAAAATACAGTAATAAATTTATTTTTCTGAGGGTTTGTTATTGTTTACACCAACGTTTAAGTTTTTTATGTCGCTATTTTTATATTACATTATCTGAAGAATTTCCATTGAATCTCGTATGTTTTCTGAAATGTTCGCTTTGAATATGATCCTTATAAAAACTCATACCTATTCAGTCATACCCATACAAACGCATATTTGTATAAACTTATGACAGAGCATTATTTAAAATGACCTTATATGTACGTTCATATACAATACGTATAAGTAAAAATAAAATACTTGTAACTGGTTTTACATGACTTTATACTGTCATGTTTTCCATTCCCATTTAGATATCCCCTTCCAAGATAAGGTGACGAATAACTGCAGTAGTTTCATTATGAAATATAAGTAAATAAAATAAATTTGGAATTGTTTTCTTTTATTTAATGTGTAATGAGATTTTATGTTCATTCGAGTGCATTTAAGTAACCTCACCTTTGCGCTAACATATGTTAAAACGAAACTTTATGGTTTTCATGGCACTTATTTTTAGTAGTTGACATATATCCATTTTGTGTAGTGAAGATAATATGGTTAAACGGTCACGTGACCTTATAGTTGCAACATTTCGTTGAGACTCACCAAATCAATACAGAGCTGTATTAACTTACATTAGAAATGAGAGTAAGAAATGGCGGCAGAGATCTAAATGAGGTGCTTATAGCCTAGTACCTGCCTCTGCTGGGAACCCACCGTTTGGTCCTCCATTCGATCCACGATGCAGTGTAGATATGTGGTTTGTCCAACTTGAGTTGTCACGTTTCTCGTCGATGCGGGCTCCACTAAGCTTTTGCCATCCAAGTAGGAAGCTGGTATGTTAACAGAAAGTCCAGACAGTTTCATGAATGCAAAGGAACTCTTCGGGAGCAAAGAGAGAGGAATCTGTGGCAATGTTTTGGATTGTTTTGATGACACAGCTGCAATGAAAAGGGAAGAGTATTTGTGAAACTTCGATTTACTAAAAAAACGTGTGCAATATTGCAAATACGCAAAACCAAACGTGGTGCAAATAAACAAAAACGAGCGGCGGTTAACAATTTCTTATCCGTTGATGGTAATGTTTACATCTATTCCTTAAAATTTGCAGAAATTAAGGATCTGCTAGATTTGAGAGTGCTTTTCATAATGCAGTCAGAGAGTGTGAATCTAATGGTGGGGTATATAATATAATATTTGTATATATATACAGGAATAATATACAGGGTGTTTCAGAATAACGTTTGGAAAATTTGAGGGTTTGTAAAGGACGTTAAATAAACAATATTGGTGGAACTCGCACCGTGCGCAAAGCAACCAGCTTGTCTGTATAGAGAATTTATGTTTTACGTCCATCTTCGTTGCTGAGTACGCAATTATGCGAATCGAATACAATTTTTGGGACAGATTTTGTCATTAGCCTAATAATACAGCAGAGACAAAAAAAAAAAAAAAATCCATTTCCTGATCGTGATCTGTATTGCCCTCTAGTGAGATAAAGAATGAAAATTGCCTTTTTTACATCACACTGTACACATTTGGGAATTTGTAAGCCTGTGTAATCGGTAAAGGACTTAAACATGAACATTTTCTGTTCGAACAAATTTTTTCCTAAAATGCGCCGTTACGGCGCTACAGTCATTTAATTGCTTCCATCCACTGCGCAGAAGGTACCAAAAATTGGCCATGAAGAGCCATTTGGCGACTTTTCAAGTGGAGAAAGTCCATTTTTATTAAGAAATTGTAGAAAGTCACCAAATGGCGCTTCGTAGTCAATTCTTGCAACCTTGTGCGCAGTGGATGGAATTGTTTTTCGTAAATGCGCCGTTACGGCGCATTTAGGAAAAAAACTGTTAGGACAAAAAATTTTAATTTTTAAGTCCTTTACCGAGTGCACCTGCTTACGAGGTCCCAAATGTGTACAGTGTGATAAAAAAAAAACACATTTCATGTTTTATCTCACTACAGGGCAATACAGATCATGATCAGGAAATGGAATTCCGCATCTTTTTGTCTCTGCTGTATTATTAGGCCAATGACTTAAAATTTGTATCAAAAATTGTATTCAATTCGTATAATCGCGTACATAGCAATGGACGTAAAACGTAAATTTGCTGTACAGACAAACTGGTTGCTGCGCGCGGTGCGGTTTCCATCAATATCGTTTATTTAACTTCCTTTATAAACTCTCAAATTTTCCAAACGTTATTCTGAAACACCCTGTATATAATAAATGGAAAATTATTTTAATGCACTTGTTTTATTAATAAAAAAAATACACATGTAAAATGAACATACTAAATCTCAGAAACAAAATATAAGCAACAGTATAATTTACATATATGAAGTTTTGCATGAAAACGAATTTACTAATAATATTTTATTTAATTAATAACAAAAGTAAATTATTGTCCAATTGTTTTCACATTATTGTAAAAAAATTTGCATAATTAATTAAGGCGTATAACAAAATTCTATATTTCTCGTTTTCATATTCGTATAAATCTCTTTCAAAGAAATTTTTTTGGTGCTTTTTCCTAAAAACATATATTTTTCCCTTTCAGATAAAACATACTCAACATAATGAAACCCTCTTCGCGCTAAAGCTAAACCGTCGCAACGACAAAATTTTCCCGGATGTCCCATCATCGAAAATCCACATCCTAACTCGGAACTTCCTCAACTGGCGTGAACTTGTCCAATTCCAAAGGATAACGAAGCCTCTGTAAGGTATCTTCTTTAAAAAGGTTTTTTGATAACGAGATGGAGTATGTTTACTTTTGGGTCGTCGTGCGAAGTGGCGAAAAGCTTTATCAAGCACCAAAATTTTCCGCTAGATGGTACCAAATTTTTATGGAGAATTTTTGGTTTCTTTAGGAAGCAATCTTTTTAAAAGAACGAGTTTGGAGGAGCTGGATGAGGTTGGGATAACAAGGCTAAAGAAGTTGACAGTGTGTATAAGTAATGACGCTGAGATTTTTTTCACGTCGCAGTTTGGCGACCGGAGGTTATGGGAAGAGAGTCAGAACATCCGAGGGACTGTATGCAAATTTCACGTCGTTTTATATCTAAAATACGCTATAAAATTCCTGTGTTCAGTTTTCGATTCCGTTATGATTATTTCTTTTAAAATTCGAGTACTTCGTATTTTGCATTGATTGCTAGTGCGATTTCTTTATGCTGTTCTGTATAAAGTTAATAATACTAGTTGGCACTTAACCTGTTAACTGGGTATGACGACATTTTTCGTCATGCCCAGAAGACTACCAAAATGCGAATGACGACATTTTTCGTCATGCCCGGAAGATTACACATTTTTAACAAAAAGTATCTCCTTAACCTGTTAACTGGGTATGACGACATTTTTCGTCATCCCCGGAAGACTACCAAAATGTCTCCCCAAAAAAAAGTCCCCAGTGTGAAACGAGTTTCACAAAATTTTATTCCCCGGTTAACAGGTTAATTTAGGACTGGTTTAAATTCAAGCAAGTATATTCTGCCTTCTATGCATATATAGAACGTATGTAAAAGTTAGGATTTGTATCATGGGGGCATACCAAGAATCTGTTTTATCTTAATTTTTATGTCGCAGGCACTGAGAGGATCATATCGCGCCAAACAAATATTTGGCAAATTAAATATTGTTCAATTTGGTTAGAGGGAGAAACATTATTGCATAACATTGCAACAATTAATCATTTTCTAAGCAAAATTATTTCGCCACTTATATGAAAGGCTGATACAGTTATAATTATAAACCAAGTTCGAGAATTTAAATAATTTTAAAGAATAATTTTCAATAAAAATATAATTATTAACGTGATAAAATATGTAAACTCACGTAAGGAAATTTGTGCTAAAAACTTCCGTGATTTTTAATCGAACGTTTAGCGCTACAGTATCGAAATATTGCAAAAGATATATTTCTGCCTTCGTGGATGGGAATTTGGCGACAATTTGCATATTGTTTATGTATAGAAAACATAGATGACAAAATAATATTAATGCCGCGTGGTTCGGAATTATAAATGATCTGGAAAATGTCGACAATTTTTCAAGTTAGATCTCATGGGGCATAGCTGCTATAATCTGGCTCAGAATGAATCACATTTAAAGTTGCCTGAAACAAAAAATGAAAATGACATTTAATACCGACCGGAGACTCTAATCAAGGGTAATAATTTCTGTCTACTTTCAAGAACTCGTAGAAATGTAGGTCTTAAATTAAGTTCTTCAGATATCTTTCTGCTTTAGTCGGCTGATTTTTTTCCTTGCTAATTCCCGTCGTTTCAAGTTTTCTTTTCGCTGATGCAGTAAGAAAATAAGTGGACTCTCAATCCCATTTCCATCTATTTCTTTATTCTTTGAATATTTTTTCTCGAGCAATTCGTGACTACTTTATTCTATTTGTAAAAATGCATTTAACGAACGATGTGGTTAAATCCTATTATTTCAATCTGAAATGTAAATAACAAGACAACAACAACGTCGCTGACGAAAAACTTGTGGAATATTCGAGATGGCTTTTTCAAGCACTATTTTACTGCAGGCACTGCGTTTGCAATTTTTATCGAAGACAATTCCGTAAAAATGCGAAGAAATTATGATTTATTTCTATTTTGAAGATTGCATCTGCTGTTCAGTTGTTGCAATTGATTAATAATGTGAATACACGCACATTATTTAATAATAGATTCATTTCTGAGGATCAAAACCTACATAGAAAGCCCCATGTAAACCAGTTTTAAATAATAATAATAATAGCATAGCAACAACATTTATTTATTTATTTACGACTGTTTTACGTTCAAAAGGATTTAATATATTTTATGGACGGTTTCAGGATGGTTCTTCTTACTAACAACAGTATAAATACTTAAAAACAACGTTCTATTATCTTTAGAATATACTGCAAAAACATTTTGGCTAAACTAAAGGTACTGCTAATTGCACATTTTAATTTAAACGCTTTGCTTTAGAATTGGGAACTACGTTCCGCTACATATATATTGAAACAACGTTCCGCTACGTACATATGGGAACAAAGTTCCACCACTTGTTTTCCAAACGTTGTGCATCATTCCTATATTGACACTATTTTTTACCCTTTAGCTGCCACCGGTTAGAACTAGGTTGGATGTTACCAGATACTAGCAGAGTTTTAATTTGTTCAATGGTCTACTGATTGAACAAGTCTGCTCGTTCATAGCAGATGGGCAACGTCGTTCATTCACTCGTTCAACAAACGATTAGGTACAACTGTACCAGATAACTTATTTTGCTGTTAGATGGTTCAGTCTTTAACGATATTGATAGAATTAATATTAGTGGTGGTCACTTTATTAAATGCATATCAATCTGAGATATAAATGATATTATATATAAATGTAACCAGGGCTGGATTAACCATTAAGAAAAATAAGCAGGTTCTTAGGGTATCAAGCAAAGATAGGAACCACAGAATTTTCCCATTGCTGGATTTAACGTAGATCGTATGGTGCAGAAGTGGTTCCCAGAGAAAATGAAAAAAAAAAATGCAAGGTATATTTACCACTACTAACTAGAGAAATACAAGTGCGTTACGTCGGATCAGCTTTATGAATCTGATTAGATTTTGCAATTGAAAAAAGTGGGAAAAAACTTTCCATGTATATAATGAAAGGGGAAGAATACAATAATATAAATTATTTTTGATTTTACTTTAAATTTTTTCATTTCGGAAGCTTAATTTTATTTTATTGCTTATTATTGTTTAAATTTCGCATTAGATATATATGAGAGGGCACAAAAATCTTACAAACGCTCATGACCTCTAAAGGTCGTAATTTTGCCCTAACTACGATAATTGTTTGTTTGTTTATTTGTTTGGATTTTTTATGGCGCAAGAGCATCTGGGCTATACTGCGCCAAACAATAATTGTAAAAGCTTACATCAATTTTAAATCGAATCATACCCAGAAAATTTGCTTTTAGTAAAGAAATCAGGCGAATACTTATGGATAAGCACCTCCCAATTTTGAAGAATTATAATTATAAAATATTTGTTTAATAATAATTAATAATAATAATGATGAATGAGTACTAATAATAATTATGAGCCTAAAATCACACGTCCTAATTGATGACAGAGGGAAAGGACGTGACAAAAAGCACATTAAAGCGTCAATTCTCAAAAGACGTAACAGAGGAATGAAAAAAAGAAAAATGGCGTAATACAGAGGTTGTCAGTAATATGATTTATGCATTTGAATGTTTGGAGAGGTGTTGAAGCAAATTCCTTTAAATTCTCTCATGACAAGTATGATACGCATGGGTTCAAACTGATAATAGGTAAGACGAAACGATGAAATAAAAATGAAAAAGGATATATTGCAAGAATAGCTCGAATATTACAGCAGAAAAATTGTGAGATGATTAGATAAAATCTTAGCAACTAATGTTTTGTAGGAAAAGATCGTCTGTTAAATAAGATACCATAATATGTTTGTCAATTTTTTTTCCGGGGAATAAAGACGACTAACAGTCTCTTTCATACAGAGTCTTTGTTTATTTTCCCAGACTATTCCCCCTTGTAATTTCTTGCAAATTAATCTTTTTTGAGGTTCCTATTTCTCAGTAAATTAGCCATGATTCCATTGAGTGAACATCCTTTGTCTATTGTTGTCCTCTGTAAATATATCTGGTGTTACATTTTTATTATATATTTTTTGCAACACGATACTTAGTCTACTTTCAGTGAATTTTGGCTCAAACGAATTCTTAATGTCATCAATTTAAAAAATTGAAAGCTTTATATATATGCATATATTTGAGGTACGCATAACTGGAACTTTAACATAAATAATTCCCAACTTATATTTAAAATAGATATTTTTAATGAGGGACAGAAAATAAGTAAAAAACAATAAAAATTATAAAAGTATGGCAAAGTTTTTAAGTTTGTGTCATAGATAAAGAACTGAATATCAAAAAATATATGCCATTTTTTGTTAATTTTTTCCATGGGCCAAAAATTTAGATCTATTTATACACACACAGTATTAAATTTTATATTGGTGTAAAATGTAACGCAGTGTACTACAATATATAAGATTTTTTTCATTATGTTCATTACTTTGTTTTTTAGCTAGTTTTTAAAGACTTTGCTGTAATTTTGAGTAACAGTAGACAATTCGAATTTTGTTGAAAAGTTCATTAAAAAACTATATCTTCGTTATCATACTGTACGATATGTCAATAAAAAATTATCATGTACATTCTTATTATAAAATTTATGCAAAAGACTATCAGATTCTCTTTGTAATTTTTGTATACGTAACTTGCAGGGTCGAAAGGCTCAAAAAAATCTCAAAATGATTTGTATCATGTAAGTTTTGCTGCAGTTCTAAAACCTTCTTATCAAAATGGAATAACCATTATTATGGACAGAAACTATAATATGAAAGTGATAAGACAAATTAATTATTTTTTATTTCATTTATTTTTGTGGTCGAAGGATTCCATACATATAATTATATATCATACATATAATACGTAACATATTTGAGAAATGATACTAGTGGTCTGAGGGCATGTCGGGAAAACTGACAATAACGTCAGTTTGACAATATCGGTTGCCTAGTAACGAAAGTGGCACGATATAATTACTATAAATAACAAGAGATTTTAAAGGGAAATTTATAAATTATCATCATGATGTGATACAGTGTATATTTGCTGGTGGATGAACGTCTCCCTAAATGCCCATCATAGATACCTATGTATAATCTGAGTAATTTTTTCCATATTATGCCTGTGTTTCTCCGTTTCATCCACCCATTTAACCAGAGGACGTGTCCAAGGTCTTTGATGAACGTTGCAATCCATTTAACAATTTTATTTGGTTATATCTGGTCAGTTTTTCTCGTTCAGTCCATTGCCACTTTAGACATTTTGTTTTAACCATGATATCCTCACTCAACTCTTGTTTACTATCTCACCAAGTAGTGTTTTTATCTATCCTAGATATGATGAATATTTACTTTAAATTCTCTTTTCGGTTATTGAGAATTTCAATTTTTTTTCTTTAAATTCTATATCTCTGATTCATAATTGCGAACCAATAATGCACAACGATTGAAAATCTTTCCTTTTAGAAGAAAAAGTAATTTATGTTTTAGGATAAAATCGTTTCGCGCAATATTGCCTATTAGCCAATATAATTATTAGAAATCAGTAATTTATAGCTCAAGTTTTCCACTCTGTATTTTTAGTTTCTTTTCATAAAAATATTGAAAGTGATTTAAATTTTTTGTAGGTTCATTTTGAGTCCAAGTTCTCTGCTTATATTTGAGAGCCCATATATAAATTTATAAATAAGCGCTTTATTATGTTTGTTAACAAGCTTGAAAACAAAACAGCATGCCATTAAATTTTAAAGGAATTTCAATCACTACAGGCAATGTAGTTTATTTCACATTACTCTGCACAGTTAAAACAATTTTTATGTATGAATTTTATGGAGCAAGGACAATAAGGGTCATGATACCCCGGGATCTACAGTTTTTAAAGGACTCCGAACCACTGATGTCCTAGCGAACCAATCCTCAGACTACATTGAGTAATTAGTCGGTAAACTTTTTTCAACCGTTGTGAGTCGAACCTGGAATAAAGGTACACTGAGTGACTGCGATACCACTACATCGCCGCAGAGCCATTAAAGAAATTAAACCATTATTAAATCGGGAAAAATTAATTAATCCTATTTACATTGCATTTGCTATGTATTTTTAATTTTCCCAGGCTTGCTTGAGCGTGATTAATTAATTACGCGTACCGTTTTAGTTCAAACTAGAACTTCCTTGACAAATTCAATCCAAAAATCAAAGCGTCCTTGTGTTGGCACAAATTTGACTTAGAGAATGCCGTTCCGATTCTGCGATGATCGAAAAACTGAGGCTATTCATGTATGTTCGTATGTGGTTTTTATAAAAATTTTCTTTATCCATAGCGCTTATTTGAGACTATTGTAAGCGTCATCTCATACGCACATGTATACCTCATGTGAATGCATCAAAATTTTTTATTTAATAAGAATAGTTTACTGTGACCCATAATAATCAGAAGAGAAGCTTTTCTTACACACTGTATAAGAAAAAAATGAACACGCTTATCAGGCCTTGGTGGTTCAGGGGTTATAACATCGAGACGACAATCTTTGGTCGTGGCTTCGTGTCCAGGCTAAGGCATGGTCCGTTTCGTTTCAAACTGGTATGGGTAAATCCAAAAAGGTTCTGAATTGAACCAAAACTGCGGAAATAAACGGTGTTGACATACAAATTCCTCCAATGTGCCCCATTGAAAGAAAATAGTTTCTTTCTCTCGATGGTTTCCACTTCTTCAGGATGAAAGCGACCAGAAAATGATTATAGGATATCTATACATAGTAAAACAAATACTTCGAGCGAGTCGGTTTATTTTTGTCTCTAAACCACCGGGCGTTCAATATTTGCCTTTGTTCAGTTTTGGGCCTTTTAAAAGAGTTTATTTTTACCTTGCTGGAACAAATGTTTTTGTTCTTCCGAAAATAGATACAAAGTGAAAGGGATGCGATAACATTGACCTCCCATCGTCCACAGCTATCTATGTGGCATCTTCAACGATGCTTTAGCAAAAGTCCAGACCTTCTTACGGTGGATCGAAAAGGCAATAAATTTAAAGCCCTGAGATTTTGCACCATTGTTCTAAAGTAAATAAATGATACTTACAAAATATATTTTAGAAAATATAAGCAATCATTTTTTTTACTTACCAAGGATTGGTAAGTAAAGTGGCACCGATGTTACTAGCTCAAGAAAGAAGCGAATTAAATTAGAAAGTTCATTTAAAAAAGTTTGTAAGATCACGCACGTTGGAGCGAAAGGCATTTTTAAAAATGTAAGACATTTTGTTTTATTTTTATGATTTTTTTTAAATTGTTGGATAAAGAAAAGTTTTATTGTGGGGTTTGAGGCGCATTTTTAGCAGCGGCTCAACAAATAAAATTCTCTTGGCGTAAAAGTAAATTTTCAGAGTTAAATCTGAGGAAGAGGTTTGATGTAGCCATTTGACATTATAAGGGGATATAGTCCATTGTCTTTTCTATGTAGGCCTACACATGTTTTAATTTTTTGGATGTTTTAGGCCTTAACTTGAAATGTTGATAGTGTGTCTCACGTTGTATGGGTTCAATTAAGCTTCATTGATCCACTATTACAAGATCTGGTACGCCGTAAAAAAAAGAAAAGAAATTAGTTGGGAACTGAAATCAAACCAGAGACCTCTTAATGTTTTAGCTTACTGCAAGTTTAGTCTTCTGCAAAATATCATTGAGAAGGTGAGTGAATAAAAATCATCTTCATCATAAGTATTTTGAAGTGATCAAATGTATTTTGAAGTGATAAAATGTATTTTGAAGTGATCAAATGCATTTTAAAGTGATAAAATGTATTTTGAAGTGATAAAATGTATTTTGAAATGATCAAATGCATTTTAAAGTGATCAAATGCATTTTGAAGTGATAAAATGTATTTTGAAGTGATCAAATGTATTTTAAAGTGATAAAAGGTATTTTGAAGTGATCAAATTTATTTTAAAGTGATCAAATGTATTTTGAAGTGACGAAATTAGGAGTGTAGACAAAGAAAAGACACTTAGTTATTTTTTTGGTAATTAGTAAAACTATAGTATTCCAACTCCCGACCTCTGCAAATTCGATCCTATTATGTATAGATTAGCCACTCTGTCGAGGGTTTGGAGATCTTTCTGTCAAATTTGGTTGACCCGAGATCTTTGTCGATTTAGAATGTCCTCTTGCGAAATTTGTGGAACAAAACATTTCAAATAAAGAGCTTCACAGCCAAAAGCATCTTTCCAAAAGTGAATTAAGAGCGAGTTTAGGCTACAAAAGTTTGAATGTCTTTGAATATTACGTTTCGTTTCATATGTGATATCCGTTCGTTTATTATTTTTTAGAAAAAACATTATTTTTTACTAACAAACAATTCGTGTTTTACATATCATGCAGACATTGTGTCCTTTTTCGTATTAAATATGAATTTAGCATATTTTATTTGCTTTTGCGTTTTCAGTTCCCTCTTCTGATTGAAGCAATAGCATTTTCTTAATTAATGTGTTTAGTTGTATTTTCGTTAGTGTAAAAATAGGTCTTATTCTCATATTGCAACGACATTGCTGCTAAAAATAATACCTGATTGGGCATACGGCCTCTTCGACAATGTTTATTTATATAGGTACATATCTCAATATTTCCCAGGCTTTAAATAACAACAAAATTTAGAATTAGAGACAGAATTTTCTTCTGGAATTCACTTCTATATTTCACCTTCTTCTTTTTCAGCTGTTTATGAATCCCATTTTTTTTTATTCTGGTTCGTTTAACTGATGCTTTTAATCACCTTGTCCTAACATATACAAGCACCGCAAAAAAAGGCATATACAGAAATTAAATCCGCTTTTTTTTCAAAATTTTTATACCGTATTTTAGCTCTGTTGAATACTGATTTAGATCTCATGGCATGAAGGACTTGCTCTTTCATAGCGTTTGTAATTTTGGACAATTAGCATTAATTCATTCTCAGCTCTGAAACTTATTTATTTAAGTCCTCCTTTCAAGCTGCTTTTGTTTGTAAATGTTCCACAACATTTAAATCATATCGTTTACGAGACAATTCTGTAAATTTTATTCACAAGAACTCATTACCAAAATTTAGCTAATTATTACTACTACGTGTACCAGCAAAAATTTTACATCGGGTTGTAACATCCAGAACGTAAAAAAATTCTGTTAAAAAAATGAAATTTGAGACCAGAGCAGCTGCCGTTTCGACATCTTTATTTGAAACTTGGCATTGGTGGTACCAGTATGTTTTAGATGGTAGAGCCGTATTTAAAAACCTCGTAATTTTCTATGTTATGACGGCTATAATTACTTTTCATTCAAAGTTTTGGTTTCTTGCAAAATATTCGTCCATTTTATACCAGTAGCGTAAAAAAAGGGTGAGTTCAGAGAGCACAAGCCTCCCATTGGATATTAGAACATTATTTCTCTAAAGCAGTATCGCACGATTTCCTTTAAAATTAGTTGATCCCCCCATAATTTTTTGAATTGCTACGGCACTGCTTTCTGGTGTGTACATTACCAATACCCCATAACACAATCCTTTCAGACCTGAAGTCAGTCCTCAAAGCAAAAAATGTTTTTTGTTTTCCATTAATTACAACACTTAAAGTGTCAATATGTCATAAACGAGATTTTTTCAATATTCGCTACCATAGCTGCCAAAAAAAAAAAAAAAAACAAACGCACACAATTGTGTCGGTGAAGACTTCATTCACCAATATATAAGCAATGAAGGAATTTCAAGTTAAAAACGGACCCACACAATGGTGTCGGTGAAGACTTTATTCACCAATATGTAAGCAATGAAGGAATTACAAATTAAAAACGGACCCACACAATTGTGTCGGTGAAGACTTTATTCACCAACATATAAGTAATGAATGAATTACAAATTGAAAACGGACCCACACAATTGTGCGTACACAATATGAAAGGGTTATTTGAGCAGGGCCGGTTCTACCAGTTGGGCAGTGCATGCGTGCATATAGGCGGCCAATTTCTAGAGCAGCCCCATTTGGTTATGTACTTCTGTGGTAAAAAATTTGTTCAGAATTAAAATGAAACTTTTCTTCACAGATTTTTGTCTTTGCTAATTCAACAGAACGGTCATAAAAATATAGTGGCTGACTCATCCCATGGTTTGGTTTAGGAATATGGAATATTATATTCACTTATGAACAAAAAAGGATGGGGTTGTGGGGGGCGGTGAAATATATGTGGCACGCTGGCGGCCAACAACCCAGAACTGGCTGTGTATCTGAGTAATGATATAGCAATAACTAAATCTTGCCCCGGTGACTTAATTTATGTTAAAAAAGGCCTGGAAAAAATTTGTCTAGCGCCCTGCAAAATCTTAATCCAGCCCTGAAAATAGTGCTACAACAGATGGATATATGTTACCGCCGCAAATCTGATGAAATTTACTTTATTACTGAAATAAATTTCCCGCGTTGCTCTGGTAATAATGACGTCAACTGTCCTCTAAGTTTTCAACTTCTTACTTATATCCCGGAAACGCTGTAAATTTTATGCGGGACTTTGAAAAGAATTTAAATCCCTTGAAATTCCCTGGTTACCCCAATAAAAGATAAAAGCCAAGAAACGAGATAAAGGGTAAGTTACTTTGCAAATTGAAATGCGCATTACTTTGAAATACTTATTTTAGAAGTTGAAATTGTAAAAGTTCGATCTGCTTAAAATAGGGTATAAGAAATAAAGCATGATGGAAGTTTGTGAACTTTTGCAGCAATTGAAGAAGTGCATACGAATCTACGTTAAGGAAAATGACATTATAAATGTGTAGTTTACAGTATTAAATAATTTTCTGTTTGCACACTTTCTAAAATATGAAAGATACATCACTTTGCCAAGGTAAATCTACGGATCAGAGAATTCTAGCTCAATATTCTAATTTCCAACTTTTCTTTTCTTTATGCAAGTGTTGAAAATTTTTTTCGTCCTCAGTATGTTCATATTCAACCGAAATATTTTTATATGAGGGTTCCCACACCATATCTTGGCGCTGAAGAGCCTGTTAAAAAATTGCATCAGCATACATATATGCTAATATAAATGTATTCATTGGAAAATAAAAAGATCATTAGTAAAAGAAAAATAAGTGGTGACGAAATGTGAATTATATGTGTATGTGTAAGATACTATTATCTTTCTTACAAGAGAATCTATCAACCTGCATGTCAAGTTAAGAAACGAGATCGTGGGGATTTTATAGAGCTTTAAACCCTTGTTCTAACCATATAATTGTTTTTTTCATAAAACTTAAATTTCCAGAAATGATGGGAAGTCAAATTTCATGATTTGGCGATACGTTGGCGATTAAGTTGGCAGTTATTTTACGGTTTGTGAATTTCCTTTCCATGACTAAAAGAACAAAAATATTTGTCATTTTTGTATCTGATATCTTAATTTTTTTGACTGATGAAAGTATATGGTAAGGTAATAGAGGCGTCGCCAAGGGGGATGAGTTGTCCCCCCAACAGGACAAACTTTTCATTGAAATCACCTGTCCACTTCTCAATATCAGTTACCGAGTTGTGAATTCCTCCCAATCTGATAGGCCGCTACGCTTTTGGTAATAATACGTAATAATATATAAATAATACTTGTGTATAAAGAATAACTTTGTATAGATAAAAATTTTGTATAGATAAAAATTTTGTATAAATAATAATTTGTATAGAATAATTTTGTATGAAGAATAATTTTCTATGGATAATAATTTTGTATAAATAATAATTATTATAAATAATAATTTTGTTATTTTTCTTGAAACAATTTTGATTTTTTTTAAAATAATGTATGACGGAATTCGAAGATTTGAAATTTGTTAATCGAATTTCCTTGGCTTTCAAATAAGCCCACTTTTTCAAATCCATATCATAGATTAGCAAATTGAGTTCTGGTGAATAAAAGAATTTTGATATCATATCCTTCTGGATCATTACTAATTTTTCCGAATTCTAACCATTTTCCGAAATATATTTCTTAAATATTTATATACCTTTGCTATTTTTGACCCACTCATATCTGTTTTTGGTTTGATGAAATTTATTTTTTCGCAAGTATCATAAAATTCGACGATGTTGTTTATATTATCCAAAGGGATATTATTAACTGGTTTTTTTTTTAAACGTGCGTTGACTATAATCCCAGTCGGAATCAGAATCATCATTTTCCAGTCCCCCCAAACACAAAACATTTATTTTCAAGAGGGCCCTCCTCAAAATCAAAACTAACTTCTATTTCAATGTTATTGACTGTCAACTGTTTACTATTAGCCAAACAGCTTTACTTTTTGATAATTCCTCTTCTGTGATTTCCGATGGCTGTATTTCTTGATTGCCAAATCTAAAGTCGATTTCAATATTTTGATCAAATTCATTATGGATATTACCTACCAATTTGTTGAAATGTTGAAAAATATTTTTCAAATTTTATACTAATCACATCAATGTAATATACGCTGGCTTTATAGTCTGTGAAAAACAGTGACGTGTTAGACCCAATCCTGTATAATGAGAGCTAACGTGCCAAAACTAGTATTTTATCCGCCAATTAGGAAAGAACGGACCAATAGTATAAATCCGAACTCAGTGTGTAAAAAAATTTGAGCGCCAAAGGCATGACGTTCATCCATAAAGTGTCGCCAAATTATAAAGTTTGAACCCCCGTCGTTTCTCGAAATTTAAGTTTTGCAGAAAAGCAATTATATGGTTGAAACAAGAGTTTAAAGCTCTGTAAAATACTCACAGTCCCGATTATTAACTTAACAAGGGATGAATAGTTAGATTCTAGGGCTGGAACGATGTTTCTTTTTCTCCTGTACCTAAACAGTTTTAGTATAAGCTTAAAGACGTGGATGTCAATCTATTACTATAAGAAATGCGAATTGTTCACAAAGGAAATGAAAGAGGATTAGTTCATGGCTGCTATGGTGGAAGTTGCTCTAAATCGATGTCTAAAAGTTTGATGCGTAAAGGTTTGCTAAGCCTCGTATTCATATGGTCCAATTGTTCTTGCGTTAACTGTCACCTGGATGATACTTGGTCCTTCTTATGGGCTGCTGATGGCCCTAATACAATTGAAATTGGTCATGTGAGATGATTTTAGGGGCCCAAAATTCTCGCTTTGGACATTATGATGGCCTTATTTCTTTGTTTCTTACGTCCGCCAAGTTATCGACGTGAGTCTTGGAAAGCCATTGCGACGAGTTCTTTCGCCGTCTTTGTTTTGAGCAATCAGTTTTAGTGCTTTTCCACACTGACCATTAACCACGAATAGATCCTATGGAAGGAAGCATTCCTGAGCTTCAGATGCTTCCGTTTTTCTCTCTTCTTAGTTTATCCTAAATGGTAGCTGGAATAGTCTTTGATAAAGAAGAATATACCATCCTGTAAATGTGGAGGATACAATGTGGTTTGTGATGCAAAAATTTGCGTTTAAATTTAGTACATACACAATTCATATATTCCATCTAATAATAATGCAGTAATAATCCCATTTGTTATATATATTTACAAGAAAACCTTTTACCATATTCGTCGTACCTGGAGCCGAGACTAGGACTATTTTGTATAGTTTTTAAAGCTGACTCCGAATACGTATTTAGCTTTTTGCAAAACTCATTTTTCGAACAATTCTGAGTACTTAGAGATAACGAGTTGGCGAGCTTTTTTGTGAGAAATTTATATTGCAGCATGCTTAAGATTTGGCTCAAAGCCGTTTAATAGCCAACATAGTTTAAACCAAGTGCTTACTTAGCAAGTATAGTGCATTTCAGACATTTCGCTAATCTCATATGCTTACAAGATTTACGCAGTTTTACAAGTTCGCCCACGTCCAAGAATTAACCTTTAAATTGGACCGCGAGAAATGCGATATTTTACCTTATGACAGCAATTCATTTTTAAAATGTAGGTATTGTCATAATTTTTCACATTTTCCCCATTTTTACATACAGTTTCACTACCATTTAAAAGTTATAATATTTTATTTAACAAAATTCAGATTAAAATTTCTCGCCAAAAAATAGCCAACGTGTCCTTTTTAAGAGGTTATAATTTCTCGAAAAATGAGTTTTGCCAAAAACTAAAGACCTATTCTGAATCAGCGTTGAAAATTATACAAAAAAATTCTAGTGTCGACTCTAGGTACGACGAACATGATAAGTGGTTAAGTTTGTTAGTAGTGGCTAAAATAAATACAATTTTCCATGTAATGGTAGAAAGAAAACTTGCTATTGTAAAAGTTTAGTTATATATTTGTGGCAATACATTTTGAAGTCAACAATTATTTTAAAATGCAAATGATCCGACACTTCTGATATTGAAAACAAAAATTACCTTCTATCTCTGAAAACAAAGATTTCTATTTATCTATCTTTTTAAAGTATAATATATATTTCCTAAATTTGTAACAGAGTATGTAATGCATCTAAGAAGGGAAGGACGAATCCAAGTAATTTTAAGCATTTGGAAATCGGAGTCAAAGAGATACCGCTGTTGAAGTCAACAGACTAAAACCAGGCCCCGAGCCAATAACCGCGTTATTGGCTCGTTGACTGGATATCGCATTTGAAGTTGTGTTTAAAGCAACAGTGAGAATTGAAAAAATCCTATGAGTAGTAGCTATTGTCTTGCTCCTTCTCGTTATTTGTTTCATCATAATACTCGCGGGAAATTTTTCATAATGAAACATTATATATTAATATTAATATTATATTGGTAGTATAATATTAATTGGTTAGTATAATATAATACATTAATATTATATTATAATATAGATCCATCACATAGGAAGAATATAGATCCATCAGGTTGTTAATAAAGGCATTTTTCAGGACAAACAAACTTTTTTGAGACCCATGCTGTTCTTCCTTTCTATATTTATTTGTTTGTACTTCCGGGTGTAAGGACAATTCTGATTACATTCTATTAGGATCTGCAGTTTTTCACGGCGTTCGAACCTCCTTCGGACTGAAAGTCCGTAGAAAAGACCGGCAAGAGCTTATATCACAATTTCTGACGAAAGACTGATGCTGATACATCCAAAAGCTTTTGTGATTTTATTTTAGTTTTCTATTTTACCAGTGTTTAAACTTTTATATGTAAAGAGCCTATGCCTGCTCGAATTGGACAGTGAAAAACTGCATGGTCGCCAGGTGCGTTCCCTTATACCATTTCAGGGCTATATTATAGTCCTTGTTGCAGCTGTTCTGCAGAGATTGCTGCAGGAGTTAGAGGGTCGCGTTTGTATATTTTCGTGACCTGCATATGTTATCCGTGTACAACCTTGTACTTTTAGGGATAGAGTATACAGTATCGAACATGCAATTTAAAATTACTATTTTAAGCAATTATGTGAAAAAGTGTTCATTTGAAAAATGAATCTTGACATAGTTAGTGTATTTATTTTCGGTAAAGAAAGAGAGAGAAACCGAAGGCGTAAGGTAGAGGATTAAGTGATAAAGGCGGCTGTTCCGATAGATATTCTGTCAAGCTTTATGAAGGACCAGTGGCATAGAAAGAGAGGGGATCAGTAGGCTTAAACCCCCCATTGGACAATAAAGTATATTGGTCTCTTTAACGACAAATTATCCGACCTGTTTTAGAACTGCTTCAGCACCCCCCCCCCAGGTAATAGGGTGACGATTAAGCTGGAGAAAAGGCACGTTATAAGAGCATATTTCATAATTCGTCTAATAGTTAAATAAGGAGGCACTTATATATATAGATAATAATCACAACAAATTACCACAGTTAGGACATTTTTGATACATTAACAGCTGTTTCACTAAGCATGTGTTACTTTCTTCAGGATTAAACTGACTCTGTTCACAATTAACGCGACTAAATGTTCCTATCTTATCAGTCACAAATCTGTTGGTTGGGAAAAAGAAGAATTGGCGTCAGCGCAGATGTGAACTTTGCATTGTTGCCAATCGCCCCAACCACAGCCTTCTTGAGTTGCGTTGTCATGACTTGCCGTTTTGCACATATTTCCGGTCGCCATGGTGGAATACCGTTTACAAACAGATATACTTTTGTGTTTTCGGTTTTCGTTTTTCTATTTCTTATATTCTAAAAACTCTTATTCTTAATTCTTAAATATCTTCTTATTTCTTCTTAAAAATTACTTACCTATATACATAAACTCAGAACTTCCAGTCAAAATGATGGTCTCCGACATTCTGCATCACGCGTCTACATAACCGCAAAAAAACAATTTCTCGATCTCCTTCGCACTCCTCCGAAAGTGCCTTCTCCATCTATCTTTATATTTCCTTTTACCAAATGTACTTCTGTCTATATAAAACATTTTCACCACTCTCCTCCCCACTCCTCCAAAAATCCATTCTCCATTCATCCGTCTACCTTTTCTTTTACTTTCTTTTACCAAACATATCAATCATGATAAGGAAGAAACACATCATTGCATTAAAAGGAGAGGATGGCACCGTAACAAGAAATAGGGAAGAAATACTTAGAAGAGTTGAAGAATTCTACAAAAAACTATATGAAAGTAACAGTGGATTAAACGAAGACACTGAAATAGTCGAAGGAACAGCTCCTAAAATCTTAAAAGAAGAAGTTTCATTTGCAATAAAAAATATGAAGAAAGGAAGAGCCCCTGGTGATGATGGTATTACATTAGATATCCTAAAAGAAGCTGGAGAATATGTAGAAGACATACTTGCAAAATTCTTTACCAAATGTCTTAACAGCGGTAACATACCAAACCAATGGGATTCTGCAACAGTAATTCTTTTGCATAAAAAAGGTGATAAAGAGGATTTGAAAAATTACCGACCAATTAGCTTGTTACCTGCTATTTATAAAATCTTCACAAAAGTTCTAACACATCGCCTGCAGAAAAAATTAGATGCAGCTCAACCAAGAGAACAAGCTGGATTTCGAAGTGGATTCAGTACAGTGGACCATATTCAAGTATTAAGAGAATTAATTGAAAGAACACATGAATATGAACTTCCATTGTGTGTTGCATTTATTGACTATGAGAAGGCCTTTGACTCTATAAAAACATCAGCAGTCATCAACTCTTTAAGATCAACAGACATTGAGGATGTGTACATTGACATGGTGAAACGTGTGTATAAAAATGCAAGTGCAAAATTTCGGTTACATAAAGATACCAAAACTATCAAACTTGGCAAAGGGGTGAGGCAGGGAGATACCATTTCTCCAAAACTTTTTACTTCTGCTTTACAGATGATTTTTCAGCTGATAAATTGGAATAACAAGGGAATAAAAATAAATGGTGAATATTTAAATCATCTGCGGTTTGCTGATGACATTGTTATTTTTTCAACGGACCCATTAGAACTCCAAGACATGGTACAAGAGCTCTCAACTAGAAGTGAAGAAGTTGGACTCAAGATGAACCTACAAAAAACTAAGATCATGTTCAATAATTTTGTAGAGGAAACAAAAATACAAGTTGACAACACTGAGCTAGAAATTGCTGATTCATATATTTACCTTGGCCAGCTGATTTCAATGGATGGCAACATTATGAAAGAACTCAACAGACGTATTAAACTTGGCTGGAGTGCATTTGGAAGAAACAGTTTTATCCTGAAGGGGAAATTGCCTTTATGTCTAAAAAGAAAAGTCTTCAACCAGTGTGTATTGCCAGTCCTCTCTTATGGATCAGAGACATGGAGTCTAACAGTTGGAGCAATACGAAAGTTACAGACAACGCAAAGGAGCATGGAGAGGTGCATGCTTGGAATAACTAGGAGAGATCGAAAAAGAAACACTTGGGTGAGAGAGCAAACTAGAGTAGAGGACATCATTGTTAAAGTAAAAGGACTGAAATGGCGATGGGCTGGGCATATTGCAAGAAGAACTGATCAACGATGGACAACAGAAATTCTGAACTGGATTCCAAGAGACCACCGAAGACCTAGAAAACGTCCTCAAACTAGATGGGTGGATGAAATAAGAAAAGAGGTTGGGGTGACGTGGAAACGAATGGCCCAGGATAGACTTGTGTGGAAAGCATTTGGAGAGACCTTCATCCAGCAGTGGATAGATAATGGTTGATGATGTTGATATGATACATATATATATTACAATATAAAATACGTATGGAAGCAGAAAAAAATGTTACAGTCTGTGGCGAAGGCAGAAAGTTCATAAGGGGGTTATAAGCTTAATGGGAAGGGTTACAGAGCTACGACTCATATATTCCTATGTTAAATATACGAAATTTCATTGCGATGGGGGTTACAACCCCCAAAATCGCCCCTGGCTACTCCCGAGGTTATAATACTTTTAAATATGTAAAGCGAAATCAAATCTTATAGCGATATTTTTGGCACTGCTTATTTTTAACAATCCTGTCAATATCCGGTCTTATTTTTGATATTACAATCCTAAAAGTGTTTCCAAGGTGGACGTCAGTTATTCTGGTCCAAACTTTTGCTTCTATCAAAGTCATTCTTGAAAACAACTAACTGTTCGTAGAACCATTGACGTACGCGGCGTGGGGTGGAGGGGATTGATGGGAATTATAATTCCCACTACAATGAAAATGTTATATATATATACATATGAATATATGTAGTTGTAGCTCCGTAACACCCCCCTCCATATGAACTTTCTGTGTCTGCCGTTTATTACTCTCGAAAAGTAACGTTTCCAGAGCACGCAGTCAGATGGTTGGGAAGACAATATTTAGACTTATCGACATATTTAGCATTTGATGTGTCCTCAATTGAATTTTTTTTAAATCACTGTTGCACTGCAAATCAATAAAACTACTCCTAATGCCCATATACGCTAGAAAACTAAAGTAAAACACGACTGAGGGAAGACCGCGTATTACTTTAGTTCTTTAACGTTTTAAGATATTTATTACGAAGTGTGAAAATGTGAACAGAATAAAATACATAAATTTAATATTCAGAGAGAGCATTGGGCGTTATTTTTGTGTGAAACAATTTGTATTTTTTCATGAGCCGACGGGCCGCGTATTAAAGACCCCTAGTTTAAACCAATAACTTGGCAAAACTTAAATTTAAATTTAATTTAAATTTAATGCATTCCAGGTCCTTAATTTCTGATGTATTTTATCCGAATTCTAAGCTAGAAAAAATGATATGAAGGTTAATAATAAGAGCTATAAAGAGAGCATGCACGAGATTCGTTTAAATCCTATTTCTGTTTCCAAATGAAATAAAAATATTATGTATATATATATATTCCACATAAACTTTTCCGTCGCATCATCACACAGCGTGATTGATAAACAGCACGGATAAAGGTTTTGAGCCCATTAAATTCAATGCTAATTTATACGACTTTTCATACGACAGCCTTATTCCTAGTAAAGCCTATTCCTAGTACCAAATAATATTGGGATCATTCAAAAAGCTCTTAGCATCATTTGTGCTTGGAGCTCAGTATATTGTTCCCTTTGTTTCCATATAAGTTGCTCTTGCTGTTCCACTAACTCAATTGATGAGATTAGAAAGCCCCCAGACCTTCAGGGATTGCTGAGATGGTACAAGAGCTTTCTCTAAGACTTTCAGTCCTTCAGCAGTAGGGATTGCTCTACAAATCTGCCCGGACATTAAGACGAATGGCTGTTCGTCAGGCGAAGAATGTTAGTTCCTTGGGCTTTCTTTATGAGGCAATGTTCAAGTAATCCGGGCTGTTTTCGCAAAGAGAGTAGTCATGGGGCAGTTGCGGTATAGGTTTGGCCATGAACCTAAACGAATTAAAACGCACGTGCAGTAATTTGAGTTTAATTTTAATGCGACCGCACATTAGTAAGTCTCATTAGATGTCCTTCAAAGTTATCTCGTATGACCAATAACAGTATAATTTAGCTGAAGTTCCTAACTCTGAAATACAAGTTAACCTTATGTCACTCGAGTTCTGTAATGAAGATATTAATGGGCGATTCTCGTAGTATAAATAGTCAAAATAAATCTACTTTTAGACACATAATAACAATGTTTTTATGTGCAGTGAGAATTCATTTATTTGCGATGTAGTTTAAAGTATTTGATGTTATGTATTTGGTAAATATGAGAGATATTTTTGCATGATCGTTGAAAAGTGAACCTATTTACATAGAAATTGCGTAAACATAAACGGTGAATACATTGATTTTTTCAACTACTTTATGCCCAACTAATGTTTTTACTTGTATATTACATATATCAAAGCAAACTCTGGAAAGATGTGGTAATGAGAATGAACTAAATTTAGTAATCCTGCTCTTTGTAAACTAAGGAATTATTCTCTGAAAGTAAAAGTTTGAAAAAGTCACCACATACATATAGCATAAGTAAAAAATTCCTCAACTGGTTTTATAACCAGGGCTCTTACATCCTTGGCAATCTATACATGTTAACGGAAATAATAATAGTAAAGAAATTATTGTATGGAACAAATATGAAACCTAAAATAATATATCAGTATAGGTTAAGTAAACAAACAACCTACAGCATGTGGTAATAGAGGTATAGCCATTGCACGGTTAATGATGAAAGACATAACATTTTGGTTTGGAAAGGTTAAAAGCTAAATTTATTGTAAACATCTGCAGTAACTATACCTGATAACATTTGCTTTAACTAATTTTTTATTCACTAATTCTAACGTATTTTCTAGTTTTTAGGTTTTATCTATGTAATAATTGATTGTTTGGCTTTTTTATGGCGCAAGAGCATCTGGGCTATACTGCGCCAATCTACTATCTATGTAATAAGCTTGATTTGGTTAATAAGAAAAATCACAATTTAATCTATTTAAATAAGGAGAGTCAACCAATCTTATATATCACGCAAGAGTAAATATACTTTCATTATACTTATATTCCAGTTATACCCTATAATTCCGAGTTATTACGCATTATTTATTAATGAATATTCATTACTCATTTTTATTATTATATTTTCCATTTTTTTCACATATGCATGTGCTTGTAAAATAAATCCAACTAATTTACAAAGAAATGGTTTATTTGTTTCGAAACTTCGTATTTTAATCTCAAGTAAATTAGGTAGCTCTATAAGCATTAAAATTTTCTTCGCAGGTCACCCATTTTCAAAATTTATTAAATTCGGGATAACACAACTCTTAATGTTTTTACCGTAATTAAAAATTGGGAGAGAGAGAGAGAGAGAGAGAGAGAGAGTAAGATTAATTATTTATCTTTTTTATTTCTTTAATTATAGAAACCGCAATTGAAGGGGATTGACCAAGGCATGAACCGAGTGATCATGAAAGAAGTGATAAGTGGTTTTCACTTATTGCCTCTTAAGCGGTTACTTCCGATGTAGCTTCAACAGCTACTCTGCGTACAAGTGGCATGGCTTTAGTTACACAAGGCTTTCTTTACCGCCATAGTTTAATACCAGCTTTATGTCCAAGACCACATTAGAGGCTATTAACTTCATCTTCATCATGGTGGAAAAAACCAAGCTCGTTTAGTTGCTGTGGTCATGGATCGCCCTGTAAGTGTAACAGCACTCAGCCATTCGTTACATCTCATTCAGGTTGCCGTTGGAGACAGTCGTTTATTTTCACATATTATAATAAAAAAATATGCACAATTTTAACAATTTATTAGCAGTTACTACCCTTTAACTACGACCTTTTAATTTCTGCACTTTACTAACTATATCCACCTTAAGATTTAAAAGTTTATCTGAAGGGCACATCAACAAATTGAAAACAGTATCCTCTCTAATCCTTGATGCATACATCACAGAGGTCCTCCTCATAATACAGGTGGTAATACTGGGAAAGCTAAGTTAGTCAGTCACCTATTCAGCAACCGACAGACGACCGGCGCCATAATGAATTTTCGACGGTTGCATCCTAATGGCTTGTCGGCGGGCATATCACTCGCTTATTCACCTTTTACGAAATCCCTGATATCATTCACTTTATTTAATTATGTGGGTGGAACGACACTATGATTCAATGATCAGTACAATTCCAAGAAGAGAGACAGAGTTAAAAGTCTCTTGGGCAAGCTAATAGATGTCTGTCATGCATCTGATTCAGTTATGAGCTCTCCATTAGATGTTTTCCACGTACACCGCCATTTTCTAGCGTGACTGTACCTGTCGACGCATTGCAAATAAGTCAACGCCCATGACATGGACGCCTTTGATCGGATATCAGCGAAAACATACTAGTTATTTTATCATTTAATGGAAGGGAGGTCTTAATGCATAATGCGCACGTGATTTCACTTTATATTGGATTAATATCATTAATATAACTTGTTCATATGTCACTGGTTTAGCACAGGATGGGCTCGGGAGGATCAAGACCCCCCTATTGGATATCAAAACACATTCTGATTTTTAACGATCACATCACATGACTTTTTTGAGGCTGCTTGAACCCCCCCTTTATTTTTAAATTGCTACGGCACTGATACGTGCAGAATAGAAAACTATCATCAATGAATGTATCATACTTTTACTAAACGCTTGATTTTCTTAATGATTTGCAGCCCTCATGTATGTATTTTATGTTTATATATATATTTATGTATTTACCTGAGACTGATCCGACTTCACCACGTGACTTTTGAGCAGGTATTTTTTTTTCTCAGAGATAAAAATGATACTTTGTAAATACATAATTTTATAAAAATAATTTTTAACTTTTTAAAAATGATACAAATATAGAATTTATGGTACATTGTACAAACATATTTGTAATGAAGAATGAGGATTATGAATTACAACCAGAGATATAATTTTGAAATTTTTCAGCTAGAAAAAGTGTGGAGTTCTTCTGCTACAAATGCTTAAAAACTTAAGGTTATACTTACTTAGAAACGTGGGAAAAACTCGTAATAAATAATAGATACGTAATCATATTCCATTTGCATGCTTATAAATTTAAATACCTCTTACAGAATGATGAAGAAGTGCCACTGGACAATATTGAAAATACACTAGCCAAAAGATGACAATTCATAAACGGGCATTTGCGACCAAAAACTTATATCAGAAACAATTAAGGAAAGGAAATATATATTTTTGGGGCATACACCTAGTAAAAAGCCAACAATATTGGTAAATAAGTATTAGACCAGAGTACCCAAGAGAAAAAGCATTAGTGATGGACCAAGATATAGAGACGTGGGTGGCAAATTAAAAAAACGAAATTGAGGGCGTGAAAAAAAATTAGAGGTTATAAAACTTACAAGAAACTGAGAAAAATAGAAAGTTTCCAAAAAAGTCATATATGGCTATATGAATTTAGAGAAAAAAGAGACAAAAAAAAAGGTAGAAATATGACAGAAATACCATTTAAATTAACGGTAGAGTCCGGAACAGAATTTCATACATACACAATTATTGTTGCTGAAATTCTAAATATTAAGTCGTTTTAGTGAAGATAAGTGGAAATATAATCCACGCGAAAGATATATTCACCATTCCTTCCTTACAGGTGGTAACAATTAAAACGGCCTGTGCTTTAAAATCAAACTTAATTAAAGCAATATCAAAGAAGGCAATTAACACTAAGCGTAATTTCAAAAAAGCTATTACCGTATATATATATATCTATCTGTATGCTGGCGTGTAGAGTGGCATTTATTACAATTTCAGGGCTCTGAATCATCTGAGGAGTACAGATATTTATCTAATAGCTGGGAGTGTAGTAATTACTGCAGAGTTGTTATCCTCCCTTGGAGGGGAGAGAGAAGTATTTCGTTAGGAGCTCCTGACTCAGAAAAGGCAAAGATCCGCTAAACTAATAGAATGGCATGCTGGTAGTGTATACCAAAGAGAAGGAGATCGAATCAGCTTTCTAATTGAGTGAGGTCGGAAAAGATCACTTCAAATAAATTAACAGGGGGCCAGGGAATCTTTCGAGTGGTCTTAAAGCAACTAAAAGGCGTAGTTTTCTTCCTTATTTCTCTCTAAGCAATAAAACGGGGCAAAAGTAAATGTCTCCAATGAGCTTTCAAGCGCATTTCAGTAGAAATAGTGTTTCCTGGAATGCTTTATATCAGAAAAGTTACAGAGAAAGATTGAATTCCATGGAAGACGCGAAAAGGAAATAATAACAACACTTATTGAAATAAACAATTACACAATAATTTTTGCCACCCACGTATTAATTAGCTCAAACTAGAGCTTTATTCCTTTTTGGAGAAAAAGAGACGCTTTCCCCATCCTGGATTCGAACCAGGGTCCCTCCGTTTAGCCCGGAGTGTCTTGGACCGCTAGACGAATGAGGACAGGAAAAACAGAAAGGTTCTAATTTGAGTTTTTGATACGTGGGTCCCGAAAAATATTGTATAATAAATTCCCCCACGAAAACTCACAAAAAACTCGCCCCGATGGCTTTGTGTGTTGACCATTATTTGGCAATTGTGTTATCCGCGTAACCGAATAATAGATTCTATAGATCCTCTCCCATGCACAACACATAATTTTTATTATTAAATTAAATTTAATCCAATTCGCATTTTCGTTTTCCTAGTGTGGGGGGGTGGGGACAAAGCATTTTACACGGAAGGAGAAGCTACCTTTAGCTTCCGTAGTACATGTCAATGAAAGTAAAATAATTGGACGGGACAATATGCAGATTAGATCGGCAGGCAAATTTCAAAGTTATAATTTTACCGTGTTTGAAATTTTAACTTTTGCCTATCAGTAATTGAAAGCATTTATCTGACGACTGACATACACGCAAATGCAAGTTTCAACATAGAGATTTTTTCACTTCTGATTTTACGCGTTTCTGCACATTCGGCGAATAAATCGAATGAAAACATACAATCACCAGTCAAAGGACTTCTGTTCATGTGTAATTTCTTCTAACTGCGTTTATATCTTCGCGTATTGTTTAATCATGTTTCTCTGATAAGTCGATGACACTCCCATTAAAAGTATGTACACGGGTAATACTACATCCACATGAATGCTGCTCATATTATCGTAATTTTGTGAGACAATTGTTTTAATTTTGACCTGAGAAGCCGATTGTTAACTACATTTGACTTTGCTGTTAAAAAATACGTTCAATTATGTTTTTGCCATATGTTATATTTCCAATATGAATTTTGCAAATTTTACTCGACATCATACCCAAGATGCATCTGTATTTTGTCGCTTTCCAGATATTAAGTTTTATAGTAAGCTCAGTGTAACAACATATAAATGCCCGGTTTTCTTACTAAAATTCGTTTTCAAATTTGTATTTGGCAGTAAGGGATATTCTGTTTCCTTGCATCGACAAGAAAGTTTGAGCGTTATACATTGAATATTAATGAAGTACATATCGTGCACTTTCGTGCAATTTTTCCCATTTATGGATAATTTTCCCCCTACTGCTTTCTAGACGAATTATTGAATATTCTAAAAATAGAATAGTAATGATTTTTTTTATAAAAGAAAGCCTACAATCATAAATTGAGGCTGCTAATCTGCCAATTTCTTTACTTGATTATCACATTCGAGGGAGAAAGGCCAAAGCGTTTTCTACCATTCTTGTCAAAGGATTAATATTAATTTTCCATCCATAAAGGTGGAAATCAGATGAGGCATGGTTCTTTGTAAATGATTTTATGTTTGGAAGTCAAGTTGAATTATTAATCCCCGCTAAAATGACTAATGGAAACTTGAGTTCTTAACCTTATAAACCCCAGCCAGAATAAAGAAATGAAAATGGCAATTTTCCACAGCATGGCGAAACTTTGATCGATGACGGTACAACTGGCGTTTGTTTAGTCTATAATTTATTTTGATAATTTTGAAAGCATTATGTAATTCGGTTTTAGGTCTTACGTTAAAAAAATCCAAGGTCTCGCCCAGATAAAACGCTCATCTCTATTTAGAATATTTTATTTCCAGAAAGAAAATAAGAGTAACAACACCATTGTCATAGAAATCGCGCATTTTAAATAAATGGTCAAATTAAATGAAGAGAACTTCTCTTCCCCCATTTATCATAAATCACAATCCTTGTTTATCACAGTCTATGTTCCAAAATCTCAGCTAAATTATCCGATTTCTGAACATTTTTTCTTGAAACACGTCTCTTGTAGATGGTACTTTTTATCCAAACATGACTGACCTAGTTTTACTTGTACTCGCATTTAATTATGCAGCCCAGTTTAATTTGATGCGGATGGTTAAGTCTTCCAAACGATGCCGACGAAGAGGAGAAATTTGCTCAAGTCATTAGCTTTCCGGTCAGCATTTTTTTTTACATCTTTATTTGGAATACGCTGCGAAATTCCGGATAGCACTCTCAAACGTTATCAAATTAGAAGATTCCGGAGAAATCTGGAAATGAAACACGATTTCAATGCCATAGGAGCAGGAGCTCTTCAACAAATGGTCTTCTAAGCGCTCCTTCCGCTCTCAGCAAAGTGATGTCAGGGAATAATCCGCCAGGAATCTCCATGATAGATTACCCGCCAACTAATACATTTGTCTACCCTAATGCATTCCGGTTTTTACTTTTTGAAAACAAGAAGCGTGCCGTGTAACATTTACGTTTCAATTACTGCATGTGTTGCAATCTTATTAGATACAGAAAGGAGAACCTTAAGAGAAATAAAGCAAAAGAAAATTGTTTTGCGAACAAACTAATTCCTCTCTTTCATTTCCTCCGTTTTCTTATATTTCTACATATGATTAAATTGCGAGATATCGAATTAGGAGTAGAGAGGGAAAGTTCAATCCAAGGGTATCCTCCAGCTAATGGTGATGAATGCTTTTGCTGGTCCTCTCAAGAAAAGTTTAGCATAACTCTTACACTTACATGACTAAATAATAAACGAGCCTTTACTTTATTATTATTTGTTGTTGTTTAGTTTAAAAGACAATGAATTTAAAATTCATAATGATGCAAAATGTTCAGTTTAATTAAAAGTTATGGCCTTGCTGAGACATTAAGTGTTTAAATATTTACACATATTCTAAAACGAAAACAAGATTCAGGAAATATTGAAGCTTGTTTCCGTTTCTGACCTATTTTAAACCTATTGCGTATTTCGTATATCCTTTACTGAAAAACGCTTTTTCTGAAACAAACAAGGAGGTGGGAGTTGTTGTAAATTGCGCTCTCTGAGTTCCAAGTACCAAAGCCTTGATGAGGTATTGAAGGTGAACGATCAGACTTTCCAGGAAATCCTTTTTATTGTCAAGCGGTCCCAAAAGGGAGGAGTTCTATTTTTGCTTCGATAAAAGCCTGGTTGCGACTCTTGCATTGTCACCTACTAATAGTTTTCAGTTTTCTGGGTCTCATCATATTTCAATTTCCTTACCACACAAATTTTTTCCCGGTCATGCAGCTTTTAATTGAATAAAGTGAGGCATAATATTCAAAGGAATAGAGCATTTGTTGATTTCTGCGAAAATTAAAATAAAAAAGGTTTCTTTTAAGCCGTTGATTAATTTATTAACATAGCCTTATGATTTTGTCATTAGTCTAAACTACTCACTTATAATACATGAATATAGTATTGTACGGTAAAGCACAAGTATAACATATACGAGGGTTGGAACTTTAATAGTGGCAACTATTTGTTTACAGTGGACACAAAATGGATGCATGTTACCAAGTTTTACTGCCCCTAAATGTAGTCACCCGCATAGTGCACAACCCGTTGCTATCGATCTGGAATTTGTACGATACCTTTAGCAA